>CAWUFW010002558.1:0-1200000 GCA_963921515.1 Calotriton arnoldi | reverse complement strand
CAGAGTTCTCAGGAAAATGAAGAGAGAACCTTGTCGCCTAATCCTCATTGCTCCCAGGTGGCCTCGCTAGTTCTGGTTTGCCGAACTCCTCCTTCTATCAGAAAGCGATCCCATTCAGTTTCAACCAATACCGAACCTTCTGTCCATCCAGAACGGACAGATCTGTCATCCGGACCCTGCATCTCTGAAATTAGCGGCCTGGCGCCTGAACACTTTGAATTCGCTCATTTAGATATTCCTGCAGACTGTAAGGAAGTCTTAGCCAATGCCCGAGCGCCTTCTACTATTAAGACGTACAGGCTTAAATGGAGGAGGTTTTGCTTGTGGTGTCAGACTGCCGCTATTCATCCGATCCATGCAAAACCGGAGCAGATCCTACCATTCTTTTTACACTTGGCAAAATCAGGCCTTTCCCATTCTACTCTGAAAGTATTTTTAGCGGCTATTTCAAGATATTGACAAGATGGATCCAACTCTCTTTATTCAGCTAGGATAATTCAGCAGTTCTTCAAAGGATTGTTCCGGATGTTTCCTCCTATCCGCCGCCCATCTCCATCCTGGCATCTGAACGTGGTGCTTGCACAACTTATGCGACACCCCTTTGAACCTATTCATAGAGTGGATTGGAAGTTTCTCTCCTGGAAGGTGTCTCTGCTGTTAGCCTTAACATCAGCTAGGAGGGTTAGTGACATTCAAGCCTTCACTATTAATCCGCCTTTTCTTCAATTCACTTCAAACTCGGTAGTGCTACGCACTAACCCCAGTTTTATGCCTAAAGTACCTTCAGACTTTCATCTCAACGAACCAATAATTTTGAAAACTTTCTTCCCTAATCCTCAATCACCTGCGGAAAGAACTTTGCATACACTTGACATCAAAAGATGTCTCAAATTCTATCTACAAAGGACTTCTTCCATCCGTAAATCTGATCAGTTATTTGTGGCCTATGGGAAAATACGCCAAGGTCAACCAATATCCAAACAGACCATAGCTCGTTGGATTTCTGCTGCGATTTGTTTCTGTCATCAACAAGCAGGAAGACCATTACAAACGATTCCAAGAGCGCACTCTACTAGAGCAATGTCCTCGTCTACTGCTTTGTTTGCTGGTGTGCCTCTTCATCAAATCTGCAGAGCTGCAACATGGTCCAGCACGCACACCTTTACCAAGCACTACTGTTTGGAAGCTGCCAGTAATGCAGATACGTCTGTGGGACAAGCGGTTCTCCGTAATCTTTTTAAATAAGGTGAGCCTCTGTTCTTCCCTCCTCCTCTTTACTGTTTCTCAGACTGAGATCAACTATGTTTATTTTATATAGATATATATATATATATATATACATATAGATATAACATTGCAATATATATTTATTTATTCACAAATATATACTTATATGCATACTGTGGAACCTCTATGTGTTATTGCATAAGGTCTCTTGTACATAGGATTATGTTACAAGTACAATCTTACGAGCATTATTATGGATGTACTGCTTTGTACTCTGATTCAGGCATGTGAGTCTATGAAAGATACCCCAATACTGGAGAAGAACAATAGTTACTTACCTGTAATCAGTGGTTCTCCAGTATTGGTATCTTTCATAGATTCACATGCAACCCACCCACCTCCCCTCAGAGGCTCGTTATGCTCTTTTACTTGTTACACTCTTGTGCGAGAAAATCTGAGAGCCTCAGCCTCTGGGGAGAGCATTCTGGAGGGTGCTGTCGCCTGATTGGCTGCAGTTTGGACTGTTTATAATGACTTGGACAAGTCATAAAAATGGAAGTTTCTTACCCTGTAGTTTCTATCTACTTCACTTCCTGGTTCTATGTATTACCTATATTATGGTTATTATGTGCATAATTATTGCTTTTTATGTACCGTGGGACTCCCACTCCGACGACGGGGAATGATTCAGGCATGTGAATCTATGAAAGATACCAATACTGGCGAACCACTGATTACAGGTAAGTAACTATTGTTCTTCTGGAGGTCTCGGTCTATGACATGGATGAAACAATGTGAGGAGACCACGATGTGATAGGGGTGGAGAGTCCGTCGCTGTGTCCGCGAGGTGTCGCTCCGAGAGCCAGCGGGCCACCCATTGCAGTTGCGCTGCAAGATAATCATGCTCCAGGATGGGCAATGCTAGCCCACCTTGATTCGTCGGGAGGTAGAGTTTCCCGGGTGCCACTCTGTTGCGAGATGCTCCCCAAATAAATCCCCTAACCACTCTCTCCAGGGTTTGGAAAAAAGATGGAGGGATATACAGGGGCATATTGGTGAAATAATATAGAAGTCGCAGCAATTTTGAGTAAGGCCACGCGGCCCATATTAGTCAATGGAAGTGAACTTCAAAAGGCAATTTGAGAGCGGATCGAAGTCACCGCCCTGCCTAGGTTCCTTCTAATAAGTCGTCGTGCCGATGGAATACCCACACCCCCAGGTAGAGGAAGGTCTGCGCCTGCCATTTTATGCCAACATTGGTGAGGGTGTATTGTGCGTCTGGACATGCCGAGTACTCATTGGTAATGACCAGCCACCTGTGCGTTACAGGGGAGAGGAAGCCTAGACCACTAAACAAAATGGCAGCCCGGAAATGTCTTCACTTGCCTTACACCAAGATGGCAGCCGGTGAGTGGTGTATAGCACGAATCACAACATGCTAAACACTAGGCGCTCAATCTGGGCGATGTCATAAACAAAATGAATCACCTCTAGGAAATGTTCCAAAAATAACATGAATACTTCTCACAGTGTAGCCAAGAAAAGCGTGCACTTGGTAATCAGGAAATAGAAAACGAATGGTGGAACCGAGGCGTTCAGACAAAGCACCGTGGCTGATTAACAGAAATAAAATCTGGTGAAATGTGCCACTGCAGCTTGTGGGGGTAACCTAAACCGTTCCAAAATTAGTTTGTAAACGGGTCCCGAGGGTGTAAGGCACAGGATCCTTCCCGTGTTTGTGCGGCTCCCAGCTCCGCGGATATGGGAGTGCGCGTGCGCACCCTTGTCCTGCTGGTGCAAGAAAGTTAACGTATATATGGGCGGCCTCCGGTTTGGCAGTTGTGATAGCACTTTTGGTGAATCCTAAAGTTCTCGCAAAAAATGAATTCAGGGGAATTTATTTTTAACGAATTAAGATGCCATTTCTCTTCCGGTCTTTGGCTTAAAACCAGCTCATTTTCCTGATGTAACATGCACAAACGTAATTATTCTGTCGATAAAAGCCAGTTTTGCGGCCATTGTTCGGAAAACAGAAAAGGTGTTTTCCGATGATAAATTCCACTTTTGCGTCACGCTCTATAAGTTTGTTTAAACGGTTATGAGAGCATTAATACTTTACGCAGATTATCTGCAATTGAGAAAAAAAGGGGGTTCTAAACTCTGCCGAAAGGACCGTATTTCGGTGACGTGGATGAGTAGTGCAGCCCCGTCCTTCTGGAGACATGGCAGCTCTGTCCTGGAGAGCAGGCCCGCCCACCAGGCCACAATTTAGCTGCTCACATTCCGCAGATACCAGCTTTTCCTGGTGCCCCTTCCCACTCACCTCGGCATGTGCCTTCCTCTGCTCGGCTACAAATGTTGTGTTTATAAATCCGAACTCTTTCCTATCCGCCATTAACAAGAGGCCTCTTTTTGTGTGGTTGTGTTGTCCCATTCAATCTTGAACGGAGGGTGGTTCAAGGCGTGGCTATAAAATAAGGCACAGCTTAAATGAAATATAAAAGCAAGTTAATCAGTGGGAAATACACTATCGTACATGATCAAACCTCTGTTAGTTCATGCACTACAGAGGTCACCAGAGAGCCACAGAATTGAACGCTGGTTGGTGTGGTGGAGAATAGTGACGTGTATGTGTAGTGCTAGGAGGTCCCAGTCTGTGACATAAAGCACTATGAATATGTAGGTCATTATTTTAAACCTGCATTGCACACAGTACAATATAGGCTGCTATGAAAGGGGCAAAAAGGTTTAAGATAAAAAAAAAAAAGGGCTTCTAAAATATGGATTTTAGTAATGCCCAGACCGTACATAGTGAATTATTTTTATCTGTGTCCTTTTAAAGCACACACTTCACAGCTCAGCTGGTAACTACCTTGCAATACCACTCAAAAAGAACACATCTGTCATCGGGAAGCTTCAGGTGATTACCTCAATTGGCCCTTGCCGGCTTCCAGGCACCCTTTACAGTTGCAGAGTAACCAGTTGTGCTCCTTTACATTCCTTTCAGGCAAGGCGGCAGCTGTTAGGAAGGCTTGTTTCAAGCTGTCCGCCCCTCCCTCGGTTTCACAGCACAAGAGACAACCTGCCTTACACTTCAGCTGAAGCATTTCAACTGTCGGAATTAGCTGTCCCGGGACGGTTGCGTTCTCATGAAAAGTAGGGAACTGGTTTTCTTACATTAAAGTATGGGCGGGTAGTGCCCCTCCGTTGCCGCCCACTTAGACCACAGCTCACACCTCCTGATCGGCTGCGTTACTCGGAGCTTTCCTTCACTTGTCTATGCCACTGAAAGCGAGCGCGTGCGCCTCACTCCGAAGAGCGCGTGTTTATTACTTAATGTAGACTACATTATAAGCCTTTGAGGTAGGGCCGTAAATTCTGTGATAAATCTGTGTGCGTTGGCTCAAGTCCTGGCAGGGACGACAAAGACTTTCAGTCTTTCGACTTTAACAAAATGAATAACTGTATTATTTATTTATTTTTGCTTTTCCTATAGCACTAGCTAGACCCGAAGGTGTCCGAGCGCTTTACATGTTATGAGAATGCGTTAACTCGAAGTGCATCTGGGGCATTCATAAGGGTCCGAGTCAGACAGTCATAGAAAAAGTATAAAACAAAGCAGCATTGAGGTAGTCAAGGATATTAATAAAAGTATGTACCACTAGCGCGTTGAGTGTTGGCGTTGGAGACAGATTAGTTCCTGAACAAGTCATAGGACCTCCTCAACGGGTCGTCATGGGACCTCCTCAACGGGTCGTCATGGGACCTCCTCAACGGGTCGTCATGGGACCTCAACGGGTCAAGTCGGTGTGGGCAGGATCTTTGTGAACCTAGATCAGTTTGTGCGCGTGTTGAAGTAGTTGTTGAGCAGTTGAAATTTGAGGTCCCATTTGAAGCCGGAGAAGGAGGGGTTGCAGTGGAGAGGGTAATAAATACTACACATAAAAAGCGAATTATTAGCATCTGCTTTAATTTATACTGTTATTTTTAGTATGGACCTTGTGCCACCAGCGTAATAAAATTGATTTAACAGGGTAAGATGGTAAACTGTGTAAAAAGATGTGAAGAACTCCGCTCCATGCAGAGCACTTCTAACTCTTGAAGCTGTCCAGAGCTTAGTAAATCTGCCTAGGGATGTTTCCATTGAGGATGAAGAGCAAAGCTTCATCTTGTCTAACTTAACAATAGTCGCAGATAGGTACACTCTTTAGTGAGAGTAAAAGCTCCAAAACACACATTTCCTTGTGCCGTCAATTTATGGTGAGGGATCGAAGTGGAATCTCTTTCTCTGGCCCCCATGTGGGTCTTTCGGAAAGTGGGTTGAGTTTGTCCACTGGTTAAAAGTGGGTTGAGTTTGTCCACTGGTTAAAAGTGGGTTGAGTTTGTCCACTGCTTAGGCCTTTTTTGTTGGTTAGACTTTTCTTCTAATGCCGAGGGCCTTGTGGATGATCCCAAAACAATTTTAATGTGGCTGTAACTTCTACACAAATCCAAGGTCAAAATGGATGGATGACTTGTAATGCCATGGTGGATTTAAGGTGGTGACCTAGGATTGCATTCGAATTTGCCCCATCAGGAAATTAGTAGTACGTCGGTCAGATCTTGGTCACAGCTGCACTGGCTGCTATGGGATAAATATAATTATCAAGATGGTGAAGTGAAAGTGCTTGCGATCCAAAGTGAAAGTGCTTGCGATTGAAACCGGCGATGATGAACATATTCTGTGGTGATTTGGAAGCACCTTATTGACAAACATGGCATATGTGTAAGAGGGCGGGTCTTTCGGTAGGAGGGAAGTTGGAACGTACCAAAACATTAAAATAGTTTTTTTCTAGCCACTGATTGCTGATGGAAATGAAGTTATGAGTCAACAGTAATGTACAAAAATGTAATGGTCTTGCTAGGGCTATCTTGAGAAGGCTATAAAAAGAGGGTGGCTATAAACTACTTGACCGTGGGCCTTTGCCACAGAATGGAGGTGACATAACTCCTTCGGTGACTACTGCACGGATGCAGAGGCCGGGCTTCAGTTATCCCTGAGGAGCCTGCTTGTCTAGCCTGCACAGGAGCTCACTGGTCTCCAGACAAGAGAATACTACTATTAACATAGCCAAGTAACAAGATGGGAAGTAAAACATACCCCTCATATCTTTTAAAGTCACTGAAGTGACTCCCAGACTAATAGAATTGTGAAGAGGAGAAACCTCTGCATTCCTAAATTTGTAAGCAGAATCACTGAAATGACTGTTGGACTGGTAAGTTACTGTAACATGGGCAAGCAGGAACAGTAGATCCTTAAAAAGAAATAAAACTTGATTTCTGTATCGCAAACAGTGGGTGTAAGGAGCGAAAGGAAAAACATTGCAATTAAAGCATTGTCTTGTGAATACAAGGGTTCCATAGAACAATGAATAACAAGCATTTGCAATGCCATAGGTCTCACATTTACGAGAGTTTCGTAAATGTGACACCTACTGCATTACAAATGCTAGTTTGTAAAAATCCCATGCAGCGATTTAATGTCGGCCGCACCCCTTTGTTTAGACAAGTTGTGTCTAAAGAAAGGGGCGTGGCCGCCATTAAAGTGAAAGCGTGGTATGGGGTGCTTTTACAGAAAAAAGCATTTGTTTGCCAAGTTGACAAACAAATGCTTTTTTTTTGTAAAAGCGCCCCATACCGCGCTTTCACTTTAATGCCGGCCACGCCCCTTTCTTTAGACACAGCTCGTCTAAGCAAAGGTGCGCGGCTGACATTAAAGTGTAAGTGTGGCATGGGGCAATAAAAAAAAAAAAAAATAGAATCAAATAGTAAGAAAAAAAAAACCATCAGCTGCGTTTGGCGCAGCAAGTAAAGCAAAAGCATGGCCGCCACTATCGGCGTGGCATGTCGTGCTATGTAAAAAAATAAAAATAAAGCGTTGCGAGAGAGCTTTCTGCCTGCTGCAGGCAGGAGAAAACCGTTAAACGAAATAGTGCTCTGAGACTGTAATTAAAGCCTACAGAGCAACAACACATGTAAAAGGGGGTGTCCTCATGGGAGGTTACAAATGAAGACAAGGCGGTAGTAAGGAGGTACTAACAAGCCTATTAACAAATCAGAAGCCAGCGTTTACGAAGGACAATGACACAAGCCAATGAAAAATATGGGTAAAGAGTGGGCTGGTCTTCAAGTCAATACTCTAATACAGCATGCCTCGCAGAGCAGCGCATGCGCTACCCAGGCTCGACCTAAAAACAGCAAGTCTCGGTTATAAATAATGGGAGTGACCCATTGTAGAAAGGTGGCAAGAAACAGCTCAGCACAACGTTAAAGACAAGGATATGAACATTAAGGCTATGCTGCTGTTGTCAGAGATGTGGCATAGCATCTCAAGCTGCCACCTTTGGAACCTTACGACCCAGGTTCGTATTCTCGTCTTTTACTAGACCCTACATCATGGGGTTGTGTGAGCAAATCACTTAATCTAAATGTGTTTAAAATGTATTTCATTCCCACTGATGTGCACCACATAAGATCGCCTCTGAACCCCTCATATAGGGCACAGCGCTACGTTTCTTCACAGCTAGGTTTGCACTATATAAATAACAATACATACATGCTTATCCCTGTTTTTTATGTTTCTTGAATCTTTAGTTTTTCTCACACACTTAGGAGTACAGATTCCTAGTTGGGACAACACACAATATTTTTATTTACAAGATTACTTTAACCGCTTGGATGCGGCCGGAATTCCCGCGCGGTGCTGATAAATTTGACCCGTGCGTGGTTCGGACGGCCCCCGGCCGTCCTCCGCACACGCCCACCGTGACGTCAGACGGACGGGGTCCGTCCGCACGGAAGAGGTTAACTAATAGCCACAGCAATTTGTAGGTAAGCAGCAGCATCTTCCATTACCATGTACATACAATTAGGGCAATTTACTAAACCGACCCGACAAAATAGTTTTTGGCAGAACATCTAAGAGATATTATTGCTTGACCAAACAACAACTGTCTGTACTCGTTACTGACTAGAAGGGACATGAAAGAAACATATGTGTAAGACCATCTGTTCCCAAGATGTGGCTGTGGGCACCAGGACACCTGCGCAACATGGTTACTGGACTCTGACAGTCACAATGGGTAGATAACATAGCCTGAGTTTTACAAAATATGGATTGGGTACAACAGTGTAAAGGATATGGCAATCTGGGACTGCTTTACACAGGACTTTAAGTGGGATGAAAAAACTGGGGCTCTCTTAAAGGGGCATGGCCGGTGTTATTAAGGGTGTGGCTTAAAAACATGTAAGCTAAAAATCTGTGTTTAGCATAGTGTGCTGCTAGACTGGTATTTTGCTGCTTCTGTCAGTGCACCCATCTATATTATACAACAAGTAACATTACACCTACAGCAAGCCAGGACTTTTGGCTTTGTCAATGGTTGTTAGTTGTATGAGATAAATAAGCAACAACTATGTCTTCATTGTACAGCATATTAAAAATGCTTCAGGTCTGAAATTATGAGACCGTGAAAGAACTGTAACGAGCCTCTTTGACGTTACATCAAAGGCAGTGAAGAGTGGTCCTGCTGCAGAGGTAAGATTTTTTTTCACCCCGAGGCGGGAGCAAAAATGGAGAGCCCGATAGGGTCCCGACTCAGCACCTGCGCAGCACCGGCAGGACCCGTACCACTTAAAGTGCTGGCTTTACCGATTGCTGTGCGCTAGGTGCAGACCGGGACAGTGCACCACATCATAGAAAATGTGCTGTCCGTGTGCAGGCGTGACCCCACTGATGTAAAGGGAACAATGCATTAGTGAAATGCCAACTTGTTGTTTGAAGCTGCTGGTCTGCCTTTCACTGGAGGTGGTGGCCCCGCCTCCATTTCAAAGGGGAAGAGATGCGCCTCCAGGCGGGTGCAGTGAGTAACTACGGCTGCCTGCAGGGGGATGCTGCGATTGTTGGGGTCCCTGGGGCTACTCAATAGAGGCGCCCTTGGGGGGTGCCAACGGACTGTACCTTCCCTCTCTGTATGTGGCACACAGTCAGTGCACTCCCATGCCCTTTGCCTCTGAGCTTGTAGTTTGGCATGGGATCAAAGGATTTTCTCAGTGGCATGGGGCACACCCCTATACAAACAACTGCATGCCCCCTTGGGACCGTGTCCGTACCTCCTGTAGTAGTGCCAGTGGCTCCCCTGGGCTCGAACAATGTGTACAAGAGTTGAGGCATCGGTCTGAATTCTTGGACTCTTAGGTCTCTTATTGCACAATAACAGCTGGCGGTTCAGGCCATAAAACAGAGTTGTAAAATGATATATTGCTTTTGCGTTAACAATCGTGCATTGAATTTAACATTGTGTACCAGCCATGTCCTAGTTTGGGAAGAGATTATCATAGCGGTTTGCTGTTTTTGGCAAAGGTGTGTCTGGGTTTTATTTGGCCGTGCTTGCAGCATTGTTTGATCCCATCAAGTGAATAAATGCAGTGTTGAAATTGCCATTACATGCGATTTGTTGATCAATGCGGCTGTTTAATAGTGTGGGAAAGCCTTGAATAAATGGATGAAAGAATGGAAGATGCTCATTTATCCACTCGCACACTCAGACCTTCACTACTAAATATTTCGATTTTTGCACTGTGTGCAACCTATCCCTTAACCTAATTCCCATGAAAAATCTAGGTGATATGAAAAGTAGTAGAGAAGAGCCTCATTGATGCATTATTGAAAGAGTTGGTGGTGCAACTAAAATGCTGACTTGGAGACCTTGATTCTGTTTCTAATTCTGGTTCACCTCTGTGATGAAAATGTGTGATCCGGGGCAATACCTTATACTTTCTTGTCATTTTCCCCCCTAAATGGGGGCGAGGGGTAGGGTCCTATGGAAACTGCATGATCGTCAGTGTTGACAGCCGTAGAAATAAATCTGGTACAATCTGTTCAGTCTGGTTAAGACTGAGCCAGTCTGTGTTGATGATGCTGTACAACGTGGGAATGTGGATAAGGTCTGCAAGCACCAAACGTGCACCTTCTCTCCCCTGTGGCATAGAAACACCTGTACATTTTAAGACCATGACACATCACTAGGAATGTATTTTACTTGTAGTGTGTTTGAAAAATGTTTTCTGGCTAGACTCTTCTTCACTGCAGCACCCTTAATGTGCTTTGCTATCAGACCCTAACATGGATTTTCACGTTAACATCCCTCCTCACCATATCCCCTTGTTAAATCCATGTGGGATGATAAAATAATTGTGTGTATTACGCACAGCAGCAGAATACCTCAAGGCACTAGCTGAGCGGTATCAACATGGAAGGCGCAAGCAAAGGCCGCCTTCGAAACCGTCTCTCACCGCACCCTATGCACAGGACTCCACGACACCGGCATCTGCGACAAAGCCCTGGAATGGATCTGCTCCTTCCTCACTGGCCGAACACAGTCAGACTACCTCCGTTGCTCTCAGAACCCACCGAGATCTTCTGCGGAGTACCTCAAGGCTCCTCCCTGATCCCCACGCTTTTCAACATCTACATGGCCCCGCTCGCAGCCATCATCTGAAACCACAGACTCAACATAGTCTCCTACGCCGACAACACCTAGCTGATTCTCTCCCTCGTCAACAAACCCACAGTCTCCAAGAACAACTTTCACAATGGGATGAAAACTGTCACCGCCTGGATGAAGAACAGCTGCCTCCAGCTCAACTCCCACAAACCACACGCGGAACCTCTGCATCATCCTGGACTCCTCGCTCACCATGAACCGCCAGATCAAAGCCGTCTCTTCATCCTGTTTCCCCACACTACGCCTTCTCCGAAAGATCTTCAAATGGATCCCCACCGAGTCCAGAAAGATGTTCACCCAAGCACTCGTCAGAAGCATAATAGACTACAGCAACGCACTCTACCCCGGCATCACCCAGAAACTACTCAAGAAACTGCAGAACATCCAGAACGCCTCCACCAGACTCCTCCTCAACATCCCCCGCCGCAGCCACATTACCAGCCACCTCAGAGAACTCCACTAGCTCCCAGTCAACAAAAGAATCTCCTTCAAGCTCCTCACACACGCCAACAAAGCCCTACATGACACACGGCCTGAGAACTTCAACCACCGCCTCGCATTCCACGTACCCACCAGAGACCTACGCCTTGCCCAAAAGGCCTTGGCTACTGTCCCACGTATCAGCCAGACCACAGCCGGAGGAAGATCCTTCTCCTACCTAGCATCGAAGACCTGGAACACCCTGTCTCTCCACCTCAGGCAATCGTCGTCACTGCCTCAATTCAGGAAGGACCTCAAGACCTGGGTCTTCGACTGAACCAAAGCGCCTTCGGTGGACCAGCAGCTCCCACCCCCAACGCCTTGAAACACTTATGTGTGAGTAGTCGCGCTTTACAAGCCATTGATTGATTGATTGTTTTAGAGACTGCTATCTTAGGGCATGAGAGCTTCAGCCGGAAGAGGCTAAGATACTTTAAAGCTACGGGAGCGGTGCACAACCAAGGCCACAGGGGACCAGTATGATTGACACAGCGCAGGCTTGTCAACCAGTGTGTACTTTTAAGCCGGGATGGAAAGTGTTAGGAATGGAAAATGCACAGTTAATGGTCTTTTATGATGGCAGATTTAACTGTTAAATTCACAAATTCAGTGCTCGCAGATGATGGTTCCCTTGCGTCTCCCACCTCTGAATTCTGTTAAAATGTGTAAAGGTGTCTTGCAAAATGATGCACTAGTGTGTTGCTTTCCACAGTGAACCTGAATATGGTTCCAAACACAACCATAGCACACTGTTATGGCTCTTGTTTGTGGGTAAAACTTGGATTACCCCAGCAGCCTTGCAGGAGACCCCAACCTCATCCAGTTCGGTTTTCTTCACTTTCATCCCTGGATAGGGAATCACGGATCCCACCAGGCCCCATCTAGACTTCCCCCTTGCCTCACCGTTTTCTGAATGAACACAACCATGTGATTTCACCTTTTCCCGTCTTGATTTTCCTATGGGATATCCAGAGACACAGGTTCTCTTGCCTCAGGAGTGTTTTGAAGCCCATCAAGTACCTGGTTTAATCGTGACAAGAGTAGGGTAATGCCAAAGGCTTTGAAGTGTAAACCCCTAGCCTGTTTGAAGTGGAGTTAAAGATTGATGGAAACTTTTTTATCATGTTGTCCTTTGTTTGTTTGTGTTAGTTTAAAGTGAAAACATTGTAACTTTCCTTCTAACAAATCCTTCACTGTGGCTTTGAGCATCTGCCATGTATTCCAGCAAACAGTGCCTAACAATGTAGGTTCGATAAACTTTATTCAGCAGGTTTAAAAACATCCATAAAAGTACATACAATAAATGTATGACATAATAACACAGATGCATAAAAACAAATGTTAAAAAGGCAGCTCTACACTCCTCCCATTGTCATATCTAACGGTCAATACTTTTCCTGAGGTGTAATGCCCCCCCACCCTTATAAAAAAAAGAGCAACATTAAAACATACAAAGGGATCTCCAAGTGCAAACAGATAACTCAGTGCATTTTTATAATCTCTAATATTCTGTGCAAGAAAAATTGGTTTAAGGTAATAACGCTTAAGATACTTATAGAAGTCACAGAACAACAAAGTGCTGAGTGCTCTGCTTAGACAAACCGTCACAGGGACAGGGCGTCATGTCCGGTGAGTGAATCTTCATATAAGGAAAGGCAACCAAATGATGAACTATGCCTGCTCGTAATCTGGTCAGAACAACCTATAAAAGGCAACAGTGGGTTACTACAACTCTTCACACGTTCTGCGATCATATCTATGCTTAAGGGTACCTTTAATAAAACTCTTGTTGAGATAGAAAAATTTACGTGGATCGTGCAAAACAGACATTAAATAAAAATCTAAAAGATGCATTCATCTATGAAAGTCAAGGGATATTAGAAACGTTGGCCAAGGTAAGACCATCTAAGATAATCGATTTAGTAAAACTTGTTTCCTCTTTAGACCATATAGAAGGCCAAACTAATAAAGGTTGTAATGAAAGCAGATCCTCCAGATATTGCAGATCAACCTGGCAATCTGGGATGAAGCCGAGACAGGTAGACATAACATACTTTTTAGGAAAATATTTTCCTCTACCGGGACAGGATTCTAGGGGTATAACCCCACAATTCTGCTGCAAAAGTAGCAGTGGACACCCCTCTAGCCTTACATATATATCTACCATCTCC
Organism: Calotriton arnoldi; assembly: GCA_963921515.1. Taxonomy (NCBI): domain Eukaryota; kingdom Metazoa; phylum Chordata; class Amphibia; order Caudata; family Salamandridae; genus Calotriton; species Calotriton arnoldi. The sequence goes on along the minus strand of CAWUFW010002558.1, from coordinate 1,186,577 downwards.
TTAACAGGTCGGCCTAACCTGGTCATTGCAGAATGCAGGCTCTGGTTTCATTGGACAGTCCGGGCAGCAGCAAATCCCGGTACATAGTTCATATGCTCTGAGGGGGCCACCTGCAAGATTCCACTTCTGTGTTAAGGACGCTCCTCTCTACCACATGGCATAGCCTAAGACCTGGTGTGAGATCGGCCCTATTTGACCTTACAAAATATAAATGTAACTAACGACTTACGCCTGAAACAATAATTTGTTACAACTATAATACAAGAAAGGACTCCAGAGCAGCTGCAGGCTGCAGTCAGTGCCGCATGGAGCAGTTAGCAAGTGCATAAATGCTTATGAAGTTGCACCTCAAGCTTGAGGAGGAAGACTAGATCAGGTGCTCTGAGATCTGATGCCAGGCGAGGGGCGTCCGTGTGTGTGCTGGTGAGGATAGGCAGAACATCCGGCCTCAGTGGATGGGCTTCGTGGTGCCTAGTGTCAGCTCTGCAACATAGATAGTGTTGATATCCCACAGCCACGTTAACAGCAATACATCCATAAAAAAAAATGAGAAAAACTACAGCGAAATAACTGAGACCACACCAGTTTCTGTTGGAAAAAATTAGGTTACAGATTTGAATTGGAGCTTACAGCTTTGGGCTGCCTCAGCAAGGGGCGTACAGGGAAGAAGGGCTGCTCTGATGTCAGATGATGAGCTTCCTGCTGCCAAGTGTCAGCAGCACGACATCCAAATGTGTGTTGAGGATCCTTGGACAGTGAGGCAGGAGCTGCGGTCACTCCAGGGGAAAAAAAATTGGAGAAAAATGTCCTTGTGAATTACATCAAATAAAATTTATCATAACAGCTTTGTTACAAAAGGATGCATCAGAAACAAATTTCTTACATGGTCCCAGTGATGAACAACACATACACTCTGTGTGCTCCAGAAGGCTTCAGCAGCTAAACCTTAGAAGAGCTTATTTTGGTGAAGGTGCATTACTTTCCTATTGTGAGACTCGTGTGGTCGTCCATGGGCTTTGTGAGCTACTCTTAGTTTAGTTCTCCCATAGGATTTTAGGAGGTTTACTCAGTGTATTAACGTTAAACATTGACCATGGCCTGCAACTGTGATATTTATTTTCTCTTATGTACTGAGCCCCGTTTGAATGTAGATGTAGCATAAGAATGTGATGTAATGACTGTCAGGCTCAGTGTTGCTTGACAATTTAGTTTTCACCTGCATGTAAAAGAAATCCTAGATCACGATGTACAATACCCGCCTGTGCCTACCACATTTTGGTATTTAAGCACGCACACAGTCAAAAGATGGAGCTCCTGTTTTTCTTGTTGGATGCCAAACCATCCACGGTATTTAGCCTGGGAATTACATTTTAAAGATATATCTTTCATCAGGAACAGGGTTGTGTTACTTATATCCAAAAGGTTGTCAACGTTCTGCTGAGGTCCCATTAAAATGTAGTGTATTGTAGGAGCCTTTCTCAGTAATGTTGCCTTTTGTCAGGCGTGTCTCCTTCAGCCAGTACTGGATTCTTTGCCAACAGCGCTTAGCATGCTGGTGTTCCGAAGGCTATAATTTCAATAGTAAAAGTGAAATTACAAGTGCCAGAATCTACTGTATTGTTTTAAGTAGTCAGGGCTGTCTTAAAGTGTGTCATATGTGACAATGGAGCCCATTAGCAACGTACAATATCCACACAGTAGCAGTTTCACTTCAGTGTAGGTATGGGAAATGTGCAGAAAAGTAATGAAGAGCATCCTGAAAGAATCAGGTGTCTAAGAAGAAGCATGTGAACAGTTGAGCCGGATGTAACTTATGGGGTCGGTGCCACCAAAAGGTACGATCATGAGATCAGGCTGAGCCTAAATACAAGTGTACAATATTTAAGAAGGTTGAGGTGAAAAAGCTGTACGTTAATATAGGTTTCTCAACAATTTTTGAATATAGCGGAGTCTTCAGTCAATAATAGTCCTGTAAACCAGCCATAGTGCCAACAGCATGACTGACAGTGAGCTTGAGAGAGATGGATAGGTCAGTACAATGATTGTGCTTAGCTCAGTGTACCAGTAGCCCCTTGCACACACAGCCCAAGGAGTGAATTGCACATACATATCCTGCAATATTTCTCCTTTAATTGAAATAAAATGTTGTACATTTATTGCCACAAAAGCAGCATTGTTAGTAATCTTTAACAAACAGTATCTGATGGAGACATCTAGCTGCAGATTCCTTACCTTTGAACTTCCAGGCGCCATGCTGGATCCGGAAGATTTTTCACAGCAGTAGCCCTGTGCGCCGGTAGGTGGTGTTGGTCGACTCCGTGTGACGGCATCGTGTTCGTCATCGTCGTAATGTCTGCATCGTCAATATAACCTCCACTACGGCGCGCTGGCGTCCATTCTTTTCTTTCCGTGCCAGCCAGCGCCGATCCATTATAGAGAGGTACCTCTGTCATTTTTTTGAGAGACTTTTTTCGACTTTTTGTCAACTCCATTGGTGGGATAGGATGTAGAGTAAGAAAGCTTCAGGGTTCAAGCCGTGCGGCGCCTGTCACCGTGCCATGCCGGTTAGGAACCCCCATCTGGTTTGTCTGTTGTGCCTGGAACTCGACCACGACTCCAAGTCGTGATCCGACTGCCGGGCCATGGTGCCGAAGGCTTTGAGGGAGCGTCCCTAAAGCTTCTTGCGGCTCGGCGTTCGGCACCGCTGAGGTAGACTCGTCCGTCTCGATCCCAGTCCAGCTCTCGGTCGAGAGGAAGGTACGAGCACTGCTCCGGCGATTCGAAGTCAGGTAAGAGGCACCACAAAAAGCACAAGAAGTCAAAGCGTGCTTCGAATTCGCCCCACTCCGAAGCGGGTGCCACGCTCAGCGTTTCCCTCCCTTTCCAGGGCGACCCCTGCCCAATTTAAGGATTTTTATGACGCCATGTGTGTCATATTTAGGCAGCCTGACCCTGCCGGCACGCCTTCTGCCTCCGCAGGCTCAGAGGACAGAGGGGTCCCGTGGTTTCCGTGCCCGCAGCTCCGGCCCCACGTCCTCCGAGTGGACCCGTCACCGAGTCCGGACCGAGGCCGGTCGTACCTCCACATCGACCTTCCCTGGCGTTGCGTCTGGCGCCGAGGTCCTAGCCGGTGCCCACAGGCGGCGCCTCCCCGATTCTCATTCCTGAAGACATGGAGCTGGTCGGGCGTCCCCAGAAGCCGAGGCAGACGGAGCCATACGACTCCATGCTGTTCTCTCTGCCCTATTCTGAAGGGTTAGGGATGGAGGAAAATGATTGGGAGGGGGAGCAGGATCCCTTAGAAATCCTGCAGCAACAAGACCTGGACTGGTATGAGGAATTGGGTGAGGCCAGTGGTCTGGACACCTCCCCAGACTCAAGGCATGCTTTTCCTTCCTACTCTGGCTACGGAGGAGGGAGCATCTTTTGCCATGGTTGTGCGTAGGGCTGCGGAGGTCCTCGACCTGCAGTTTCCTACAGTGGCAGTCAAGATAAAAGTCTGCAGCCTGGGGTCTCGAGTTCGGAACCCCTATTGCCTTTTAATGAGGCCTTGACTGACGTCCTTTTGGGTACATGGTCCAAACCCAGCACAGGGGCTCCTGTGAATAGGACGATCACCCCCTGCCAATGACCCGAACCGGGGGACCCTCTTTTTCTCACCACCCACCCCTCCCCCCCCAAAGCTTAGTGGTCCAAGCCTCCACATCCTGAGGTGTATTCCCTTCCGCACCCCCAGATAGGCAATCCAAGATACCCTTTGATGGCTCCTGTCTGTTCGTAGACAAGGCGGATGATGCCCTTGAACGCTCTAAAGACACGCGGGCCACCGCCAAGTCTTTGGGCCTCACTGCTGCCCCCCAGGCCACATCCACTTTTCGCTCCTTTCGTGGCTACGGAAGGGGCTACCAGCCGCACCAACCCTATTATGGCCAGAAGGCTTCGCAAGTTCAGCAACCCCTTCGGGCCGTGGACGCGGCTCACCCCAGCCTCGTGGGTCTGGGAACCAGAAGTCGAGCCAAGCCACCTTCCCCTCTTCCGCCGCAAAACCTTCCTAGTCCGATCCCTCAGGATCATTCGCGGCCAGTTGGTGGCAGAATGCGTCATCATCTCCACCACAGGCGAACCATCACATCGGACAGGTCGGTGCTGCAAATAGTCCTACTCCCTGTCCTTCGAGACTACCCCTCCTTCTATGACTCGAACATACGATCGGCTGACTGAGGATCACCTTGCCTTGCTCCGCAAGGAAGTAAGTGCTCTCTTGGCCAAGGGAGCTATAGAGGGGAAATCTCACCGACCAAGTTCAGAGGGCACTGCGAAAGGTCTGCAGTGGTGGCTGATGGACCGCAAATGGATCAACGTCAGGCCCCTCTCCCTTCCCAACCCAGATCTCACTGTAGTGACGAATGCGTCCCTTCTGGGCTTGAGTGGCCATCTGGGAGAGGTGAGGATCAGAGGACTCTGGTCCCCGTTGGAAGCCAAGCTTCTTATCAACCTGCTGGAGCTTCGAGCAATTCGACTGGCACTAAAAGCCTTAAAAGGGAAGGGTTGTTAGAATGTTCACAGACAACACTACTGCCATGTGGTACTGCAACAAACAAGGCGGTGTGGGGTCGTAGACTGTTTGTCAAGAGGCCCTGCGTCTCTGGACTTGGCTGGAACATCAGAGCATTTCCCTGGTGGTTCAACACCTGGCCAGTTCTCTGAACGCCAGGGCTAACAAGCTCAGCTGAAGGTGCCTTGCGCATCACGAGTGGTGTCTCCATCCGGAGGTGGTATAAGGTCTCTTTCAGCAGTGGGGAGATCCTTGGTTAGATCTGTTAACCTCCAAAGAGAACGCGCAATGCTTTTCTGCGCGTTGGAGTTTCCAAAGCGGCACTTGCTCAGCGACGCTTTTTGCCGCGAGTGGAGTTCTGGCCTCCTATACGCCTTTCTGCCCATACCACTTCTGCCCAGAGTGCTCAAGAAGATCAGGAGCGATCGGGCACAGATTATTCTTGTGGCTCCGGACTGGGCTCGGAGAGTTTGGTATCCCGAGCTTATAGAGATGAGCATCGATCCTCCGGTCAGGCTGCCTCTTCGGGAGGATCTTTTGTCGCAGCAGCAGGGGAGGGTCCTCCACCTGAACCTGTCCACTCTCCGCCTCCTTTGCTTGGAGATTGAGCGGCGACAATTGACAGCTTTTGACCTTCCTCCTGAAGTCTGTGAGGTTATCTTGGCGGCCAGGCGGCCCTCTACTAAGTCAGTATACGCCTGCTGATGGAACTAGTTTTGTAAATATTGTACAGACCGGTCTATTGACCCTTTATCTGCTCCACTATCTGAAGTCCTTCTCTTTTTACTTTCTTTGGCCCAGCAGGGCTCTGCTCTGGGCACTTTGAAGGGCTACCTCTCAGCCCTTTCTTCTTTTCTTCGGCTGCCTGATCCGCCATCCCTATTCAAATCTCCTATAGTGCAGAGATTTTTGAAGGTGCTAATTCATTTGTTTCCCCCTTCACCTTTCATCATGCCACAGTGGGACCTTAATTTGGTGCTCACCATTTTGATGTGTGCACCATTTGAGCCGCTGCATATCTGTCCTCTGTGGTTGCTCACCATCAAGACAGCTTTTTTTGGTGGCAATAACCTCTGCCAGGAGAGTCGGCGAACTACAGGCGCTTTCCTCAATGCCTCCTTACCTGATGACCTTTCCGAATAAGGTAGTACTCTGGACTAGAGCATCTATCCTTCCTAAGGTGGTAACACCCTTCAATCTGGGACAGTCGGTTACCTTGCCCACCTTCTATGTGCCTTCTCATCCTTCCAAGGAGGAGGAACGTCTCCACCGTCTTGACCCAAAAAGATAGTTATCTTTCTTTCTTGATCGAACCAAAGAGTTCCGGGTGGATGACCAACTCTTTATAGGGTACGGGGTGCAAAGAGAGGCCATGCTGTCCAGAAGAGGACTATATCCTGATGGGCTATCCTCTTTATGAAAATTTGTTACGCCTTAGCGAAGAAGGATCTCCCTGAAGGGCTTAGGGCCCATTCCACCAGGGCAAAAGCGGCCACCACAGCTCTCTAATGTGGTATTCCCGTTTTCGATATCTGCCAAGCTGCCACGTGGCCATCTCTGCACACGTACGCCAGACACTACTGCCTATATTCCCAGGTTCGCAGAGAAGGCCTGTTTGGTCGCTCAGTTTTGCAGGTTTTTCTGGTCTAAGCCGTTCCGCAGTCCCTCCTCCGGGGATGGTATTGCTTGGGTATCTGTTTAAAGGTAATGAATCTGCGGCTAGATGTCTCTATCAGATGGACAAGTTTCTTACCTTCGGTAATGCCTTATCTGGTAGAGACATGATCTAGCTGCAGATTCCTTACTGACCCACCCATCCTCCCCACACTGCGTAATTGGTTTTAAGTGTCAGGGACTTTCCCTTCAGGGCCCTAGTTGTTTATTTTTTAACACTCCATGGTCAGTCACTTCATGGCTTCACGCTTTTGGTGTGGAAGGTCGTGAAAAGTACTGACATCAGCACGCCGGAGTGGTGGTTATATTGATTATGCGGACGTCATGGCGACGACGAACATGATGACGTCACGCTGAGTCGACCATCGCCACCTACTGGCGTGCTGGGGAACTGCTGTGAAAAATCTTCCGGATCCAGTCTGACGCCTGGAAGTTCAAAGGTAAGGAATCTGCAGCTAGATCATGTCTCTACCAGATAAGGCGTTACCGAAGGTAAGTAACTTGTCCGTTTATGCATTTTGGGAAGAATACTATATAAACGTAGGTTTCCAAACTTTGGGCAAACACTGGGAAACCACCACCAGAATCAAAGTAAAATAAAAATTAACAGTTGTCAGGCCCTGTTCTCCGTACCATGCATTTACAGCAGCCACATAACTCCTCGAAAAGGTGAACGCTCCTGCCTCTTGGTCACCAGTGACCAGGAGATGAGATAATAACTGCAAAATAATGTGGGTCCCAATTAAGCAACATTTACTCTCTGTTTTGACACAGAGGTAACTTAATACACAAGTGTGTGGGGGTGAGTTTAGACGGTGCAGTGGTTAGTAGACCATCAATACATTATCAGTGTTCGGCTAAGGGCTGTATGACTGCAACACTTATATTGTATATATGCAAATATTAGTACATTTACAGTATCAAATCAATGGAAACGCATAAAACTATGCCAAAGACAATTCTAAATATAATTCAGTAGTGGTACATTGAGGCTGTAATCTCACCGTAGGAATGGTTATCTTATATGGTGTTATTGGAAACAGAGCATTGGTAAACAATGCAGAGTTAATAAAACCAGCACCCCTGGCTAGATCTACACGACAGTGCCTATGAATTCAAATGTTGGCAAAGGTCCAATGCTGGCAAAGCTCCATTGTTTGTGAGGGTCAGAACCCCCCCCCTTGAACGAAAGTCTCACCAAACCAGTGCCAACAGTACGACGCAGTGTTCAAGATTTGCAAACTGCTAATGTTCACCATGGTTTACAGATACAATCACTGTTAATCAAAATGGAAGATTGTAACCTTACGGCCAAAATGGGAATCCTAAATGTTTGCTAGCTTTTAAAGCGTTCAAAATCAACAATATTAATCGTAGCAAAGTTACCTGCAAGGTGTCAGTGTCTGAGTTTATCTTCATCCACAGGAGTTTGATATGGTGGAGATACGCTGACCTCTGTTGTGTCTTGAGGTGCATAGGGGCAACTGCCTTGGGATCACACGCAGGCCAAAGAGATCAATAAGAAATCGATAAGACGAGAATTGACACACTCCACAGGTCTTGCCCACACGAGCTGTTGGCTTTGTCTGTGTTTTTAGCCAAAATTCACAGAAGCGTGGCTGCTGTGCATCATGGCTGAAAGTTTAGTTTTTTAAAATAAAAAATGTGCTATAATGCAGCAAGCACTGGCAGCGTCATAGCACTTAGTTTTTTTTTTTTGCTGGGTGGGAGGCATCTCAGAGGCAGGAGGGCTTGCAAAACAGTTAGTAGATGCCTCCCGCCTCACAGACAGCATGCACTGTCTCAGGTAAGATCTAATCATAAAGGGTAGCTCAAATCCATCAGAACTGTACTTTCAAGGGATCATCTCTCAGCCAGTTTGTGTTGTTGTGGGGCACGAGGGGCTCAGCAGATGATCAAAGATATCTGTTTCCAGTGAGGTTGAATCTTCAGTTGCCTGCCTCTGTATTGTGGTCGGTGGTAGTGTGGACTTATCAGGCTCTCAGAATTTCTTGGCTGGCTGTGTTCTTCCATACAGGTCAACGTCAGTAGCTGGGCAGTCAAGCAGGGCTTTTTACAGGGCCACATGCTTACCCTAGTCAAAAGGAAATAAGATATTTGCTTAAAAAAATATCCTAGAAGGGTTTTCTGTTGCCTTAAGCTTCTGGTCTTCAGTTCATCTGCTGAGGTCAAAAGTTAACCCCTAGATGCACACACTAGCACCAGATCACCTGCCACTAGCCAGGACTTGGCCTGAGTGAGTTTGAGAGAAGCAAGCCTCTTAAGACTAGGAATGGGATGACATTTGGGGTGTCCCTTCTCAACGCTCATTTGGAGGCAGGAGAGAGGGATAAGGTTCCTCTTGAACTGTTTCCAAAAATAAAAATGCAGGGGGAACTACAGTTAATAAGGGAAAAATTGCCTAGCACCAGCGAGCGATTTTAATTATTACAACAGGGAACATTAATTAGATTTTTGGGATTTCTTAACATCGACCTGGTAGAGTCAAGACCCACATTTAAAGAAGTAACATTAATGCACATTAATGACCCATTTACTTACAAACCCCAACATAACTATCACCTCATTTACTTTTTATAACTGTTTTCTCACTATCGAGAAATCCGAGTGCCTTCTCAAAGTACAGAATCCTGTCTTGGGAATTAGTGTTGTTCTTGTTATAGAGTCTGATCTATGAAATGGCACCTGCAAATCTCCATTGCGAACAAAACCTCCTGTGCTCCTGAGACTTACTTCTTTTAGCAGGCTATCACATTAATTTAGCTCCGTTTTCACACTCTATTCCTTGTAGTTAGAGAATCCTGTGCATCATCCTTAATGGTTCTGACCTTGCACATCGTGACTTGAAAGTAACTTGTGTAGTTTGACACTTTTTAGAGATGCAACCCTTTCACAGAAGAAGAGTGGCTGTGTGATAGAAAGGGAGTTTCTCGTGGACAGAAATAGAATGTTTCCTTGACGAAGTGATATATGGCAGACATATGTAACCAGCAAGAAATATATATATTTTTTAACTTCATTGCTCTTAAAATAAAAACAAATTAAGGGTTACGTGATTCTTTGAAGTGGTTTCCAGCTCTTACAGCTAGTAACAATGAATTTGATTTAGACTCCTAGCCAAAGATTCCTTAACATAGAATAGTCCCCGGCGTCCAACTGGATCCGGAAAATTTTGAGCAGTCTCCTTGCGCACTGCACTGATAGGTAGCATCGTTCGGCTCCGTGTGATGTTTTTGGTACTGGAAGTGACGTGTGCGGCGCCCATATAGGCGCCACCTCAGCACGCTGACCTCCGTTCCTATTTTTCCATGCCATCAGAACGGATTTGTTCTCCCCATAGTCACCATTTTACTGACTTTTTCTGCCACTTTGTTGACTTCACTCGACCAGTGTGCCTTTTTTACACTCCTTTTTTGGAGAATGTCTGCCAAGAAACCAACTGCTATCAAACATTGTGGTGCTTGCCACAGGCAAATGTCTACGACAAACCCCCACTTGGTGCGTCTGTGGTGCCTGGAGCAGGGCGACAACTCTAAGGCCTGTCTGGATTGCAGGACTATGAATTCAAAGGCCATCAGTGAGTGGGCCATGAAGCTTCTGCCCACTCGCCATGAGACTCCGCACCGCTCCAGGTTCTGTTTGTGAAGGTGGTCACAGGAACACTCTTTGATCTCTCGCATCGGTCTTCTTTAGGTAGTGAAAGAAGTTCAGGAAGTCTAAGTATTCTTCGACTTATCAACGCCAGTCCCATTCATCGGACGAGACGTGGGAATGATGCCACAAGTCCAGGCCCCGCTCGTTCCTGTGGAGCCTGTGCTGGATCCACTCCACGCTTTCCAGATTTTCCCTTAGCTGGAGCAACCCTCGCCCAACTTACAGAATTTTATGAGCCTACATTTTGGCCAGCAGGACCCTCTGGAGCTCCTTTGGATCCCATGGGTTCGGGAGGGACTCAGATTGGTGTTCCGTCTGTGGGGTCGCACTTGGCACCAGTTGGCCTTCAGGATCCATTGGTTGATCCAGATTGGCCCTGGTCGCAACTTCTCAAGATCTTCTGAGAACCGTTTTTGCCACCGACCAGGCCCACACGTCCTGAATTGGATATGGAGCCCTCTTTTTATGGAGGGCTCACTGAGTAACATGAATAGAGGGGATCTGGGGATCCCTATGGTTATTCTGACTCCCTAGGGGAGTCCATGGCCGATGACAATTGGTATGAGGACCTGGTTGATGCCAGTGGTCTGGACACCTAACCAGACACTGGCTGCTCCTCTCTCACAGTGACTATCAAGGAAGGGGCTCCTTTGTAATGGTGGTCCAGAGGGCGGCTGAGGTCCTGGACCTGATGCTGCCCATGGTGAGGTCAAGACCAATGTCTTGACAGAGGTGCTTCAACCTGGGGTGCCTCCCTCAGAACCCCTGTTCCTCTTCACTGAAGCCCTCACTGATGCCCTGCTCGGGGCCTGGGTCAAACTCTGCACAGGATCCCATTGCCTGCTGCCATCACCCTGCTCCTGGGGACCCAGCCTTCCTCACCCAACATCCCACCCCTGAGAGTCTGGTGGTCCAGTCCTCCACCTCCGAAATTAAACCCGGTGCGTTCCCTACCACACCACTGGATAGGGAGTCCAAGAGGCTGGAGACTTTTGGAAAAGAGGATTTTGTCTTCCACCAGCCTTGTAATGCGGTCAGTGAACACTGCATGCTAATTTGGCCACTATTCCCATACTGTATGGGATATGGTTGTTCATGTGCTGCCCATGGTCTCGGAGGTGGCCCGAGCTATGCTCTCCCAAGTTATTGCTGAATGAAGGGATTCATTCGCTTGTGCTCTGTTTAAACATGCTGAAATCATGCCTGACTCCCTCTTGTACACTCCCTTTCATTGCAACTGTTCTGGGTACAGTGCAGTTTCAGGCTTATCCTCCGGAACAGTCAATCCAGGATATTTGAGCTATGATTCTGATGTTTCAGCTTCCATTTTGGATTTTGATGAGGATTACTCTGTGGCTGCTGGGTCGCCTCGCCTCCTGCATCCTGCTGGTAAAATATGCCCCTTGACATATGTGGGCTCTGCAGTAGGATCTGAACTCCCAGTGGGCGCAGCATCAGGGGAATCTCTCTGCCCTGGAACTGCAAAAGAACTGCAGTGGTGGATGACAAACCGTGATTGTATCAGTGGCAGACCCCTCTCCCTTCCCCACCCACAGCCCACAGTGGTGACAGAAGCGTCACTTCTGGGTTAGGGCGGCCATCTGGGAGAGGTAGAGATCAGAGGACTCTGGTCTCCGACGGAATCTCAACTGCATGTAAACTTGGTGTTCGCCTGGCATTGAAAGCCTTTCTTCTTTCCATCAAAGGAAGGCTGGTTCATGTGTTCATGGACAACACCATTGCCAATGTGGTATTATAACAAGCAGAGTGGGTGGGGTCGTAAACCATGTGTCAAGAGGCAGTGCTTCTCTGCCCATGGCTGGAATGCCAGGACATAATTCCTGGTGGTTCAATATCTGGCGGGCTCTCTGATCGCCAGAACAGGCAAACTCAGCTGTTGATGCCTTGTGCACGAGTGGCATCACCACCCAGAGGTGCTGCAAGGTCTCTTCAGAGAATGGGGAGAACCTTGGTTAGATCTAATTGCCTCCACGAGAACGTGCAATATCAGTACTTTTGTGTGCTGCAAAGTAGCTCTCGCTCGGAGACGCATTTCGTCTCGAGTGGAGGTCAGGACTCCTGTATGCTTTTCCACCAATCCCACTCCTGCCCCAAGTTCTAAAGAAGATGAGGAACAAACGCTCTCAAGTCATCTTTGTGGCCCCAGATCCGGCCCTCAGTCTGGTATCCCGAACTCCTGAGCATGAGCATCTGTCCTCCGATCAAGCTTCCTCTTTGGAAGGATCTCCTTTTGCAGCAGCAGGGCTGGGCCCTACACCAAACCTGCACACTCTTCATCTACATGTGTGGAGATTCAGCGATGACAGTTGATAGTCTTTGACCTTCCTCCAGAATTGTGCGATGTGATTCCAGCACCCAGGTGTCCCTTTACAAATACGGTATATGCCTGCCTATGGGACAATTTTGTGGTTTGGTGTGCTGCCAAGTCAAATGATTCTCTGGCTGCATCCTTGTCTGAAGTATTTTTGTTTGCCTTATCTCTAGCCCGGCTAGGCCTTGCTTTGGGCACAGTTAAAGGGTATCTTTCGGCCATCTCTGCTTTCTTGCAGTTGCCGGATCAACCCTCCCTGTTCAAGTCACTCTACGTAACTCGTTTCCTGAAAGGTTTGCTGCATGTTTCCCCCTACACCTTTCATTGTGTCCCAATGGTTTCTTAATTTAGTTCTCACTTTTTTAATGTGTTCACCCTCTGAGACTACTTACCATCAAAACAGTCTTCCTTTTGGCCTTAAGATCTGCTAGGATGGTTAGGAAATTGCAGGCACTTTCTGTCAACCCCCATTCTACTACCTTTTTTCCAGATAAGCTGGTCCTTAGGGCCCGTACCTCCTTGTTATCGAAGGTTGTTAACCTTTTCATGTCTAACAAAGCATCAAGCTGCCTGCTTTCTCCCTCACGCCCTACACCCTTCCCCCCCCCCATACTACCAAGGAGGAAGAGAGACTCAACTGCCTGGATCCAAAAAGAGCATTGTCTTTCCACATTGATCGTATCAGAGAATTCCGGGTGGATGATCAACTCTTTATTGGATTTGTAGGTGCAATGAAAGGAAAGGCAGTACACAAGAGAACCATCTCCAGGTGTATTGTCCTCTATTTACAAATCTGCTATGACACGGCCATGTAGCAACCCTTTAAGGGCTTGTGGGCTCACATCACCAGAGCAAAAGCTGCGCCCACTGCACTAGCTCGAGGAATCCCAGTCCTGGACATCTGTTAGGCAGATACATGGGCATTGCTGCACACATTTGCCAAGCATTACGGCCTCGTTCGCCTTGATGGGGATTTTGCCAGTTCAGTCCTCCCGAGCTTTTTAGTTTAACAGATTTGCTGACCCACCTCCGGGTAGAGATTGCTTTGAATCTCAATCAATCAATCAAACATTTATAAAGCGTGGCAAATCACCCGTGAGGGTCTCAAGGCGCTGGAGCTGTTTGCTCCTGCATGGTGGTTTGATCATTCAAACTTCCAGGTCTTTACTTTTCTTTTGAATTGCTGGAGTGACGGTGCGGTCCTCAGGTGTAGGGGGAGGTTGCTCCAAGCCTTGGCTGCCAGGTGCGAGAAGGAGCATCCTCCGCTGTTGGCTTGACTGATCCGTGGAGTGTCTACGAGGGAGAAGGAAGCTGATTGAAGGTGTCTGGTCAGTTGGTGGAGGGTCAAGTGTTTGTTGATGTATGCTGGTCCTTCGTTGTGCAGGACCTTGTAGGCATGCGCCAGCATCTTGAACTGGCATCTCTTCTGGATCGGGAGCCAGTGTAGTTTCTTGAGATGTGGTGTGCTGTGAGTCCTTCTGGGGAGGTCGAGTATGAGTCTTGCCGCTGAGTTCTGTATTGTCTGGAGCCTCTTCAGGAGGCGTGCAGTGATTCCTACGTAGAGCGTGTTTCCATAGTCCAGTCTGCTTGTGATGAGGGCCTTTGTGACGGTCCTTCTGGTGTCTTCCGGGAGCCACCTGAAGATCTTGCGGAGCATTCAAATGGTGTGGAAGCAGGTGGATGAGACTGCGTTGACGTGCTTCTTCATGGATCCAGGATGATGCAGGGGTTGCAGGCGTGGTTTGTTGTGGCAGGGGTGTGCCAAGCTCAACGGGCCACCATGCGTCAATCGATGGCGAGGTGGTGTTCCCAAAGATGATGACTTCTGTTCTTTCGGTGTTGAGTTTGAGACAGTTGTCTTTCATCCAGTCTGCAACATTCATCATGCATCTGTAGAGGTTAGCTTTAGTGGTGGACGGATCTTCGGACAGTGAGAGGATGAGCTGTGTCATTGGCGTAGGAGATGAGGTTGACTCCATGTGATGTGATGTGACAGTGGCAGCCAGAAGGGTCATGTAGATGTTGAAGAGGGTTGGGCTGAGGGATGATCCTTGGGGGACCCCTAAGATGATCTATCCATGTATTTTAAGGTAAGGAATCTGCGACTAGAAGTATCTATCAGATGAACTAGTAACTTACCTTCAGTAACTCCTTATCTGGTAGAGACTCTTTCTAGACGCAGATTCCTTACTGCCCCTCCCATCCTCGTCGTTCTGTGAGCTGTACATTTGACCTCCTAAGAGGTCCTTCAGGAACTCACTTTGGGACACTGATCACGTCACCTCAGTATAATGCCATGCTTCTGGTGTCGGGACGACACTACGCAGAGCTGAGAGAAGCCCCCTATCGGTGCTCAAATGTACTGCTCAAAAGTTTCCAGATCCAGCCTGATGCTTGGGGAATATTCTAAGGTAAGGAATCTGGGGCTAGATAGAATATCTGCCAGATAAGGCATTACCGAAGAGAAGTAACTTGTTCTTTGCAGAAATGAGCAAAAAGACACCAAGATCATCGGGGAACCATAGATATATATTGACCTAGGTGCAGTTTCACACAGACTGTGATGAAGCGGAAGTCCGATACTCAAAGAGGGTTGTCCCATTCAACGGGAGCAACTGTTGGGAAAGCTGCTTCTTGTAAGCCCTGCTGACACTACCTCCTCAGTGCAGGCTTTCCGGCACCAGGTCTCTCGCCAGCCAGGTCTCCTGTATGGTCTAGTCCTCTTTACTCAGTTGAGCCCTCTTGGAGCGAGGCGTCTTTCTGCTTTTTGTGTCCCTTAAGCAGGTATACGGGAGTCCAGCCAATTGACCCTTAGAGAGCAGTTCCTGTTCCTAGGTGCCAGCAGGATACAAGAGTTCTTGCGCCAGTCCGCTTCTTGCAGCAGAAACCAGGAGATAAAAGTACTTTTCTTCCAGCAGGTCCTTCATCTTCAAGTGGAGTCTTCTCAGAGCCATGGCTGGTCTCATGAAGTGGTACTGGACGTAACAGTTTTTTCCTCGACACTAGCCAGTGATTTGTGAAATTCTGTCACCCAGTCCTAACAATTTTCTCGCAGTCCCCACTCACTTACTGTAAAATGACACAGGAGCCCTATTTCAAGGTGGCAGGATCCATCTGCCACCAGGCAGACCTGTCTTGTTTCCCCTCCTAATGTGGTTGAAGCCTGACCGGGGAGGAATAGGAGAAGCCATCGCTTGGCGTCTCCAAGTCAAATGAGACAGTGCTAAAGCTGACCTTTGTCCTGCGAACTGTTCCTGTCCACTTCCAGATAGCTAATCCCTGCAAATTGGTCAGCAGTTAGCACCAGTTGGCCTTTTCTGGGCCTAGAGGCAAGCCATTGTCATCAGAGCCAGTGTTGATCACTCTCCCAGACAAGGATGTGTATTCTAGCTCTTTAGGTGTGATGAACTGCGGAACTAGTTTTAGGCCTGTTCTGGCACAGGCAATGTAAAGTAAATTTTTACAAAGTTGCTTTTCTGCTTACTTTAATATATAGTTTGATTTCACCATTAAATCAGATTTAAAAAACTAAGCAGGAAATAATTTTGAATTGCCTCCTAGGTAGAGGTAGGAAATAAATTTATTAAATTTCATCTGAACCTATAGGGGAAAGCTTAGCAAGGCTTATAAAGTGAAATAGCTTTTGTTTTTCATTTCATTGTGAGAGCACACTAACCCCAAAATGTAGTGTCTTATTTTTATTTATTTGCAACCTACCGTGTGGGCTTACCAAGGCACAATTTGGGGATGACGTATGCATGTATGAAAATAGGGCTTTCCTACATTGATAAAGGCATTTTGTCCTGCCATGTGTCACTGTGGTGCATTTAAACTGCAGCCTACTGATAAACCCTGTTTTCCTAGTTATATTCTTCTGGGTCTCCCCAACGCACTGACATACTGCTTACGATTTATGAGGGGAAGAGCCATTAGTTTAACACTCTGCGCGGCTAAATACGTTCTGCTATCCAAATGGGGCACAGACATCATACCTACACACACTGACTGGTTGCACAAACTTTGGGACTTACTCAGTATGGAGAAACTAACTTTCATCGTGAAACACGCCATTCCTACTTTTGAAAGGACTTTGGGCCATTGTTTGAAATTCCTATACACCACCTTTCGGGAACTTTCTTGCTCAACATACTTGTGTGTGCTCTGTCTTACAATGGACACATCAGACACAGCTTAATCCATCTACGAAGTCGAGTGAAAGTTGGAGATGACCATTTGAAATTGCTTTGTGAACACATCCACCCATCCACTTTCATTCCCCCCTTCCTATCGCTCTTTCTCTTCCTTCCCCCTTTTTCTTCCTCACTTTCAAATTCCTAGCAATCATCTTCCTTCTTAACCATTCCGAACTCCTTTTTCCTTGCTGGCCTGTGGATGTAGGCGAGTGATTGTTACCCGTTTATTTAAAAATCAATAAAAACCGATTTAATCCTTAA
Source organism: Calotriton arnoldi (assembly GCA_963921515.1). Classification (NCBI taxonomy): domain Eukaryota; kingdom Metazoa; phylum Chordata; class Amphibia; order Caudata; family Salamandridae; genus Calotriton; species Calotriton arnoldi. The sequence goes on along the minus strand of CAWUFW010002558.1, from coordinate 1,169,887 downwards.
CTGCAGCCTAGGCATAAATATATTTTGCCTTATATGTGGGAGGTGTAAATGCACACTGCAGTCCACATATAACATTTGACTTTCCATAGGTGCACTATTTACAATGGACCTACAGTGATGTTTAAGAGGCCAAATAAGGGGTTCCGGTGTACAGCGCATGTTTCATAGGGGAAGCACAGGCACTGTATTATTGTTTATAAGTGATAAAGTGCAAAGAGTTTTAAAGCCAGCAACAACAGACATGCAAAAACTGTGGAACCTCAGGGGGGAGGGGGGGAAAGGATCATTTCTTACAATAATATTTATAATAGTACTTGTATGAAATGTCCCTTGTGATGCACTCCCCCACCGCATCACCACTAAAAATGTGTTTTTTGCATTCTGTCACCTCTAGTCTGAGGGTATTTTTGGTCTGGCACTCAAAATTTCAAGTTTGGTCCAAAAAGGTCCAGAGTATTCTTTATGTGAGATAGTAGTAATAATGTTTTGAGATTGCACCATTTAAAGAAAACTGTTTACAATGTAAAATGTAAGTAACATAACAATCCTGTTAACAAAAAAAAATAATTGTACAATCGAGAAACTTTTGAAGCACAAAAGTGTACTTAATTCTATATTTTCCGTGGTTGCATGGCAATTAAAAAAAACTCTTACTATGTAATTTACATTCTCTACGAACACATTGTTGTCGGCTTTTGCCATAGTTCTAATGCTGTTTTCAAGGAACAAGGAATCTTAATATCCTTCTCCTGAGTAAAGGATATCCTTGACATTGAAGCGTGAGATGCATTACATTCTTTGTTCTCCCCAAAGAGCAAGATGGCCGTATACTGTGTTTTGAGATGTGACCAGAGCTTTTTATTAGGGTCACTGGGAGTGTGGCCTACTGGCCTCTCTTGTGTAAAGTTAAGTTGTTATGTGAATGCCTTTTATTGCTCGCCAATTGCCTTTAATTGACCCTTGCTGCCCTGAGTGTCAGTGGTGGAAAGGGTCGTACTTGGCCAAGTTTCCTGAGCTATAGTTAGGTGGACACCGGGTCACCAGCGGCAAACAACCTCAACAACCATGGTTGAGGCCCAGTAACCCCGGTCTGTCCTGTAGCCTCCAATCGGGTTCTGTTCATGTTACTAAGTATCCAGTAACCAGGGCTTTAAGTGGGATGAAAAAACTGGGGGGTCTCTCAAAGGGGCGTGGCCAATGTAATTAAGGGTGTGGCTTAAAAACACATAAGCTAAAAATCTGTGCTTAGCATAGTGTGCCGCCCGACTTGTATTTTGCTGTTTCTGTCATAGCATCTAGATATATGATACAACAAGTAACATCATACCTACAAGGCAGGACTATTGGCTTTGTCAATGGTTGTTAGTTGCATAAGATAAATAAGCAGCAACTATGGCTTGTTTTATATAATATTGAAAAAGCTTCCACTTAAAGCCCTGCTGACACCACGACGATGTTGCTGCTCCTGCGTATCAAAGAGAAGGGAAATCCAGAGAGAAAATTTCTCTCTTAAAGGATTTCCTTCTCTTACAATGCTCACCTGGCATGACGTCCGTAACTTCTCCACTAGTGGGAAGAGCAGTGTGAGCACGCGCACATCGATGTGCCTGCTATCACTGAAGTCCCGAAAAAAACGGAGCAGTGTGAGCACGCGCACATCGATGTGCCTGCTGTCACTGCAGTCCCGAAAAAAACGGAGCAGTGTGAGCACGCGCACATCGATGTGCCTGCTGTCACTGCAGTCCCGAAAAAAACGGAGCAGTGTGAGCACGCGCACATCGATGTGCCTGCTGTCACTGCAGTCCCGAAAAAACGGAGCAGTGTGAGCACGCGCACATCGATGTGCCTGCTGTCACTGCAGTCCCGAAAAACGGACCGCCTCCAGGGCACAAAACAGAGCCCGATAGAGACCCGTTTCGATGCCCCTCTAAAAAAACTGCCGGTGCTCAGACCCGGTGAGACCCGACCCACTTAAAGCCCTGCCAGTAACCAAGAAGTTGTTTCAACTTAATTCACTGCTAAGCTACAAGGAACACCATGCTCGAACAGGCTGTTTCTAAAACTACTTTCTTAAGGCCCCTGGTAATATTTGGTGTGAGGCATTTCCCCAACAATGATTTAATGTAATACTTAACTGATGCTCCTCTGACTCACAAGCCCTATTTCTAGGCTCGTAACTGTCACTGTCATTCTTCAGGAGACCGCGAGGACAGTTTTTAAAAGTGTATTCTGGATAAGATCTCATTTGTGTACTGAAACAAGACACCGTCAATGTAGTTGTTAAAAGCACATTCTGGATAACCTCTCATTTTGCTATTTTGCTATGCCTCCCCATTTCACCGCTCTGTAAACAAGCCTGTGATATATTGTCTCTCTTAGCTTTCACTTTTGTTTGATACTTTCCAGCGTCATTACCAAGGGGTCATGATCACTTTAGACCTATAGTCAGAGACAAAGGTGCCCCACGACTGTATAGAAGTAACACTAAAGCTGTATATAATCAAATTCCCATGCGGAAATGTGTACTATTCCTTACATTGTACTGTGCATCCAGAGACCTGGTGATGCATCCTGCATGCTCACCTTCTACAGTCCCCAAGTGTCTCAACCCTTCTTCCTCTCTTCTTTCTACACTGATATGCTGCCTGCCAGGTCCTCTTGGCACAAGATAACCAATGTGATGCCACAATAGACTTAAAATTTCCTAATTTGTAATTAATCCAAACACTCGTTAATGGGTCAATGAAGATCATACGTTGTTGTCTTCAGTGGTACCAATGCAGTTTATGGTTAATTTTTATTCACAATTGTTTTACTTTTCAGGCCACTGTTTTCTTGCTGTGGTTATTGGTTAGCTGTTTGTAACTCTCCAGTCCTGTGGTAGGCATTTAGCCAGTGTGGGCAAGTTTGAAGCCTCAAATATATAAATTCTTCACCGGATATCCTTCTGATGTTTTATGCTGATAATTTCCAAAGTGTATATACATTCGCGTTAACTCTGCTTTAACTCCCTCCAACAGGGAGATCTAGTGTCATTCAGCTAAAACAGGGTTTAGAAAAGCTGCCCGCAGACAATAATCCGATTACATAGCACATCTGGCATAGTTTTTCTCAGAAGCTGGAGTCTCTTTAGATCACATCACTAAGCTTATCCTTCTTTGAGGAAGCTCTAAATATTTGAAGATCTGTAATTGTGTCTTGGCTGGAGGATCTCCGAAATGGGACGATGGAACCCTACATTTCAAATGTGTCTGAGAGTAACATCAACGTTCAATGTTTTATTTTCAATTTTGGCTGGAAATGCACATTTTTTCCTGTGCATACAGACCTTTGAGCAATCTGTCGCTTATCCAAACACATTCCCTTATTGAGGAGCCCTTCCATGTCTGTCTTTGGAAAACAACTATCTCCTTTGCTTTAATTGCCAAAAACGCCTCTTCCCTACGTTGTTACCTGGACCTTGGCTGGATGCCCCAATCCATACAGTAGCAAGTGTTGCCTAAAGGCTAAACTGTCGGCTGTGCATCTGATACTGGTGCTTGTTACCATAGTGGACTCATTTGTGTGATCCTTGGATAATCGTATTCCAATTCCTTTTTATTCCTGTGCCTCAGTTCCCTTATCTGCTGAAACTAGAAACTCTTAAACTGAGACCAAAAATAGGATTTAGTGCTGTAAGACGCCCTCCCATTTTGCAAGCATTTTGCATTCTTTTGTCCGATTTGCGTTGTCTGGAAGAAGAGAACTTGTGCTTTATTGTGCTGTCCTGGAGCTTCAAGGCCTCAGGATGTTTTACTCCTAATCAGCTTTAATATATTAAAAGAAATACGCTTGTAGCCAGTTTGAATTTTCAATGGTATTTAAAAGTTCGATAAATGGACTAAAAACTGGGCGTGCACTTTAGGTATACCGGTAGGTTTTTAGGATAACCACTTTTATGTAGATCTACAATCGATAAATATTCAAATGTGGGTATCTCTAAAATCATGCCTGGATCCTGCAGGTCCATCCTAGTCATAGGAATTCTTGTGGATGATATTGAGTGGTCTTCTCCAACGGAGACCTCATTGCATTTGCTTTTTTTGAAGAGCGTGTGAAGCAGCGTTACCCGCCTGCGGTTTTGGTTGCTACTCGAGCTACTGTGTCAGATTTTGGCTCCTTTGTTCCTTTTATACAAAACCAACACGGCCTGGTCTCAAGCCAAAAGTATTTTGAACTTTATTCCCATATTGACACGTTGCAGGATTGCAGGCCATGCTCCGACTCTCATTCCCTGCTTTGATTTAGGTGAGTGGGAAATCATTTCTGTTTGTGATGAGTAACACAAGGTGTTTTTAATTTTACGCATTTCCTTTTTATGCCGTTTTCTTGGCACCAAGAGTGTTTATTTTAGGTCTAAATAGAAATTGGAGAGATGAGGAAGGAAATAATTATTTTTATTATGCCACACTATGAACAGTTTGAATTGAGCTACAATCTTTGTTTTTCAGATGTGTGAATTTGAATAATGTAGATTATTACCCTGAAAGTTTTTTTGTTTGCCTTTAAATGAAACAAAATGCAATTACAGAAAGAATAAAAGTAGCAATGGTTATTCAAAATCAGAAATTTACACACAAATGAAATTACAGAACGATTCATGGTGATGCAGACATACTATATTAACTTACTTTCTCGCATGATACTTGTATGTATTAATCCAGAAGGTGGACTCTGTATTAATCTTTGGAAGGTGGGCAGCCAATGAGGCTGCCTTTTTTGGGGGATTTTCCTTCTGGTATGGACACTCATAAAGTTTTATGAGACTCTGTCCCCGAGCCATGTCCTTTTATCCTAAAACAAAAACAGTTCATGGATCCTCGCCTCCCCCTGATCTCTAGTTAGAGTTTATTATCTGGCCTGGCAGTCGATCTGGAGCAGGATGACCACGGCTCCATACACTGTATGAAGCTTCCAACTCTGGTGGTGCCTGGCGGCCGTGGTGAGGGATTTGTTAGGTCTGGCATTTCGGGTAGCTTTAGCTGTTTCTTCAGACTATTGTTTTTCAAAAAATCATATATAATATATGTACATAGTGGGGCATTTGGTCAGTGGGCTTCATTCGTGGATCTTTTAAATTCATTCTCATTTTGCTTCCACCCACTCAAGCATATTGCATGGGGCAGTGAGTCAGCCCACTTCACCCATTGGCTCCCTTCTCTTTAAGTGACTGCAAAAACCCTGGGCACATTATTCACATCCAACTAAAATACTTGAGTCAGGGGAGTTTTATTCAAATCTCAATCACAAATGATAATAAAGGGCATGTCACAGCTGAAAGGTTTGTTATTTAATAAATATATTTTGTAAAATGGCTACATGAGTGAATGTTTTTAATTAAAAAAATTTATTGCAAATATATGGTGGCCACATGTAGGTAGCTGCCTGTGTTTTTTTGTCGCCTCTGCTTGCAATGAAAAATAATTAGAAAAAAACATAACTATCGCACCAGGTTGCAGAAGTCAGACCGGTTATGTTTCCAATGCTGGTTATTTATTTTATATTGGGTCACATGGATGTGAGAGCACGAAGAAGGCAATGGAGAAGCTTTGCAGATTGATGCTGATAAGACTAGCAAGCATGGGCAGGACTTGTGTCTCTGCCCTGATTTCTTCAGGATATGCCATCACCTGCCCCGCTGAAGGTCTATAACATCAGACCGCTGGGTTCTTCAAATTGTTTGATGGGGCTACTCCCACCCTTTCGTGACTACCCCTTCACCCATGCCTCCCATTTCCTGCTCTTCCAGGAAGTGATGGCTCTCTTGGCCAAGGGAGTCATAGAGGAGTTGCCGGCGCCTGAAGCAGGTTGTGGTTGTTATTCCCGCTATTTTCTGGTGGCCAAAAAGGACAGAGGCCTTCGCCCTATCCTTGAAATGCGCCCTCCAATTTCTTCCTCAGGAAGGGGAAGTTCAAAATGCTCACGCTCACTGAAGTCCTGTCTGCACTGGACCTGGGAGACTGGATGGTAGTGTTAGACTTTCAGAACGCATAATTCCACATTCCCATCCTGCCTGCCCACAGGCTTTGCCTGTGGTTCACGTTGAGCCATGAGCACTTTCAGTTTGCCGTGCTTCCTTTTAGTCTTACCAGATGGCGGTGGTTGCAGCTCATCTGCAGAGATGAGGGGTTCCAGTCTTCCCCTATCTCGACAACTGATTGTTGGAGACTGTCTCGTCCCAGGCTGTCATCTCCCTTCTCCTGACTACGGCAGACCTCCTGCACCTGCTGGGTTTTACTATCAAAATGCCAAAGTCACACCTGGCTCCCTCTCAGACGCTGCCTTTCATTGAAGCTGTTCATGTCTGGTGAAGCTTCGGCCTATCCTCCCGAACTGTGAATCCAAGATATTCAAGCTATGATACTGATGTTTCAGCCTCTATCCTGGACTTCAGTGAGACTAACTCTGAGACTGCTGGGCCTCATGGCATCCTGCATCCTGTTTGTGACACATGCCCGTTTGCATATGCATGCTCTGCAGTGGGACCTGAAGTTCCAGTGGGCGTGGCATCAGGGAATCTCTCTGACATGGTCCAGATCTCAGAGGGAACTGCACAAGATCTGCAGTGCCGGTTAAGGAACTGCAATTGGGTCAGCAGCAGACCCCTCTGCCTTCCCCAACCAGATCTGACCGTGGTAACAAATGTCACTCCTGGTATGGGGCGGCCATCTGGGAGAGGTGGAGATCAGAGGCCTCTGGTGGAATCTGGACTCCACATCAACCTACTGGAGCTCCAAGTGATCCGGATGGCATTAAAAGCCTTTCTGCTCTCCATCAAGGAAAGGCTAATTCAGGTGTTCACGGGCAACACCACCACCATGTGTTACTGCAACAAACAGGGCTGGGTGGAGTTCTGGACCCTCTCTCGCGAGGCCCTGCGTCTCCGGACATAGCTGGAACATCAGGGAATTTCCCTGGTGGTTCAATAGCTGGCGGGCTTTCTGAACACCAGGGCAGACAAACTCAGCCAAAGATGCCTAGCGGAAGACGAATGGCGTCTCCATCCGGAGGTGGTGCAAGGTCTCCTTCAGCTGTGAGGAGAGCCTTGATTCGATTTGTATGCCACCGCCGAGAATGTGCAATGTCAGCAGTTCTGCGTGTTGGAGTTTCCAAGGCGGCTCTTGCTCAGAGACTCTTTATGTCTTCAGTGGAGCTCAAGCCTCATGTACGCTTTTATGCGCACACCACTCCTGCTCATAGTTCTCAAGAAGACCAGAAACGACCAGACCCAAGTTATCCTTGTGACTCCGGACTGGGCTCTGAGAGTTGGGTATCCCGAGCTGTTGAGCATGAGCATCGGTCCTCGAATCAGGCTGCCTCTTTGGGAGGATCTTCTGACCCAGCAGTAGGGGAGAAGGATTCTTCACCCAAACATGTCAACGCTCTGCTTTCATGCGTGGAGGCTGAGCGGCGACAAATGGCAGCTTTTGAACTTCCGCCCGTGGTCTGCAATGTTATCTTGGTAGCCAGGCGTCCCTCTACCAAAATTGTATACGCCTGCCATTGGGGCAAGTTGTGGCATGGTGTGCAGAGAAACAAACAGGTAGACCCTCTTTTTGCTCCTCTCTAACAGGCCCTTCTCTTTATCCTTTCTATTGCCCAGCAGGGCTCTGCTCTCTGCTCTGGGCACCCTAAAGGGCTATCTATCTGCCATCTCAGCCTTTCTGCGGTTGCCTGATAAGCCATCCTTCTTCAAATCCCCTGTTGTAAATAGGTTCTTGAAAGGTTTGAAACCCGTTCCACCTTCGCTGTTGATCATGCGTCAGTGGGACCATAATCTGGCCTTAACTTTTCTGAGGCGCTCTCCCGTTGAGCCATTGCACAAATGTCCTCTCAGGCTCCTTACCATCAAGACTGCCTTCCTGGTGGCAAGAACACTTGCCCAGAGGGGCAGTGAGCTTCAGGCTTTGTCATCCAAGCCTCCGTACCTTAACATCTACCCAGACTAGCTGGTTCTTCTCACTGGAGTTTCCTTTTCGGCAAAAGTTGTCACTCACTTTTATGTAGACCAGTCCATCACCCTGCCTATTTTTTACGCTTTGCCACATCCCTCCAAGGAAGAGGAGCGACTTCTCAGTCTGGACCCAAAAAGAGCATTGCCATTCTACCTTGACTGCACAAAAGAGTTCCTGGTGGACGGCCTACGCTTCGCAGGGTATGTCGGAGTAAAGAAGCGAAAGGCTGTGCAGAAACTGACCATCTCCCAAGTCTCTATCGATGAACAAGTTACTTACCTTTGGTAACCACTTATCTGGTAGAGACTCGAGCTGCAAATTCATTACTGACCTGCTCATCCTACCCGCTCTGCAAATGGATTTCTGGGAATAGGGCTTTCCCCTTACAGGGCCCTAGTTTTTCTCCCTTGTGGTCAGTGTTCTTTGTGGCTCCGCGATCCAGGCATGAAAAGTCGCAAAAAGAAACTGGCGTCCGCGCGCTGGGGTGGTGTCTCTATAGGTGCTGCACACATCAGTTGTGGCGCCCACAACGCCACACGGAGCCAAACAACTCCACCTACCGGATCTAGCCTGACCCCTGGGATAATTCTAAGGTAAGGAATCTGCGGCTAGATAGTCTCTACTAGATGAGGCATTACCATAGGTATGTAACTTGGTCGTAAATTCTTGTTACATTTGTTTTGTTTAATGTTATTTTACTTAACTCATTCCTTAAACCAAAACCTCAAAATAGACCGACCCTAGAGCAGTGAAAAGGAGTACCTAGGTGCATGGAAAATATAAGGCACTCCTAAGAAAAAAAGCATGGTTTTCGGCAGGCAAGTCAAGTCGACTCATATGCTCACTAGTGGCCATTTGAAGTTCTGCTTTCAACCACAATTCTGTCCCTTATTCTTGAGTTTGGGTCGATTTGCGTGTGTTATGCTGTGTAAAATAAATTTGAAAAAAACACCACTACAGTCAGACACTAAAATGAATGTCTGGCTTAGGTTGGAAGGTGGGAGGTAGAGCACAGGGCCTGATGGCAGGCCACGCCCCGTGCCTAACCCCGCTGGGCAAGCCCAAAGGCCGTACACAGCAGGGCATGCGCTGCCACTGCAGGTTTGGCGCAGGGCCTCGCCACAGGCAGGGAGCAAATCCTAAAAACCATTGAAATTCACTGGGGAAAAAAACAATCGCATACAACCACTGAAATTTGCCAATTATGTTTGTGGGTGCACTCAAAGTTTGACATAACTCAGTTGCATGCCATTCACAAAATACCTCTTTGCTTATGGCACAGATACACAAACACAGTTCACTGGAGAGCAACATGGCAGGTGACTGTGAGTTATGTTGTGTTTTCAGTGTGCTTACAAATGTAACCGGTGAATTTCTGTGGTTTTACCACAAACATAACTTAGTTTTTAACTGTGGATTTTCAGTGAGTGTATGTATATATTGCTTAATTTATGCGACACTAAGCCTGAAAGGCTATCGCTTTGGCTTATACTGTCTTGTTTCTGGACAAAGCTAAACCCCTCCGAAGAGCTATAATGACAGCGAAACACGCCAGGGGTTGCTTTTATTCTTTCCAAGTTGGCTTGAATAGTATTTTACCAATCCAAAGCTGTAATGCTGTCCCTGGAGTGGAAAAAGGCTTTTGTCATTTTACAGTTCGACGTGGATGGCTCTGTGCTAATCCTTTGCTTAAAGACTTTGCTGTAGAAATAGCAAAATACTTTGTCCCTTTCTAGCTCGGCGTGGATGGCACTGTGCTAGTCTATGCTTAAAAACTTTGCTAGAAAAACAGACATTTGAGGTGAGTAGATTCAGAGTGTCGCTGGTGTTCTAGGGTGCTCTATACAGGAGCTGCTCTCCACCTAAACATGGAAACTACCCAGAGGTCTGTGCTTCTTTTTGCATATATATATATATATATATATATATATATATATATATATATATATATATATATATATATATATTTTACTATCGCAGGTAAGTTCATCATTTTAAAGTCATCTAATCTTAACGTTATCAATGTAAATATGTATATGTTTGAGAATATGTACATATTTTCAAACATATACATATTTACATTGATAATTCTCCAACATATACATATTTACATTGATAATGCTAACATTAGATGACTTTAAAAAGATGAACTTACCTGCAAAGTAAAAAGCTGCACTGTAAAGGTCTTAAAACTTACCTGTGATGCTGTGACTCCTAATGATACTCCTGCAGTGTAATGACTCCCAATACAGAGCCTGCAAAGTAACAGTAGCATACCATTTAGAACATTCTACCCTCAGTGGATGAAATGTTCTATTGGCTTTGTAGCCCTTCTGCCTTTTGCAATACCAGTTGGTGAAATCCCCCCTCCCTCTTCCTCTTTATAGGCCCTTTCCCTCAACTCAGGCGCACAGCCCTGGCAGAGGGCCTTCTAGGGATTCGTGCTATAATGCTGTGGAATACAATTATCTGGTTTGTTAACAGTATACCAAAAAGGGGCAGAATTTGGTTATTCAGTGTACTCCCAAGTTGCCATTGGAGGGAGCTTTGGTAGAAAGACAAGGCTCCCGCCTTTGAGTATAGATTGCTTATGTATTTTAGCCAGCAAGGGATGACTGTCAAACTGTTGTGTTAGCTTGCAAGAGTTGCAAAGTTGTATTTATTTGGTTGATTTTTTTTGTTTAGAGCTGTCTGTATCAACCTCTTACAATTATCAGATTTGGTTTCCATCAGTCCCAGCACACACTTTTAATGCACTATTTTCTGTTTCTGTTTCTGCCTCCTGAGGCAGGGAAGCTGGGTTGGAAATGCAGTGATTTTCCATCTCTGCATGCCCCTGACTTATGAACTCATCCCTTGCGCAAGTTTCCAATCTTGTTCTTTTGAAATTGCAGCTGTTAAGTCACTTCAACATTGGGTCCACAGTCCACTCTCGTGCGTTAGGTATCTCCAGTGCATCACGTTTTTTTTGCATTTGTTTGATTTAATCATACATTTTATTCAGGCACTTCAAGGTCTGTGTAAACGAAAGACACTGTTTTCAGACTAATCGAGTGCTCCTAGCTGGCGTGGAGTGTCCTCACTCAAGGGAAATCATAGACTGTAGAGAACATTGTAAAGAAATAAAGCTCCCAGAGCATAACGCATCCCTTCCCGTCTTATCTACAGCCCAAAGGGCAGATAAGTATTGCAACAAGAGAAAAGGTAAGCTTGGAAAATGGAGAAAGCCTAATAGTACGTGAACCAAATCGTTTTGAAAAAAGTCAGTTAAAGATCTCGACAAATCCTGGAAGAAGCCTGGTGGTTTCCAACCCTTCCTTGAATCCGCAGACCTATACCCTCAACATGCCCCCCGTGAGAATCGTACACAGTTCCAGCAGACTAGTCTCCACTTTCAACCTCAGTACTCAATCCTGCCTGACTCACAGCTATCCATCAACGTGAAACTGCGTCATCTTTCATTTCTCTCCTCTCTACACCCCCTCCCCGCCTGTAAAGTGCTATCCATCTATTTTTTTTGTTCCATCTCTCACCATTTCCAAAATCACATGATTTTTTTTTTTTTTTAAACTTTAAATGGTCCCCGGAATTGAGTCTAACCCCCTCTTATGTGATCAGATTTGACCGTCAACCAATCAGCAGTTTTCAATTTGTCCTCAGAATTCATCTTTACATTCTCCTCAATATTTCCACCGGATACCATCTCTTTCATCCTTGCAGGGACAGTTTCAGTGCCTGGTTTGCTGCCTCTCATCAACACAAACTGTGATTCTTTGGTAACACTGTTGTAGGTAGTGCGATAAGCCCATACCAATTCTGCCACAATGTTCTCTATGTCTCGGCAACTTGAATGGCTCCCTCAACCATTCTGTTGGCATTTTCAACAATACCGCTAGCTTTGGGTTACATAGTACAGTGTGGTGATTAATGCCACTTGACAACAAAATTCTTGCATTTCGGCAGAAGTGAGTTGAGTACCATTGTTAGTTCAAACTATGGGAGGAAAACTCTCCAAAAATATTTGTTCTGTGATATTAATTTTCGCTGTAGTGTTAATCTTTATAAATCGCACCACCAGCCATTTTAAGTGAATAACAACCATAGCTAAGGCAAATCTCGAGTCCTTTCTGAACCCACCCATAGCAATCCTCCTCAAATTCACAAAACAACCCGTGCCAAGTGCTTGCGTTTAGTGCCAGATATATTGCAGAAACTGAAGCTAGCCCATACGGGACATTAGGTGACAGAATGACTGGTGCACCGTAATCTGGTGATAGGAAGACAATAAATCGAGGGTAGTAAACCACTGTGCCAGGTTCCAAATATTCTCATGCAGGTCTCTCGTCTACTCTCCCATCTTAGCTTCTGGTTTGTGGCTAACCACTATGGATACCAGCCATTCTGGTTCCTCTATTTTCTCATTTACCCCACTTAATACAATTGATTTATTTCTGATTTGGATTGATCGTTGACATTTTGCACCATATGCACCTCTGGCCTCACCAATGTTTCTTCATAGGTTTTCTTTTCTTTCTTTTTTTTTTTTTTTGCATCAAAAGCTTTTCACTCTATCTCTGCTGCGAAATACCTTAAGCTGTAGTTCCTCCACCCCTACCAAGCCTGCCCAATTTCCCACTGAGTGAATCGTCTTTTTGGATTCTGGTCTCAGTTTCATGTATAACAATATTTGTGATGTTCTCACCCCAGAATGGACATTCCATTCCTAGCCACATAAAGATTTACCTCAATACAGCAGTCTTTAAACCTAATCTTTCCTTAAACGATTCCCTAAATGCCTCCTTAAGAACCACAGATGATATCGGTAATTGCAGCCCTTTGCTCCATTCTTCCATTATCTCCTGCTCTCATCACCTGAGATAGAGCAAGATGCAGCTTTATCTACTCACACCCTTGTTCCACCCTTTCTGTTTTCACAGTGCACCAAGGTCCCGTAACCCCACTTCATATACTTGCAGGACTACCCTTTGTATATTTCACTTTTCTGCTCTCACAATTCTACCATTCTTCTCCGATCTGAGCAAAAGGCGTTTTGAGCCAGGGTGGGATCTTTCTCTTGCAACAATTTCTGCTGTATGTTGTTTATTTGATGCATGTACTATTAGTAGGTATGTTGAAATATTGAAGAGGCACATCCATTGACTTGCATCCTGCTAACAGTTCTCTAAATCTTGACACATACTTATCAATCATGTTGCATGTTCCGCGCAACGGAGAAAAAAAACATAAGTACCTTTCATGTTCAGTGTTCAACTTTCACCTAAATTGGTCTTCCAATTACCCCAATAAGTATATAGTATTATCTATAATTCTTCGTTAGGATCCCTATCTTGAGGTTCTGGCATGTTCCAGAAAACGCATAAACCTCCGTATCTAGGCAATTCACTTACCTGCTGTCTTTCCTCACTTGATGCAATAAGATAAACTTTCAGTACCATTCATTCCTCCTAGGGCACCACTGATCCTCCCCTGAATTGGCACGCAACATGATGGGTGTGACATATTTGCCCCGTTCCTAAATGTCTTTAAACACTGACATCCTGAAATATAATTGTCTGCAATTGTATTGAAAAATATTCACACTAAAAGTAGCCAATATCAGGGTTGAACAGCTGAAGAAGAAATCAAATTTAAGTAGATATCGCCGTCAAGGATGCACCAGTTAAATATTGTTAGCATATTTAACACAGTGTTGGTAGTAGCCACAGTTGTCCCTTGGTTAGGATGTGTCTAAGCGGGTAAGTTCAAAGAATAAACCACAAGAAAACATTTCCATTGCAGCCTGGCCACCGTTTTCCAGCTGTCCCCAGCTTTGTCTCTCTTCCAAGCAATGTTTTCCACCATGGCCACACTTCAACCATTGGGACCTGAGCAGGGGCTGTATCAAAGCTACACACACTGATGAGCATGGCAGTTTAACTCCTCACAGTCCCATATGCAGATCTTATGCTAGTCAGCTGAAGATGGGGACCTGTGCTGAGGACGTGCCTGGCTTGGAAGAACTCATGACCTCCAGCTGCAGAGTGAGTTTTACGTGCTGCATCTTCAGCATGATGGCAACAATGGAACATATTCCAGTCAAGGAGCTCGCAGCGCTTTCCTGGAGGTGATGCACTGTCTCTGATGGTACAAACAGTTGTTGAACTCTAAGGGACCGCGCCGGGTTTCTATACAGAAAACAACACAACAATTACCAATACTGATGATCATTCACTCAGACTTTCATTCAAAGATCACATGACCTAATCGCTATGATATGAAAATATATTTTTTATTTTCTTTTGAATAGTTTTTATTTTAATTTTTTGAAATAATCTCATCTTAGAAAGTTCGTTTTGTTTTGGTACGTGCAACTTTTTTTTTAGGTATTTAAACATACTGTAATCACAACAAGAAAAAATGACATACATATTCAATGACACAATACATTTTCAATACATACAAACATCACATTACAGAAAAATAACATAAACCATATATATAGCTCGAGTTCTGTATAGGTTTTTCAACCAATCACATTAACAACCAATACCTCTTGCTACTATCTCACTTGGTTGTGTTTTGATTATTTTCAGAGGTAATGACCAAATGGTGGCCCTACTATGGCCAAATAGGTGTTCAGGTTGATACAACACCACTTTTTGCTCACAAATCATTCACCTTTGTTCTGTTAAAATAACTCAAGTGAGCATAGTAGGGTCACCATTTGGTCATTACTTCTGAAAATAATCAAAACACAACCAAGTGAGATAGTAGCCATAGGTATTGGTTGTTAATGTGTTTGGTTGAAAAACCTATACAGAACTCGAGCCATATATATGGTTTGTTATTTTTCTGTAATGTGATGTTTGTATGTATTGAAAATGTATTGTGTCATTGAATATGTGTGTCATTTATTTCTTGTTGTGATTACAGTGTATGTTTAAATACCTAAAAAAAAAAAAAAAGTTGCACGTACCAAAACAAAACGAACTTTCTAAGATGAGATGATTTCAAAAAATAAAAATCAAAACAATTCACAAGAAAATAAAAAATATATTTTCATATCATAGCGATTAGGTCATGTGATCTTTGAATCAAAGTCTGAGTGAATGTTCATCAGTATTGGCAATTGTGTTGTTGACCCGGCCTTACTGATTGAGGGACAAACCCTTTTGGGGTTTCTATACAGTGCATGGTTTAGCACTGTGGCAACCTAGCACCGGTCTGTAACACCAAAAATAAAAAATCAACTCTTGGTTCAGATGTAGCAGTAATGATCCTAAAAGTGTTCTAGCTAGCAGCATATCTTAATCTTGATGCCATTTAAGGTTGCACAGCTCCTTTGAGCATGTAGGCAGTACTTACCCCTCTGACAACTCACACAACGTATGGGCACCTTTTGATGGACGCTTCACACACAGCGTTAAGAACCTTATTCCATACATGAACAAACATGATATATGGACTCCCAGCATCTCCACAGCA
This sequence comes from Calotriton arnoldi, assembly GCA_963921515.1. Lineage (NCBI taxonomy): Eukaryota > Metazoa > Chordata > Amphibia > Caudata > Salamandridae > Calotriton > Calotriton arnoldi. The sequence continues at coordinate 1,154,408 of CAWUFW010002558.1, read as the reverse complement.
TTAACATTGATCATGATGATGCCCTCATTCCAGGTTGAATCAGCCAGCCTCATAATCATGGGATGTACATGGTAAAGAACAGCTACAATGATGTGTACTTGTAATGTGCTAAGAGGTCACTTAACACATTCGACTGCCGTATCCTTTTTCAGTGTATTGGTTTTTCTGTTATTTGACTTTCGTTTTCTTTTTAGTGCAAGCATGCTGGCAGCTGTACTCCCTAATTGAATTGTAATTTACCTCTGTATGGTGCAACCAATTTGTATTAAGTTTGCCCGTAGTTTTAGATTTGATTAGCAGCTTTCCATTTCTTAAAACTTTTTCCTCTTTTTATTTTTTATTTTTAGTATAGTGCTGTGGACACCAACCCGCTCTCTTTGTATGTGATGCACCCATTTTGGAACTCAATAGTGAAGGTAAGACACTTTATTTTATTTCAGTACAGACGTATGTCAAGGTGATTACGTACACATTGCATTTACTTCTAGGACCTGCTTTAGAGTTGGGAGGTAATGAAAACCATTTCGAAGGAAGTGCTAATTTGGAGGAGAATCTTCTGGCATAAGTCTGTCAACTGCTTTATCCCTATTGCAGAAGAAATTTGGCTTGTGGATTCTTTTCCGGATTTAGCAACTGGTCCACAAATTAGTGGGTTAACACCCACCTAATCTGGCAGTAGTTGAATGCTAAGCCTTAGCTTTTATTTCTAAGATGTTATGCATACTATTCTCACCATTGCCCATGTCTCTCTAACTGGCTGGGTGAAGGGAACTAGAGGGCACTCAGCTAGACCACAGAAGTGAGTTGCATATTTAGTTAGGGGGATGCATGATCTGTACCAAATTTGCTCTTTGTTGTTATATATCATCTTGTTAGGCAGTTGTCAGTTCCACCACATGGTGAGTTCGTAATGGTTTAAAGCTTAGTTCTGTGACTGCTGGGGAACAAACACTGTGAAGCTGTCATTTGGCACTGGAAACCTTTTGTAATATCTCTGTGTATACATTTTGCATATAACACTATCAGATGAGCAGAGTTCTTAAATTTCATCTTTATTACTTATGATATGATTGTCTGCTTTGTCCGGCCCTTCTTATTTCAGAACCTTAGAATACCAGGAACCGGCAAGCATATCAACTAGCCAGAGTAAATTTTCCTAGCATAATATATTTTGGAATATTTTAGAAACCTGGAAGTATGTGTAGCTCTGCCCACTTAAACTCCCTGCTCCATTCCATCTTTCATCCCTTCACTTGGAACAGAAGGGGGGTCATTAATGTTTTTACATTAATCCAAGTGCTTTTAGCCACTGTCCTTTTATGTCTTTCTTTGATGAGAGGTTATTTCTGGTCCTTCATTGTGCTGATCCCAGGACTCCTGTGGTACCCACCCACCCATGCTGGAGACGTCACTGAATGGCCTGCCTGCATTATCAATATTCCTCAGCTGAACTGCACACGCTTTATTATATTGTCTAGCATCAGTTTTATCCCCGTTCACAAATTTAATGTGGCTTTTCTTCCCACTTAATCTCGATTAATAATATGGAACAATTGAATATCTACAAACCTATTGAAAAAGAAAATTAATGATTAAATCACCTTACATGTAGTTGTATAAATGACTCCCCGACACAACCAATATTTATTCTGGAGAATGTGCATTCTTGACCTAGCAGCCACCATAGCTCATACTATGTTTAGGAGGCCTCTTCTCAAATTGCTGTCTGTTATCTAAGAGACATTCATCTTTAACTAAGAATAGAGGCATTTCTTCTGGCAAACACTACAACACATCTCGAAATACATTAATATCAGGCTAAATAAGTTAAAAACATATGACCTTCTAGGAGGATTAAATAAGAGAAAAGGGTGTGTAGATAAATTGGGTGTTCTGTCTCTGAAACCCCAGCTGCTTGATGATTTCAGTTCAGTTATAATCCTTGACTCTTGGTTATTCAAGGTGAATATGTGCATGGTAGGAATGCTCCAAAGGGCTTCAACTCAATTGCTTTGTTGAATGTATTACCCACCCAGTTAAGGCATCATGAGAATGGGTTGCTATAGACTTCCTAGCCAGATTCACAATCTGAAATATTAGTGCTTTCATCTCACTTTGTTTTTCAGTTTCAAGTCTTGCAGAAAAATTTAAGAAGATATGGGGTTCTGGAGGACACTTCTTGGAAATATTGTTAGGATGGGTAAGGGAATGATTCCAGTGCCATTAGTTTGAAATGGAAAAGGGATTATGGTCTGAGAATGACAGTGTTATTGCTGATTAGTAATGTTTCCTTTTCTTGCATAGATTGTCCCTAAATGGCTGGCGCCAAACCTGATCACGTTCTCTGGCTTTCTCCTGCTCGTCTTCAACTTCTTCCTCGTGGCTTTCTTTGACCCCGACCTCTATGCATCTGGTAAGATGAGAACACTTTTTTCGTGTTGATGGTAGTGAGTGTGTGTATATGTGGGTGTTTGTGGTTGCTTCACGGCTTTTGATAACGTTGCACTCTTGGTGGATGGCCACGGACTCCTTTGTGTTCCTTATTAACCAGTGGAAACTTGGGTGAGTGGCCAAAGCTTCATTTAGGAGGTGGTACTTAGGCCTGAAACTCAAGCACAATTTAACACAGTAATCCCACATAGTACAGACACTATCAGCTACTGCTATTGCCTGTTTTATTTACACGTAAAAAGATGGAACCGTTGAAATACGACTGAACTCAGAAAATCAAAAGACCTTGGCACTTTTTATGCAAACATACAACCATAAAGTTTGCTGTAGTGCTTAAAAGTTTTAACAGTGACTGCTAGAATTTAGAGCTAAAGAGGACTTCTACAGTACACCAATTGATCTTTGTAAACAATAACTAGTGATTTAGTTCTGTGTCTTCGGGTAACCTGAGGCCTTCTACTAGAGTTATCAATGCCAAATTATTAGGGCTTTGTAACAATCTATCTAAATTAATATAGTCTGTCCTTTGTCCTAGTTACCTGTGCAGCTGGGGGATCAAGCAAGATAGCTCAGTGGGCGTGGCCATTGCTCCAGAGACTCTGTCCAAAATCCAGTAAACCAAAATTGACCTGTATTCCTCACCGCTAAAAGGGATACTACTGGTTGGCAGAGGTATACTGTAAAAAATCTCAAGCTGGGCAACCAGTAGTGACACCACGATGCTAGGTTCAGTGTGACAGATTGTTACTTCCCATTTGGAACCTAATGTTCCACTTAGTGTGGGTGCCTGGATCTTGAAACATATGATCACGTTCACGATGAACTCCTGGTTTAGCGTTGGGTTACAACAAGGCCTTCCAACTGAATAGCATGTGAACCATTGGCCATAGCATGATGGTTGTTCAACTAGTGATCTTTATTGACTGGCCTCAGCCAGCAGAGAACACCCCTAAAGTTTTAAGGTGAACACTGTGAATGCCTAAAGTTCATTCAGGCTCAGGAAAGGGTGACCGGATCACACTGTGGGGGAGGTGGCTACTGATCCAGCGCTAACAATAAAAATAATTCTCCTATATACTTCGGTCATCCAGGTACAATTAATCCTTCAACACACACACTATATCCATATGACGGTGGGGCCCATAACACCGCATATATATTCACTTACTCATTTGTTCCCTGGATTTCCTCCGTCAATAACCTAGGAGAAAAACGATTCGCTGGAAGGAGACGGGATACCTCTTTAACATGACATAATGTTTCTCATTTGCTTTAAGGTATTCCGCTCATTGGTCGATGGACCAACTAGTAGGAATCAGTTGATGGTGATTAAGACCAGCTCAATCACAATAAACTCTTTAACATTTCATTTTAATCATTGAGCTAAAGAATCACTGAGTCATTTGTTTAAAGAATAATAAAGTTTATATAAAGTTTTGATGCAAGAAATGAGGTTAAGCTTATTATTCAGATCATTACATTTATCATCAATATAAGAATAAATTGAAATTGCAATACATATCTATTTGACGGAAAAATAAGGTTGTCATAGTAAGAACTCTAAAAGATCAATCTATCTGTCTGGATAAAATCTAATAATTCTAAATGAAAAATCTATCAGGAATAAAAGGTTCTCCTAAAGCAGCATCTTATACTCAACTGGAAATAAAAAATAGCAGCAGCAGCATCAGCTCGTCAGCATCAGCAACCGCACTTCACCCATCTACAGCATCTAACTTCTCCAGCAACTCCCGCAGCATCTACCTCAGCAACTCCCGCAGCAACTAACTCCTCCCACCAAGAGTAGGTCTTCTTATACCCTAATTCTAGCTTACAGAATAAAATGTTTCATCTTCATGGCATGATTCTTTCTCATTGGTCAAAACTCAGGCCCATATACATTTTAATCAAACTTCCTGGTCTTAACCAGTTCCTTGTGGAATGTCCATGCAAGCATCGTTTCCCACAGTTTTGTCATTGCTCATCCGTTTCGATCAGTCCAATTTGTATCTTTTTCTGCTACATTTTGGGTTTAACAGTTCCGTCCATTGATTCAGTTGGACTTCTCACGCTTCTTGCTGATCATCTTGGCACACATCTGTTCAGAAAGGTCACAACAGCCTTGACCATACTTCCATCTTAGCCTCTCAGCACCAGCACGTGAGCCTCCCTTTCCACAGCCTCTCTCCTCTATCACATGGTCCCCCGCTCATGCGTACTCTAGCAACTGGCGGCCATTTTATATCGCTGCTCGACAGGCCTAAGCGCACTATTTTCAAAGATAAACAAAAAATTGTTCAAACAAAGAAATATAAACCTTTTCGTTTCCCTCCCGTCTTTCTACGTACCCCAATTAGGTATTACCTAGCAAAAAGCAACATATAAAGCTGTCCCTTACTTACCATCGCTTTATTTTGCAACCACACGTTTTATTTAAAAGCACAGATCATGCATTTATTTAATTAGTACGCAAAATATTATGTTATGTTAGACACGTAAACAATTTTAAGTTGATTAATTTGCACACGGAATAGCGTGTTACCTTTAACCCTTAACATGTAACATACATTGTTGGTTATTTACTTAAACGAACATGTTTATTAATTATTTAACGAAAATATTAGGAGTTTAAAAATTTTTCATTTACCCTGCTCCATCAACTCCCCCCTTTGGTGATTTTTAATATCACCACAAAACCCAAGTTATACAATTTTCTCAGACAGCATATATCTTTTATCCGTTTGCTTTTGTTAGTTTACACAACTGTATCCCTTTCAACTTGTCTCTTCGTTTTCTTGTACATGTTCTCTTTTATCTCTTCTAACTCTATTTCACCCATTTCTCTCTCTTTCCTTGTTTATCATGTTTTCTTTTTCTATTTTATTCTGCCTACTTCTTCTTTTTATACATGTTATTGCAAGCTTCAGTACTAATATTATTATTATTATCACGGTTGCTATTATTATAACTTTCCCTATTATTAATCCACTCATTCTTGTTAACCAATTTATTACTGAAGAAAACCCTTTACCAAGTTTTCCAAAAGCACTTTCAACCTCCAGTGGAACAAGTTCTTTGTGCAAACTTGTAATATTTGTTATATACTTCTGTATATTTTCGCTTTTATCTGGAATGTAAGTGCAACAATGTTGGACTTTCAGCATTCCACAGACTCCGCCCTCTTTTGCCAAAAGAATGTCAAGGGCAAGTCGATTTTGCATCACCATAGCTCTCATGGCAACCATCTCGGTATTTACCATCAAGAACCCTCCAGCAGTATCTGTAGATAAACGATCTACCACTGTGGATAATTTCCGAATTCTAAATGCATTCAAAGATATTCCCACTGCTGGTATCAATGCACCAAAAATATCACCTACTATTTCTGAAAAACTTTCCCTTTTTCTACGTGTAAAGGTATTTAGCATTTTGTGTGTTCCTTTTTCTTTTCTATCCATATGAAAAATCTTTGGAAAGACCAGGCCTAAGTAACATGACCCATACCAATGGTCCGGCAACCTATAATAAGCCCTATTTCACGCAAACATAATAGATCCCTGGAAATATTGGATCTTTTCCCCCTTTGAATCCCCATCCGCCTAAAATTTGATAATTGTCATGGCAAATGCTGGAACCCACAAAATAATTGTCATATCTTGTCTTATTTCTTCTAATGCACAACCTTCCCTGTTGGGGCCAATCCAGAGTCATAGCTGCATTTGTCTTTTTCTTGTCATGATTGTCTTCCTCAAATGCCCAAAGAGGTGTTTTTGTCTCTTCTATCACTTTTCTTTGAAATTTCACTCTTCTCTCTTCGACCATCTCTAAAAATACTTTTTCTTCCTTCTTTAACTCACAGGTAAGGTTGTACCTATTTATACTATCTAATGTTAATATCTTATCTTCTAGAAAATATTCACCAAACGTTTTTCCCTCTTTTATTTTGTTCAGCTCGGGAACTACAGAAACGTTCGCAAAAATCTTATTTATGTCAGTGTAATAATATTCTAATCTACCTGTTTTATAAAATAAACTTGCTAAGACACTACATGTTATTCCGTACGTCAAAGGGAGGTGATGATAAGTCACACCCTCTGCTACAGATGCAGGCAATTGCATACAAACATAGCAATTTCTTACATCCATTGTTTCTACATACTCATATAATAATTTAGTAAAAACATTTTTTGAAAAATCTGTTATTGATTTGTCCTTGTGTAATTCTGCACTACTCTTTAATATAACTGGTTCTTGAGTGTTAGCTCCTTTTTCTTTCTCAGTGTTATTAGACGTTTCTACTACAGCTAAACTATTTGGAATAGTGATTGCTAGAACCACCCATACTGTCATTAATAATCCTGTACAAAAGCAGCACGACTTGCACCATCTACTTAAAAACTCACATTTACATTTTCTATCTCTAGTATTCTCCATTTTGTTTTATAACCTTATTTATTTGTTTTCCAGAAAATTTGTGTCACTACACCTCAGAAATGACTTATTTGCCACTCTGTACTCCAATGTTTTGTCTTTGCTTGGTACTTTCTTTTAATTCTTTCTCAGAATTCTTTCTTTGTCACATCCGGTAAATTCGTCAGATCCAGTGTTTTGTCAAATCCGGTGGAAACTATTTAAACTTCTTTAGTTTTGTTGCACTTCACTTTCTCCCATCCGGTTTCTTTGTTCTGGGTTCTCGTGAGTGTTCTTTTCTTCTTTGTTACTAGTCAAAGCAAGATACAACCATTCAGGCGATCTATACTTCGGATTTACCTTCTTTATTCTTTTCGTTTTCTGCAAGTGTTTTCCACCTTGTTTTTCTTGCTCTCTCTGACTTGTTATTTCATTCACTTGTTCAGCACTTTTCCCATCCAACTTTATGATTCTGTATCTTAATTTTCTTACTTCGTTGGGCCAATTGTCTCCTTTTCTTGGCCTTTTTGCCTCACTTCCTTTTTCCTCTCTTTCTGTTTTCCAATTTCTTTTTCTTGACTCTAGTTTTTGGTTTCTTTCTTCTCCACTTTCTTCAGACTCTGTTTCAATTCTTTCGTTATTGTCTCTTATTTTGAAACTTATAATGTCATTTTTTTCCTCTACTTGTGGTTCTTTTCTTATCTTCCTTCGTTCACCTATTTCTGACCCTCCTCGAGGTTCTTCCGAATTTGTGTCAGTTTTCCTTTCTGCTTCTAAATTTCCCTGTTTTTGTGTTTGACTATTTGTCCCTATTGCTCCTCGGGGATCTTCCGATTTTTCCTAGCTTTTTGTTTGAAACTCTCCCATCTTCATCTATTAATATTATCTCCGAAGGATTTTCACCACAACTTGTACTTGGTTGCTCACTGTCACTATCTTCTGGCTCAGTTTCTTCTCTTATGCTTTCAAAATTCCAATTTCTTTTTAGAATTTCTTCACAATCCGAATGATCTGTATCAGATTCTGAACTGGTATCTGATATTTCCAGATGTCGACTTACAGGTCGATCTTCAGGTTCTGGCACCCTGTTTGTTTCTTCTTCTGCTTCTGATGCTGAATTGTTATCCAATACTTCCAGATGTCGACTCACATGTCGATCTTCAGGTTCTGGAACTCTGATGGTGTGACTGGCATGCACCCAATGTTTCACTCCTGCACACTTGACTGCAGTGGTTGTCACCAGGATCACTTGTCGTGGTTCGTCCCAGCGAGGAACCAAACAGTTTCTTCTCCGGTGGACTTTTATGTGGACCCAATCTCCTGGATTCAAGTCGTGAGCTGGTTTTCTTTCAAGAGTGGTCGCATCCGGTCCAACCTGATGAAACACAGAACGCACCACATCAGCCAATCCTTTGCAATAATCCAGTACTAGATCATCAGTTATAGTCAGTAGTTTGTTGACAGGTACTTGTGCTTGTCTCATTGCTCGTCCCATAATTATTTCATGGGGACTGAGTCCAGTTTTCCTTTCCGGAATACTTCTGATTGTCATTAAAACTAATGGCAAGGCATCTGGCCATTTGAGTCCTGTAGCTTGACACATTTTTCCTAACCTGTTCTTTATTGTTCCATTCACTTGCTCTACGATTCCAGAAGCCTCTGGTCTGTATGCACAATGCAGTTTCTGTTTAATACTAAGTGCTTCACAAATTAGTTTAACCAATTCATTTTGGAAATGTGTTCCTCTATCTGTTTCAATCGTGACTGGAAAACCATACCTCGGAATGAATTCTCGCAGCATAAGTTTTGCCACCGTTATTCCATCATTCCTTCTTGTTGGGTATGCTTCCACCCAACGGGAAAACAAACAGACGACCACTAGGACATACCTTAGTCTGTTGCAAGGTGGCATTTCAATAAAATCCATTTGCATTCTAGTGAAAGGACCTCCTTCTCGTCCTATTGTTCCTAGACTCACTACTGTCTTCCTTCCTGGATTTAACTGTTGACAAATAAGACATCTCTGACAAAGACTCTCAGCTATGGCTCTGAATTTTGGATTATACCATGTTTGTCTAAAAAGTCTGATCATTGAATTTCTCCCAATATGGGCTTGTCCATGGTACATCCGTGCCATGTCAGAAATCATGCTATCAGGCATAACTGGTCTCTCATCTCTGTAAACCCAAACATCATTTTCTTCATGTTTTCTACATCCTGCTTTTATCCATGTATCTTTTTCCTCATCATCTGCAGCTTCTTGTAACTGTCTCACCTCATCCCATGTCTCAATAGAGTTAGTAAAAAGCAAAGGACAAGAAATATGCTCTCTTTCCCGACTTTTATTTAAAGAAACCACATTCTTTGCACAGTACTGTGCCATTTCGTCAGCATATTTATTACCAACAGTTATGTAGTCTTCCCCATTTTTATGTGCATTGCACTTCACAACAGCAATCTGTTTAGGCAGCTGTATCGCCTCAAGCAGCTTTTTCACAAAATCTCCATTTCTAATTGGCGTTCCTGCAGACATCAAGAAACCCCTTTGTGACCAAATCTGACCAAAATCATGCACCACCCCAAAGCCGTACTGGCTATCTGTCACAATCGTAACCCGTACATTTCTTCCCAACTTGCATGCTTGAATCAGAGCTACTAATTCTGCAACTTGGGCAGACCGTACCCCTTTCAGACAAGATGCTTCCATTACAGTTGCTACTGTGCAAACTGCATATGCTGCACTTAGAACTCCATCACTCGTTCTCAAACATGAGCCGTCCACAAACAGAATATAATCTGATTCTTTCAAAGGCTCATCTCATATGTCAGACCTTGGTTTTGTACAGTATTCAAGCACATTCAGACAATCGTGATCTACTTCATCCATTTCAATCACACTCTCTTCATCTGGCAATGATGTCGAAGGATTCACATTCATACATCTGTCAATGGTCACATTATCTGCACTCAAAATTACTTTTTCATACCTAGTCAGCCGACTATGTGTCATGTATTGGGTTTTCGTTCTTGTCAAGAGAATTTCCACAGAATGGGGAACATATACTCTCAGTGGATATCCCATCACTATGCCTTCACTCTGTTCCAAACTCACACAAGTAGCAGCAACTGCTTTCAAACATCCAGGCAATGCTTTCGCTACAGGGTCTAAAACAGCCTAAAAATATGCAATGGGTCTTTTCATAGTTCCATGTCTCTGTACCAAAACTGAAAATGCACATCCATCTCTTTCAATGCAATACAGCTCAACATCTTTCTCATAGTCAGGCATTCCTAATGCTGGAGCCTCACACAATTTCTTTTTCAACTCTCTGAATGCTTTCATTTCTTCGTCATTCATTTCAAAAGGATCTTTAACATCCTTCTTTGTCAGTTTTGCAATGGTTTAGCAATCAGTGAAAAACCGCTTATCCATTGTCGACAATATCCAACCATTCCCAAAAACATTCTTACCTCTCTTTGTGTCATTGGAGCTCTCATTCCTTGAATCATTTTTATTCTTTCAGTCGTCACCTTTTGCGACTCCTTTCTCAATTTTATGCCCTAAATACTGGACTTCTTGTTGACAAAACTGCAATTTTGAAGGGGACACTTTATGTCCTCTTTTTGCTAAATGATTCAGCAAAGCAATTGTATCATTGACACATGCTTCTTTCGTTTTTGATGCCACCAGTAGGTCATCAATATACTGAACCATCACTGACTTTTCTGGCATTTTTAAATCTTCCAACGATTTCTTTAGAATCTGATTAAAGATTGAGGGACTTTCTGTGTACCCTTGAGGAATTCGGCACCATGCCAAAATACGCTCTCCAAACCTAAATGCAAATAATGGCTGGCTATCTGGATGCAATGGAATAGAGAAAAATGCATGACATAAATCAATTACTGTGTACCATTCTGCTTCACGTGGAATCTGGTATAGAATCACAGCAGGGTTCGGTACTATTGGGCAACAAGGCACAACAATTTTGTTTACCTTCCTCAAATCCTGTACAATTCTATATGTTCCGTTTGGCTTTTTCAGTCCCATTATTGGCGAATTACATGGACTGCTCATGATTTCTTTTAAAATCCCTTGTTCAATCATTTTATTTATTACTGGCGTTATTCCTTCAATTATTTCTGGTGTCAATTTATACTGGGGCGTATTTGGGTAACTCGTTCCCTCTTTCACGGTTATTTTAACGGGATCTACTCCTTTCATTAACCCTACATCTTCTCCTGTAAAGTCCCACACTTCTTCTTTCACTGTCTTTTTCAATTCAATTGGGATTTTCTCTGCATCAAATACAGGAAACAAACCATTTACTTCTGGTTCTTAATTAACCATTGTCATTTTATACAGCACATCCTCATCTGGAGTCGGAAATGCAATTCCGTCTGGGGTACAATAGATAGTGCAATTCATCTTGCACAATAAATCGCGTCCTAATAGGTTCACGGGACTACAATCGCATACCACAAATCGGTGCATTTCGCTAAATGGACCTATTCTTACCTTCACTAATTTAGTAAGAGGCGTTTTAATTTGCTGATTTGAAACTCCAACTACTTGGATATGTTCACCTGAGAGAGGAAGGTTTGGAATTTCCACTGACCTAACAGTAGAACGGGTAGCTCCAGTGTCAACAAGGAATGTTACATTTGCACCATTCACTTCTCCATCCACAAATGGACCAGACTGATCTACCTCTAGAGTTGCGCCAAGCACGCACTCTTCCCCCTCTCCTAGGCACCGTCAGGAACTTTCATCCGTGTCATCCTCATCCTGTCGTAACCAATATTGAGAAATTGCAGCTGCACGCGGCAACTGTGTTACCTGTTCTCCTCCGTAGAATCCTGTTTCTGCACTGAATTTCTGTTGGTTAACACTCTTGGGAAGTGGTGGTTGTGGCACCTGACCTTGTTGAGTAACTACCTCACTCTGCACCTGTGAATTTAATGATTGATTTTCCACATTAGGTTTTGGAGGAAATTTACACTCGTTTCTCCAATGTCCTAACTTTCCGCAGTTGTGGCATGGCCACTTTTTCTTTGCCTCATCTATGCTCATTTGTCCTTTTCCTTTACCTATATTAGGTCGGGATCTAACTTGTCCTGTTTCATTACCAGTATTACTCAATTGAGCTTCTTGCTTCTCTGCAACTTTCACCTGCGCCCACATGGCCTTTTCTTTCAATTTACGCTGTCTACTCTCAATATCATTACTGCAATACTTAGCATATCTCAAAACCTCATCCACTGTGCTATTCTGCCAACAAATCATATGCTGCTTAATCATTTCACTTATCTCTGGTTTCAATCCATACACAAACCTATATTCAAAATGACTCATATCCTTCTCATTCAGTGTCTCATAACCACTGTACTGTTTGAAAACCAACAACAATCTCTCGTAGTACGCGTGCACTGATTCTTTACTTTCCTGCGTTGTTCTGTCTATTTTTACCCAATCTGTTTCTTTAGGTGGAATCTTATTCTTCAAAAAGGTAATTTACTTGGTCGTACTTCCTCATCACTTCTGGTCCTGGCGCTCCTGTTTTAGCGTCCCTTGGATATTCTACAGTTGGCCAATCAATAGTAATCTTACATTCTGTCCACAAATCAGCTGGCACTACTATATCAAACAATCCATCCAGATCTATCCACAACACCTTTGAAACCTTCACAAATCTTTCCACTTGTCTGTACCATTCTACTGGCTTCACTCTCAATTTTGGGAAGTCATTTGTAAATGACAGTATATCCTGTCTGGTCCATGGAACATGCACATAACTACCACCTGGAGTTTCTCTCATCGGGTACTCCCTTACAACTGGTTCCTTATCTGTCACTGCAAAAGCCAAAGATGCTTTATCTGTTGTTTTCTCATTCTTTTTCGACCATCTATTTCTCCATCTATCCACATCACCCCATTTTCTCAATAAAACAATTAACTCTTTTATTTGAGTCAGTCTTCCTGAAGTGTTCAAATTCTCTGTCTTTCTCACAAAAATCTACTCTGTATGGTTTTTGCAACGTTCTCACTTTCACAAATTCCACTCCTAGTTCATTTGCTGTCTCTTCCAATTTGTCATGTAAATTTCTAGCTCTCCATGTAAGACTTTTGCACAAAAACATAATCTCATCATCCTGATAATTTTTTTATTTTTCTGTACCAATTGTCCCTAAAATCAATTCTTCCATGTCTATTTTCAACCTAATTACATCTAATGGTTTCACTTCCGGTTCTTTTGTTTTTAGCGCTTTCATCCATTCATTTAACTCATCTGGAGTCGGACCTACAGGCGTACTATTTAATTCTATCCAATTGCTACTTCTTTCTGGTGTTCCTGATGCGGACTCCGTCACCATAGGCATTCTCCTAATCTCATTTTCATTTATCGTCAAATTAGTAGGTGGGCTTGGTCTATAGGTACTAGCCAAATTGTGTGCACCTTCATTATTCAGCTCCATCCCTTCTCTTTTTCTTTGCAAATGTGAATTCATGGGAATCACTAAAGAACGTTCATCAATTTTCTGATTCTCAAAAATTGGCATTACTGGACCTATCGTTACTGGTACAGTTACAGCTTCCATATTCTTTGTCAATTCTCTTATTTTCTCAGTCAATTCTCTTGTTGTTTTTGCTAATTCAGTTGCATTGTCACTTTCTATCTCTTCATTTTGTGAAGTTTTTAATTGATCTTGTGACCTATTTGTCTCATCTCTTCGTTCGGGATTTTTATTCCTCCCAGTTTCCATTGGCGGTGCATTAGGTGTCACCACCGCAGAAGTCTGTTGGTATGGAGGTGGGTTTCTGTTTAAAATATCTTCCAGCAAAACGTCATCCGTTTCACTACCACCATACACATACTTTTCTACCACTACATGTTTCTTTTTCTCTGTACACTTTCTCTTTGCTTCTTCCTCAACTGTAAAAGCTGGAAACAAACCTCCTGTCATGTTAGCATATCTCCAACGCTTTATTCTGTCCTCATGATTTACTCCCCATAACCTTCCAGGCACAAACTCATGATTCTTTAATCCTCTGAATCTCTCTCGCTCATACATCTCATCTTCCCATTCCGTTAAAGCTTCAAACTGTGTCGGTCTAGGTCTAGGTTCTAACATTGCCATCTTTTCTCTCAAGTTCCGTAGTACAGCTACATTAAATGAACCATTCTCAGGGAAAGCCAATGCTCCATCATTCTTGGTATATTTTGTCCAATTTTCTAACCATATGCATGTATGATATCCATATTTCAGCATCATATGTGAAGCTGGTGATTTAGGCGGAGGAATTATTTGTCCCTCTCTAGTCACTACCTTTTTATCTTTCCTAAAGAAATTCTTAACTTTCGACATCCATGACGTTTTCTCTCTACCATACTCATAATACGACATGATTCACAATCGCTTTTTCTCCTCAAACGATCCGCAATTCAACACTGTTCTCTATGCGTTATTCCAACCAATACTAGCGCGACTCACACCAATACTCCAATCACAAACTTCCACGTCACCAGGCTATTCGACCAATCCTAGCGCGACTCACACCAACACTCCAATGAGAGCGGATTCTGCCTACAGCGCACTGTCCAATCCCAGCGCAGCTTTTGTCTACGTCACTTCTGCTCTTGACCCCTCCTTTACAAAATTTATCGGCAATTTCTTTTTCAACAATTCTTCGTTAGTTACAACATTTAAAACACATTTCCATTGTCTGATTCGCTAGACCGAAAAGATAGCTTTGACCATTTACACAAGAACTCTGTATTTTCCAGTAGGCAGCGCTTACCTCTACCCTACCACTGAATTTTCTTTTTCGCCGATAAAGTAACACTTCCCTCTACCTTACCCTTCTTTCAAGCAAGCGGTAAACCCGTTTCTCTGGGGATAAAACACATGTGGAGACTATACAGCTCCTGAGAATTAAGGCCAGAGTTTCACAAGAAAACCGGTCACTATTTCACTTACACACCTTTTATACGGAAAATGTCCGTATAATACTACCCGTGTTATCACCAATATGAACTCAGACAATGCACCATTCCATGTTACTTCTCTTGCCACACGTGTTCCACTTCCTACTTCCCGGAAGCGTGAAAACTTACATATAACATAACGCAACTCAACAAAAAGTGTTAGACATGAACTTATCAATAATCACCAAACTAATCTATAGTAACCATAACTCTGCTACCAAGAAATCTGATCCAGCGCTAACAATAAAAATAATTCTCCTATATACTTCGGTCATCCAGGTACAATTAATCCTTCAACACACACACTATATCCATATGACGGTGGGGCCCATAACACCGCATATATATTCACTTACTCATTTGTTCCCTGGATTTCCTCCGTCAATAACCTAGGAGAAAAACGATTCGCTGGAAGGAGACGGGATACCTCTTTAACATGACATAATGTTTCTCATTTGCTTTAAGGTATTCCGCTCATTGGTCGATGGACCAACTAGTAGGAATCAGTTGATGGTGATTAAGACCAGCTCAATCACAATAAACTCTTTAACATTTCATTTTAATCATTGAGCTAAAGAATCACTGAGTCATTTGTTTAAAGAATAATAAAGTTTATATAAAGTTTTGATGCAAGAAATGAGGTTAAGCTTATTATTCAGATCATTACATTTATCATCAATATAAGAATAAATTGAAATTGCAATACATATCTATTAGACGGAAAAATAAGGTTGTCATAGTAAGAACTCTAAAAGATCAATCTATCTGTCTGGATAAAATCTAATAATTCTAAATGAAAAATCTATCAGGAATAAAAGGTTCTCCTAAAGCAGCATCTTATACTCAACTAGAAATATAAAATAGCAGCAGCAGCATCAGCTCGTCAGCATCAGCAACCGCACTTCACCCATCTACAGCATCTAACTTCTCCAGCAACTCCCGCAGCATCTACCTCAGCAACTCCCGCAGCAACTAACTCCTCCCACCAAGAGTAGGTCTTCTTATACCCTAATTCTAGCTTACAGAATAAAATGTTTCATCTTCATGGCATGATTCTTTCTCATTGGTCAAAACTCAGGCCCATATACATTTTAATCAAACTTCCTGGTCTTAACCAGTTCCTTGTGGAATGTCCATGCAAGCATCGTTTCCCACAGTTTGTCATTGCTCATCCGTTTCGATCAGTCCAATTTGTATCTTTTTCTGCTACATTTTGGGTTTAACAGTTCCGTCCATTGATTCAGTTGGACTTCTCACGCTTCTTGCTGATCATCTTGGCACACATCTGTTCAGAAAGGTCACAACAGCCTTGACCATACTTCCATCTTAGCCTCTCAGCACCAGCACGTGATCCTCCCTTTCCACAGCCTCTCTCCTCTATCACATGGTCCCCCGCTCATGCGTACTCTAGCAACTGGCGGCCATTTTATATCGCTGCTCGACAGGCCTAAGCGCACTATTTTCAAAGATAAACAAAAAATTGTTAAAACAAAGAAATATAAACCCTTTAGTTTCCCTCCCGTCTTTCTACGTACCCCAATTAGGTATTACCTAGCAAAAAGCAACATATAAAGCTGTCCCTTACTTACCATCGCTTTATTTTGCAACCACACGTTTTATTTAAAAGCACAGATCATGCATTTATTATTTAATTAGTACGCAAAATATTATGTTATGTTAGACACGTAAACAATTTTAAGTTGATTAATTTGCACACGGAATAGCGTGTTACCTTTAACCCTTAACATGTAACATACATTGTTGGTTATTTACTTAAACGAACATGTTTATTAATTATTTTACGAAAATATTAGGAGGTTAAAAAATTTTCATTTACCCTTCTCCATCACTACTATCTTGTTTGAATCTGTTTTTCTTGAATTTAAATTTTTCGAATAACAACAAAGACTCATGCACCATAATATGATTGCTGGCCCAAACATAGGGGGCAAGTAGCATTGATGGATAGCGTAAAGTAGTACAGAGAAGAAGAAGATATATCAACAAGCATCTTTGTCCAACAGTATGCCACAGTGAGCAACATGAAAGTAGAAGCATATCACAGTTAACTGCAGAAGGTAATTTCAATTTTTAAGCATCCAGGTACACTTTAATAGCGACTTTAGTAAACGTCCACTAAGTAACGGTCCATGAACAGGGGAAGCGGAATATAATGAACCGGGACGACATAAACATAATGCAGGGTTTGCATGTCAAACTGGAGCACTTTTTTCAACCCTCGCCGCACTTCCACCTGACCCATCCATCCATCAGTGTGAATGAATCAGCGCTTAATCTAAGATCTGTGCCGTCGTGACAATACGTGCGCACCTGTCAGCGGTACTGCACCACAGTCGCAGTGAGCATTAAATCAGCCCGTATGTGCATGTTCACGGGTGCTATCGCCTCCCAAGCCCTACGCATCTATCTGAGCACTGTGTATGTTTTGTAGTTCAAGCATTATAGTATCCCAATTTATGGCAATGGGGAGTGTGCAAATGCCCAGTGTGTCCTCCCGATGCAACGCTTTCTGCTTTAGCCCATACCAGTAGGTGGCGACTATCTTGAGCTGCCCACTACTGGATCACTGACAGGTACTTACTACCTGATTTAAGGTGGGAGTCCAGTGGGCACATTAATCAGCAGACACAGTCCTTTAGTTGTTGCTGTGTCTCCGCCCTCTCCTGGGTACACTCGACACAGTGATACAGAAATACTTGAGGTTTGGGCCACAAAAGCTGGATTGCAAGTCCTTGTGGGACCTGGGCAGGTTTCTCCTAGTCGGACTCCTCACAGGTCTTAGTTGCCCGGGACTTTATTCGATACGTGAGCTCATGGGGATATCGCTTCTCTTCCAAGTTGGTCCCTTCACTCTAGAACTAGATCACTTCCCCTCCTTTAGTGCCTTTTATTGGCTTGGGTCATTGTGTATAATTGATACTGAAATCGAGAAAAAGGAACCAGCATGCAAAGTTCTGTGACATAAGTGCATTAAGAATAAAAGAAATACTCGAATAAAGGAAAAAGAGAAGAAATGCGGTCTCTGCAGAATCTAAAAGGAATGTTAGTCACTGCATAACCTCTCAAATTTAGATTACTCACTCAAAAAACTGTTTCAGTATAGGATAAGCCTTTCCTGTAAATTGTGTGATTTGAGCACCTATTTCTATAGCTCAGTCGTCCAAACACAACTTCATAGCATTGCTTAAGTATGTACTCTGTGAGTATAAAAAAAATGTTTTTCATATATGTGCTCCTCAAGCCAGCTAAGGTAGGGCAGGTGCAAGTGAAGTACACATCTGCCCCAGTCCAGACCAGAAAGGCTACACTGAGGGGTGCTCCCAACTCGGCCATTAAGCCTCTCTCGCATGCACCAACGGTATGAATTCTTAACTGCAAAACTTTTGTTGACGCACAAGGTGCAACGCGTTTTTTTTTTTTTTTTTAGTTTTATATAGCGCGAACTAGACCCGAGACTTCGGGTATCAGAGCGCTATACATGAGCACCAGTTTCGTTACAGAAGGACACATTCATTTTTAGGCAAAATCCGGCTCTGATGCCGTCTCTGTTTTGGACTGTTGGGGAGCTACTTAGTCAGAGGTACAATTATAGCATTTGAAGGCAACATATATCTCCTTTTTAAAACATTAATTTGTGAACAAGCTTTTACCCTGACTGATTCCCCGTCATGCCTTTTGCATAGTGTGCCGAGGTCGGCAGAGTGATCCGTTTTGTGTAGACACTTTCACCCCACAATACTTTCTTATGATTGCCTCACGCACATTCATTACCCGACCACGTTAGTAACCCCTGCAATGTCATAAAACCATTGCCTCGCATGGAAAGTATTTTTTTCCGACGGGCATAACCAAGCCTATTATGCTCTTGATTTTTCTCCTCTTCAGAGCCCTTACTCTGAGTATGAGTGGGCGGTTTTCTTCTCCATGTTTCTTCATTTGGTGGTAATATGTTTCTTGTTTCATTGTTCGGTCTTTCGATCCTCATTTAGGTTCTCTAATTGTCTTGAGACCAGGCCCTGACATCACGTTAGGGTCTATCCTCTAGCTTGTGCTTTCGTACTTCTCATTTTAAGGCATAGAGAACATTTCCCTAAAGTTTTCATCCAAAGGAGCTTCTTGACAGTCTTTCGCTTAAAGCAATTATTAACTCAGCTTGCCTCATCCCTCTCCACTTAGCTCACCGGTTTGCCTCAAATTGTACTTTTGCTGACAGTAGGAGGTAAGTTGTCTACAGAAATGCTGGGTGCTGCATGACGGGCACATCTAGCATCTCATCCAAGCGAATTTGAGATGTTTCCAGTTCACTAAGATCTTGGTTGCATCATTTATTGAGTTATTTGAGCATTTAGTCTTTCTTCTTCTTGAAGCAGACCACTGGAAGGCGGTTTTAATATACAGCAATCAGTCTCCAAAAATATAGGTTCTTCACATCAGTAATATCATAACTAAGATAGTCTTTGATGTTTTTTTGTGCTAATGTATGGAGATGACACATTATTTAACCTCTCGCTGACTGCAAGAGCTGTGCTGTGAGCCAGGTTTGTGCTCTTTGATGGGTGGTGAGCTGCTGCTGTCTTTCTTGTTTTCCTTTACTTAAATAATACTCTTTTTGCCAGTTCTGCTATTTCTGAGCTTTTCTCATTAACCAAACATGATCAAAACAGATTGAAGTACTGCACAGAAATAAATGTGATCTTTCAGGGGGGTCTAGCAGAAAGTTGTGGCGTTTTATCTCTAAGATGTTTGACAGCTAGAATTCAGTACCCGTCGCTTGACCCACACTTATCTTGGACAGAAATGTTGAGTGGCAAAGTCTTTTTTATGTTTATTTTAAGATCAGAGCCCCTCATTTTGGCTACTTGTTTCGTTTCTGATTTTGTGTTGCAGCTCCAGGCCATCAACATGTTCCCAACTGGGTGTGGATCGTAGTGGGAATCTTGAACTTTACTGCCTACACTCTTGGTAAGAAATGTGCCATCAAATCGCATCAACCGAAAATTTACACTGTGGTAACTACATCAGCTGAATGGTTCATGGTGCTGCTTTTGCTAACTGCTCTGTGCATGGCTTGCTTTTTCCTCTTGGTAAGGAATCCCCGTTTGTGCTTTGCGCTGCTCCTACCATGTTTTTCAAGAAAGGCAGTTCTGCAAGCCTTTTTCTCAAAAATCTTTTAAGGCACTTTATATAATTCCAACATGTTGCCTTGTTGCCATTTCAGTGAGTCAGGTGGTGGTAGAAACAGTTGACTAGCTCAGTGCTGGAATCCAGATGCAAGCAAACTTATCGGAGTGAATCCATACACAGCGAGGTGTAGCAGATATCTAGATGAGGTATCCAGATCCATTAGGATATGCCACAGAAGTCTGGACATGGGCAATCCTAATGGAGATTAGGGCCCAGTTCCTGTGTTAGCTGAGGTTTGGTCCTCTGAAAGCAGTGATGGGTGATCCCCTGGAGGCATTTGTGTGAGGAAAACATCCCTAAAAACTTAAGCTTTAATGTCTTTTTTAATTTGATCTCATAAGACCGATTTGGGCTCATTCCAGAGCGCTCTTCCATACTTTAATTGTAAGGGGTTGCTTGGGACGAGGTGTGGAGCATAAACATCATTCTGATTTCTCATTGGGTGATAGTGTGTGACCAGCTTCTGCAGGTGAGTGAGTCTTTTCTGTGGATTGCCTCTGATACCTGTAATACCATTAGCCTTGGCTCTAGGGGCGATCAGGGAAAGTGCTTTAGGGCGGGAGAAATGGATGTGTGCTTTCTGAGGTTCAGGCACATTCTAGTCACCTTATTTAGGATTCTTTGAAATTCCTTGATTTGGTATGTAGGAAGAAGGGCATTGCTGAGATTACAAAAGTTCAATCTTGAGAGGGCAAAGGAAATTGTTAATTTGCTTAGATGATTGGTTTGTTTGGTTGAACAGAGTTATAACTTGTCCCAATGCTTCGGCCATGTGGATGGCATGTCTGGACAACCTGATGACTGGTTTACGTTCCGTTACTATCACCAACTCAGCAAGCTGGGTGTGTTTGGCTTACTGTTCACAGCAGATTAGATTTATGGGATACGTTTGTCTTCTCCGTGCAAGTAGTACCACATTTTACCACCATGCCTGCCACATTGTTGGTTGAGTTGCCAGAATGCTGTTCATAAGCTGGTAATGTTTGGATTTTGGGCCCCATGCAACTCCTGCTTTAGTAAATGGAAGCATTAGTAGGTTTACTGAAAACAGCCTGTGTTTAGTATATTTTGGGAACAATTAAAAAAGATGCAGCAGAATGTGGCAAATATTTAATTGTTTATGGAAGTAACATTAAACACTGAGGTAATATTCCCCTGTGGTTCTGCAACTTCAATGAGGAATTTCTTATCATTTTGGCTAGTGTGCCATTTTACATAACCTCTCAGTGCTTTTTAGAAGTATTTATTTCAGATAATAGTTCTACGTTTTTTGTTGGGACCTGATATTAAACGGTCATATTTTAGTTGCTAGTTATATGTGAGGTTCTTTTGTACGAAGGACCAATTTATGATGAGTAGGAAGAGGAAAACGCTTGTGATCATTGCCAACCTTCTCAAGAGAAGTAGTTACTAGAACTTGAAATGTTGAACAACAGAGAAAGCAATTCTGTAGGTGGTTAGTTAAAACCTTGCTTGTGCATGTTTTTGTGTCATTTTCAATCCTATTAATACAAATTGATTCTTTAAAATGCCTTTGCTAAGCTGCCTGTTTGTGGTTACAGATGGTGTTGATGGCAAACAAGCTCGACGGACAAATTCTAGCACCCCGTTGGGAGAGCTCTTTGACCACGGCCTAGACAGCTGGGCTTGCATATACTTTGTTGTGACTGTTTACTCCATCTTTGGAAGGGGAGAGTATGGCGTCAGCGTCTTTGTGCTTTACTTTCTCCTATGGGTGGTTTTATTCTCCTTCATACTCTCTCACTGGGAAAAATACAACACAGGATTTCTCTTCCTTCCCTGGGGATATGACATCAGCCAAGTGGTGAGTACATTGCCTCGTTTATGATTTCAATATTTCTCTGCAAACCTGATCACAAACACTTAAGCGCTCATTACGAGTGTATTCCTAATTCTGGTGAGGCTGGTAACAGCAGTTACTGTTCCTGTTGGATTTTTTTTTTTTTTGTAACTCTAAAACAGAAATTTTGGTTGCTAAAAATTGAAATTGAAGTATGAAAGTCTAGGGGAAAATGAGAAATTATCAGAGGAATCAGACTCTGAATTACTGATTTCCCCAAGTAATTGCTCATTTTAGCGGACCGTGAGGGTCCAACTCATGGTAGGTCGGATATTCCACCCCAAAGATAGTTGTACCACCAATTGCCCCATTTTCCAGGCTACTCACCTTATGTTTCAGCACATTGCACTTCATCAGCGTAATTGGTATAATGTCGGTTACCGAACTAGCTTTCCTCTATAAATGCTGGCGTTGTTTATTCAGTTGAGCTCAGGGCTCACTATTGTGTACCTGCTTACTAGTATGCTGCTCTGTTTTTCAGCTTCATTGAAAACAAGCAAAGAGGATTAAGTCACAGTTTTAACCTTAACTACTGCAAGACCCTGACAGTGTCTTCCCAAGCAACTGGTTATAGTCATAAGCTGTATTTTTATGTTCTTTACATGCATCATATACACTATTCATCCAATTTCCCTAAAGGATTAGATTTGTCCTGCACCACTGCTATCGGACCTGCCTGTCCCTGAAGTCTCATTTTAAAAATGAAAATGTTTTACTTTTAAATCGTACGTTAAATAGCATAGTGAGTGTATCTTACTTCGCCCCTACTGGTTGTTCGAGTTAGATTTGAATCACTTTCAATCAGTTTTACACCTTCATAGCAGGATAAGAAAATATCTTACAATGAAGGTAAAGTGCCAGATGAGCTTCAAAGGTGAAATTAGAAGGATGCATGGAAAAAGAACATCTTGGAAACAAGCTAGGCGATTGTAGTTGAAATCACAGTTGCAAGATCCTTACCAATGTTTTTTTACACCAAACGAGAATGGCTGTATCAGACTACTGCCTGTCGTGAAGTATTAATGGCTTAAGGTGTTGAAAAGACTGCCTGCTGACGCTGTAGTAGTTTCTCAAAAGAAGTATTTAATATAGGTACAGAGAGCCGTCCCAGCTGGCACAGCCAAGGCACATAAACAGCAACTCACACTGAGAGAACACTCAGAGCAGGATGCTTCCCAACACTCTTAATGACATCATGGACTGCTCATGGAGCTCTGCCAGCAACACATCACCACACCTCCCCCCTTTATAACTAAGCAACTAAAAAAACACAATACTAACCAGGGAGGAATACAGAAATGAAAAGGGAGCAGGGGAACAAACAGTAAAAATTGTACAAGGTTTCATGAACTGTAAAGATGGACGGTACACTGAATAAGTTGGTAAGAATTCCTTTAATAAACTGAGGAGCGCAGGTGGACACAGCCACCGCAACAGCATTCGCCCCGTCAACTGCCCCCACAGAGAATCACATTCCAATCAATACATTCTATGAGTGTCACGAAGCAACGCAGTTGCCAAGCAACACAACACTTCCCCCTCCTTACAAAACAAAACCAAAACGAAAAGGAATAAAAGAAACTACAAAAAAACAAAGAAGGGAAAGAACATTGAATTGCAACTATTAATCACAAAATCCTTGAGCCATACTAGAGCTCTTCTATCTCGGAACAATTTCTGTTTGAGCTAAACTATTAACCACAAAATCCTTGAGCCATGCAGGAGCTCTTCTTTCTCGGAACGACCTCTGTTTGAGCTCCGTGGAATCAACAGGCATGGCACCAGGGATCTCCTCTGAAGTAGATCCAGAAGAACCCAACCCCCTCCTTACAAACAGAAGGAGCAGAAGTAGAGTCCGCTGTGGAGTCGGGGAATGTAGACGAGTGAGAACAGGATGCATCACGAGTATCATCCTCTAACCACTCCGAATCGTCAAGGTGTGGGCTAGCGTGACCAAATCTATCCAAAGCCACCCTTTTTAAGTTCCAAACTTCACCATTTTTAAGTCTTACAGCATTTTGTAGAACCTCAACCACTTCTTCAGCATAAAAAAAACACTTTCTCCCTTACTCACAAATCCAGGTTTCTTAATCCTGACCCAATCACCCACTTCAATGAGAGCAGGCTTAGTGGAATGCTTAGCATCAAAATAATCCTTGGACTTCTCATGAATACGTTCCATTCTGTTCCAAACCTCATCCTTAGACCAATGAACTGTGCCAGATGAACATAACCAACTAGGATTAAATTTAGACCTGGGTTTACGACCACGCATAATAACAAAAGGAGGTAACCCAGTGGCTCCAGAAGCTGTTACGCGATAGGCCCAAATAGTTTTACCGATTTGAGTGACCCAATCTTGAGAACCACACGTAGCCAGTACCTTTCAATACGCGGTTAAATCTTTCCACCATTCCATTCCCGCTAGGGTTATAAAGGGAAGTGGTTCTGTGCTTAATACCTAATTTAGCAAAATAATTCTTAGCCATGGTAGACACAAATTGGACCCCATTGTCACTAATCAATGAAGCAGGAATAGCTTCAGAAGAAAACACTTCATCCAGGAACTCCAGAACAGCAATGGTATCAGCCTTATTTACAATCTTAACAGCTGGCCATCGTGAGAAAAGATCCATGAGGACAATAATGTATTTTTGTGAATCATTACCTTGGTTTTTGATAGGTCCAACGATATCAATTGCCACAGTATCCCAAGGTTCTTTAGAGAACAATGTGTCATACATGGGGGGCCTGAAGGTCTTTAAAGATTTATCGGAATTGCCACATAAAGTACACTCTCTGACCACTCTTTCTGTTTCAATGTCCAAACCAGGCCACCAGAATAGCTTCTTCAACACAGATTTGGTTCTGTTGATGCCTGAATGACCTTCATGACACAAATCAATAATAAGAGAACGGAGATTCAAGGGGGTATAATTCTCTCTCCTCTCAACAAAAATCCATCACAAAAGGATAATTCAGACCTAACTTCCCAGAAAGGTTTGACAGTATCAGGTAAAGTATCCTTGCGAGGCCAACCATTTAACACGAAAACAACCACTTTGGACAGAATTTCATCTTTTTAAAATCAGATTCCCACTCTGCCTTGTTAATGGCAGAGCGACCTTGATCGTGAACCAAGGCCACTTGAAAATCATTTCATTTGCTATCCTCACACTTCTCTAACATTACTGGCATTCTGGAAAGAAAATCAGCCACGAAGTTATCCTTGCCTGGAGTATAGACAATCCTGTAAGTAAAATTCTGCATCCGAAGAGAAATTCTAGCAAGTCTTGATGAAACATTTAATGAACCCTCAGTAGTCAAAATTTTCACTAAAGGCTTGTGATCACATCTCAAAGTGCAAACCTTGCCCCACGTGAAGGATTTGAAGTGATCGAGGCCCCAAGCACACGCTAGAGCCTCTTTTTCAATGATAGGGTATTTTTCTTCACATGGAGAGAGAGACCTAGAAGCAAAAGCAATGATGTGTTCCTTGCCTTTGCTATCAAGTTGAGATAAAACTGCGCCCAAACCCTTATTACTAGCGTCAGTAGTTACAATACTCTCAGCTGCAGGATCAAAACTACTGAGACTAATGGTACCAGCAATAGCAGCCTTGATAGTTCTGAAATCACTCTCGCATTCGGTAGACCATGCAAAATTTACATTTTTCTTGAGCAATTGGCGGATGTTATAACATTTGTCCATAAAATTGGGAACATATTTGGCACAAAACTCTGCCATACCCAGAAAGGACCTGACATCGTCCTTACTAGTAGGAGTAGGTGCATTCTCAATGGATGAGACAAGAGAAGGCTTAGGTCTAACACCATTACGATCAATGATGTGTCCTAAGTATGTAACACTTTCACATGCAAATTTACATTTAGAGAATTAAATTGTGAGCCCTTTACCTTCCAAAATGTTTAACACATTGATGAGCCTAGCATCATGTTCATGTTTGCTCCCACCAAAAATCAGAATATCATCCTGAAAGAATGTTACTCCCTCCTCCTTGTTAAATAGCTGAAACATTAAACGCTGAAAGACAGCTGCAGCCGAGGCAAGACCAAATGGCATGCGTGTGAATTGGTAGCAGCCAAAGGGAGTAACAAAGGACGTGAGATATTTTGATTCAGAAGCCAAAGTGATTTGATGGTAGGCTGATGAGAGGTCGATAGTGGAAAACCACTTCGCTCCCTTGAGACAACTCACCATCTCATTAATTCTTGGCAGGGGAAATCTGTCAACCACAATATTGTTGTTTAAATGGCGGAGGTCCACACAGAGCCGGATTTTCCCATTGGATCGCCTGGCGATAACAACCGGAGAAATCCACTCCGAGGCCTCAATAGGCTCAATTACTTTTGCATTAACAAGCTTTTCTAATTCTTTAGCAAAATCATCCTTAACCAAAATTGGAACATTGCGACAACGATGTACCTTGGGAGTGGCATTATCCTTAAGACGGATTAAGTGCTCAAAACCACGTAAATTGCCTAACTTACCACTGAATACAGAAGGAAATTTCTCCATCATACTTTCACCTAATGATGTACCTTCATCAATGATTAACACTTGTTCCTTACTGTTAGGATCCAGAATAATATGCAACTGCTTCTGGTCCAACCAACCCAGGACAGGCGGGCCAGTTTTAGCCACATACAATTTCTCACGGCTATGTCTGTTCTTGAACTCAAAAACAAACCACCTGTAACCAATAAGATCGATTTTTTTCTCCACTGTAGCCTTCAGGATGGATATCTGGTTCTAATAAGTGTTCTCCAACACAACCTACAAATTTAGATTTCCATAAATTTTCATCTATTATGGTGTAAGGTGATCCGGAATCAGCAATAATGTCCACATTCACACCACCAATCAACATGTTACACATAGGTTTGTTGATACAAGCCACACCATCAATATTAAGAAACATGTTACTTCTGAAATTTTTGGTTAAGTCATCAATAGAAGTACTTTCGTTCGGTTCAGTAACAGGATCATCGCTGCCGTCAAGAGAATTACTAACATCTGTAACATATTTTACTCTGGAGTTCCTTCTTTTACAGACCTTAGCATAATGACCCATTATGCCACAATTGGTGCACTTTTGCTTAAGGGCAGGACAAATCTTGCTGTGAGCAAGGTGATCCAAACTCCCACATCTATAACACTTAGCACGCTCTCTAAGGGGAGGTCTATCCTTACATCTGGAAGGACCTTTAATAGGATCAAAAGGAACATTGATCTTACCCACTAATGTTGCCTCCTGAGTTTCTTTTTTTAGTGCAACAGCACATCTGCCCGAGATTTCCGCCTTTCTTACAATTGCAAGGATGTCATCTAAAGGGGCATCTCCATTCACCCATAATCTGTCCTGAATTACGGGATTGGAGGTATGCATGACCACCTGGTCTCTAATGAGATCGTCATGCAAAGCGCCAAATTTGCAATCCAAGGCCAATCTCTTTAATTCAGAGACATAGTTATCAATAGTTTCAGATTTGGTTTGCTTCCTCTGAAAAAATTGATATCTAGTGACACCAATGCATACTTTCGGAGAGAAGTATTTATCCAACTGTAGCAAAGCAAATTCAAAAACATTAACCTCTCCTGAGATTACAACATTAGTTTGTTGATGATACACTTTCAATCCAATTGGACCCAGGGAATGTAACAGTAACCTCTTCTTCTGTTCTGGAGCCATTATCTTGGCCTCATCCACAGCGTCGATATAATTAATGAAATAAGCCTTCCATTCCAACCACTTAAGAGCAGGTTCAATCCCAGAAGCCCAAAAAGATGGAGGAGGTAAAATGTTGAAACTTGGAGTGCTCACCACTGTTGAGCTTGTGCCTTCCGTATTCATGGTAAAAACAAAGATTCACAGTAAGTAAGGTTAAATCACGTTGAAACTGTCCCAAATCGAACACGAAGAAATTAAATAAAGTATAATCGAGGGAGGCCAGTAAATACCTAATACTAGGTGTGTGATCCAACAGGAGCAGTATTTTAGAAGAAAGTTACAAGTTCCGGTCCGATCGGAGGTCTCCTAGCAACGATGATAGCATGAAGAACAACAAAATGGCCGCTAAAGAGGTCACGCAGCGTGAACTCGCGTGCTGACGTAGATCCGGCGGTTCTGGTGGAAGGAAGGCAATTACCTAGCTCCGGAGTTCTGAAGATGGAAGGAAGCCAGGAGGGAACGGAGAACGCCGAGGAGATTCGGATGACGTTGGGCACATCGGACCTCCAACGGTCCGGTAGATCCAGTAAGTGAAACAAATCAAAAGTTGACGAAACGGCAGGCAATAAAATGAAAAAAAAAAAAAATTGTGAAAGTAGGCAAGACGTACACCGTAGAAACTGGCAGTCACGTAGTAATTGGTTACACAGCAAGAGTGTAAACCGATGCAGATTAGTAGAAGTATGTTGCACACGTAGGTTCGCAGGGCTCCTCAGGAGACGTCCTCGTCGTCCGTGTAAAGATGGACGGTACACTGAATAAGTTGGTAAGAATTCCTTTAATAAACTGAGGAGCGCAGGTGGACACAGCCACCGCAACAGCATTCGCCCCGTCAACTGCCCCCACAGAGAATCACATTCCAATCAATACATTCTATGAGTGTCACGAAGCAACGCAGTTGCCAAGCAACACAACATGAACTTCGTGAGTAAACACAGACTAAACATAATCAGTACACAGACTAAACATAGGTGTGGTGATGTGTTGCTGGCAGAGCTCCATGAGCAGTCCATGATGTCATTAAGAGTGTTGGGAAGCATCCTGCTCTGAGTGTTCTCTCAGTGTGAGGTGCTGTTTATGTGCCTTGGCTGTGCCAGCTGGGACGGCTCTCTATACTGTGCTAGTTCCAGAGGGTGTGCCTTGGATGGGAGTAATAAAGAGAAAGATTACTCACAGTTGCGCCGAAAACAAGGAGTACTTGACTCACAGTTGAATTGTAGACAAAAGGTACTTGAAAAACAGCAAGTGGCCATGAGTAGGCAGAATGGCATCCCATCCTCGTCGCCACTGAAAAGACTGCCTGCTGACGCTGTAGTAGTTTCTCAAAAGAAGTATTTAATATAGGTACAGAGAGCCGTCCCAGCTGGCACAGCCAAGGCACATAAACAGCAACTCACACTGAGAGAACACTCAGAGCAGGATGCTTCCCAACACTCTTAATGACATCATGGACTGCTCATGGAGCTCTGCCAGCAACACATCACCACAGGTGTGTTTTGTTTTATTAGCTGCTCCTGAAGCTTTCACAAAGACAGAGCTTCTTTCCCTTGAATGAGTGGAGCCTAGTGTAGTATCCTAGCATCTTGTCCATGTTCTATACATGCTTTCTCCACCACCTGCCCAGTCTGTAGAATGCTGCAGTTATGATGCGCATGAGAATGTTGGGAGTCTGTGGGCTAATGCCTTCATTTGGGATTGGGCTGAGCGGCATGTTGGCTGCTCCTGGTGGGACTGTTCCACTTGATCTACATATCTTCAAATAAACATCTTGAACATCATCTACCGTGTGCGGACTTAAATACTACATTATTTATGGCGACGAGCTGGAGAGGACCACATGCTCTACTAAGAAACTAAAGGGAAAGAAGAAGAAAGATGAAGAGAAACCAAGAGATTACAAGATACATGAAATTCATACAGATTATATCAACTGGAATTAACTAAGTGTAACAGAAGTAAGAACGTCTTGTTTGGAGCGTAAGGCAGCAAGCCCCACCAGCGTCCATGCCAACGGACAGCCCAACCACCGTTGCCTGCCTTATAATGCTCCATTCGTGACAACGGACGGCTCAACCACCGTTGTCTGCCTTATAATGCTCCATTCGTTTTACAGCAAAGATCTGTGGATAGGAGGTGCTTCGTCACATGTGAGTGATCCAGCAACATCTTTTTCTGTGGTTCACAAACTATGTTTATGTCGTGATGTCATTCCCATGATTGCCAGAATGTTGATGGAATCTGGGAATAGAATGTGTTGGGGGTTCGAGCTGGATGTTCAAGGCTCTGGCAGTTATCCCGGAGACCTCTGAAGCAGCTGGGTGTGTCGGGTACGTGTTGTTGTGACAACTGAATAAAGAAGATCACCCCCACGCTACTCTGCTGTGACTTCTTCCTAAGAACCCATCTAACATTTGGCGACGATCCGGATACTTGTCACACCCCTCAACACGTCCCGGCCACCTTCGCCCTCCTTCAAGACGCGTGGTGACTGGACTGAAGCTAACGAAGCTACTAAGCCACTCATCTTTAATTTCGTGTTGGCTACAGGTCGTATAACATTGACTGCAATTTGTTATATTTCCCTTGAGGCCTGTTTTGCCACACCAACTGCCACCTCGCGAGCGCATATCCTACCTGGCACGCATCGTGGAATTCTCAGCACGCCTCCATTCTTCTGCCTGCATCCTCTCAGCGTGGAATCCCTAGCGCGTCTTCGTTCGCTTGCCTTCAGCCTTCCCCGCGTCTTCAAGTCACGTCAGGACGTGTATAACCTCACGTTGAGGTCACGCTACGTGCCGCCATTTTGTCAGGCACCAACGCTGTCCTTCCAATCAATGCCTCAACGCTAATACCTTCATTACGCGGTGACGCGCACACCAAGTGGTTAGCGCAGCCCTCAGCACAAATTACTCGGTGATGCGCACACCATCTATTATCATTCAAAGGAGTGGATATCACTTCAAGCGCTCACCTAGCTTCAAGTCTCCAGAGTTATTTATACAATCGGCGATGCGCACACCCTATTTTTAACACTTTCAACACCTACAGATTTAAATGCAAGTATCGTATACTTAAGTAATATGCACAATTTTATTCACAATTTAATACCTGTGCGTGTCATTGTGATAATCATCTAATTGCTGTTTTTCACAATTTTAAACCCTTTTTCTTAAAATTGTACTGGTCAACATGCAAAATATAACAGTCCCTCCACATTTTTACCAGAACCTGGGCCGCTGAAAACCAAATGGAAACAGTGGTTCAAAGGTTTTGCCAGCTACATAATAGCGTTGGATGGATCTAAATTTGAACCAGTCAGGAAATTAGCTCTACTTTATAACAATTTAGGTTCTGAAGGCCAACGCATTTTTGACCATTTACCTGTAGTCACCCAACCTGATGAAACTGATTGGGATGTTTACAAAGAAGCTGTAAACAGACTTTCAAACTATTTCAAGGACGACACCAGCATTGTGGTTGAGAGACACAAATTTTATACTAGACGTCAAAATGAGTTTGAAACCATTGATAATTTCCTAGCGGAACTAAGTTTTAATTTCCACTTGTGAATTTGATGGCAATACTGATTCTTACCTTAGAGATCAGCTCATTGTTAACTGCTTTAACAAAAAAGTTCAAGAAAGACTGTTATGCGGTAGAAATCCTTCTTTAAACGAAACCCTGGAAATAGCAAGGGGCATTGAAAGGTCTGTAATTGCACAAAAAGAATTGAATAAGTTTAAAATTGATCCTGTTGTTGAACCCGTTTATGCTATTGGTACTAAACTCAAAACATCATACAACAAAGTACCTGATTCTAAAAAACAAAGTTTCTGCTTTAGATGTGGCTCCTTCACACATTTAGCCAATGCAAGAAATTGTCCAGCCTTAGGTAAACCTTGTACCAAATGCAAAAAGTCTGGTCATTTTACTCGTCTGTGCAGAACTCCTTACAAGGTAGCTGCTCTTGAAAACTTGGAAGATTCTTCTGACCCAAATGTCTCTACCATCAAAAGCTTCAGTAAAATTGTACTGTCCATTGATTCTGATACTGATGATGATGTTAAGGGTCCTTTTTGCAATGTCCACATTGGTGATGTAGAAATTCGAGTCACTGTAGATTCTGGTTCCCCAGTCACTTTCGTATCCGATGTTTTATTTTTCAAACAATGGAATTCTATACAATTATCACCTCCTGACATTCGCACCATTGCCTTTGGTGGACACATCGATATGTTGGGTTTTTTCCTTGACAATATTAAATTTGAAGACAGAGTAATATTCACCAAAATTTATGTGGCGAAAAAGGCTACAACATCTTGGGGTGGAAGGACCAAGGGAAGTTTGGCATGGTTCTTAGACCAGGTACTGCTTGTCCTATTTCCTTAATAGACATTCCTGAAGTCTACCCCTCCTTGCAACAATTATTACTCAAGCACAAAGCTTTATTTGATAACAAGTTAGGTATGGTGCACAGTTTTGAGCATAAAATTATCTTAAAAAAAGACGCAGTACCTGTCGTACATAAGGTCAGAAACGTCCCACTATCCATTAGAGACCAATTAAAACAACACTTGGAGGTCTTATGCGAGGAAAAAGTGATAGAACCAATTGACTCATCAGAGTGGATTTCTCCGATTGTGGTCGCAAAGAAAAAGGACACTAAAGACATTAGGCTCTGTATTGATTTGAGATCACTTAATAAGAATATCTTAATCGATGTTTCCCTTTACCGAAAATTCAAGAGATGTTAGCTCTTCTAGGTGATGCCAAAGTTTTTTCTTGCCTCGACTTAAAATCTGCTTATCATCAGGTGGAACTCTCTAGTGATTCACGTTCACTTACTGCATTTAACACTCCATTCGGTGCTTTCAGATTCCTAAGAATGCCTTTCGGCCTGGCTTCGGCCGCTTCTGTATTTCCAAAATTTATGTTTAAATTGTTTAACAAGTGTAAAAATGTTCTTGCATATCAAGACGATATTCTTGTATTTGCAAAAAATACTGAAGAACACCTCTTGATTTTGAGCAATGTATTTGATATTTTAGAGTCTAATGGCTTCACTGTAAAAAAAAGAAATATGCAAATTTATGGTAAGCAATATTG
Source organism: Calotriton arnoldi (assembly GCA_963921515.1). Taxonomy (NCBI): domain Eukaryota; kingdom Metazoa; phylum Chordata; class Amphibia; order Caudata; family Salamandridae; genus Calotriton; species Calotriton arnoldi. Next base: position 1,121,635 of record CAWUFW010002558.1, on the reverse strand, counting down.
ACTACCTAGGTCATCACATTTCAGAATCTGGTATTAAGCCTAAGGCTGACCTTGTCAAGGCAATTTGTGACAGTCCCCCCCCAGAGAATAAAGATCAGTTACGGTCTTTTCTCGGACTCTGCGAGTATTATTCTAGATTTATTGACAGTTTCGCTTTGCAAACAGAACCTTTGAGGAAGCTCCTTAGAAAGGGTGAACAATTTACTTGGAAGGAGACTGAATCCACAGCTTTCACCAATTTAAAAACCTAATAGTGAAAGCTCCTGCTTTACATCCCTTCAGAGATGATCTCCAATCCATTGTCACAGTTGATGCCAGTGGAGTCGGAGTAGGTGCTGTCCTCACTCAGTTAGTTGAGGGTGTTGAACATACTGTGGGCTTCGCCTCAAGATCTCTTTCCCAGACGGAACGCCATTACAGTACCATCGAAAGAGAAGCTTTGGCTTGCGTGTGGGCCACCAAACACTTTGAAACCTTTTTGTGGGGCCGAAGATTTGTTCTGGTCACCGACCACAAGCCCCTTGTTTTTTTATTATCAAAAAATGATCATGACAAGGTCAGTCCTAGACTTGTAAGATTACTTTCCAGGATGTTTGAATTCAATTTTATAATTAAGCACATTCCTTGAGGGAAGAACACTCGTGCTGATTTTTTATCTAGGTGCCCCCTACATGAAGAACATTCCATAGAGGATGATTTAGAATGTGTTGTAGGATTGGTCGATGGTTTGGTTGTCCTAGAAGGGTCTATCAGCAATTCTGAATGGATAGATTCTTCTATTTCTGATGAGGTGCAAAATGCAATTAAGATTTGTATTTCTAAAGGGTGGCCCGATGAAAGAAATTTGACTGAAGGTTTGCGCCCTTTTCACAAGGTAAAGGATGATCTCACCATAGAAAATAACCTTATCATGAGAGGCTCTTTGTTAATTCCTCCAAGAACCCTCAGATTAAGACTAATTAATTTTGCCCACCAAGGCCACCTTGGCATGACGGGTCCAAAGAAACGTCTTCGACTCTACTACTGGTGGCCGGGGATGGATGTTGATGTGGAGAACTTTGTAGGCCATTGTAGCAGTTGTTCCATTGCTGATAAATCCTTAAGAGTACGTAACACACCTCTTTTCCCAGTGGCCTTTCCCAATGGGCCCTGGGAAAAACTTGGCATAGATTTTATTGGCCCGATGTATAATCTCAAGATCAATATGAGATTTGCTTTAGTTGTAGTGGATTACTTTTCAAAATGGGTGGAGTGTAGATTTTTGTCCGAACCCTCTACCACTTCGGTAATTGATTTACTTAATGATCTTTTCCGGCGTGAAGGTATCCCCAAAGTTATTGTCTCTGACAATGGGGTTCAATTTAAGTCCCATTTTATGCAATCCTTTCTAAAGAACATGGGTATCAAACACTTAACAGTGGCCCTTTATAGTCCCCAAGGCAATGGCATGGTTGAAAGGGTGAACAAGATGTTAAAAGAAACTATTCAAATGGCCTATGTTCAAGGAGATTCTGTTCATGATGCGGTCCAAGAAAGGTTATGGAGTTACCATAATACTCCACACTCTGTGACTGGCACTCCTCCTTTTGTATTATTGAAAGGACGTTTTGGTTCTTCCAAACTTAGTCCCAACTGGGTTTTGGAACAAACCAAATGCTCAAACAAAATTCCCAATATGGATGATGTGCGTGATACAGTTTCCAAAGCACAAGTCAAAATGAAGCAAGTGTATGACACAAACAAGAAGGTGAAAGACATTCAATTTTTTGTTGGAGATCTTGTCAAAGTTAAAAAGCCTGTAGGAGTCAAAAGTCTTAGTTCCAAATTTTTTCCCATGACTCGTATTGTCAGAGTCTCCAAACATGCGGTTCTACTAGAGACTGGCAGGTGGTGGAGTAAAAGGAATGTAGTGTTAGTAAAAAACAATGTATGTATTAATTCTCATTGTAATTCTTCATCGGATTGTTCTACTTTGTCTTTACCTGATGTTCATTTTACTACTCAACAAAGTGACACTGTTTCTCATCACTCTGGTGGTGGAGATTCCTCTTCTTCTCAAGAGGCTCTTAGTGGAACTTGTTCTTTGTCTGAGCATGCTCAAACTCATTCTTGTTTGTTAAGAGGAGAAGGAAGTGTCTGTACTGATTCTGGTTCTTTCCCCAGTCCGTCAGCTACTGCTCCAAGAGAAAGCAAGAGGAGACCTTGTCTTCCTCATTATCTGAAAGATTATATTAATTGATTTTCCCTGTATTTTTTCCTTGTTTTCCTTGTTCTTCATTTTCATGTTATCTTTTATTTTTGTGTCTTATTAATTGTTAATAGTCTTCATTTGTTCTATTGTGTTAAGGGGGAAGATGTGTCGTGATGTCATTCCCATGATTGCCAGAATGTTGATGGAATCTGGGAATAGAATGTGTTGGGGGTTCGAGCTGGATGTTCAAGGCTCTGGCAGTTATCCCGGAGACCTCTGAAGCAGCTGGGTGTGTCGGGTACGTGTTGTTGTGACAACTGAATAAAGAAGATCACCCCCACGCTACTCTGCTGTGACTTCTTCCTAAGAACCCATCTAACAGTTTACTCAGATGGAGAACCCTTTGTGCCTATCTGTCGTTCAATGTGTTGGGAGCTGAACCTATGTGGGAAGGTACGCGGGACCACACAGGAACGGTGTGGCTCTACACAATTTCAGTGAAATGCTTTCACAGGCTACTCGTTAAAGTTATTTGCAGGAGAGACCACTTAGTAGTTTCACATTTGCATGTCCCATATGCCAGCTGACAAGTCTGTTAATGCAGTGATCAACAGGGTGTGCCAGCAGCCGGAGTGAACTTTTCTACCGTACTAGTCTTAACGCTTATCGATTTGACCTCTGCGTTAAGAAGTAAATCAATCTGCCGCTTTCACATGGGAAATGGTTTATGAACTTGATTGCTCTTGGCCCAGCGGAGTTGTTTTATCGCTTCGTAGGCAGTTTATTTTGAGTGGCACACAAATCAACAGAGGTGAGACAGTTTCATTATGTATCTGTTGGCATGCTTTCAATATTGGGCTTGTGTTATGGCTGAATTTAACTTAAATCGCCTAGTCTCTCTGCCTGCTGCTACAGGAGTTGCCATCAGAGTGAAATTTGTACAGTTTTCTGGGCTTGTCATTTTCCTTACATTGAGGCCGCTAGGAACAACTGTCGTGCTGCGATTCAAATTTCGAAATCAGCTCGCGCACCTTACCTGGCTCGTGGTGTGGCGCGGAGCAGCTACAGAACTATGCATGACGTCTTCCTTCTTGCCAAGCTCACAATGCTGCCTATGGACGTTTTGCAGCAGGAGCGCGCCGTGAGCCACTCGGCGTGCGTCTCCTGTGCGTGCCGCCATCTTTAGATTGGTGGCTGCAGGGTCTTCATCATAGCCATTAATGGACCGTGTTGTGCTAACCACGTTTTGTCCGTTAAATAAAGTTAATTGTGTTTTGTAACACAATCGTCGCGGAGTAACCATTTTTTTCCACACATTTCTTCTGGTGGTCAACAGTTTGTGACAGTGTACAAAGACTATCTAGGTACTTTTGTTTAAAAGTATGCTTTATAACGAAAGTTTGTGCACGTTTGGGAGCATGGAAACACATGGCTCAAGACACTTGCTCTGCTCGTTGTTCTGCTTTTGATGCAAGACTACCTGGCTTCATAACTATGCGTTTGAGAGACATTCTTCAAGAGACAGCTCGGGTGAGGAGTCGCTCACCGGTGCCTACTTGATTTACATTATAGCTATAACCATTGCTTTGATGTCTTGCTTGTCAATGTAGCCTGTTTATGTATGGTTTCTTTGATGTAAAGAGTTTGCGTAATTTAGAGCTTAAGGATCTTAGTCATGTACCAATGTACATTTACATCAGAGTTTGCTCTAAAGTTTTCAAGCACACTCACCGTCCCTCGTTTTAGGGGCAGGATTTGGGTTAGAGTCCCATTATCCTTAGTTTTACATGGATTTTCTCCCTACATGGGGAGCACACGCACTGTCCCTTGTTTTTTTGGGGCAGGATTTGGGTTATAGTCCCATTATCCTTAGTTTTACATGGATTTTCTCCCTACTTGGGGAGCACACTCACCGTCCCTCGTTTTAGGGGCAGGATTTGGGTTATAGTCCCATTATCCTTAGTTTTACAAGGGTTGTCTCCCTATCTCGGGAGCATACCTATTGTCTTGTTTAAGGGGCAGGAATTTGGGTTTTAGTTCCTCTTTCCTCGTTTTACTTTATTCACACTATGCTACTTTGTTAACCTTCCACAGGGTTGGGTGATGGGTTATGGTCCCATTCGCTTTACATTTCTAATCGTTCATGGGTTATAGTCCCTTATGCTTGTTTAAAGACATATACCCTTACTAGGGGGATGACTTTATGGGCCCCAGTGCCAAGGTATGTTGTCATGGGTTACAGTCCCATTTACACACGTTTAAAGTCTTATACCTTTACATGAAATGAAAGATGACTTCATGGGTCATAGTTCCAAGGTTTATTGTCATGGGTCATAGTCCCATATACATGTTTAAAGTCATTTATCTTTACAATAGGGATGACTTTATGGGTCATATTCCCAAGTGTTGATCCCTCACGTGAGGGGTGTAAGATGGGTTTTTAGCCCCATCTTTATAACATATGTTGTTTTCCTTACGTGGAAATGTTTCTATTTCTTTGGTTAACAATTTTTTTTAAATGGCGAGAAGATGGGTAATATTGACATTTTGTTGTTGTTGTATATTTATCCATCTCTTCGTGTTTTTAAATTGTTCACACTCTCGTGATATTGTACTTTACTGTGTATCCCTGAGTGTTGAACTATTTCATACATTCGTTCTTGTACTATGTCTTTCCTTCTCGCATGCCTGTCTGGCCAGTAGGTGTGTCTGTGGGGTAGTCATTAGTATTTTCATGCTTAGTTTTCCTCCTAGTTGTTTTCTTTCGCTGTGTCCTTTCTTTTCTCTTGTTATTTATAGAAAGGAGGATGGGTAGGTTCTTCGGTCTGTTTTTCTCCTTTTCTTCTTTGTCGTTCATTTCTTCGCATTGCTGTGCTGCTTATGTATTTCTCCTTTTCTTCATTCTTTATGGTTCTTCTGTGCTGCTTATGTATTTCTCCTTTTCTTCATTCTTTATGGTTCTTCCTGTCCAGTGTTCCTTCCTTTTTGTTTTCATTATGGAAGAAAGGGGATAATGTAGTATCCTAGCATCTTGTCCATGTTATATACATGCTTTCTCCACCACCTGCCCAGTCTGTAGAATGCTGCAGTTATGATGCGCATAAGAATGTTGGGAGTCTGTGGGCTAATGCCTTCAGTTGGGATTGGGCTGAGCGGCATGTTGACTGCTCCTGGTGGGGCTGTTCCACTTGATCTACATCTTGAACATCATCTACTGTGTGTGGACTTAAATACTACACCTAGTTATCGGAAAGTAATACAGTATCCCCCTTCATTAAATTGCCTCCCGGGACCTACTTAAGGACGGCGGAATGCTTTATTTTACAAAGTCTTTGTCTTTAAATGGTTCTCACAGATGCCCACTGCCCTCAATCTCATAACATCTATGAAACCAAATACCTTTCTGTGGCACAGTTCATTTATAATCAGTTCAAACACCTGGGCTTTGTTCAGTCGTTTACGATTCATCTTTGATATTTGCTGTACAGTATATTTCCAGTTTTTCACTTTTTTGGGTTGTAGCATTTTTCTTTTTGTTTATTATTGGGGGCTTTTTCTAGTGTCCTATTCAAGCTTCTAACACAGATTGCAAGATGACTAAGAGAGGGGATGCCCAATAAGAATGAGTTGGATGCCTGCAATTGAATAGTAAACTCACTCTACATCCTTATTGGGTAAGAGAATATTGCCCAGCAAATCGTGTTGATGTAAACCATGTAGTACAAGAGCAGAGGAGGGGCATGCAGATGATGCCCGCTATCCAATGTGAAGGAAAATATAGCTAAGTCTTTAAGAACAAAGTCCGTAAAGCCAAGGAAGAAATGGGCAAAGGCGTCCATTCTGTTCTGGTACTGCTGTGACAGCCCTAGTGATGCTCAATAGAAAAAGCACACTAATGTCCTTCCTGGGAGAAAAGCCTCAGTGTGTGGGGAAATTAGCCATTTTTTTCTAAGGGCCTACCTGCCATCACATTCATCACCCCTTGCAACCCTCCTAAAGTGGCTTCCTCCTTGGATGCAGGAGTTGCTTCCTGATTACCAAAAAAAAGCTACCAGCTGAGCAGCAAACAGTGGTAGTGCCGTTGCCACTTAATCCATTCAGCAACCGTCCTGCCGAATAATAAATGTGGCTATGAGGAATGTCCTATAGATGGAATGTGCATTGAATGATGGGCATCTGAGCCATTTATCTGACACCTACCTATGTGTTGTGGCAGACTACAAACTCATTTTTAGGTTGAAGTAAATGTTATGGCCTACTACTACCAGACAGCTCTGAGCAATGCTAGTAATGTCATAAAGTGCCAGCTACAGTGTTAATGACCAAATGATTAATACAGTTTGAAAGTATATTCAGCCATTCATGAGGGCGCTCGAGAGCCTTTCCGCACGATGGCCGCCAACTAAGCAGGCTCTGCCGGGCAGAATGTATATACAGCATTAATCCAACTATACTGTTCTTCAGCTTTTGAATCTCTTTCCCAAGGTACTGTGCCTTCAGTTTTCAAGGAAGCAGTGGTTATCCCATTGCAAAAAAAGCAAGGCTTGGACCCTCATAAGCTGGAGAATTACAGGCCTATATCTCTTCTCCCTTTCCCTGCTAAGCTATTGGAGACCCATGTAGCCAGATGTCTTAGCTCTTTTCTAGAGGCCTCTAACTTTTTGGACACTCACCAGGCAGGTTTCCGTCCATCACACTCTACGGAATCAGTTATATTGTCGGTTATAGACGACCTTAAAGGCCAGGCAGATGTGGACTGTACTCAGGCCCTTATACTCCTAGACCTGTCTGCGGCATTTGATACCGCTAACCACGATATACTGTTGGATCGTTTAGCCGCAGCTGGTCTGGGGGGCTCAGCCCTGAATTGGTTTAGATCCTTTCTAGAGGGCCGCAAGCAATCGGTGTCTCTCTCACCTTTTAAATCCAACACTGTAGATATGAGCTGTGGAGTCCTGCAAGGTTCCTCTCTTTCTCCGATTCTTTTTTAATGTTTATATACGTCCACTCATTTTCAGTCTCCGGCAGATGGGGATTAAGATTTATAATTATGCTGATGATATGCAGCTAATTTTTACTATTGAAGAGTCACCTAAATCAGAGGAATTTGTCAGGAATTCCATGCTGTTCATCAAAAACTGGATGAACAACAATCAGTTAAAATTGAATTCCGAAAAAACTGAAATAATCGTACCGAAAAACAAACTCATGCACTGGACTCCCACACATTGGGCCCCGGAGCTTGGTGCTGCACCGTTCCCCAAGCCGGTGATTAAGAGTTTGGGGATACAAATTGACTCGGATCTCACCATGAGCTCCCATATTGGATCGGTTACCTCGGCCTGCTTCGTTCAACTTCGTAAGCTGCGCAAGATTAGAAGATTCTTCAGCAGAGAGGCTAGTATCCAAATCATTATTGCCCTGATTCTTTCCAAAATTGATTATGGAAATGCATTGTATCTTGGCCTCCTGCAACATCAGAAGCACCGTCTACAGATGATTCAGAATCAAGCAGCTAGAATAAATTGTTCCCATAGCCGCCGGGTGAGGAGCCCCAGCCGGGAGCTCCTCCGACTGGGAACTGACTCTGGCACTTGCCCGGGTCTCTCTCCCCCTGCTGCCTCCTAACCTACGGTGGATCTTGTACCTGCACTCCGGTGCCTTCCTTTCCTTATGGAGTTATCTGGGTAGCCGCTGCACTCCTCCGAGTTTCTCGAGGAGCGCCCACGGAGCCTCTACCATCATGGCCGCTGGCTCGGAGGAGATGCCTCGCTGCTGTGGAGCTTGAGCTGGCGGCTCTCCCCTCCGACCGCCACCCTCCTCCAGGAATTGACATATTGTTCCACGCATTGCTGACCCCAGGAACGATCCGGGTGGCCTGCTTCGCACCCTCCGAGTTTCTTGAGGGAGCGCCCACGGAGCCTTTACCAACATGGCCGCTGGCTCGGCAGAGATGCCTCGCTGCTGTGGAGCTTGAGCTAGCGGCTCTCCCCCCACTGACCACCACCCTCCTCCAGGATTTGACCTATTGTTCCTCTCACTGCGGACCCCAGGAACGTTCCGGGTGGCCTGCTTCGCACCCTCCGAGTTTCTTAAGGGAGCACCCACGGAGCCTTTGCCAACATGGCCGCTGGCTCGGCAGAGATGCCTCGCTGCTGTGGAGTCTGAGCTGGCGGCTCTTCCCCCCCCCCCCCCCTCCAGGACTTGACCTCTTGCTCTGCTCTCTGCGGACCCTGCCCGGAATGCCCCGCGACGCCTCCCAGATTTGTAGCCCGACACCCACCTTCAGGACTCAGCCTTTATGCTTTGTCTACTGCGGACCCGGATCATGCCGCGACGTCCTCTCGATCCTCCTTTGGAACATGCCAGTAGCAGTGTTGATCTCCACTTTCGGTTCCCCCGACGCTTCCCCCATTAATGGCGGTTTCCCGGGGGTGTCTAACTGCGGTGCTTGCAGCCTGTCTGAGCTCCGGTTTCCCTCCCGAGTGGCTGCTCCACTTGTAGAGGGCCTCACAATGTCCCCCAGGCCAATCTTCGCTCAAGGTACCCTCTTTGTTTTTATTTTCCTACCTTCAAGACCTTTTGTCATCGATGGGACAGTTGATCCCCTGACTTTGCCTGACCACATTGCTGAGATGACCTGGCGCGTTGCCCCAACTTGACTGAACTTAATGACTATGAGACCCTTTCTAAACGTTGGGTCCGTTTACTCTACCTTCATAGCCCCCACGAGGTTTTTTCACTCCCACTGCTGATCTGCCAGATCTTATCCGCCTCCCAGTCCCACCCCACCCCCCCTCCCCTCTTTCCTCCCCTGAGACTTGTTTCTTCTGTATTGGACTCTGCATCTGTAACTATTGTAACCATGATAAACTGCTTTCTTTTCCCTGACCACTGAGACCTGAGCACCATGGCTGATGCCCGGTGGAGCTGCTAGACCGCTTTAAAGGAGATCCGACCTGGCTCACCAACTCGGCCGTCACCTACCCAGCCGGACATTGGGCACAGTCCTTCCCGTCTCCCTACCGTTGTCTACTCTTTCCCCCTCTCTTCATCCAATTTACTGTTATATTGTTTTTCGACCCATGTTTTACTATGCCCTGGTAACGTATGTAATTTGTAATCTGTAACGTAACGTTCCTCTTGTCCTTCGTTCCACTGGACTCCATCCTGTCGACCTTCAAACATTTCTCTTTTGCTGGACTGCCTTACCTCTCTCCTCTCGCCTATCTCAGCCTCTGGTCCCCCGTCAGCTCTCTCTACCCCATTTGTTGTTTTATTTCTCCGTTCACGCCACCTACTAATAATGCATTCTTCTGTAATAATTATGCTTTCATCAGTTACCCTTATCGGCTATCCCTACCCCCGCGCTACTCTGACACTCTCTGAGTACACCTGTTCACTATCCTGACAGCGGAGTCCGAGCATTATGTCAGACGCCCGGTGGAGCTGCTTGGTTCAGCTATTGAGGAGATCGGACCTGGTTCTTTACCTCGGCCGTCACCTACCCAGCCGGACATTGAGCACAGTTTCTCCCCGTCTCCCTGTTTCTCCCTTCCCCACCCCTCCCATGACGAATTTTCTGTAACTCTGCCCTTTTTCTTTGGTTACTAAGTTTTGATTGCTTTGTACAAATGTAACATGTTAGCCTGTAACTCTGATCCTCATTGTGTAACTATGTAAAATGTGTAACTAGCAACTCGCTGTTCCTTATGTAAAGCGCTCTGATACCTACGGGTCTAGCCGGCGCTATATAAAACTCAAGATAAATCTATCAAAAGGATAGACGATGCCACATTAGCCCACTGCTGAAAGAACTCCACTGGCTCCCGGTGGAGCAACGAACTGTTTAAAACAGGATGTATCCTTTTTAGAGCCATTCAGGGTACCGGTCCCAGATATATCTCATCGAGAATCGGCAAGTATGCCCCCCAGCGCACCCTTAGATCTATGCATCTGAATCAGTTGGTTGTACCGAAATTCAGACGTAAATGCACTGGAGGGTCTCGGTTCTCTATACTGGGCCCGAAACTGTGGAACTCATTACAGATTACTCTGAGACTTGAAGAAGATTATGTACGGTTTAGAAAATTGCTCAAAACTTGGCTTTTTACTTTAGCTCATAACTAGACTCCTTCGGCTTCGAACCCTCCCTATTCAATTCATAGCGCCAAGAGACCGTTGGTGAACGTGCGCTTTAGAAATACCCACATAACATAACCTCCTGTTACAGCTGTCAGCGGCCTAAGGACACTAGATGTGCACGATGCAGGGGGAGAGGGCTGCATTTATGCACCTGGTTTGGCTATGGTCCTGTTGTGTACTTTATAGGGTGTCCATAAACGAGCTTTCTAGACTCATGCCCTTATATAGGCACAATTCGCCTTGTCCTTATATAGGCACAATTCGCCTTGCCCTTATATAGGCATAAAATCCCAGACCTTATTTAGGCATAAACCATGCAGTCCAAATACAGGCATGGATTCGACATCCGTCCACCCTAACGTCTCAACGAGTCCATGAAAAAACAGACCCTCAGGCTGCGGGAGTTTCCCTTGCCCAGGACTATTGATTTCTTCAAGGACTCATACATTATGCATGAACCGTTAATCCCTAAAGGTTCATTCATGACGTCTTTCGCTACCCAACTCACGTCAATGCTAACATTTTTCAGGTATAAATATACCTTCCCAAACCCCTGTAAATCAGAGGAGACCTCGACTTCAGAGGAGCCCGATTCCCGGCCGGACGCACTGAGAAGACACTGTCTTTCCTGCACGCAGAGAGTCCAGCTTCCAGTGATCTAACTTCCCTTGCGGGGTGTTGGAATTCGAGTACGGATAGAGATTCCTACCTCTCTCATTCTTCAGGTATGGAGCAGACTAGAACCTAGAGGGACTCTTGGCATACTAGACTCTTGGCATACTAGGCGTAACTTACTCTTAGTATACTCTACTCAAGAATACAGCACCTACTTCTACTTCTCCCTACACCTAGGAAAGGTTAGGTACACTGGGTAGACCTAGGATAGAAACGCATCATGTGAGTACTCGCATTTTTAGGCTGTCATTTTATGTAAATGTATATATGCTGAAAAGATAATGCTAACGCAGTATTATTTATTTCTACTGCTCACTCTGTACATTATTTATCTCGCATACTGTCTTGTGATCGTAACAGCACATCTAACTTACAACAGAAACAAGACTGTTCAATAAACCCTTTTATTGAAACGCCCGTCTGTCATTTCTGTGTAACTTTGAGAAGTAACTGAATCCTGCACAACTGAGCTGAGTGAAATAGTTATCTATTGTTTCTACGACTCTGGGACACATCCTGATTCTGTAAGGGAAACACAGTGGTCATGTTTTGCGGCTGCCAGAAACTAATCCCTTCTTGTTGTCAAGAAGTTTCTAGTGGCCTCTGAGCTAGCTGGCACAAGTAATTAAGTTTAATATACTCGATAGGGACAAACCGACCTTAGTCCTATGTCAAACAAATAGGATATATTATTCCAATGCGCAGAGCCTATTCGGGAAATAGGAGCTACACTACATGGCGCCCAACGTTTGGTAAGGCAGTAATTCAACGTTAGATACTGAGTAACTCAGCTGTGCATATATTCTTTTTTCTCTCAGAGACCCCTACCCATATACTCCAAAAGACGTCTGGAGTGGGCAGGGATAGTATCCGCCACGGCTATTTAGGGCAGTACCCTATATACTAGCTGTTTGGTTTGCTCAACGTTGAAGGATACAGTGTTCCACAATATTGTGCACCTTATCTTTGTTTCCTTGAAACTTGTTCTACATTTTTCATAAAACAAAATGAATGAAGACGCCGGAAACGGTGTAGCTGCGGCTGATCCAGCCCAACCAGCATTTTTTAACAACACCGGTTTAAATGAAACCGAGGAGGGTGTCATCGACATCACTCCAAACTTAAGAAGAGCCATTACTCTAAAACTTATAAAACATGGCCTACCACCGAGAGGAGGTAGAGCAGTTTTTGTGATTGAGGCACATGAATCCTTTCAGACAGAGGTATTCTATTCATGGGTAATATTTCCTGAATCCAATTCAGTGACACACATGTTTCACTTCTACAAGGAAGATGAAACACCAGAGGAATACATTCCTTTCGAGGATATAGAGATTCCATTAACATACCAGGAGCATCAGCTCTGGTTTAAAGGCGCCCTAAAACATCACAGAAATAAAACAAGGCTCGGTCCACTAGGTAGACCAGGAGCAACATGGCCGATTCTAGCCGGCTACACACCTCATCCTGAACTTGACATAATGTCAGATGAGGACTTACTTGTTCAATTACAAGAACTAATAAAAATCTACAGACAATTGGTTCAATATGTCATGCGGACTTTCACAGTCCAACCACCATTAACACTTCCAAATCAAACCCCTCACCAGGGGAACACTCTAAAAATTACACCACAGACTCTATACGCAGTCATGGGTAAAATGCCCACTAAGCGGGAGCGAATTCCATTTTGGATAGCTCAAAAAATTACTCAAATCGAAGCAGTATTTCCGAATACTAGCCCGCATGAGAAACACAGAATCCTAACCATTAGTCTACCAATGGGGATCACACCACAACTGGAAGACTGCACCACTTGGGGCTCAGTCTTTGCTGCCATCTACACTAAAACACACGGCATTCCGTCAATTGCGGTAATACCTGATGTCCTAAAACAAATTCAAAACGAATACGGGGCAGAGCCTGCTCTAAATTTAGGTATGAAATTACTGAGAAATTTCGACCAGGTCTCAACAATAATATTATCAAATATTAAAGGGGAGGCAGTGGCGATCCGACAAAAACTAAGGGAATTTGATGTTACAGAACATCAGACAGAGCTACCCAGAATTATAGAACAATCTTATGCAGAATTAGGCAGAGATAGTTTGGGTGGGAGACCAGTTAAACCAAAACTATCTGAAAGTCCTGAGAAGGACTCAATTAAACAAACTCCTACATCTTCTAAAAAGAAGTGTGAGTCTACTAAACAAAATTCAAATGAGAAAAGATCTCAATCCCGAGGTAGGTCTCCTCAAAAGGAGCCCTCTGAAAGGAGGTACAACCTCAGGAATAGGGATAATTTGAGAAAACCTGATAGGTATCAAGATAATGATACACGTTCCTCTCGTCCCTTTCAGGTCTCATCACAGACTTCGGAAAGAAGAGGACGAACAGAACATAGAGAAGAACGCGTGAAATCGAAAGACGACAAGCACACAACAAAAATTAAAACTAAACCTCAATTCTCCAAAAAGAAAGTAGCAGGTCTAATAGTAAGACATGCCGAGAATACTGAGAACTCAACTCAAGAACGGAGAATGGGCTCAGACCATGCTGGACAGTGCAGCAGAAGTCACAATAGCTCGCCAGAACCTGATGGAACTTCTGGAGATAGTGGACTTGAATGAGTACATTACAGTAGAGACTGTAGACACCAGGGTTAGTACTCCACAAAGGTTATATGAAATAACACTCCGGATGGAGGGAGACAAACCTAGACAGGTTAAAGCACTCTTTTGGGAAAGACTATCAAAGGGTTATGACATACTTCTAGCAGAAAAAGACTGGCCACCACAATTTGTCAGGGAGTGCCCACACGGCGAGGACATTATTATGCCTGCCTTCTCCAATCACATACCAATTCACTTAAAATATACATATGCCAGAAAATGGGCAGTGGCCCAGGCTCCAGCATTATATAAAAATCATGTAGGATGGGATGAGGACTCACCTCACCATAAAATAAATCTGAAACATGAACCTACTGCACAGAGGCAGTATCCTATTAAGCAAGAAGCTAAAAAACAGGTCAGGGAGATTTTAAATCAACTTGAATATCAAGGGGTGATTGAAACATGCACCTCCTCCATGAACAATCCTTTGTTTCCTGTCTCCAAACCAGACAATGCATATCGTCTAGTTTTGGACTACAGACATTTAAACACTTGTTCTAAAACCTTTGCAGTGCAAAATGCACATAGCACAGCATTAATGAATAACATTGTGCGTAAAAATACAAAACAACGTTAGACATCTCAAACGGTTTCTTTTGTCAAAATATAGCACCTGAAAGCAGGTACTTAACGGCATTCTCCATAATGGGGACCCAGCGTCACTTTTGTCGACTCCCACAAGGGTTCAAGAACAGCCCAGGTTTATTCTCAGCGAGAGTAACGGAGTTACTACAAATTTATGACAACGAGGCATTGTCCTATGTCGATGATATCTATCTGACAGACGATGACTTAGAAAAACACTTGAACAGGGTGAGCACCATTATACTGGGATTCGCCTCTGAGGGCTACAAGTTCAACTTTAAAAAATCCAGAATTGCCCATCTCAATGTCCTATTTTTAGGATATGAGCTTTCAAGTGAAGGCAAGAGCTTGGCAGCTAACTTTCTAGAGAAATGTGCGCTGCTCCAACCTCCAAAAACGCTAAAAAACTTACAATCAATACTGGGATTCCTAAATTTTGGAAGAACATACATTCTAAACTACGCAGAAAGAGTTAAACCTCTCTACATATTAATCAAACCTGATTTTTCAATTAAAAACTGGACACAGGAACACAGAAATTTTGCGTTCACTTCAGGCTAACATGTTAGCAACAAATCACTTACAAACACGCGTAAGTCAAAGAAATTTGGTGATTCGAATAATTTCGGGTCAATGTGGATTCACTTACTTAACCTTTAATGAGGGTGAGAAAGTACCAATTGCATACAAATCACATTTGTATACACAAGCGGAAATGCGCTTCAGTTCAACTGAAAAAATTCTGACAGCAGTTCAAACAGCTGTAGCAAAAGAAAGAGCCTTAGCCTAAGGGAAACGCATAATTGTCGTTACACCAGTACCAGCTTTAGAAGCGGTCACAAAAGCGAGCATTCCAAATGCTAAAGCTTTACATCCGAGATGGATACAGTGGGTTAATTCTCTTGCTGCAACTGATGTTGAATATGTTTTTGAACCAGATTTAAAAACACAGGCATTCTCCAATATGAACAAGAATGTCCTCTGCAAACTGAGATTCTGCCTCTCGATCAGTATGAATTCGTAATTTACACTGACGGATCCGCACAGCCCGCAACAGGGAGTAAGCAAGCTTACAGTGCAGCGTGTGCTATCGTTAAAGGTCGCATGCGAAATGGCATCTTCAGACCTATGGTCACAAAAACTCAGTCACTAGGTGATTGTACAGCTCAGCGAGCTGAACTACAGGCATTCAAACTGGCACTTGAGAGTACGGATCGAGAATTCCTCACACTGATAGTGTGCGATTTCTATTACTGTGTTCAGTCGTATAATGATTATATACGAACCTGGCTTGACAATGGTTTCAAAGATGCGAAGGGTGGCACAATAAAGCACAAATTGCTATGGGAACAAGTAGTTCTGTTGAAAAACGAACTACCAAAGGCTCACGTGATTCACACACTGAGTCATCAGCGTGATGGCGTTCACGTTGCAGGGAATTCATTGGCTGACGAAGCCGCGAAGGGGGCTGTTCAGACGGCTTCCGTAGCTGCGATCACTCGTTCAAAAACAAAAATAGACGGTGAGATAATGTTAGCTGTCAATGCTTCAAGCAAAGGCAGTAGTGCAGCGTTACCAAAAAGTTTCCACTCAAGTACTCTTATGTAATTGATGCGAATAACGTTCCTTTTGCTCGAATCCCTGGAGTGGGGGATAGGGTAATTCCAAACATGGAACGAAGAGCAGCCTTGATTTATGAAACACATTTGGGGGAGGGTCTGTCACATCAAGGGATCTCAAAAACAATTTTGAAGTTAAAAGAGATGTACTGGTGGCCTGGAATGAATACACACATTCACATATTCATCAACAACTGCTTAGACTGTAAATTACAGCGAGAGAGCCACCTGACACCATGCAGCGAATGCTGCAGCCCAGTGCAGACACCACTGTTAGACAGCATTAGGCTATCTACTCGCCTGCGTCCCACTGGACAAAGGCATTCCCGCAAATACTGAATCTAGGTTCCTATGGTTATGGCCTCAGTGCTCGACTGACGCTCGAACTGTTATAAAAGATTTGCGAGTCTTTATCGGCACATACGCAATAGGCACGCTACATTCTGACCAGGGTCCTGCGTTTAGCTCTAGGGCTTACAAGGAGGCCATGGCCAGTCTGGGCGTTGCATTGCGGTACTCCTCTCCATTCCATCCTGAGGGAAATTCTATTGTGGAAAGGAAAAACCTGGACATAAAGCAGTCTATAACAGCTAGGGTATTAGGTTCGGGTGATGGGTGGGTCAAACACCTCATTAGCGTACAGCGCGCTCTTAATAATCTGCCAAGAAGTTCTCTAGGGGGTGTCACTCCATATGAGGTCCTATTTGGGACAAGAATGTGGGTTCCGGATTTAGAACACGTAGGCACAGTGGTGGACATGAAAACATTTTATATCAAAGATCGTTTGGCTGTTTTACAGGATCTCAATAAGCTAAGAACGAAACAAAGCAACATATCCCTACAGCCAACCACCACTGGGGAAAAATCGGCGGTCCCAGCAAGGCCTGTCTGGATTCCAAAAGTTGGGGATCTAGTCAGAGAAAAGATAGCGGACAAGAAGGAATTTGGACCTTCTTACAGACAACCGGTACCTGTTCTAGCTGTTCAAGGAACAAGGACAGTACTTCTGCCGCCCCTTGCTGGAAGAAAGGAGAAAAGATTTGTGTCAATCGACCTGATCAAACCACAGTATGTGGCCAATACTAAGCAGTAGGCCTCGTGGACTCCGACCTAGTAGCAGACGCACTCCTCTCGCTACTATTCAAGAGGTTCAGACTGAAAGACTGATCACGATCGAGAATTCAGCTGTAACAAATGAAGGACTAAGCAACCAAGCTATGGAACTCATCCCTCTTGACAACCAAGTAACAGTTCGTCCAAATACACCTGTCTACACCAACGTGACTCGTGAAGAACTGGTTCCTGTGATTTCAACGAATCCTGATGCAATTCCAACAATTGACAGAACTGCTTCTGGCTATTTCATTGACTTTGATACGTTCTCAGAAGATCCAAGCGAACCTGAAACGACGCCAGCATCATCAAAACTCAAGCAGCAAGTACAAGACTTTATTCACATTCTGAAAAAGACTTATCTGGTTTCTCCATGGATTGAACTCTGGATTACATCTGGACTTTTTGTTTTTCTGCTCTGGCTAGCTTTGATAACAACAGTAAGCATGCTTATAAGTGGCAAATACATCCATGTGAACAGTGAAGGAAAAGACGTGAATGTACTTTTGAAACCACATAAATCTTCCCATCGTGAAGCAAGAGACTTGTCATCCGTGAACATCACAGCTGTTCCTATACAGGATGGTATAGTGTGGGACAAAACAGATTATGAAATCTTCGGTACAAGTGAACAATTGAACATTCCACATTTGTTTAAAATTTCACTAAGTGATTTAATTACGTCCAGTACCTATTCGGATGATTGGGACTTTGAGACTGTGACAGATATAATGTTTGATCTAGAAAAATCTGCTGCATTTTCTAAGAATGATTTTTTAGAAGGTTCATCTGATTATGAAGAACTGTATTGTTATAACCACTATGGTCATCATTATTTGCACAAAACTGCATATCCAAGAGATGTGTTTGTTTAACCAATGGGAACATTGTCCTACACCACCACAAGGTAGTTCAAAAATTTATGCTAGTAAGTTTCCATATTTTTCAGGTTATAATACATCTGACCCAGAAACGTTTTACTATAAAAATGTAAACAAAACAGGACTGAAAATTATGTTAACAAATACGAAACAGATTTACTCTGAAGCATTTATTGCCCAACTGTCTACACAGGGTTTCGACTTATGGAAAGACACAATTGAGACAAAAACTGTCTGGGGTAGTAAAGATTGGCAAGTACAGGGTATAGAAGCTTTATTTAGAGCCTGTATAATCCCTGAACAAATACTGTTTTTGAATGACACCGTCCAACAGACATCTTGTCTTGGATTAGCCAAGATCAAAGAGATGAAAACACCTTCTGTGCCAACACCTGCCAGTGATAATAATACAAAGGCAGTGGTGACAGTTGAAAAAATACTACAACTCAACAGAACTCATCCAAATTGGAAAAAATGGTTGATCTGGCCCACAGACACAAACAACTGTCAGGAAAGGTTCTTGAACAAAACTCAGGGCTTTACTATTCATAGGCCAGACCCAAGATATGTCCAAAGACAACATCCGGGGGTAGTAACAACATACAGTGTAGGTAAATTATGCCTCGATTGGCTGCATAAATCTACACTACAGGATGTGAAACAACACTTAACCTTACTTGAAAAGGACGCAGATCTTAGGGAATTCTTGCTTGGACCAAGAAAACCGCGTCAAAAACGTTTCATATATGCCGGCATCTATGCTGCTTATAACGAAGCATGGAAAGTGTCACAGATAGAGGCTGCAGAACGAATACGTGAACTTGATCGTATTAATTTAGAGAAAACACTCTCTGTAGTCGACAATGGGTTAACAACTTTGTCCTCCAGAATTTATTCATTGGATGGCATTGTATCCTCTGCTATCGACATTCTAGAACAAGATTTGGCTATGTTACAACAAGGTCAATCCCAATTACGTTCTATAGTGTTATTGACATGGACGCTGCAATCTTTGCGAGCGGGCTATGTGCCTTGGCGTTTCATCAACACGTCTTCTCTGTTTGCAGAATACAATCTAACTGATAAACAGATCGAATTGGCACAAAGAGGAGCAAGGTATACAGTGCTGAGCATTGAAAAACTGGAGAAATTACCATTTACAGTGGCAGAAAAACCAGCTACAGAATGGGTTATTCATGGCAAAATAACGTTGCCTGTGACAACTTTTCAGTTTCAGTATTGCCTCAGACAGATGCAAGAAGGCAAATATGAAAGGTTGGGTAAGGAATACATTAAGATATCTTGGGATTTACCGTATACACATAGATGTTGGAGTGGGGATCGTGAAGTGTTTCTTAGCGGTACCAACTGTAAACATGCACTGACCGGTTCACTCATTTGTCAGGACATTATTTTACACGGGGCTTGTAATGGTTCTGTGGCAAACTTGTCTTGCCATCAGCGGGGTACACCAGCTGCTGTGATTAATCCAACGTTTGGACAACTTTCGAATGGGAGTTACCTCATGTTGAATGATCAGAGCTGCTGTGGAATGTTGCCAGGCATCCCATATCTAGTAACGGTCAACTCCAGGGTCACTTGCTGTATGCAAGTATTGTTTCCCCCAATAGACACAGTCAGGGAGTCGCCTTTATGGCCTTCGCTGAGCGTCTCTTTTATAAGATTTGATACTTTGAGCAGAATGAAAGCCATGCTTTTACAGCAAACAGTGCCTTTGACCTCGGCCAAAGAAACCTATGATCTACAAGTGGCAAGGACTTCGGCTGAGATACAGACTCTAATACGTACAAACTGCCCTATACATTTCGTAGAAATGATATCACGTATCTTTAACATGTCAGATACAACAGGAATTGTACATGTATTTAAGAGCATTTGCTCCGGTCTGTTAGCACCGTTCCAGGCAATACTTGGAATTATCCCCAACTTTGCACATTCGGTGTTTGGTGGCATACCATTAATTCTCGCACTTGTTGCCGGAATTTTATTCATCTGTCTGCTATTGCGCTATGGCCAGCCAATTCGCCGACATCACTCCGAGCGAAATGGAGAAAGCTCTCCTTGAAAGACAGTGCCGTGAGCGAATAGTAGAGCTACTAGGCATGACTCGTCTACGAAACCTTAATACCACATGGTTCCTGTCGTTTAGACCAATCTGGCAAGATTGCATCTTACCTGTTCTTCGATGCCTGCTATGCGGTAAAGAATGCGTGTTGGACGCTTGTCTAACATATCCATCAACTGCGCCAAAGGACGTCGATACTTTGCTGGACCCAATTACGGCCCATGCTCTGTGTTGTCCCCAGAGGCTTCCAATCCTGATGTCAGCATTCATTGAGATCTCACAGTCGCCTCCTGCTGCTGCTGAGGTACGAGAAACAACTCCAGGCACACAGGTAACAACGAACGCGAACATTGCTGCGGCGACTTATGCTGAGAGCGATGCTTCCCATCTTTGTGCGATCAATCTTCTACACGAGGTGTTCCAACTTACACCAGCGGCAATAGATGATGTTTTGTCTATTGAAGTAGATGATCTCATGTTTACACCAGACTCGTAAACTAACTCTGATTTGGCATACTTTGTTCCAGTACAACAGCAACAATTTGGCCTTCATTTTTCAAAACCTTGGAACTTTACCAAATTTGAACTTTTTCCCATTTTTTGAACGAAAAATGGCACTTCAAACTGCTTAAAGTAAAACTAGCCTTATAATACAGACTTGGCAGTACTTCCAGGGACACTTAGTCAACTTGTGTGTCTAAATCAGTTCATTTAAATTTCATCATAGAAAATGACTTTGATTTTGAACAACCTTATCGATCATTTTCGTCATATGTAAATATTGCTTTTATTCTTCGTTCCACATGCATTTATTTCATACTTTATGCTGGAAATATGAAGCACTGCTTAATTATGTACGGAAAGCTTTGCATTTTAATGTATCTTTTAAAGCTTTTTTAGGATATGTTTTAATATGCGGTACTCCATTTTAATGTTTAGCATTTTAGATGTTTAGCATTTTAGTATTGTTGTATACACAAAAGAGGAGTGGGTGTTGTGTACTTTATAGGGTGTCCATAAACGAGCTTTCTAGACTCATGTCCTTATATAGGCACAATTCGCCTTGCCCTTATATAGGCATAACATCCCAAACCTTATTTAGGCATAAACCATGCAGTCCAAATACAGGCATGGATTCCGACATCCGTCCACCCTAACGTCTCAACGAGTCCATGAAAAAACAGACCCTCAGGTTGCGGGTGTTTCCCTTGCCCAGGACTATTGATTTCTTCAAGGACTCATACATTATGCATGAACCGTTAATCCCTAAAGGTTCATTCATGACGTCTTTCGCTACCCAACTCACGTCAATGCTAACATTTTTCAGGTATAAATATACCTTCCCAAACCCCTGTAAATCAGAGGAGACCTCGACTTCAGAGGAGCCCGATTCCCGGCCGGACGCACTGAGAAGACACTGTCATTCCTGCACGCAGAGAGTCCAGCTTCCAGTGATCTAACTTCCCTTGCAGGGTGTTGGAATTCGAGTACGGATAGAGATTCCTACCTCTCTCATTCTTCAGGTATGGAGCAGACTAGAACCTAGAGGGACTCTTGGCATATTAGACTCTTGGCATACTAGGCGTAACTTACTCTTAGTATACTCTAGTCAAGAATACAGCACCTACTTCTACTTCTCCCTACACCTAGGAAAGGTTAGGTACACTGGGTAGACCTAGGATAGAAACGCATCATGTGAGTACTCGCATTTTTAGGCTGTCATTTTATGTAAATGTATATATGCTGAAAAGATAATGCTAACGCAGTATTATTTATTTCTACTGCTCACTCTGTACATTATTTATCTCGCATACTGTCTTGTGATCGTAACAGCACATCTAACTTACAACAGAAACAAGACTGTTCAATAAACCCTTTTATTGAAACGCCCGTCTGTCATTTCTGTGTAACTTTGAGAAGTAACTGAATCCTGCACAACTGAGCTGAGTGAAATAGTTATCTATTGTTTCTACGACTCTGGGACACATCCTGATTCTGTAAGGGAAACACAGTGGTCATGTTTTGCGGCTGCCAGAAACTAATCCCTTCTTGTTGTCAAGAAGTTTCTAGTGGCCTCTGAGCTAGCTGGCACAAGTAATTAAGTTTAATATACTCTATAGGGACATACCGACCTTAGTCCTATGTCAAACCTATAGGATATATTATTCCAATGCGCAGAGCCTATTAGGGAAATAGGAGCTACACTACAGTCCAGTATAGTGGAGCAGTGGGACTCGGTGCTTAGGGTGATAAGAGGTATAACGGTTACTGTGATACCACAGGTGCCCCTGATGACTATCCTTGAATGTGCAGAAGATGTCCCTACTGGTGTCCCTAAACACACTGCTGCTGGCGAAGACAGATTGCTAGTTACTGGGGTTGTTCTGCTGCACTCGCCGTCCGTGGTTGGCTAGCAGATGTTGCAGCGGCTGGAGGACTACTGGTCCTTTATACTGGCGCCCAGCAGACCGAAAGATATATGGACTCCTTTCAAACAACTAATGGAGGACCATCTTTCTGTTTTGCGGCAGGAAGTCCAAATCCTTTCGGCCAAAGGGGCTGTTGAAAGAGTGCCTCAAAGCCTTTCTCCAGAAAAACGAATTCAGAATGCTCACACTTGCCCAGGTGTTGTCTGCCTTAGACCCTGGAGACTGGATGGTGGCATTGAACATGCAGGACGCCTATTTCCGTATACCTGTCCTACCGGCCCACCTGCCTTACCTGCAGTTTGTGGTGGGACAGGAGCATTTTCCATTTGCTGCACTCCATTTTGGTCTCACCAGTGCCCCTAAGGTGTTCATGAAAGTGATGGAGGTAGCGGCAGGACATCTTTGTAGTTCAGGGGTGCCAGTATGCCCCTACCTCGACAATTGGCTGTTGATGATGATGCAGCGGATACAATAAAAACTATTTTCCTCCTAGGTCACTTATCGGTCATCCAGGGGCGTCTTATATTTTCTCACATCGACATGACGATGGGGCCCATAACATCGCCTATCACACACACACACACACACCTGGATTTCCTCTACCCTTTTACGAAATTCTAGACTCCTAGGAGAATAGGAAAACTAAATGAAAAACATCATGATGTACCGCTGGAAGGAGCCGGGATACCTTATTACCTTAACCTATCACTTTCTTAGTTATTTCTTAAGATATTCCTGCTCATTGTTTTGTCGATGGATCATCTAGTAAGAAATCAGTTTATAGTGATTAAGACCAGCTAAATCACAATAACCAATTACCAGTTTCACAATCATTTAGTAAAATAACCACTGAGTCGTTTGATTTAAGAATCTTACATTTTATATAATTTTAAAGGCATGAAAAAGAATTTTGACTTTTTATTCAATTATTCATTCATTATTAATTCAAATATTTATTAAGCAAAATCAATTTTTATTGCAGAAAAGAAATGTTGTCATGAAGCAAACCCTAATTACCTGCCTATCTTCCTAATTTAGCTTAATGATTTCTAACCTAAGTTTAAGATTTAAAAATAACCTGATTCTCATACTCAACTGGAAAAATAAGACAGCAACAGAAACTTCAGCTCGTCAGCATCAGCTACCGCAACCTGTCTCATCTAACAGTCTTTCAGCATCTCCCGCTCAGTAAAATGGATCGATCTGGAACACCAAGCACTGGAAACCACCAACTCCAACACCAACTCTGACTCTCTGCCCCCTCCCACTAAGAGTAGGCCCTCTTATACCCTAATTCTAACTTTGCTAACTAAATTGTTGCAACATTAATAACGCGCTTTTCTTTCATTGGTCCACTCATTTCATCTATTCATTCTTAATCAAGTTCTCCCGGATCCAGCTTGTTCTTTTGGAATGTATATGTTCATTTCCTTTCTCACAGTTCAAGACATGTTTCCATCCGCTTCGATCAGTACATTTGTAACTTCTTTCGATACATTCGAGAACTCTGCAGGCATTGTCCTTTCTCTTAAAATGGTTTCCCACGATTCTTTGCTGATCACCACGGCACACTATCAGTTCAATTAGGTCACATCAGCCTTGACCATTCTTGCATCCTAGCCGCTCAGCACCATCACGTGGTTAGCCTTTCTCCAACTTTTTCTCCCTTGTCACGCGTTTTCTAAGCGCACGCGTACTTTAATAACCGGCAGCCATTTTATATCGCCACTCGATTAGACTTAGAAGCACTATTTAGAAATAAACAAAACATAATTAAATTAGAGAAACATAGCCTTTTCGTTTCCCTCCCGTCATCTATGTACCCCAATTAGTTATTACCTAGCAGAAAGCAACATTTAAGCTGTTCCTTACTTACCATCACTATTGTTTTTGCAACGACACGTTTATATTCTATGAAGCACAAATCATGCATTTATTATTTATTTAGTACGCAATTATTTTATGTTATAATTAGACACACAGACATTCGTTAATAGATTATTCAGCATATATACTTGCGTGTTACCCTTCCCTCACGTACATTGTTGATTAATACATTTAAACGAACATATTTATTAATTATTTATAAAATTTGTTAGGGGTTAAAACTTTTTATTTTCTCTGCTCCATCAACTCCCCCCTTTGGTGATTTTTAAATCACCACTTAAAACCCAAGTTATACTTCTTTTTCAGGCAGCATATGTCTTTCATCCTTTTGCTTTTTGTTAGTTATACATCTGTTTCCATTTCATCTTGTCTTCTTTTCTCTTTATACATGCTTTCTTTCATTTTCTCTAACTCAATTTCACCCATTTCTCTCTCTCTCTTTCATTATTCTGTTATTTCTTTTTATCTTATTTTGTCTTACTTTTCTTTTTATACACGTTATTACAATTTTCAACACCATGGCTAATAATATTGCTACCGTTGCTATTATTATAACTTTCCCTATCATTAGTCTACTCATTCTTGTTAACCAATTTGCTACTGAAGAAAACCCTCTACCAAGTTTTCCCAGGACACTTTCAACCTCCAGTGGAACTAGTTCTTTGTGCAAATTTGTAATATTTGTAATATACTTTTGTATATTTTCACTTTTATCAGGAATGTAAGTGCAACAATGTTGGACTTTCAGCATTCCACAAACTCCGCCCTCTTTTGTCAAAAGAATATCAAGGGCAAGCCGATTTTGCATCACCATAGCTCTCATGGCAACCATTTCGGTATTTACCATCAAGAACCCTCCCGCAGTATCTGTAGACAAACGATCTACTACTGTGGATAACTTCCGAATTTTAAATGCATTCAAAGATATTCCCACTGCTGGTATTAATGCTCCAAAAATATCTCCTACAATTTCTGAAAAACTTTCCCTCTTTCTACGTGTAAAGCTATTAATCATCTTGTATGTTCCTTTTTCTTCTCTGTCCATATGAAAGATTTTTGGAAAGACCAGGCCTACATAACAAGTTCCATACCAATGGTCCGGTAACCTGTAATAAGCTCTATTCCCACAAATATAATAGATACCTGGAAATATTGGATCTTTTCCACCTTTGAATCCCCAACCTCCCTAAATTTGATAATTGTCATGGCAGATACTGGAACCTACAAAATAATTGTCATAGACTGTCTTATTTCTCCTAATACACAACTTTCCTGTTTGCGGCCAATCTAATGTCATTGCTGCATTTATCTTTTTCCCTTCATGATTTTCTTCCTCAAACGTCCATAGATGTGTTCCCTTCTCTTTTATTGCTTCTCTTTGAAATGTCATTCTCCTTTCTTCAACCATTTCTAAAAATACCTTTTCTTCTTTCTTTAACTCACAGGTAAGGTTGTTTTTAGCTATTTCTTCTAATGTTAAAATTCTATGCTCTAAAAAGAATTCTCCTAAAACCTTTGCTTGTTTTACTTTAAGTTCTGGAACTACAGGAACATTTGCAAAAATCTTATCTATATCAGTGTAATAAAACTCTAATCTACCTGTTTTATAAAATAAACTTGCTATGACACTACAGGTTATTCCATAAGTTAGAGGTAGGTGATGATAAGTCACACCTTCTGACACTGATGCAGGCAACTGCATACAAACATAACAATCTCTCACATCCATTGTCTCTACATATTCGTACAACAATTTTGTAAAAACATTTTTAGAAAAGTCTGTTACTGACTTATCCTTATGTAATTCTGCACTACTTCTTAAAATAACTGGTTCTTTAATATTAGTTTCTTTTTCTGGTTTAGTATCATTCTTTGCTTCTACTACAGCTATACTAATAGGAATTGTGATTGCTAATACTATCCATACTGTCATTAATAATCCTGTACAAAAGCAGCACATTTTACACCATCTTTTTACAAACTCACATTTATCCCTTCTATCGCTAGTATTCTCCATTTTGCTTTTATCTTTTGTTAAATCTCAGAAAATTGTGTCACTACACCTCAGAAATGACTTAGACGCCACTCGGCTTTCAAAAGTCTTTGCTTGGTACTTTCTTTTAATTCTTTTCAGAATTCTTTCGTTGTCACATCCGGTGATTTGTCATATCCAGTAAAATTGTCACATCCGGCAGAAGCACTTTAAGTCTTCACTTCAGGTTTTGTTGCATCTCACCTTTACCCATTCGGTTTCTTAGTCTCGGGTTCTCGTGAGTGTTTCCTTCTTCTTTGTAATCAGTTAGAGCGATGTACAACCACTCAGGTGATTTGTATTTCAAATTCACTTTCTTTGTTCTTTTAGACTTTTGCAATCGTTTTCCACTTGGCTTTTCTTGTTCCTTTTGACTGGTTATTTCATTCACCTGTTCAGCACTTTTTTCTCCTGTTCTGATTATTCTGTATCTTAATTTTCTTATATAGTTGCTGGGCCAATTGTCTCCTTTTCTTGGCCTTTTGGCTTCACCTTCTTTTTCTCCTCTTTCTGATTTCCAGTTTCTTTTTCTTGATTCAGTTCTTGTTTTCTCTTCTTCTCCGCTTTCTTCAGATTCTGTTTCAACTTTTTCACAATTGTCTCTTATTTTGAAACTTATGATCTCATCTTCTCTTACTGGTGGATCTGTCTTCTCCTTCTTGTGTTCCCTTATTACTGTCCCTCCTCGGTGTTCTTCCGAATTAGTATTTATCTCACTCTCTGCTTCTAATTTTCCCTGTTCTTTTGTTTCACTATCTGTCCCTATTGCTCCTCGGGGTTCTTCTCGATTTTCTAACTTTTTATTTGTCTCTTTCCCTACTTTGTCTATTAATATTACTTTTGAAGGATTTCCACCATAACTTGTACTTGGTTGCTCATTTAGATCATTTTCTTGTTCATTCTCTTCTCTAATTGGTTTAAATCCCCAAGTTCTCCTTCGAAATTCTTCACAGTTTTCAACTGAATCATCAGATCCTGAACTCGTGTCAGATATTTCCAGATGTCGACTTACAGGTCGATCTTCAAGTTCTGTAATTTCTGTAATTTTTCCTTCTTCTTCTTCTTGCTCTTCCTCTTTAGAGGTGCTTGCAGTTGGGGTTTCCAGATGTCGACTTTCAGGTCGATCTTCAAGTTCTGGCACCCTTTCTCTTATTCTTTCTGTCCCATTCGCTGAACTCTTATCCCACACTTCCAGACGTCGACTCACATGTCGATCTGCAGGCTCTTGAACTCTGATTGTGTGGCTGGCATGGACCCAGTTTTTCACTCCTGCACACTTGACTGCAGTTGTTGTCACTAGGATTACCTGTCGTGGCTCGTCCCAGCGAGGAACTAGACAGTTTCTTCTCCTGTGGATTTTTATGCGGACCCAGTCTCCTGGATTCAAGTCGTGGGCTGGTTTTCTTTCAAGAGTGGTCGCATCCGGTCCAACCTGATGAAACACAGAACGCACCACATCAGCCAGTCCTTTGCAATAATCCAGTACTAGATCATCAGTTATAGTCAATAACATGTTGACAGGTACTTGTGCTTGTCTCATTGCTCATCCCATGATCACTTCATGGGGACTAAGTCCAGTTTTCTTTTCAGGAATGCTTCTGATGGTCATCAGGACAAGGGGCAGTGCATCGGGCCATTTGAGTCCTGTAGCTTGACACATTTTTCCTAACCTGTTCTTAATTGTTCCATTAATTTGCTCTACTACCCCAGAAGCCTCTGGTCTGTATGCACAATGCAGTTTTTGTTTAATACTTAATGCTTCACAAATTAATTGAATCAACTCATTTTGAAAATGTGTTCCTCTATCTGTCTCAACCGTGACTGGAAAACCATACCTTGGAATGAACTCTCGCAGCATAAGTTTTGCTACCGTTATTCCATCATTCCTTCTAGTGGGGTATGCCTCCACCCAACGAGAAAACAAACAGACGACCACTAGAACATATTTTAGTCTGTTACAAGGGGGCATTTCGATGAAGTCTAATTGCATTCTAGTGAACGGACCTCCTTCTCGTCCTATTGTTCCTAGGCTCACTATTGTCTTTCTTCCTGGATTAAACTGTTGACAAATAAGACATCTTTGACAAAGACTTTCAGCTATGGCTCTGAATTTTGGGTTATACCATGTTTGTCTAAAAAGTCTGATCATTGCATCTCTCCCAATATGAGCTTGTCCATGGTACATCCGTGCCATGTCTGCAATCATGCTATCAGGCATAACTGGTCTTTCATCTCTGTAAACCCACACACCATTGTTTTCTTGTCTTCTACATCCTGCTT
Source organism: Calotriton arnoldi (assembly GCA_963921515.1). NCBI lineage: Eukaryota > Metazoa > Chordata > Amphibia > Caudata > Salamandridae > Calotriton > Calotriton arnoldi. Next base: position 1,093,037 of record CAWUFW010002558.1, on the reverse strand, counting down.
TTATCCAGTAATCTTTTTCCTCATCATTTGCAACTTCTTGTAACTGTCTCACCTCATCCCATGTCTCGACAGTGTTAGTAAAAAGCAAAGGAGAAGAGATATGCTCCCTTTCGCGATTCTTATTTAGGGATACCATGTTCTCTGCACAATATTTGGCTATCTCGTCCGTGTAATTATTACCAACAGCTATGTAATCTTCATTTTTCTTATGTGCTTTGCATTTCACTACAGCTATCTGCTTAGGCAGCTGTATCGCCTCAAGCAGTTTCTTAACAAAATCTCCATTTCTGATAGGTGTTCCTTCAGACGTCAAGAAACCTCTTTGTGACCAAATCTGACCAAAATCATGCACGATACCGAAACCGTACTGGCTATCGGTCACAATCGTAACTCGTACATTTCTTCCCAACTTACATGCTTGAATCAAAGCAATCAGTTCTGCAACTTGGGCAGACCTTATTCCTTTCAGACAAGACGCTTCCATCACAGTTGCCACTGTGCACACCGCGTAAGCTGCGCTTAGAACTCCTTCTTTTGTTCTCAAGCATGAGCCATCCACAAACTTGACATAATCTGATTCTTTTAAAGGCTCATCCTTTATGTCAGCTCTTGGTTTTGTGCAATATTCCAGCACATTCAGACAATCATGATCTACTTCATCTTGTTCAATTATACTCTCTTCATCTGGCAATGATGTCGAGGGATTCACATTCATACATCTATCTATGGTCACATTTTCAGCGCTCAAGATGACTTTTTCGTACTTAGTCAGCCGACTATGTGTCATGTACTGTGTTTTTGTTCTTGTCAAAAGAATCTCTACTGAATGGGGAACATATACTCTCAATGGATACCCCATCACTATACCTTCACTTTGTTCCAGACTTACACAAGTAGCAGCAACAGCTTTCAGACATCCAGGCAACGCTTTTGCTATAGGATCTAAAACAGCTGAAAAATAAGCAGTTGGTCTCTTCATTGTTCCATGTTTTTGTACCAGTACTGAAAATGCACATCCATCTCTTTCACTGCAGTACAATTCAAAATCCTTTTCATAGTCAGGCATTCCTAAAGCAGGGGCCTCACACAATTTCTTTTTCAACTCTTTGAAAGATTTCATTTCTTCGTCATTCAATTCAAAAGGGTCTTTTACATCCTTCTTGGTCAGTTTTTGTAATGGTTTAGCAATCAAGGAAAAACCACTTATCCATTGTCGGCAATATCCAACCATTCCCAGAAACATTCTTACCTCTCTTTGCGTCATTGGTGCTCTCATTCCTTGAATCATTTTTACTCTTTCTGTCGCTATCTTTCGCACTCCTTTCTCAATTTTATGCCCTAAATATTGGACTTCTTTTTGACAAAATTGCAATTTCGAAGGGGACACTTTATGTCCTCTTTTCTCTAGATGGTTCAGTAAAGCAATTGTATTGCTTACACATGCTTCTTTTGTTTTCGATGCCACTAACAGGTCATCGATATACTGCACCATCACTGACTTTTCTGGCATTTTCAAATCTTCCAGGGACTTCTTTAAAATCTGATTAAAGATTGAGGGGCTTTCTGTATACCCCTGAGGAATTCGGCACCATGCCAAAATACGCTCTCCGAACCGGAACGCAAATAATGGCTGGCTATCTGGATGTAAAGGAATAGAGAAAAATGCGTGACACAAATCTATCACTGTGTACCACTCAGCTTCATGTGGAATTTGGTATAGAATTACTGCAGGGTTTGGCACTATTGGACAACAAGGCACAACTATTTTGTTGATCTTTCTCAAATCCTGTACTATTCTATATGTTCCGTTTGGCTTTTTCAGTCCCATAATAGGTGAATTACATGGACTGCTCATTATTTCTTTTAGAATTCCCTGTTCGATCATTTTATTTATTACAGGAGTTATTCCTTCAATTATTTCTGGAGTCAATTTATACTGTGGCGTATTTGGGTAAGTTGTTCCTTCTTTTACTGTTACTTTTACGGGATCTACTTCTTTCATCAATCCAATATCTTCTCCTGTAAAATCCCACACATTTTCTTTCACTGCATTTTTCAGTTCTTTTGGAAGTTTTTCTGCATCAAATGCAGGAAACAAACCATTCATTTCAGGTTCCTGATTCATCAATGTTACTTTATACAATACATCTTCATCTGGGGTCTGAAATCCAATTCCATCTGGCGTACAATAAATTGTGCAATTCATTTTGCACAAATCTATGCATTTTGCTAAAAGAACCAATTTTTACTTCCACTAATTCAGTAAGTGGTGTTTTAATCTGCTGATTCGCTACTCCCACTACTTGGATGTATTCACCTGAGAGAGGAAGGTTTGGAATTTCCACTGATCTAACAGTAGAACGGGTAGCTCCAGTATCGACAAGGAATTTTACATTTGCACCATTCACTTCTCCATCCACAAAGGGACCAGACTGATCTACCTTTAGAGTTGCGCCAAGTACGCACTCTTTTCCCTCTCCTAGGCACCGTCAGAAACTTTCATCCGACTCATCCTCACTCTGTCGCAACCAATACTGAGAAATGTTAGCTGCTCGCGGCAACTGTGTTACCTGCTCTCCTCCGTAGAATCCTGTTTCTGTACTGTATCTTTGCTGGTTAACAGTGTTGGGAAGTGGTGGTTGTGGCACCTGACCTTGTTGAACAACTACCTCATTCTGCACCTGTGGAGTTAATGATTGATTTTCCGGATTAGGTTTAGGTGGGAACTTACACTCGTTTCTCCAATGCCCTAATTTTCCTCAATTATGACAGGGCCATTTTTTCTTTGCCTCCTCTAGACTCATTTGACCTTTCCCTTTACCTATGTTAGGTCGGGATTTATTCTGTCCTGTTTCATTCCCACTATTATTGTCCAATTGAGCTTCTTGCTTTTCTGCCACTTTCACCTGTGCCCACATTGCCTTCTCTTTCAATTTACGCTGTCTACTCTCAATATCATCACTACAATACTTAGCATACCTCAGTACCTCATCTACCGTGCCATTTTGCCAGTTAATCATATGTTGTTTAATCATTTCACTAATCTCTGGTTTCAACCCAAACACAAATCTATATACGAAATGACTCATATCCTTTTCACTCAACTCCTCATATCCACTATACTGCTTGAAAACCAACAACAACCTCTCATAATAGGCATGTACAGACTCCTTACTTTCCTGTGTAGTTCTATCGATTTTTACCCAATCTGTTTCTTTAGGAGGAATCCTATTTTTCAAAAAGGTAATCACCTTATCGTACTTCCTCATCACCTCAGGACCTGGAGCTCCTGTCTTAGGATCTCTTGGATATTCTGTAGTTGGCCAGTCAACTGTAATTTTACACTCAGACCACAAATCAGTTGGCACCACTATGTCAAACAATCCATCTAAATCTATCCACAACACTTTTGAAACCTTCACAAACCTTTCCACTTGTCGGTACCATTCAACTGGTTTCTCTCTCAGCTTTGGGAACTCATTTGTAAATGACAGTATATCCTGTCTAGTCCAGGGAACATGCACATAACTACCACCTGGAGTTTCTCTCATAGGGTATTCTCTTGCAACAGGTTCTTTTTCAGTTATCATAAAAGCCAAAGAAGCTTTGTCTGCAGTTTTCTCATTCTTTTTTGTCCATCTAACTTTCCATCTGTCCACATCACCCCATTTTCTCAGTAAAACAATTAACTCTTTTATCTGTGTCAGCCTTCCTGCTGTGTTCAAGTTTTCAATATCTTTCTCACAAAAGTCTACTCTGTACGGTTTCTGCAATGTTTTCACTTTCGCAAAATCTACTCCAATTTCACTTGCTATCTCCTAGTTTGTCATGTAAATTTTTAGCTCTCCATGTAATACTTTTGCACAGAAACATGATTTCATCATCCTGGTAATTTTTTAGCTTTTCTGTACCAATCGTCCCTAAAATTAATTCTTCCATGTCAATCTTTAACCTAATTACATCTAATGGTTTTTCTTCTGGTTCTTTTATTTTAAATGCCTTCATCCATTCATTTAACTCATCAGGAGTCTGACCTATGGTTGTATTATTTAGTTCTATCCAATTACCACTCTTTTCAGGGGTCTCTGTTGCAGATTCTGTTACCATATGCATTTTTCTACCATTACACTCATTCACTGTCAAATTTGTAGGTGGACTTGGTCTGTAGGTACTAGCCAAATTACTTGTACTTGGTTCCATCCTTTCTTTTTCTCTCTGAAATTGTGAACTCATAGGAATCACTAAAGACCGTTCATCAATTTTCTGATTCTCAAAAACTGGTATTATTGGACCTATTGTTACAGGTACAGTCACAGCTTCCATGTTTTTCGTTAACTCCCTAATTTTCTCAGTCAGTTCCTTTGTTGTTCTTGCTAATTCAGTTGCATGGTCACTTTCTACTCCTTCATTTTGTGAAGTTCTTATTTGATCTTGTGACCTATTTATTTCAATTCTTTTTACCGGACTTTTATTTCGCACAGTCTCTATTTGCGGCGCATTTGGTGTCACCACTGTAGAACTCTGCTGATACGGAGGGGGATTTCTATTTAGAATATCTTCCAGCAATTCATCATCCGTTTCACTCTCATGCATATATTTTTCCCTCTCCATATGTTTCTTTTTCTCAGTACGTTTTCTCTTAGTCTCTTCCTCAACTGTAAAAGCCGGAAACAAACCTCCTGTCATGTTAGCACATCTCCATCGTTTTATTCTATCCTCATGATTTATTCCCCACATTCTTCCAGGCATAAACTCATGATCCCTTAAACCTCTGAATCTCTCTCGCTCATACATCTCATCTTCCCATTCCGTCAACGCTTCAAACTGTGTCGGTCTCAGGTTCTAAATTTGTCATCTTTTCTCTCAAATTTCGCAAAACCGCTACACTAAATGAACCATTCTCCGGGAAAGCTAATGCTCCATCATTCTTCGTATACTTTGCCCAATTTTCTAACCATATGCATGTATGATATCCATATTTCAGCATCATATGTGAAGCTGCTGATTTCGGCGGAGGAATTACTTGTCCCTCTCTAGTCACAACCTTTTTGTCTTTCTTAAAGAAGTTCTTAATTTTTGTCATGCATGACGTTCTCTCTCTTTCATACTCGTAATATGGCATGTTTTCGATTGGTTTTTCTCTTCAAACCAGCACTGTTCCGTGTACGGAACTTCAACCAATCACAGCGCGACTCACACCAACACACCAATCAGAACGATTCCGTTCGTCCGCGGACCAACCAATCCTAGCGCGGCTCTTTTCTACGTCACTCTTGTCTTTGCGTTCACGTGACTAGTGCACTATCCAATCCTAGCGCGGCACTGTCTGTCACTCTTGCTCTTTTACCCCTCCTTTACAAAAATTATCGGCAATTTTTCTTTTCACTGTTTCTTCGTTAGTTACAACAATTAAAACAATTCCATAGTCTGATTCGCTAAACCAAAGTGACAGCTTTGTCCTTTTACACAAGAATTCTGTATTTCCAGTAGGCAGCGCTTACCTCTACCCTACCACAGAATTATTAACTTTCGCCGATAAAGTAGCACTTCCCTCTACCTTACCCTTCTTTCAAGCAAACAATAAACCCGTTTCTCTGGGGATAAGACACATGTGGAGACTATGCTCCTGAGAATTAAGGCCAGAGTTTCACAAGAAAACGTGATTTGCTATCTCAGTTACACACCTTTCGTACAGAAATCCCTAACATAACACAACCTGTGTTATTACCAAAATTTGAATTCAGACCATGTACCAAATTCCATGTGACTTCTCTTGCCACACGTGTTCCACTTCCTACATCCCAGAAGCGTGAAAACTCACATATAACATAACGCGACTCAACATATAGTATTAGTCATCAAAAAATAATCAATCAATAGTCAACAAACTAATCTATAGAAACCATAACTCTGCTACCAAGAAATCTGATGCAGCGGATACAATAAAAACTATTTTCCTCCTAGGTCACTTATCGGTCATCCAGGGGCGACTTATATTTTCTCACATCCACATGACGATGGGGCCCATAACATCGCCTATCACACACACACACACACCTGGATTTCCTCTACCCTTTTACGAAATTCTATACTCCTAGGAGAATAGGAAAACTAAATGAAAAACATCATGATGTACCGCTGGAAGGAGCCGGGATACCTTATTACCTTAACCTATCACTTTCTTAGTTATTTCTTAAGATATTCCTGCTCATTGTTTTGTCGATGGATCATCTAGTAAGAAATCAGTTTATAGTGATTAAGACCAGCTAAATCACAATAACCAATTACCAGTTTCACAATCATTTAGTAAAATAACCACTGAGTCGTTTGATTTAAGAATCTTAAATTTTATATAATTTTAAAGGCATGAAAAAGAATTTTGACTTTTTATTCAATTATTCATTATTAATTCAAATATTTATTAAGCAAAATCAATTTTTATTGCAGAAAAGAAATTTTGTCATGAAGCAAACCCTAATTACCTGCCTATCTTCCTAATTTAGCTTAATGATTTCTAACCTAAGTTTAAGATTTAAAAATAACCTGATTCTCATACTCAACTGGAAAAATAAGACAGCAACAGAAACTTCAGCTCGTCAGCATCAGCTACCGCAACCCGTCTCATCTAACAGTCTTTCAGCATCTCCCGCTCAGTAAAATGGATCGATCTGGAACACCAAGCACTGGAAACCACCAACTCCAACACCAACTCTGACTCTCTGCCCCTCCCACTAAGAGTAGGCCCTCTTATACCCTAATTCTAACTTTGCTAACTAAATTGTTGCAACATTAATAACGCGCTTTTCTTTCATTGGTCCACTCATTTCATCTATTCATTCTTAATCAAGTTCTCCCGGATCCAGCTTGTTCTTTTGGAATGTATATGTTCATTTCCTTTCTCACAGTTCAAGACATGTTTCCATCCGCTTCGATCAGTACATTTGTAACTTCTTTCGATACATTCGAGAACTCTGGAGGCATTGTCCTTTCTCTTAAAATGGTTTCCCACGATTCTTTGCTGATCACCACGGCACACTATCAGTTCAATTAGGTCACATCAGCCTTGACCATTCTTGCATCCTAGCCTCTCAGCACCATCACGTGGTTAGCCTTTCTCCAACTTTTTCTCCCTTGTCACGCGTTTTCTTAGCGCATGCGTACTTTAATAACCGGCAGCCATTTTATATCGCCACTCGATTAGACTTAGAAGCACTATTTAGAAATAAACAAAACATAATTATTACCTAGCAGAAAGCAACATTTAAGCTGTTCCTTACTTACCATCACTATTGTTTTTGCAACGACACGTTTATATTCTATGAAGCACAAATCATGCATTTATTATTTATTTAGTACGCAATTATTTTATGTTATAATTAGACACACAGACATTCGTTAATAGATTATTCAGCATATATACTTGCGTGTTACCCTTCCCTCACGTACATTGTTGATTAATACATTTAAACGAACATATTTATTAATTATTTATAAAATTTGTTAGGGGTTACAAATTTTTATTTTCTCTGCTCCATCAATGGTAGGATTGCACAAGGCAGTTGTCAGCCACCTCCAGACTAGGGCGAACCTCCTGTCATCTCTTGGGTTCATATCAATGTGCCTCACCTGACACCTTCTAAGACGCTCCCCTTCATTGGAGCCATTCTGGACACGGTTCGTTTTTGTGCCTTTACCCCAGGAAAGAAAGTCCAAAACATTCAGGCTTTGATCCCAATCTTTCAGCCTCGGTCCTGGATTTAAGAGAGGTCAACTCTGAGGCAGTTGGGACTGACGACCTCCTGCTAGTCAAGCAAGCGAAGTGGCATATGCAGGCTCTGCAGTGGGATCTGAAGTCTCAGTGGGCCCAACATCAAGGGGACCTCTCGGACCATGTTCAAATTTCAGAGGAGACTGCAGAAGATCTGCAGTGGTGGTTACGGGCCCGCGGTGGGGTCAGCGGCAAATTCCTCTCCCTTACCCCACAGAGAGCGAACAGTGGTCACCAATGTGTCACTTTTGGGTTGGGGTGGCCATCTGGGAGAGGTGGAGAAAAGGCCTCTGGTCTCCAGCAGAGTCCCAGCCCCACATCAACCTTCTGGAGCTGAGGGCCATCCGCTTGGCGTTGAAAGTCTTCCTTCCATCCATCAAGGAGAGGCTGGGGCAGGTGCTTACAACACCACCGCCATGTGGTCCTGCAACAAACAGGGCGGGGTGGGAGCCATGGACTCTGTGCCAAGAGATCTTGTGACTCTGGAATTTGCTGTACCACCAAGGAATTTTCCTGGTGATGAACCACCTGGCAGGATCATCAAATGCCAGGGCGGACGAGACCAGCTGTCAGCACCTAGCGGATCATGACTTGCAATAAACCCAAAGGTGGCGCAGGCTCTCGTCTGTGACCGGGGAAAACCCTGGCTTAATCTGTTCACCACCACTGAGTATGCGCAATGTCGGTACTTCTCGCTCAGAGATGCGTTCCGCTTCAAGTGTAAATCTGGAATCCTGTACTCCTTTCCACCGATACCACTCCTGCCCTTATTTCTCAAGAAGATCAGGTCCGGTCCAAGTCATCCTAGTGGGCCTGAATTGGACACAGAGAGTATGGTATCCAGCATCTGTCCTTCGATCACTCTGCCCTTTCGGGAAGACCTGTTGTTGCAGCAGCAGGGCAGGGTTCTGCTACCTGGCTTGGCAGATTGACCACCTTTTAGAACAAGTTATCTTACGTTTCATTGTTTGTTTGATTCCCCAGCCCGGCATGGTCTTGCCCTAGGCACACTTAAACGGTACCTTTCGGCTCTTTCAGCTTCTTTTTTCAAGTCTCCTATTGTTATGGGTTTTTGCAAGGGTTATATTTGTTTCCTTCTGCTCCCTTTGTCATGTCATAATGGGAACTTAACGTTGGTCCTCGCCTTTCTAATGTGCGCTCCATTTGACAGTCCTGTCCGCCAAGGAGGGCATTTTACTTGCTCGTATCTACAGGACTTTCTGGTTTGTGCCTATTCACCTCCAATAATACACTGCTTTGGTATCTATTTAAAAGGTGAGGACTATGCAATAGAAGTCTCTATCAGAAGAACAAGTTACTTACCTTCGGTGACTCTTTCTCTTAGATACTCTGTCTAGCCACAGATTCCTCACCAACCCTCCCATCCTCCCTGTTCTGTGATTGGACTTTATCCATTAAAAGGGCCCCAAGTTCAGTAACCAGCACACTGGTCACACAAATTTGGTTATGGGGCTTTGCGTATGGGGATGGGCACAGTCTTTAAAGCAACTGACGTCAGCGCGCGGTAGTTGCGCCTATATAGGCTTGAACACATAATTTCCGGAGGGGAACGGTGTCAGTGCGGAGCTGAATGGTATCGCCTACCAGCGCAGAGATACTGCTGAAAAGGTTCCATATCCGGTCTGACGCCTGGGGAAAATTGAAAAGGTGTGGAGTCTGAGGCTAGATTGTCTCTACCAGAAAGAGCTTCACCAAAGGAAAAGAAGTAACTTGTTCTTTTGGAGCAAAGAAAGGGAAAGCAGTGCACAAAAAAAGACCTTGTCAAAATGGATAGTTCTCTGTATTTAAATCTTCTATGCATTAGCCAATCAGGAATCCTCTGAAAGCCTTTGTGCTCATTCCACCAGTGCTATGGCTGCTACATTGCATTGGCAATGTGGGTGCGGGTTCTGAACATCTGCCAGGCTGTGGCGTGGGCTTTGGTGTGCACGTTCACAAAATACTACTGCTTTGCCAGCCAGCAAGACTACTTTGCCTGCTTGGTCCTGCAAAACGTTCTTGTCTGAATCCACTCCCCAGACTGTCCACCATTAGGAGGTACTGCTATCAGTGCTTAATTTGAGCCGGTGTTTGCTAGTGCTCTATACCAGCACTAATGACGCTCCACCACTTGGTGGCGCTGTTAGTCTATCATCGAAGTAAGCCCATCAACAGAGTTTTTTTATAATTCAATAAAAATTAATAATACCAATCGTACAGGCTATTCTTATAGATTTTGGGGGGCTGGAATTGTCTGAATTGTCACACTTGTAGCAGTTTGATGGTTAGCAATTGTGTTGATACTGGAATTGACTGTGCCAGCCGGGGCAGTGAGTGGTGCAAGCTGCAGTAGCCTCCTGAGCAAGGTCCTGTCACACATTTTCATAAATTAATCACTGACGGCTATGGTATCGTTAACGTGAGGACTCTGTGGTTAGAAGTATCCATGAGAAAAAAAGTTACTTACCTTCAGTAACTCTCTCTCTCTCTCACTCTAACTGAAGATTCGTCAGTGCCCCCCACCTCCCTCCGCACCGCCCACCACCTCCCCGTTCTTTGGCCTCCTGGCCAACATAATACGTTTCAAAGTTAGATTTTGGCACGCTGTCGCTTGCAATTTGTTTGTGGTGCACCACGTCTGAGGGCACGGAGGGAGAAAGATAAAGAAACTGATCATAATGTGCAGTGGTGGGGCTTATATACGATTCCACTCCTTCACTTCCTGGCCTGAACAACATCACCTCAGATCACATGGCGCACCTGTCAGCGAGGGGAGCATCGCTGAGAACATTCTCTGGCTGCTTGGGAAATTCTTAAGGTGAGGATCTGTGGCTAGAGTTTCCACCAGAAGACCATTACTAAATGTAAATATCTGAAAGAGACACGTTAGTGACAGATTCCTTACCTTAGAATATCCCCAGGCGTCAGGCTGGATCCGGAAAGTTTTTGCGTAGCAGTACCCTTGCGCGTCGGTAGGCGGCGTTGTGCGGCTCCGCGTCCGTCGTCGGTGTCGTGATCGCCGGGATGACGTCGCGGGCAGTACTTAGACGCCGCCCCTGCGCGCTGACGTCAGTTCTTCTTTTTCCGCGCCAGCAAGCGCAGATCCGGGAAGAGCAGTGCCCTAGTCATTTTTTGACTAACTTTTTGGGTGAATTTTTTCACTGTTTCTTCGAATCGACTCCAAGGTGTCGTAGGGATGCCCGGCTTTAAACGTTGCAACGCCTGTGCTCGGATGATGTCCATCACAGACCCGCATCTGGAGTGTCTCTTCTGCCTCGGCCGAGGCCACGACACGAAGTCGTGTTCCGACTGCCGGGCCCTCAACCCGAAGGCTTTGCGAGAGCGGTCTCGAAAGCTCCTCGAGGCCCGGCAGTCGGCTCCGCGCCACACCAAACCCCGGTCGCGTGAGAGGTCGAGGGGTCGTTCGCGGAGTCCTCGCCGGTCGTCGGGATCCAAGTCTTCGTCGTCCGGTAAGTCTAAGCACAAGAAGTCCAAAAAGCATCATCGCTCTAGGACTTCGCCTCGCCGGTCTCGCGACTCGGCTGAGGCCCCTCCCGGCACCGTCCCCGCGGCCCCGGACATGCCTGTGGAGTCGCCCCCGCAATACCCGTCCTTCCCGGGTTCGGGGGCGGATCCGGCCCAAGTACTGGAATTCCTGTCGGCCATGGCCCGCCTCTTCGGGCCTCAAGGTCCCTCCGGTGCGCCTTCGGGCCCCGCGGGCCCTGATGGGGTTGCCCCGGCGTCACCGACGACTCCGGTCCCGGCGTCGCTCGTGCCTCCAGCCTCTGTCCCGGCTCCGGCTTCGGCCCCGGCCTCGATCCCGGCTCCGGTGGTACCGCAACCCCCATCGACGCCGGTCGACCTGACCACGCCTCCGCCGGCGTCGATGTCTCCGGTGCCGTTCCTGACGCCGCCCGGGGCTCCGGGCGGCGTCGTCCCCATGTACTCTCCGGCTCCGGACATGGAGCCGGACCGACGTCGCTCGACGCCGGTTCCGGCGCCGATGGGACCTTGGGTCCCAGATGTCCCTCCTCCTCCTTATTTTGAACCGGAGGAGGACCAGGAGGACTGGGAGGGGTCTGAGGACCCTCTGGCACGGCAGTGTTAGTATGATGAGGACTGGGCAGAGGAACTAGGGGATGCCAGTGGTCTGGATACTTCCCCTGACACTGGCATGCTGTCTCCTCCCGTGGCTACGGAGGAGGGAGCCAATTTTGCAACGGTGTTGCGTAGGGCAGCTGGAGCCTTACATCTCCGACTCCCTACGGTGACGGTCAAGACTAATCTCTTGACAGAAGTGCTTCAGCCGGCAGCCTCCTCCTTGGAGACTGTGCTGCCGTTCAACGATGCACTAACTGACGTTCTTTTGGGCGCCTGGTCCAAGCCCAACACAGGGGCTCATGTGGATAGGAACGTGTCCCGACGCCATCGCCCAGCTCCGGGCGACCCCTTGTTTCTCTCTGTCCACCCCACTCCTGAGAGCTTGGTTGTCCAAGCCTCCGCTTCCCAAACCGCCTTCCCTACCGCCCCTCCGGATAGGGAATCCAAACGCCTGGATCAATTTGGGAAGAAGGGTTTTTCTTCCTCCAGTGCTGGCTTGCGGTCCATCAACACCGCTTGTCTTTTGGGCCGATATACCCACTCCTTGTGGGATTCGGTGGTGACTGTTTTGCCCCAGTGTTCTGAGGAGGTCCAGACACTGCTTTCCCGCGCCATTGCGGAAGGAAGGGATGCGGCCAAATACACCATTCGTTGTGGCCTTGATACCGCCGACTCGCTGGGCAGATCTATTGCAACGACGGTGGCGCTGCGTCGCCACGCCTGGCTGAGAACCACTGGTTTTCAGGGGATGTCCAGAATACTCTCATGGACATGCCCTTTGATGGAGTCGGTCTTTTTGGTTCCAAAGCAGACCATGCGTTGGAGCGTTTTAAGGACTCACGGGCTACTGCCAAGTCCCTGGGCCTTTCTGCTACACGCCCTCCGCTACCTTTCTGCTTTTCGCCCCTATCGTGGCCACGGAAGGGGCGCCCAGTCACGTCAGCAGCCCAGCCACCGGCCCGCGCAGCAGGCGTCTTCGCGTGGCCGAGGACGTGGATACCGCCGTGGCGGTTCGGGCAACCAGCTTGCGGGTCAGGCCACCACCTCCAACCCGTCCGCGGCCTCCAAGCCCTCCTAGTCCCTCCTTTCAGGTGCACGGCACGCCAGTAGGGGCAGGGTCCGCCATCACCTTCACCACTGGCGTCCCATCACCTCGGACAGGTGGGTCTTGGACATTGTCCGAAGGGGCTACTCCCTCCCTTCGAGACCACCCCCCCAGCCATGCCACCTCAATTCCACCGCATGTCAGGGGATCACTTGGTACTTCTGCAGAAGGAAGTCACGGCCCTCTTGGCCAAGAGGGCCATCGAGCATGTTCCGACCCCAGAAGTAGGGCGTGGTTGCTACTCCCACTACTTCCTGGTGCCCAAAAAGGACAAGGAGGACATGCGTCCTATCTTGGACCTCCGGAACGTCAATCGCTTCCTCCGGAAGGAGAAGTTCAAGATGCTCACCCTAGCTCAGGTCTTGACTGCCCTCGACCCTGGAGACTGGTTGGTGGCGTTGGACTTGCAGGACGCCTATTTCCACATCCCGTCCTGCCGGCCCACCGGCGTTACCTTCGGTTCACGGTAGGCCTCGAGCATTTTCAGTTCACCGTGCTCCCCTTGGCCTTACCAGTGCCCCTCGGGTGTTCACGAAAGTGATGGCGGTGGTCGCAGCTCATCTGCGCCGGGCAGGGGTTTCAGTCTTCCCCTACCTCGACGACTGGCTGCTGAAGGCGGGCTCGTCCCAGGCAGTCGTCTCCCACCTCCAGACTACGGCCGAACTCCTGCACTCGCTGGGGTTCTCCATCAATGTGCCGAAGTCGCATCTGATTCCTTCTCCACAGCTCCTTTTCATCGGAGCAGTTCTGGACACGACGCAGTTTCGGGCCTATCCTCCCGAACGGCGAGTCCGGGATATTCAGGCTATGATTCCGATCTTTCAGCCTTTATCCTGGGTTTCGGTACGGATGACCCTGAGGCTGCTGGGCCTCATGGCCTCCTGCATCCTGCTGGTCAATCATGCCAGATGGCATATGCGGGCTCTGCAGTGGGACCTGAAGTTCCAGTGGGCGCAGCACCAGGGCAACCTGTCCGATCACGTCCAGATCTCGGAGGGGACTGCAAAACAGTTGCAGTGGTGGCTCTCGAACCGGCAATGGGTCATGGGCAGATCCCTCTCCTTCCCCAGCCAGAGCACACAGTTGTGACGGACGCGTCCCTTCTGGGATGGGGCGGTCACATGGGAGAGGCGGAGATCAGAGGCCTCTGGTCTCAGGCGGAGTCCCGGCTCCATATCAACATTCTGGAGCTCCGGGCGATCCGACTTGCACTCAAGGCATTCCTTCCCTCTGTCAAAGGGAAGGTAGTGCAGGTGTTCACAGACAACACCACCGCCATGTGGTACTGCAACAAACAGGGCGGGGTGGGGTCGTGGACCCTTTGTCAGGAGGCTCTGCGCCTCTGGACATGGCTGGAACATCAGGGCATGTTCCTGATGGTTCAACACCTGGCAGGTTCCCTGAACGCCAGGGCGTACGAACTCAGCCGCAGGTGCATGATGGATCACGAATGGCGTCTTCACTCGGAAGTGGCGCAAGGACTCTTTCTACAGTGGGGAGAGCCTTGGTTAGATCTATTCGCCACCGAAGAGAACGCGCAATGTCATCAGTTCTGCGCGTTGGAATTTCCAAGGCGGCACTCGCTCGGCGACGCTTTCGTCACGAGTGGAGTTGCGGTCTATTGTACGCCTTTCCGCCTATACCACTTCTACCCAGAGTGTTGAAGAAGATTCGGCACGACCGGGCCCAAGTCATTCTTGTGGCTCCGGACTGGGCTCGAAGAGTTTGGTATCCCGAGCTACTCAGTATGAGCGTAGATCCCCGATCCGTCTGCCTCTTCGGGAGGATCTTCTGTCGCAGCAGCAGGGGACGGTCCTCCACCCGAACCTGTCCAGTCTACACCTGCTTGCGTGGAGATTGAGCGGCGGCAGTTGATTCCTTTCGACTTGCCTCCCGAAGTTTGTGATGTGATTCTGGCAGCCAGGCGTCCCTCCACTAAGGTGGTATACGCCTGCAGGTGGAACAAATTTGTGGCATGGTGCACAGCAAAGGCTGTGAATCCCCTTTCTGCCCCTCTTTCTGAGGTCCTTCTGTTCCTTCTTTCTCTGGCCCAACAGGGTTCTGCCCCCTGGGTACCATCAAGGGTTATCTTTGTGCTATCTCGGCCTTCCTCAGGCTCCCTGATCAGCCCTCCCTTTTCAAGTCCCCTGTTGTTAACAGGTTCTTAAAAGGCATTACGCACCTCTTCCCTCCTGTTCCGTTTGTAATGCCTCAGTGGGACTTGAACTTGGTTCTTACCTTTTTAATGTGCGCTCCCTTTGAGCCTCTACATAACTGTCCTCTTCGTCTTCTGACTCTGAAGACAGCCTTTCTGGTGGCCATCACCTCCGCTCGGCGGGTGAGTGAGCTCCAGGCTCTATCTTGCAAACCTCCCTTTCTGTCTGTTCATCCAGACAAGGTTGTTCTTCGGACGCGTCCGTCCTTCTTGCCAAAGGTGGTTACTGCCTTCCACATTGGGCAGACCATCACTTTGCCTACCTTCTTTCCGCCTCCTTCCAGAGAGGAAGAGAGGCTCCACCGTCTGGACCCAAAACGTGCGCTCTCCTTCTATATCGACCGCACGAAACACTTCCGGGTGGATGACCAGCTCTTTGTTGGCTACGTGGGCGCCAAAAAAGGTCGGGCGGTGCACAAACAAACCATCTCCCGCTGGGTTACCTTGTGCATCAAGACCTGCTATTCTTTGGCTAAGAAGGAGCCTCCTGTTGGGCTGCGTGCCCATTCCACCAGGGCAACGGCTGCTACCACGGCCTTAGGCCGCGGTGTTCCGCTGCCGGTTATCTGTCAGGCAGCTACATGGGCCTCGCTGCACACGTTTACAAAGCATTACTGCCTTGACAGTCAGGTCCGGAGGGACGGCTTCTTTGGCCGTTCTGTCCTCCAGGACTTCCTTGTCTGATCTTTGTTCGCAGACCCACCACCGGGGTTGGTATTGCTGGGGTATCTATTCTAAGGTAAGGAATCTGTCACTAACGTGTCTCTTTCAGATGCACAAGTTACTAACTTGTGTAACGATATATCTGTAAGAGACAGTAGTTAGTGACAGATTCCCTACCGCCCCACCATCCTCCCCGTTCTGCGAACTGATTTCTAGGGTTAAGGACATCCCTTTCAGGGCCCTAATATTTTTCAGACACCTATGTCCGCTTCTTGCATGGCTCTGCGTTCCTGGCGCGGAAAGTCGTGTACAGAACTGACGTCAGCGCGCAGGGCGGCGTCTGAGTACTGCCCGCGACGTCATCCCGGCGATCACGACGCCGACGACGGACGCGGAGCCGCACGACGCCGCCTACCGACGCGCAAGGGTACTGCTACGCAAAAACTTTCCGGATCCAGCCTGACGCCTGGGGATATTCTAAGGTAAGGAATCTGTCACTAACTACTGTCTCTTACAGATATATCGTTACACAAGTTAGTAACTTGTGCAACTTGTTCATAAGAATGATTCATTATTTGACTACAATATGAATAATAAAATAATCTTTGTGAGTTGCACATATACTGTAGACCTGCAGAGAGGTATGGCATAATGAATAATTGACCTTTGAGTTTAAATAATGGTACTCTGCATCCGCAAATAATAGGAGAGTTACTGTGAATTGCATAACAATTTGGAGAACTTTATTATTATAATGTTTTGTGTGTGCTTTTTTTTGTGTTACTGTTATAGGATCACAGGGACGTTTTAGAACTCTGACTGTTCTTTACTTACTACGATCCAGCTGGTGCCAAAGCAGTGCTTAGAGGATTCTGCTTGTTTGATGGTTTAATCATGTCAGCAACATCCTCTGAGCTCTGCATTAGTTTCCCATTCGGTGTATGATATAGAACCATAAATGATTACAAGGAACTGTAGGACTTGGGTCAACCTCTTTCTGCAGAATTCACTTGTCCTTCAATAATTTTCTGCTGCTGCCAGTACGGTCGAGCCCACCATAACCATTTTTATATTATCCGGTGTAGTGCATGCCTCACTCTTTACAAGAAGTGACTTACTAGAGTAAACAGAACACAAATATTTTCCTTTTCAGTTACAGGTTAAGGCAAGCGAATCTGCTTTTTCTGAGCGATCGGTGCTGTGTTTGAGGTAGGAATCCACCCTTTCTCTAGCCTCCTGTGGATCAAACTAAGGCAGGTTTCCAAAACAAATTGCACTCTGAGGGTGCACTAAAGCAAAGGGGGACTTTCACAGTGTTTGCATTTTGGCAAACAGTTTTGGTTATCCTCATTGGTGAAGTAAGGAAGGAAAAGCAGATCTAATGCGTGAAAACAATTTTAGCATAAATTACTGTGAATCCTTAGAATAAAACCCCAGAACAATATAATTTAGTAGAAGGTGTTCAAACCTACACAAAGTGGTGAGGAACTACTTTGAAAATAACGGAAACATTGACCGGAACAAGCCACAGCATGATGAAGCAGTGGCGAATAGAACTATATTTGGACTTACTTCCTGGACTGGCATTTCGACCTCTGGATGAAGACCTGCTTGCAGTGGACTGAAGCTGGCCTACAGTGAAGGTGTCTCCTCTGAGCTACTCAGTTAAGAGCATTGTGGTCCACATTTAGAGGGAGGCCTGCTTCTGATTCACTTACGCTGTCTATCTCCTCCATGGCCTAGTTTCTATCGATACATGCCCTCTCCAGCGCAGGGTCCTGATGTGCGACTGCTGGCTGGATTCCTCCCTCTTGTACTCATGCTGCAAATTTTTGGATGGCTGTTCTCCATTATCAGCTTACATTGTTGAGGCATTTCGAAGAATGTTGATGAACCATTGCGCCAGGGAGGCTGCCACTGTAATGGCCATCGCACAAGCTAAGAGTATTGGAGAGCTTAAGGTTGTCCTATTTTCACATAGATTAAGAGATGGACCTGTCCATTTTTCTTATGGTTTCTCTCTGATCTTGCAGGTGCGACAATTCCTTAGCACCTGTGTTCATAGACTCGGAGATAGTGGTGGTCTGTTTCCCACGGACTGAGAAAGGCGGTGCTGAAGGAGCATCCAGAAAATTACATTTGAATGAGAAACAATCCAAGCCAGTTCTAAAACCTTAGAGGAAAAGGAGTATAATAGTGGTGTCCAAACCACCCCACTTTGTTCTAGTTCCTCCTCTACCAGGGAAAGGAGTGGTTTACAGACTACTCTTAAGACGTCTGTGTGACCAGGACATGACAGCCAGTCTTAGAGAGGGCAGGAAAGCGTCTGACACTGCAGGATAGACTTTCCAGTAGTCAGAAACCCAGAGTGTTCTTTGCCTGGGGAGTACCCAGAAGTAGTTGACTGCATTTTAAGAGCAAAGCCATTGTTTGCTCGAAACATTCAAAGTTTGTACCCCACTACTGACACGTAAGGACATTGAGCAAGTAAGGCGGGTTTGAGCTTGCACAAACCGGAAGACTGTGCCTGACTTGCACAAAGGTGAATCTGCACCAGGACTTCTCTAGATTAGACTTCCGGAAGGCTGTTGGAAAAGTGCTAAGGCCAGATCACCATCCACAAATAAAACATCATGCAATGTGAGAGCTTTTCTTTGTCTGATGTACTTCTAAAGGACTTTACCTATTACGCTATTCACTACGTCAAGAGCTCCCATATCTTTTACAGCTGACTGAGCCTATCCTTCTCTACAGTTCCATCAAAAGTCCATTTATAGGTAATATCCAGAATCCGGTGCTCCAATTGGCCATCTTTGTTCTTTCCAGACAGAATCATAAACGAGTTCCATAGAGGTCTAGTCAAGACCACCAGTGCCCTGAGAATTGAACACTGTACTCTCTTAAATAATAAAGATTTCCTACCTAAGGCGAAATATAAGTACATTTCTTGCAAAACAACATTGCTACTGTCTCTTACGCCTGTTCAGAGAATAGGAGAACTACTGGTGTTAACCATCAAAGAACTGCATCTCACATTTGTAATAGACCGAGTAATCTTACATACAAGTCTGTCCTTCATGCCAAAGGGGCCGACAGACTTCCTCTTAAATAAGCATGTTATTTTGAACTCTGTCTTCCATGCCCCATCTAATGGTACAGAGAGAGTAGGTGTTTGACATTTTACCTCACCAAGACCAAACACTTTAGGAACTCTGATTATCTATTAATTTTCTTTGGCCACCCAAGCAAAGGTAGGCCTCTATCAAAATAAGGAATTGCATGATGGATTGCAGAATCAATAACTGTTTGTCATCATAAGACCAACAGGCCGCTCCCAACAAGGTGCAGGCCCATGCTGTGAGAAGAGTGGTGGCAACGTCCGCTCTGTATGCTCATGAACATCTGCAGGGCAGCAAATTGGAAAAATCACCATACTTTTGCGAATTCCTACTGACTAGATGCAGAAGCAGCAACATACTTGACTGTAGATCAAACTTTACTTCACAACCTCTTTCAATAAAGTGAGCCTTATTCCCACTTGCTCTTCTGATTCACATATAGGAATCTGTGAAACATCCAGTACTGGAGAAGAGAAAAAAAAGTTACATATTTAGAACTGCAGTAATCCATGTTTGGTCTAATAGATTCACATGAGGCCATCCCTCCTCCACTTCTTTTGGATCACCTGTTGGTACATTTATGATTATACATCACATGTGCTTCCAAATCTGAGAGGTAATGACCTCTGGGAGGAGTGAAGTTCATGACCCTTCAACCTCCTTGGCAGAAGTTAGGTCTTTTCAAACTCGGGTTGAATGGCTGTATAACATTCACTGTTTTGTTGTTGTTTCTATGGGAATCAGTTCTCTATACTGTTCAGTGTGCACTGGAGACTGTTAGTTGAACGACTGGGTAGATTCAAGCTTGTGAATCTATGAAAGATACCACTGCTGTAGAACTGCAGTTGCAGGTAAGTAACCCATTTTCTTCCCTGGCTCTCTCTGATTAACTGTCATGCAGGCCAATGCTCTGAAGGAGACCATCCAGAATCAGTTTCAGGGATGTAAAGCCAGGTGTGTACTGTCGAACTGTGATTTTGGTTAACCAGTGGGTTACAGTTACTCTGATCCCGTCACGATTCCTGTTTTTCTAATTGCTTGTTTAAGCAGCTGCAGGCCCCAGACAGAGACAATAGTATCTACAACAACTATGGAAAGTTCAAGAACGTATGGATAATAGATATACATTTAAGGATGATTTTATCTCTCAGAACATAGTAGTTGGATAAAAGAAGAGGGCCTTCAACCTTTTAATGCACATTTCCTCTTTTCTCTTCTTCAAGACCATTTCTATTGTGTATTTGGTGACTGCAGTAGTTGGAGTGGAAGCCTGGTATGCGCCTGCTGTGTTCAATTTGCTATACAGGGACCTTTTCACATCGATGATAGTTGGTAAGAAACTTCATGAAGACAGCATATACATTCTTTGTGTCCTAGATATCTACTCATTACAACAAAACATGTCTTAACTAGCTAAATATATTTTGCTGCTGTTGTATTTGACTGTCTTTAGTGAAACATAGACCTGATTTATTAGTAATATGTTGGGTCTGCTTCTGTGGTGGCACCACATTAAAGCCATACATGGAACAGTGTTTAACACTATTGTATCCCAATCTTCCCTACTCTTGATTTGGAGGACACGCTCAACAGTTGGGAAGAGTATAGGGGGATTTTTTTGATTCTTTAATAAACACCAGATTTTTGAAGGCTCAGTATGGGTTCACCATCCTAAGTTCAAGACCAGATATTTCCTGTTTTGATTCTGTCCAAGGTAATTGAATAGAGTTCTTTATAGTACGAGTTAAATTCCTCCTCCCTCCTATGTATGATATTCCATAGTGCACAGAGGACATTAGTAATTACAATTGATTTATCCTGGATAACTTGCTGCAGTGGACTGTCTCGTATTCTCAGTACACTACAGATAGTGGACAACCAAATATATTTTTGATGTATACTTCTACCTGCAGATTGTTCAACTATTGACTATTCCCAAGCACGAGACTGAAACTGCAAACTTTCCCATACCTTTCCTGTGCTGGTAGAGTGTGCTGGCTCCATCCTGCCTCTGGAAGTGATGACAGGGTGAAGTCACGGAAGCCACAGAGTGCCCACCTTGGTTCTCTGACGTTGATGCCCTTTTTTCCACTCCCTTCTACATGTATCGGGAGCTGCTCTCCTACCTCTTTTTTTTTTATCAGTCTTTTTTCTCTCAAATGTTTTCTTTTTTCTTAACAAATGTAATCGCTGAGAAAATCAGGCTTCGAAGCCTGCCACACTTGCAATGGACAAGTGTCCATTTCAGACCCTCTTCAGGTATGTCTCTGGTGCGTGGAGGTCGCCTCACAACTTGAGGTTGATTGATAAATGCAGCCTTATGCTCTTCAAGGCTGTCAAAGCATGGGAGGCCAAACTATTTATGGCTCGCAGTGGCCATCGGATTCAACACCAATTGCGTTAAAGGTTAGGGTCTCTCTCGAAGTTACATCCGTTGTAGTCATTAAATTATTCTAAAGAAGAGGAAGCACAAGAGAAAGCATGATGACAACTCGCCTTGACGTCTGTCCAAGCTGAGAGGTAGGTCACCGCACCGTACTCCGCCTACTGCAGATTCCTCTTTGGATCCAGATCTCGTGGACATCACTCTACTTGAGGAGCTTCCTCTTGTGGATCCACCTTATTCAGTGCCTTCTGCGGCAGCCGCACATGTACCATTCGCTGCTCCGACGCCGATACTGGTGTACCTGAAGTTTTTGGCTACAGGACTCTAAATCTCTCAATTTCTCAGTCATAATGGCAATTTTGAGGCAGTCTACAGTCCCCTCTGTTTTGCCTTTGACCCCGACCCTTCAGGAGTCCATGTGTGTTTACATGGGCTGGTCTGTCCTCTGCTTTATACAGCCCCTGGGCTCCCTACTCGAGATGCCTCTAGAGGAGGTCTGCTTCATCCTAGCTCCTGGCCCTTCTCTGAGACAACGGACATTGGCCCCAGTGCAGATTGTTTGCAAAGTTTGGAAGATGTTCATTTGTTATCTCAACAGTTATGATACTAGAAATGAGCTCTATCCACTTTTAGCTACTTTGCCTAAAATGTAGTTTGTATCTCCATAGAAATACCTTGTTTTCTCCTTTTGTGAACTTACTCCATAAATGAAAAAATATATCTAAGAAGGATTCACATGCCTTGTGTGTCTTCTGTTTCCCAGTCAGTAATTCTACTAAAGGAGCATCCATATTGTCCAGAAATGGCTTGGGGGGCATGGGAAGACCTAGAAGGAATCAGCTCAGAAGTATGATCAGTTATAGAGCCGAGTTTGCTGCTGGTCCTGCTGTATAGCATAGGTGACCCATTGCTTTTAGGTCACTATTGCCCCACCCCCTTTCCCAATAGATGTTGAGCATAACATGAAGGTCATTGATGTTGAAGAAACACTGACCTTCAAACTGTTAATCATCGAAATTGTCATCAAGGATTGACAAATATCAGACAAGCACCTGATAAAGAGTGCCCCTGAACCTGCATGTACGAGAATTATACTTCTGAGGGGTTGCACACCAGATACACATAGTGCAAGGAAGTATTCACTTGTGGCCATACCAAGCAAAAAAACTCTAGAAGGGTCACAGCATTTGAGTTATTATGGTGGTGGTATTCCTCAACTTTTCTCGTCCACCATCTTGTGAGAGAACAGTATTACCAGATTTCTAGGGTTCATAAGTAGTTGAAATTCCTGTTGTCCGAAATGAGTGGGAAGGAAGAGAACACAAGCTGCTCTTTAGAGGAAAACACCCCAGATCCTTTTCTCTCTGGGTTTGGACAGGCATATTGCTTTTGACATTGCCTTCAAAATGCAAAAAGGATACTGTTTTAAACCTTTAAACGACAACCCCTTGATCTGCCATAGAATTAAATGCTGTTTGTCTAATCTTGCTCAAGTTCTCCAATGGACTCAACTACATGCTTGCTGAAAGTAGATACTAGACATGATATGTATCTGAAAGAAAAGAAGGCAGGCTGTTCAAAATATGTTTGCAAACCACATCTTTCTCCTTTACCATTAACTTAAGATACTAATCCATAGAATGTATAAAACAATCTAGAAATATGAAGATCATTTAATCTGTATACTGCAGCAGGAATGCTCACTCCCTCACATTCAAATTGCCATTACAGTCTGCAGCATGTTGATTAATATTCCATGAATGATTAGCACATACCAACAATGTTACTCAGAATAATGGTCCACAAAGAAGCATACAAGTTTACAAAAGATAGTAAGATTTAAGGTAACTTTACAGTTCCACAAAGTAACAATCACCTCTCTTGTGATAAAGAGGGTTCATGATCACCTTGGCAGCAGCACAGTAGGGGCACAGAATAAATGATTCTGCAGACCAACTGTAAACAAAGTCCCAAGTTGGAAAGTATGCTGTATGTAGTAAACTGTCTCTTTATGGAAAGCAAGATGGCCACAACAAAACATGCTTCTGTTCAGTTCGTTTGTATTTTAAAATCACGGATTCCTACTGTATGTTGTGTATATTTTGTTTCCCACTGTGGTGAGTATATACCCTGTCGCTGCGCCCTCTTTACAGGGTGTCACAAGCTGCAGGAACTGTAATTTAAGGTGACAAGTTGCAACCATAGACATTCTACTAATGCTTGAATTGTTACCCTTCCTCTTGATACCGTGATTATACAAACTGTTGTGTCCCTGTCAGCATTTATCCCTGTTAATCTCCAATACCCTTCCTACACTAAAAGTACCGTAAAAAAAAAGCAGGAGGCCTGTGTTCTTCACTGCCTTATCCATCGTAGCATAATCTATAATCGTGGCATCTATTTGATTTCTCTCAGACCAGATCTTTTGCAAGGGTAGACACCGTACAACCAAGGCTCCTTCGCAGGCATGTTCTTGTTTTAGGCAGATTTAATAAAATGGACAAATGACATTTCCCTTACTCTGGCCACAACACAGATTGTAATTCTTAGCCTGATGGAAATATAGGAGTCTTCCCCAACCTCGTTGGCTACAAATTCAGCTGTTCTCCAGGTGAGGTGTAACTCTTTAGGAAACTATGCCGAGGTTCTCAGAAGACCAGCCTAGAGAAAAGAGACAAGGCTTCGTGAAGTGGTCAGTTGGGGTCTACTGGTGTTAAACCAGGTTATATGCACCGTGGCAGGTATCGTGGGATTGTGAGCTGATGGCAACTGCCAGACCATTTTCAATTCACCAGTCTACAGAGTGGCTGTCGTATCCAAGTCTTAAACTGGTTTGAGCAGCAAAAAACATATGACCCTCCCTTTGACAGGCGTTACTCTTTTAGGATCCAACTTTAAGGATGAGATGCACAAAATGAAGAAGGATATAGTTACACCAAAAGTTGTAGACCTGGAGCTGATAAAGTTGCATTAAAGACCTCCGTATTTAGGTTTTAGGAAAGGTGTGATTGTCTTTAGTAGCCCTTTTGGCAGCTGTGGTTGCTGCACCAGCTACCCAGAAACCTCAGTACCACCAAGACTCATAATTTATGGGAAAAGCAAGCTAAGCACCAGTGTTGTAGGTGGACATACCGCTGCTAACCACATACCGTGTAGATGGGTGAACTCACTGCTGTGACCAAATAACTGGGTTTCCAACTCTGCCACCTCAGTATCCACACTAGCAGGGGGAGCATTACCAGTCACCTGCAGCTATTGAAAAGCATGCCTGGAGCAGCTATAGCCCGACTATGGGTAAAGAGCCAATGCCATTGAATTGCTTCTTCCAAGCATCTGGTGCTGTAACTGGCAGATAAATACACTACACAAAGAACAACTAAATCTTTTTCACAATTGGAATTGAATGTTTTTAAGCATCTCAAAGCCTGCAGCCATTTGTCTGACTTAAAATATTGTGCTGAAATGATTATACCAGTTTAGTATTTCAGAAAGTAATTGTATTGTATCGTAGCCTGTGTCGCTGTTACCTAGTAGATTAGTTACAATTCATAGTGAAACATTAACATTCATCTCTAAAAACCTGCCCATGCGCAATGAACAGTTATGTTTTGCTCCTGTAGATGATGGTTTTGTTTTTTCCCTTCTAGGATGTGCTGTTACTGTAACTCTACCCATGAGCTTGTATAATGTCTACAAGTGAGTATTTTTCTATATCCTTGCACATTTTCATCATTAAATGTTTGAATTGAAAATGCATTTTTAATGTCAATATGCTGGAAGCCAAATCTAATCTATCCACTCAGTGCCAGAGAAGAAGATAACATTTACAGTTTCACATGCTTGTCACTACGGTTGAACTTCTATTCACTCTGCAGTACATGCAATATGAGTTAAGGAACTAGAGGGGACTGTTTTGAGGATGTCCAGTCAAGCCTACGTACAGTTTGAGGATGCATGGCAGTGCTTGAGGTGTGCAAATATAGTGATCAATCCACTGACTTCACTTTAGGGGAGATTACGGCCAGGTTGCTACAACCAGTGTGCGTTGTGGATGTGAGGGGCAGTAGGCTCCTTGTGGGTAACTTAGTTCAGTCTTTGAGCAGTTGTGCTGTACGTTTTAATAGAACTGACAACCTTAATTGATAACTCGACATATAGTGAATTCAGGTAACAAATTAACTTAGAAACACAAATCAATGACTCAAGATCTTCAGTGTTCCTCTGTGCTCTCCTCCCATAGCACTTAATTAACGTGATGGCCAGCCAACCAGTGAAATTTAAAGGGGGGGGGGCCTTCAAATAGCACCATGCTGGTCATGCTGTCTGCCAAGAACATCCCTTTGCTTTGTAGGGTCAATGGGATCTCCTAACTCCTTGTCTCTTCCAGGTGTCGTAGCACTCACATTTAGTTGTACAAGACTCTAATCAATGTATATAATTTAGAGCTACTTCAGCTGTGGCTAATGCAGAGCCTGAAGCAATGTTCTATAAGTGAGAATGAGCTTCCATTTGGGAGCCCATCCTAGAAGTCAGGTGTAGGGGGTCCCTGTAAATTACTCTCCAGCTCTGGGCTGAAAAGGTCTACTTACAGGAAAGGGCTTACCTCTGCCTGGCCATGCGTTTTGTTCTGTTCTAGAGGATTGCTTCTCAAATGGCCTCCTGGACAGCTCAGGACCAGGGGTGGCTGTGGTTAACCACGTACCACTTGCTGATGTAAATTGACGTGGCGGAAAGAAGGAGTTGCCCTATCATTTGCATCTGCTACAGTGCTCCTCCCTGAGAGGGCAGTCTGTCTATAGGTCAGCAGGGCTGAATTAAAGCCAGACCTATCCCCAGGAAAGGCAGGGCGCAAGATTATACACTTCTGCATCCCCCATTTCCCTATGCCTCCTGGAAGTCTACACAGTAGGTGGAAGAATGCCTCAGGTTGTGGTGGGCTGCGTGTCTAAGAAACTTCAACTTCTCTATTTTAGACGGAATGAGGAATGTAGTCATTGCCATCTTTGGTTATTTGGCATAACGGTATTTCCTTCAGGTGTGATAGCAGAGAGTCAAATAAAGTGGCATCACCAAGGCAGCAGCAGTGAGCTGGAGGGTTAGGGGATAGTAAATGGTTCTTCTGACACCTGTCATGAAATTTTTTTTCAAGATAAATGGGGAAAACACACTCTCCTCCCAAATAAATGAAAATTATCCATTTACAACACTTGCCTCTGACTTATTTTTGTCCCTCACATTCCTTCTAATGGAGCTTTTTAAGGGCAGAATCCTCACCTTGTGCATTTCACCAGACAGCAAACTGGATCCGGAAAGTCTTTGCAGTAGCTCCTACATGCTGGCAACTGGCTCCATCAACTCTCATCCCACCCCGGGACATGATGACTCAGAACCATATATAGGCATCAACTGCGAGCTGATCTCCGTTCTTATTTTTCCACTCTCTTCACATAGATCTGTAGCTCTGCTGCTACCAATTTCTCTTGTAGGGGATTTCCATGTATAGTCATAAGCACTTGAATAGTCCCGCCCACGTGCTGGGACCCCGGAGCACTTCCTTAGATATATCTTCTTAAGTGGATATTTTTCGCCTTTCTTCAGGAAGGCCTGCAAAGACACTTAAGAGATAGAAAAGACAATAATGCAGCCTAACTAGGCTACACTGGCCACGACTTCATCCTGAAGTGAAAAAAGATATCCAGTAAACTTATATTTTACAATTTTTATGGAGTATAATACGCAGAGAAAAGTCCCCTTCACAAAACTCCTTTTTTCATGATAGAGATGAAAGGATTGGACAGAGTAGCCCCATAGGGTGCCATTATATGTCTCAAAATAGAAGCTGTGCCTTTAAGAGTCTCCAGAGCACACCAGTATCCCATGATGCGCAGCCAGTGGCAGTTACTTCAGTTCTTTTTTCCGGCTCCCGTTAACAGGACCCTGGAGCATTGAGCTCTAACAATTTTGGTGTTTTTCATCAAAAATCTATTCAGAATTTGACTACTAACCGCTTCACTCGACGTCTTTGGTCTTTCTTTTCCCTTTGCTGTCTTTTTCTGACAGGAATTCCACAGTTTTCAGTCAAAAATGCCATCCCTTTTTGATAAATGTCCTGACTGGAAGGAAAAAGGCCAAGTCTGACTCTCACAGAGTGTGTATTATTTGCCTGCCTGCTTCTCACATTCCTGATGCCTGTTCCATCTGTAAAACCTTTTCCAGGCGCACCCTGCGTGACAGGGAGAAAATTCGGCTTCACGGAGTTGAAGAAAGAAGAAAACAGCAGGCCAAGTCAAAAGGTGGGACCTCAGAGCGAGGAGAGGATCAGTCCTCTACCAGGGCTCTGTCTTCAGCCTCTGGGGGGGCTCCCCAGAAGAAGGGCTGAAAAACGGCGCCGGTCCCGGTCGACGTCGAAGACTACGACGTCAAGAGCAGGTATAGCACCGACCTGTTCGCTGTCGACGCAGGGCTCTGGGTTGAAACGACGTCGGCGTTCTACGTCGAGGAGAAGATCTTCAAAAGAGAGACCTCCTCGTTCGCGGTCGAGAAACCCTAAGCCGCGGAGGTTGCCGTTAAGAACATTGTCTCGTCATTCGACGTCGACTCACCCTCGTCGATTGACGTCGAGAAGTCACCGGCGATCGCCGTCGAGAAGTCACCGGTGATCGCCGTCGAGAAGACACCGGCGGTCAACGTCGAGAAGACACCGTCGATCTCCGACTCGATCGATGTCGAGTCTAAGTTCTAGGTTGAGACGTCATCGAAGGTCACCGTCGACAAGTATGTCGACGTCGAGGGGAAAGATGGATCGCCCTCTGAATCTGTTGCTCCTTCCTCACTCCAGGCGGCTAGAAAAAGAGGAGATTAATTTATACTCGGATTTGGAGTATTCACGGACATATTCCCCATCTAGGTCACCAGCTCCATCTTCTTCTCATCGACCAGATGATCCTCCGCCTGCTCCATCTCCTCCTCCTCCTTCTCCACCTCCTCGGCCTACTACTCCTCGGCCCACTACACCTCCTCCTCCTGCACCTCGAAGACCAAGATCTAAGTCTCATGCGAGGGACCGTTCTTGCAGCCAGAGGCATTCATCAACTCGTTCACATCGACGACATCATGGTGAGCGATCTCGCTCCCGACACACCAGGGACACATCCTCTACGAGTACTGGAAGATATTCCCCTACATTATCAGATTCTCCTCCTCAAAGGGTTTCACCTATTGATGACATTACTACTTTTCAAGTAGTTTTGGTGCGAGGAGCATCCAAACTGAACATTCCAATGTCCACACCAATTTCATCGACCTCTGTAATTTTTGAGACTCTCCAACAGAGACAAGCCTCTCGTCCCTTGATTCCTCTGGTACCGGGCTTATTAGAACCGGCAGTGGAACTTTTTCTAACTCCTTCTTCCATTAAATCAGCTCTTTCCAGACTGCAGAAAAAGTACCGTCCTCCAGAGAAGTATCCCACGTTCCTGCGGACAGACCCAACTCCAGATTCTGTCATTGTGGTAGCAGCGAAAAAGCAGCATACTACGGCTCCAACATCCACAGTTCCACCTGATAAAGAGAGTCTTAAGATAGACTCAGTGGGGAGGAAGGTATGCAACACAGCAGCGACCTCTATGAAAGCTGCTAGTGCCACAGCCCTGCTGGGAAGATATGACCGGGCACTGTGGGAGTCTCTCCAGCAGTTTGCAGATCACCTACCCAGGGACAAAAGGGAGGATTTTAATGAGATCCTTATGGAAGGCCTTATGGTGTCTAAACAAGTCATTAGTGCAGCGGCGGACACATCCCTTTTATCTGCACATGGGTATTGCCACAGGGTGGCACTCAGACGGTATTCAAGGCTTCGTTTGACCTCATTCAAGCCTGAAGCACAACAACGTATCCTGAATCTGCCTTTTTCAGGAACAACTCTTTTCAGCGCTCATGCAGATGAGGAGATGGCCCGAATGAAAGTGGAGATGGAGACACTAAAGGCTGTTGGTCTTGAAAACCCTAAAGACCAACGTAAATCTTTCCACGCTTTTTCACGTAGATACTCCAACAAAGGTATCAGGGCCGACAAACCGGTATGCAGCAGTCGTACCAGCGATCTTACCAACCTTTCCAAAAGGGACAACCAAGAGGAAGGTCAGGACAGCAGCCTGTGCAAGGAAACAAGGCGCCTACTGGTTCCAAACCCTGAATCCTATCTTCCCCCTCTTCTGTTACCCACTCCGGTAGGGGGAAGCATTCAACATTTCTTGGCAGAGTGGCAAAAAATAACAAGACAATTGGGTTCTGAATATTGTTCGCAATGGATACGCTCTACGTTTCATCAGCCCTCCACCATCAATTCCTCCAGCACAGTCAAGACTCCACCTGTGCCAATTACAAATGGAAGCCAACATTCTCTTACAAAAACAGGCAGTAGAACCTGTGCCTCCTTTACAACGAGGAAAAGGGCTGTATTCAAGATTCTTTCCTGTCAAAAAGGACAAGAACGATTTCAGACCCATTCTCGATTTACGAAAGGCAAACAAGTGGATTCGGACAGAGAAATTTCGAATGTTAGCGTTACTCCAGATCTACCCTCAACTACATCGAGGGGATTGGTTATGAGCAATAGACCTGCAAGACGCATACTTCCACATTCCCATCATAAGGAAGCATCGCAAGTTCCTGAGGTTCACAGTGGGGAACAACCACTATCAATACTGTGTTCTTCCACTCGGCCTGAAGTCAGCTCCCAGGACCTTCTCCAAGTGCATGGCGGTAATTGCTGCCCATCTGAGGAAGCACAAAGTGTTCGTCTACCCATACCTAGACGACTGGCTGATCAAGGCATCCACGCGTCAGGAGCCTCAACTGCACTTCAATTGGACATCCGACCTTCTCCTTCGTTTGGGTCTTCACATCAATCAAACGAAGTCTATCTTGGCTCCTGTACAGTGCCTGCAATATCTGGGAGCATCCATCGATACTCGCACGGCAAACGTGTATCCTTCGGAGGAGAGACGCTTATCGATCCTTCAGAAGGCTCAGGCTCTCATGAAAATGTCTTTCCCAACGGTGAGGAAGGTCTCTTCTCTTCTGGGCTCCATGGCTTCTTGTATCTTTCTTACACTGAATGCATGTCTCCACATGAGACCCCTGCAAGAATGTCTGGAGGACCAATGGGACCAGCGAATAGGGGATTGGGAGGACCGGATTCAACTGTCACAACATGCCCTCCGGTCCATCAAATGGTGGTGCTCGCCCACCAATCTCCTACGAGGGATTCCCTTCCACAAGGAGATACCTACTCAAACCATAGTCACGGATGCCTCTCTCCTATAATGGGGAGCCCACTCAGATCACCTTCAAATTCAGGGCAAATGGTCACCAAAGGAATCCACTTACCATATCAATCTGCTGGAGTTACGAGCAGTTCATTTGGCTCTGAAAGCTTTTCAACCATCATTCCGTGCCAGCTCCCTGCTTTTCCAGACGGACAATACGACAACAATGTTCTACCTCAACAAGCAGGGAGGCTCGAGATCCAGACCATTATCACGGGAAGCCCAGACCATCTGGAAGTGGCTCTTAGCCAGAAATCTGACCATAACAGCAACTCTCACCTTCCAGGTGTTCAAAATGCTCAGGCCGACGCTCTAAGCAGACTCCTTCAGGAAAATCACGAGTGGGTCTTAAACGACGACGTGGTTCGAGATATATTCAAAAGATGGGGTACTCCAGAGGTCGATTTGTTCGCCACCACAGAAAACAACAAATGCCAAAACTTCGCCTCGAGGTTCAACCAACCGGGAACTCTGGGGAATGCCCTATGGATAAACTGGTCAGGCAGATTTCTCTACGCCTTTCCTCCAATCCCCCTGATCCCGGCAGTCCTCATCAAGCTCTCACAATCACGGGCCAAGATGATTCTCATAGCCCTGGAGTGGCCACGTCAATGGTGGTTCACAGACCTTCTTCTCCGGTCTATCCTTCCACATCTCAGGCTGCCATGCAAATCAGACCTACTAGCGAAATTCGGAGGACAGATGGTGCATCCCAACCTCTCATCCTTGAATTTGGCAGCATGGCTCCTGAGTTAGTGCAGTATGGACATTTGAACTTACCTCAGGATTGCATGGACATCCTTAAGGAAGCTAAGCAGCCATGGAAGAGATTCTGTATCTGGTGTTCCTCGAGGAATGAGGATCCTACTTCTTGCCAGGAAAATGTCATCCTTCCATACTTGCTTCATCTAGCCCAATCTGGCCTTCAATTTTCTTACATTAAGGTTCACCTGGCAGCTCTGACTGCTTACAGCAAATGCCCTTCACAACCTTCCTTTTTTAGAATTCCTGTCATTAGAGATTTCTTGGAAGGGTTGAAGAAAGTTTTTCCTCCCATTAGAAGTCCTTCTCCTCCTTGGGAGCTTAATGTGGTTCTTTCTCGACTAATGCAAGAACCCTTTGAACCCATTCATAAGGCTACCCTTCAGCATCTGTCTTGGAAGACACCTTTCCTTGTGGCTATCACTTCCGCCCGCAGGGTCAGCCAAATCCAGGCACTTTGCTGTCAAGAACCTTACACAGTTTTCCATACATCTAAAGTGGTAATGAGGACTTCCATGTGAATCAAACGATTTCCTTGCCTACATTTTTCCAGCATCCTTCTCCAGCGGAGAGGTTGCTTCATTCCCTGGATGTTAGAAGGGTTTTGAAGTTTTATTTGGACAAAACTAAAGATCTTAGGAGTACAGGTCTAGCGACCTCCAAGCAATCCATCTCCAGATGGATTGGTTCCTGTATTTTACTCTGTTACCAGAAAGCCAACAAAACTCTTGTTAGTAAGCCTAGGGCTCACTCTACCAGAGAGAAAGCAGCTACTGCGGCCTTGCTTCGTAATATACCCATTTCTGAGATTTGTAAGGCTGCTACCTGGAAGTCAGTCCATACATTTACAAAGCACTACTGCCTGGACTCTGATGCCAAGGCAGATGCTCAAGTCGGACAGGCTTCCTTCGGAACCTGTTTGCTTAAACCGGCATGTTAAATTTCTGCATCTTCCACCGCGAGTTTTCTTGTAGGGATGGGCTTGCTAGTCTATTCAAGTGCTTATGACTATACAAGGAAATCCCCTACAAGAGAAGGAATAGTTTCTTACCTGTAACTCCAGTTATCTTGTAGGGGTATTTCCGTGATAAGTCATAAGCAACCCTCCCTCCTCCCTGGTGGAATAGACAGACATATGCATAACTTAAAACAGGCATTCACTTCTCTATGCCTTCAAAAAGAACTGAAGTAACTGCCACTGGCTATGCATCATGGGATACTGGTGTGCTCTGGAGACTCTTAAAGGCGCAGCTTCTATTTTGAGACATATAATGGCACCCTATGGGGCTACTCTGTCCAATCCTTTCATCTGTATCTTGAAAAAAGGAGTTTTGTGAAGGGGAGTTTTCTCTGTATTAAACTCCATAAAAACTGTAAAATATAAGTTTACTGGCTATCTTTTTTCACTTCAGGATGACGTCGTGGCCAGTGTAGCCTAGTTAGTTAGGCTGCATTATTGTCTA
The DNA here is from genome assembly GCA_963921515.1 of Calotriton arnoldi. Classification (NCBI taxonomy): domain Eukaryota; kingdom Metazoa; phylum Chordata; class Amphibia; order Caudata; family Salamandridae; genus Calotriton; species Calotriton arnoldi. The sequence goes on along the minus strand of CAWUFW010002558.1, from coordinate 1,060,126 downwards.
TCTCTTAAGTGTCTTTGCAGGCCTTCCTGAAGAAAGGCGAAAAATATCCACTTAAGAAGATATATCTAAGGAAGTGCTCCGGGGTCCCAGCACGTGGGCGGGACTATTCAAGTGCTTATGACTTATCACGGAAATACCCCTACAAGAGAACTGGAGTTACAGGTAAGAAACTATTCCTTCTGTGTTTGCCAAGACTTGTTTTCATATCCTTTAGGACATTTGTACTGCTGTCGCCCCCTAAAAGGATTGGATTTAACTATGTCAGGGACAGCTGTTGGTTACAGACTTGTTTGAAATCTTTCTTCAGTGTTTGAGTATCAAGCATGGGTTGTTATGTTATATCGATTGGTATGGCGCAACTTATTACCCATGAGGATATCCAGGCACTTGGGTCCTGCAACAGATGCTCTCTGACGCACCAGAAGGCCATTTGGGAGCGGGAAACCAAACTCTGTCTCACTAAACACAAATAACTGGATCAGTCCCATTCGAAATTCTGAAGCAGCTACTTCTTTCGCTCACATTGTTAAGGTAATTCAAAAAGGAAATGAAGTGGCTCATTCAGGGAGAGGTCACAGAACCGTCGTTTGAAGAACCCGACTCTCGTTTCGACCTACAATGGCGAATCTTGAGCTGATCCACCCTGAGTTCCTTGGGCCTGCACAGCAAATTGCAGCTGCCAGAGAGACTATGCTGAAACTTTTGAAGACTGTTCCAGATCTCTCAGGTGCGCTTTTGGGCCCCATGTATCAACGCACTTAGTCTTGGACCACCTACGTGCAGCTGTATCATTTTTTCTAATTCTGGGATTCTCCATCAATGAGCCAAAATCCCATCTTCCGCCTGTGTCCAGAATCCTGTTTATCGGGTCCGTTCTGGACACAATGACTTTGAAGGCCTTTCTGCCCTGCATAGAGTGCAGGATATTCAGTCTATGATCCTTATGTTTCAGGCAAAAGCGTTTGCCATGGCCTTGATGGGTGCAAGGCTTCTATGGCTCTTGGCATCGTGTATCCTACTATTGCCCCACGCCCATTGGCACATGCCGGTTCTCCAATGGAATAAGGGCCCAGCAATCTGAATACCTTTCAGACCGTATTTCCATTTAGGCCCAGGACCTTCATTGGTGGATGATGGCTGCCAATCTGACGTGCGGCAGACTATTCTCCGTGCCTTCTCAGGTGCTCCCAGTGGTTATGGACGAGTCATGTCTGGGCTGGGACTGGCACCTGGACAGGGTGGAGATCAGAGGCCTCTGATCTTAGATGACGTAGCACCATCTTATAAACCTTGTTGAGCTGCATCCAGATGATCCTAATGCCTTTTTGTCTTCCTTCAAGTGCAAGACGATCCAGGTGATGGAGGACAACATGACCACCATGTGGTGCTGCAACGATCTTTGGCAGTGGATGATCTTCACAGGTGGGCCACCCAGGATGGTTCCTCAGCATCAGGGCAATTGAAATCAACAGAGGTTATCTTGGCAACCATGAGTATCCGCGATTCCCAGAGGTGGCTCAGAGTTTTCTCATCCAGTTGGGAATTTCCTTAGTAGACCTTTTGACTAACTCTGAAAATATGCATTGTTTACCATTCTGGGCCCTAGAATTTCTGCTCCAAGGGTCTCTAAGAGACACCTTCCGCCTTCTGTGGTACTATGGTCTTCTGTGCTCATTCTCCCCACTGCTGTTGATCCAATGGTTCCTCAAAAAGGTAAGGCGAGACTGAGGACAGCTCATTCTGATAGCACAGACTGGGCTCGGAGGAGTTGGTATTACGAAATCCGGATTCTGAGCATATGCCGTCAACTTTGACTGCTTCTGCCGGAGGGTCTAATGTCCCAACAGCAAGGCATGGTACTTGACCTCATCCCCCAAAATCTACATCTCCGTGCAGGATGATTGAACATAACCAAATGAGAGATTTTGATCTTTCACTGGAAGGTGATGAATGTCAATCAGAGGTTCACCCCCCCCACCAAGTCTGCCTTCAGGCCATTTGGTTAAATTTGCCACATGATGTGAAGAAAAGCAAGTCTATCCTATGCCCATTAAAAACTGCCTTATGTTCTGTTTGTCTTGTCTATGACCAAGTAAGACTTTGCTGTGAACATTGTTAAAGGCTATTTTTTGGCCCCTTCAGCCTTCCTTGATTTGTCTGATCAACATTCTTTATCCAAGTCACCTGTTGTGATGGTTTTCTTACAGGAGCATTCACATATGTTTCTCTCTGCTCTATTTATTTTGCCACTGTAGGAAGTTAATTTGGTCTTGGCATTCTTAATGTGTGCTTTTTTTCGAACCTATGCACAGTTGTATACTGAGGCTCATGAAACTGAAAACGGTATGTCTTATTACCATCATTTCTGCACATTGCGTCAGCAAGCTACAAGTTTCATCACATCAGCGTCTGTATTGTATGTTTTTTAGCCTGGCAAACTGCTACTTCGGGAGCATGCATCCTTTCGCCTGTAAATGGAGTTACGTTCTGTGTGGGCAGCCCATCGCTCTCCCAACATTGTCTCTGCCACACGTACCCAGAGAACACCAGATACTTCACTGATTTGGACCCAAGGCTTGCTCTTACTTTCCACATTGATAGAACTGAGGAGAACTGCTTTGATGATCAAGGGTTGGGTTGCTTAAAAGGATCTTCCAAACGGCCATCTTGCAAGTACTGCTTTAGCTCCTGGTGTTCTTGTTTTGGATACCTGCCATGGTCATCTGTCTATACTTTCAACAGGTGGAACTGTATCAATTTCAAAGTCCTTTTTGTCCTGCAGGACTTCCTGGTGTAAAACCCACTCCTTATATCCACTTCCTTGGAAAGGGCTTTTCTGTGGTCTTGATTTACAATATCCCTCAAAAGGGTAAGTTACTTACCTTCAGTAACGCTCTTTCGGGTGAATACTTAATCTAAGCAATAATTGCTTGCCACCTAACGATCTACATGTTCTGTGGAGTGGATTTTAAGGAATAAGGTTCAAAACTAGATTCATTTCCATCTGTCAGCCATGGAAGACAAAAGAGGTACGGTGTTCCTGGGTGGCAAGTTGGCCACCTGGTTAGTACCCAGAGTGGTGGGGAGGAGGGGAATACCTCCTTTCGGAACTAGGACCCTCACACACCCAGCAAGCTAGGTGTCATGCTTCATCATATGGGTCTGCTCCTCGTCGAGCCGGCGCTGCAATGCTCGACGGGCACCCATAAAGGGGCTCTTTATCGGAGATCTTTTGTTCCTTGCCGTATAGGTGCCGTGGGTGTGAGGGGCCTGGTAAGATGTAGATGTGGTGTGTGGGTTACAACAGGTAAGGGAATCCTCTATAATTATTTTTATTCTGGAGAGGTCACAACCTGATTAAAAAGTAAAAAGAAGAAGGAGGGCGACTATTTTGTTTTAATCTGACAAAAATTACGCTCTACCCCTTAGTGGTCAACATGTTTCTCGCCTATAAAATGTCTCTAATAGATCAGTTGGCGATTCCTCAGGACCTAGTGACTAAATGAAAACTATCTACAGTGTATGGTGTGGTTCTACATACCACTTCTTCTCTCGGTAGGACGTTGCCCCGGAGAAAAGCAGCCAACCTAGAGTACAAACAAAAGGATCAAAAACCAAATGGAAATATTGGTACATGGTCCTATTGATTCAAGTGGGTGTGTTTCACCGTACACAACCTCTTTGAATCTATACAAGTGATAAAAACAACGTGATTTCATGCATATCACATTCTACGTGTGCCTTCATTTGTATTTAGAATATAAAACCTCTGTGTAACCAGTTAGAGTAATTGAACAACATGGTGAGTGAGTATCAGCTCACCTCTTAAGGATTCAAGTGCTGCTTCATCAGACCGCAGCGGAGTATATGGACACTCAACGTAGTGTCGCTGTTGTATTAAAAGGAAAAAACAAACAACAAAATATGTTGGGTGTGGGCTTGTAGGCACAACGTTTAGTTGCTAAGGCCATGACTCTAGAGCATTAAAAGTGAAAGTGGGCATGGTTCAGGTTAAAGTAAGCCCATAGTCGTGAAATTGGTATCATTGACAAAGTTATTCAACAGATTCAAAAGTGCCCCAGACCTGCCTGCGTAGCTGCTGGCGCCTTCACCATGCGCTCCGACATTATGCCAATCGTGCGGTGTGTTAAGAGCGCCTACAGCGCCCAAGCTATGTCTTAGTGCAGAGCTCTACAGAACATCAGAGTCAGCGTACCCTTCCCAAAGACCAGCGGTAACTTGTCAGCAATTCCCAGCACCTCTTACCTCTCTTAAAAGCTTGTGACCAGGCATAGTCTCAACGTGTAATCCATACTCACCTGCTCCCGCTCAGAGCAGTCCGGCTCACCTACCCGCTCCGCTGCATCAGGAAGGAAAAGACAGGTTGTCGGTTCCTGTCTTAAATACCCTCTCCTGGTGCCATTAAGCATGGTAAATCAGCCGCACCTGGTGTGTGGTGTGATGGTGTCGGCATGACATCATCTACAGTGTAACCATGGAGGCCATCTTTGAATGTGGTGAAGGTCTATAGTTCTGGCTATTACCTTGATGTGGATGCGCATCAAGGGCTTCAAATTTGGCATTGAGTGGCGCGGTTTTATCAACAATGTGAACAAGAATTTATACAGTGCAAAAGTGCTCACGTCACTGCGCCAAATTTGTGCATAAGTTGCTGGCGACTGCCGATTGGGTGATTCGTATGTCGGCCATCTTAGAGTGTAGTATTGTACTCTATTGTTAGTTGTTAGATATATCGTCCTAACATAGCCTAATCTCCATATCTGACTAGCCTGATGTCGATATCATGTGGCAGAGATGTATAAAGAGGTGAGAGACTAGCGTGGAGTCTTAAGCTGATATATTCATTCGTTAAAGTTGCGGATAATGGTTGTATATATCAGATTAATTAATGGTGCTCCAGGGTATGGCATCGTTCAGGCCGTCATTTGCTAAGTCAAGACGGAACACCCACCTTTGTTCAATCCTGTACAAAGCAGTCTGTGTTATTTGTTGGTGGGATTCTAGGATGACCCAGCGTAGACTCTCTGGGGGTGTCCGAGTTCAGAGAAGTGGGTGTATAGTTTGGTGGTAGTTTTATGGCAACGAATATTGCTCTTATGCTCAGTGATTCTGACCTTAACGGGCCTCATGGTCATGCCAACATACCTCTTGTCACAAGGGCAGGTCAGCATGTACACACAACGTGGGGTGTTACAGTTAGTGTGTTTGATTAGCGTCCATGTAAATGTGTCTGATAGAACCAATTGTTTGGTGTGTCTGGTCTGTGGGCACACGATACAAGAGCCGCAGGGATAGTGTCCTGTCACGGGTGGGAGATCCCACAGTTGCCTCTGGTTAGGGATGTTGCTCTTCTTGGGTCTAGTGTGCACCAACATATCTTTCAAATTGTTGGTACGTTTAAACGCAAACCTTGGTTTGGGTATTGACAGCGTACCCGTGTTCAGAATTGCCCAGTGTTTGTTCACTGCCTTCTTTATTAGATTGGATCTAGGTGTGTACGTGGTCACACAGGTCAAAATGTCAGTGGGTTCTTTCTCATGTACCTCTAGGAGGCTTTCACGATTATTATTTCTTGCTCGTTTCATGCAAGAGTGAACCTGTTTCTTAGGGTATTGTCTCTTCAGCAGATTGTCAGCCAGTATCTCTGCTTCAATTTTGTAGTCCTCTGTAGAACTACAATTTCTTCTAATTCTTAGAAATTGGCTGAAGGGAAGGTTATTTCTCAGTGTAGCAGGATGATAGCTGCTGTACAGTAGCAAGCTGTTTCTGTCGGTAGGCTTTTTGTATAGGGATGTCGTTATTCTACCCTCTTGTAATCTGATGGTGAGATCTAGGAAGGCAATGTTCGTGGCAGATATAGTGTGGGTGAATTTCAAGTGCTGGTTTTTGTGTTAATCCACTCGCAAAATTCAGCGCATCTCTGTATGTCACCCTGCCAAAAGATGAGGATGTCATCTATGTACCTCTTCCACAGTCTCAGGTTAGCTCCGAAGGGTTACTCGCATGTTGGATGGTCTCTTGTTCAAATGCCGCCATATACAAACATGCCACACTGGGGGCAAAGGTACTCCCCATCGAAGTACCTTGAGACTGATGGAAGAGTTGGCTGTCAAACTCAAAAAGTTTTCTGTTAAGGCCAGGGTGGCACATTGCATGATGAACGAAATGGGTGTTGCTGCTGTCCATTCACTCCCACTTAGTGCAGATTCTATTACTGCCAATGTCTCTCTCTGTGGGATATTGGTATACAGTTGTTCCACATCCAAGGTGACCAGGAGGTCAATATCGCCTGTGTTTTCTATTTCACCTATAACACAGAGGATATCTGTTGTGTCCCTGATGTATGATGGTGTCTGTTTGACCAAAGGTTGTAGGTAATGGTCGCAGAATTTTGAGAGCGGCTCTAAGAGTGAGCCGATTCCTGAAACTATAGGTCTGCCCGGAACAGGGGTGGTCCCCTTATGTATTTTCGGCAGAGTGTAAAAATAGGGTGTTTTGGGAAGTTTGGTAATCAAGAAATCAGCTTCTTTACCACTGATCCACCCATTACTCTCTGCCTCATAGACCATGGTGGTTATCTCGGTCGTTAATCGAGTTGTGGGGTTTGTTGTTATCGGAGTATAGAATTTACTATTCCGTAGTTGGCGTTGGCACTCGGTGTTGTAATCCGAAGTGGATTGTATGACCGTGGCGCCCCCTTTGTCAGCTTGCTTTATTGTAATGCTTTTGTCCTCAGTCAATGATCTAATCGCTGCATGTTCTTGATTAGAGAGATTATGGAAAGGAACTCTGGTATCCTTGTTCTTCAGTTCTTTTAAGACAGCTTTCTCAAAGGTCACTACCTCCACAGGTACCATGCCAACGGTAGGTGTGAAGGTCGAGGGATTGCGAAGGCCTGAATCCAGTTTGTCTTGTTCCTCAGTACCATCGAAGTGGGCTTTAAGGCGTATTTTTCTAAACAGGTTCTGGATTTCGCATTGTTCCCGAAAACTGTCTTCTTTGGGGGTGGGGACATAGCCAAGGCCTTTCTCAAGTACTGTTTGTTCTGTAGGTGTCAGTTGTCTATGTGACAAATTAACCACTAGACTCTCCTGCCCTGTGTTTTGCTCCTGGTTTCCATCATATTTGGTTCCTGGTCCTGCCACTGGACTTGTTTTTGTCCTCCTCTTTTGCGCCCTCTTCCTCTGCCCCAGCCTCTGCCTAAAAAAGGTGGATTGCTGGCAGGGAAGTATTGCGGTTGGCCCTGGGGATACATCGGGAAAGGCCACACGTCTGAGGGTGCCGAAAGCCAGGATAGATCATTTGATTTCAGCTTGCAGAGGTGTTTCCTCATCTCTGTGTTGTCATGTATGGAGGTGGGACAGAGTCACAATAGAGGCTGATGGTGATGGTGCCAGCGGCTGGTGCGTAGGAGCTATTGTAAAAAGTTTCCCAATCCAGTCTGGTATTTAGGAAAAATTACATGGTGAGGAATCTATGATTTGAGTTTACACCACAAACAGTGCTACCAAAAGTAACATATTCACCTGAATCAGGAGAGGAAACCAGGTCAGAGCAACTAAACTAAACACTGATACTAACATTGACAGTTCTCAATATTATAGCAGTTGCTCATTTTAGTATGAAACTATTTTATTGTGTACAATTCTATCTAACCATAAAAACACACTGTAAAGTGTGCAAAGTGCACCTCAGACTATCACTTTTTGCATGGATTGGGTGAGGAATGTAGGTGGAATGATCTTGTTCTGGGCATCTGGCCCTACTGGTGCTCATTCCCTTTGGTATGACATAGTAGAGAAGTGAAGCAGTGTGGAAGTGGAATGGTGCTGGTTTAGGGGATAATAGTTTTCATGCATACTTGGAGTTCCCTTGCTCTTCCTGTAAGCCCCCTTAATGCCTGTTGCATGAGGTGCACACACACAGTCCTAGAAAAACTTTTTTTTAAAACAAGCATTTGACTGGTATTTTGTGTAGTTCTGCTTTACAAGCTGCTGGAGTGTTTTAGAGGGCCAGTCCTCCGTGCTGTCATTATTGTTCTGTCTGCTCATTGGGGCACTCTAAAGAGACAACACATCCTGCCCTTTTCTCCACAGAATGTGAAAATTCTTGTTTCTGCTCAAATCTTTGGTCCGGGCTGTAGGTATTGCAGTAAATCTTTGCCAAAGAAAATCCCTACACTCGGTTTACCATGCAGGTATGATTTCACTTAATAATATAAAGAAACTGGAATGTCATTCTACAACATTTATTTCCCCTGTTATCACTACTTAGTGGATCTACACCCCTACCAACACACCATTGTCCACTCGTCTCCACAGTAACTTCTGAAATTAAGGTTTCTCCTTTAACAGTGGCATGGAAAAGGAGGCTTGTACTTAGGAAGAGCTAGGCATGGGTGGTGAATCGTTTTATCTGTTCTGGAGCGATTTATTCTAACTGCCGACTTTACGACTCTTTGAAGATTTGAAGGAAGCAACATTGTTTGCTTACAAAAGCCACTCATTTCAAAAGCTTTCAAAACATTTCTCCTCCTTTGTCAGCATTGGGGATATTAAGAGACTACTACGTTCTTATATATTCATGTTTTTTTATTTACTTACAGAGCATATCGAAGTAACACCTTGAAGCATACATCTTTTTATGAGTCAATGCTACCCTTCATATCACCCTTGCTGCTCTTCACATTTTCAACCCTGTGGGTCTTCTTATCTCCATCGAACATCCTCGAGCTTCACCCCAGAGTGTGCTACTTTATGGTCGGAACAGCCTTTGCTAACATCACAGTAAGATTATACCATTCTTTTATTGAAAACCTATAGTATGCTGCAACTGGATTTCTCATAGACTTAAAAACACAGTCCCCCAGGACCATTGTATTGTACTATGTCTATAATGCTTTCCAGTTGGTTAAGTAGGTTGTTACTCCATGAGAGAATGATGTTGATTGCAGTGTCAACTTTTGCATTTGAGTTTTGTTGTCCTGTTTGAGGCCCGAATGTGTGCGACAGGATTGTTGCAGCAGAATTTAGGAGACTCTTACTCGTGGAGTTGCAGTCAAAGGGAGTTTGAGTTTTAATTTGCATGCTGCTTAAAACACATCAAAGTTGTAGTTTAAGAGTCACTTGCTTCTTTAAATTCTAAATGGCCTTGAATTCTGTTTGGGAGTGTATTCCAAAGCTTGAATGTCTGTACAGCATAGGAGCTTTAGCCTATGCAGTTTTCTAAAAAAAGGAATTATCTGGTGTGGATACGTTCTCGATTTGATTTTGATTGTACAGTCTGCAAGCCCCATGTACTGCCTGTTGTGTAATGCAAAGTGCTTTGAAAGATATAATTCTTATGACTGGTAAGGAAGCGGACAGCCTTGAACGCAAGCAAGCATAATGTGTTCCTGTCTGTTCAGAATAGATCTTGTCCGACTTCAGTGTTCTGAATTGACATGCTGTAGATGGGTACTAGTTATGCCTGTATCATTTGAGAGAGGCCGGAGTGAGTGAATGAGTCTCATCACTTTGGTCTCGAATGAGAGGTTTGAGCCTATGATCACGCTTAATAGATAAAGTGCAGATAACTTTGGAGATGGACCCATGTGCAGACGCCAGTAGGAAAGAATTTGTGCCTCTCATAGGAATTTCTTTGCCAATAGGATCAAATCTGCCCACCATTCATCAAGGGTATTGTTTTCTATCGTCAACTCCCTGACTTCTCTGGATCGCATCTCTGCACAGGTCACCCCTCACTTTAGAGCTGTATTACCATTGCTCACTTCTTTCATGATAAGGTGGCTTGTATTTACCAGCCTTTCTCTGAATCAGTGAGGGATCTAGGATGCCCTGAGGCTTGGGGGGAAGCCATTGCCTTTTCAGATGGTCTTTCCAGCTTTATCAGTCCCTTGTTGGAGGAACTCCGGGCCCTGGTTAACAGAGTTAAATGAAGATCTCCAGAGGACCCTTCTCCCCCAAAAATCCTAATATAAGCCATGCAATCCATTCTGTGTAGACTGGGCAATCTTCTGAGCATCTGGTTCTCCTTTGGTCTGATACCCAAAAGCTGGAAGCATGCCATTGTTAAGCCCCCTCTCAAAAAACCTTAGTTGAATCCTGCCTTACCGGAAAACGTCAGACCTATCTCGCTTCTCCCCTTTTTTGCCAAAGTAGCCGAGAAACGGTTGTATTGCAGAGGCACGCATGGCTCATCCACGCATGCCTCTACCACGCAGACCAAACCACGAATGCGTCATAACCACGCATTCCTTTGCCACACAATCCTTTTCCACGCAGTCTCGTTCTGAAGGCATGAATGGTAAGGGCGTATGCCCCGACCTAAGCCCTAAAATTCGAACCCCCTACCTTGCCCCCCCTCCCCCCACCCTGAGGCCTAAAACCATCCCTGCTCTTAAAACTACCCCTTAGCCCCCCCTGCCCTGAAGCCTAAAACCATGCTCCTTACCATATACTACCCGACCCCCGCGCTCTTCCTAAAAATACCCCAACCCCTTCCACTGCCCTGAGGCTGAAAACCCTGCCCCTAAGGAAAAAAACGACCCCAATTTCCCCGCCCTAAGCACTAAAACCGCCCCCACTAGTAAAAACTCCCCCCCCAAACCCACCCCTAAAAGCTACCCCCAGCCCCACTTACCTGTCCGGGTCCGGAGCTTCCTGTTCTGACGCATACCTGCCCATCCTGAACGCTAGAGCGCTATCTGCCTTAACCACGCATATGCGAGGTTAAGGCAGATGCGTTGTTCAGGCAAGTGTGGTTACACTTGCGGCGTTCTGGCAGGCGTGGCTCTTCCGGCTTTGTTGCGGCCGTTCCCCCGAGAAACATGTCAATATTCAACTGATACTTTTTACAGAATCTAATAATCGTCATCATGAGTCGCAATCCGGTTTTCGGGCTCAATACAGCACAGAGTCAGCATTGTTGCTTGCCTTAGAGTCTTTGAGATATGCTGCAGACAGAGGTCACACTGCAGCTTTGATCCTGCTGGATTTAAGTGCTTCATTTGATACTGTCTCACACAGCCTGCTGTTACAACGGCTCTGGAATTGTGGTGTGTGCTCCCTGGCACTAAAGTGGTTGGCCTCATACCTTCAGGACCGCACCTTCTAAGTAGTTCAGACTCCTTCTGTTTCGGAAGTGCTGCCCCTGGCCCAGGGGGTGCCTCAGGGCTCTCCGCCAAGCCCCACGTTATTCAACATCTATGTGTGTCCCCTGGCAGATGTCATCTGCAAACACAATGCCACCATGGTGTCCTATGCCGTTGATACGCAATTGATTATCACGCTTGCTCAGGATGAAGGAGGATCTGCAATGCGTTTAGGGTCCTGCCTGGTAGAACTGGCTTGGTGGCTGAACTCTGGCTGCCTAAAACTTAATGCCAACAAAACAGAGGTGCTCATAGTTGGACAGCAACCTTCTGACTGGTCCTCGGCGTCGTGGCCGAGGAGGCTAAGCCCTATTCCTTGCCTAAGTGAAAAACCTAGGAATATGGTTTGATGTAAAGCTCTCCTTCGATGAGCAAATAGCTTGCTTGGCTGGAAAGTGTTTCACCTTGCTTAAATATGTTAGCCAAAATTTCTGATTTGCTTCCCTTGGCGGCTAAGAAGTCGGTCATGCAGGCCCTTGTGATCTCAAGACTGGATTACTGCAATTACCTGTTCGAGGCATGTGTGCTGTAGATATACATGCTTTGCATACTCCTGCACCTAGTGTTGGCTCTGGATGTTTATAAGTTGTTTTTCTTCGAAGAAGTCTTTCTAGTCACGAGGTAAGGCGACTCCTCCTTTTGGTGATAGTGCGCATGGGCCTCTACTTCATTGTTGGATTGCTTTTTTCCGCCATCGGGTTCGGACGTGTATTGCTGCGCTCCAGTTCGAAACCATTCTTAGTGTTCCCCTCAGTGCCCAATCCACTCTACCCTCGACAGTATTGTTTCCGTACGCATTTCCTTGTTCTCCACGTATCAGATCGATCGACAAACTCGCCATTTTCGATCGAAAACATTGTGGGCGGCCGCCGGGCCTTGCCGCGTCGGGCCAGCCTTCTGCCGATGGAACGGACTCCATTCCAATTCTGTCCTGGGTGCCACGCCAAGTACCCTCACACTGACCTACATCAAGTTTGTAACTTGTGCCTCTCTCCGGAGCACAAGGAGGAAGACTGCGATGCTTGTAAGTCGTTTCGATCCAAGAAGACTCTAAGCGATCGTCTGGCTCGACGGCGAGAGATGCATCGCCAAAGCATCCAACACACACCGGATATCTTCGGTAACCAAGCAGAGATCGAAGCGTCCTCCGCAGAAGAAGAGGCCCTCTCCGATCGATCTGGAGTCCGAAGATGTGCCTCCGGGACAGGGTGCCGTGAGTACTAAAGACCCCTCGCCCCCAAATCCTCTTCTAAAACTAATAAGGCTACGGCACTACCTCTGCCTTCTGGCCAAGGTCGGCACCGAGACCATGTTTCCGAAGCCCCGCCTCTCGGCTCAGCACCGAAACAAACCGTCAAGCCTTCCGGCTCGGGATCGAGTCAGCTGAAATTACCTTCGCATCCGAAATAAGCAGGCTCAAAGGACAAATCCGCTTCGGAGCCGAAACCCTCCGCTTCGAAACACAAGCACGCTTCGGAGCCAAAACATTTGAAAGACAAGTCGATTTTGACGCCTAAATCCAAGGACAATGTTCTCGAGCCTCCAGAACCAATTTTAGACGTTCTTAAGGCCAAATTGGATTCCAAACAAAAGAAAATTTATATCTGAAAGAGACACGTTAGTGACAGATTCCTTACCTTAGAATATACCCAGGCGTCAGGCTGGATCCGGAAAGTTTTTGCGTAGCAGTACCCTTGCGCGTCGGTAGGCGGCGTCGTGCGGCTCCGCGTCCGTCGTCGGCGTCTTGATCGCCGGGATGACGTCGCGGGCAGTACTTAGACGCCGCCCCTGCGCGCTGACGTCAGTTCTTCTTTTTCCGCGCCAGTAAGCGCAGATCCGGGAAGAGCAGTGCCCTAGTCAATTTTTGACTACATTTTTGGTGAATTTTTCACTGTTTCTTTTCGAGTCTTCTCGACTCCTAGGTGTCGGTAGGGATGCCCGGCTTCAAGCCATGCGGTGCCTGTGGTCGAATGATGTCGATCACAGACCCGCACTTAGAGTGTCTCTACTGTCTCGGCCGAGACCACGACACGAAGTCGTGCCCTGACTGCCGGAAACTTCACCCGAAGGCTTTGCGAGAGCGGTCTCGAAAGCTCCTGGAGGTCCGGCAGTCGGCTCCGCGCCGCACCAAGCCCCGGTCCCGTGAGAGGTCGAGGGGCCGGTCGTCGGAGTCCAAGTCTTCGCGCTTCTCGGGTAAGTCGAAGCACAAGAAGTCTAAGAAGCACCATCGCTCTAAGACTTCGCCTCGCAGGTCTCGCGACTCGGCTGAGGCCCCTGTCGGCACCGTCCCCGCGGCTCCGGATGTGCCTGTGGCGCCGCCCCCGCATTACCCGTCCTTCCCGGGTTCGGGGGCGACTCCGGCCGAGATACAGGAATTCCTGTCGGCCATGGCCCGCCTCTTCGGGCCTCAAGGTCCCTCCGGTGCGCCTTCGGGCCCCGCGGGCCCTGATGGGGTTGCTCCGGCGTCGCCGACGACTCCGGTCCCGGCATCGCCTGTCCCGCCAGCCTTGATCCCGGCCCCGGCCCCGATCCCGGCGGTACCGCAACCCCGATCGACGCCGGTTGACCTAACCACGCCGGCGCCGATCTCCCCGGTGCCGTTCCCGACGCCGCCCGGGGCTCCGGGCGGCGTCGTTCCCCGGTTCTCTCCGGTTCTCTCCGGTTCCGGACATGGAGCCGGACCGATGTCGCTCGACGCTGGCTCCGGCGCCGATGAGACCTTGGGTCCCAGATGTCCCTCCTCCTCCATATTTTGAACCAGAGGAGGACCAGGAGAGCTGGGAGGGGTCGGAAGACCCTCTCACACAGCAGTGTGAGTATGATCAGGACTGGGTAGAGGAACTTGGGGATGCCAGTGGTCTAGACACTTCCCCTGACACTGGCATGCTGTCTCCTCCCGTGGCTACGGAGGAGGGAGCAAATTTCGCAACGGTGTTGCGTGAGAGCAGCTGGAGCCTTGCACCTCCAATTGCCTACGGTGGCTGTCAGGACTAATCTCCTGACCGAAGTGCTTCAGCCGGCAGCTTCCTCTTCGGAGACTGTGCTGCCGTTTAATGATGCACTATCTGACGTTCTTTTGGGCACCTGGTCCAAGCCCACCACAGGGGCTCCTGTGGATAGGAAAGTGGCCCGACGCCATCGCCCTGCTCCGGGCGACCCCTTGTTTCTCTCTCAACATCCCACCCCCGAGAGCTTGGTTGTCCAAGCCTCTGCCTCCCAAACCGCCTTCTCTACCGCCCCTCCGGATAGGGAATCCAAACGCCTGGACCAATTTGGGAAGAAGGCTTTTTCTTCCTCCAGTGCTGGCTTACGGTCCGTCAACACCGCTTGCCTTTTGGGCCGATATACCCACTCCCTGTGGGATTCGTTGGCGACTGTTTTGCCCCAGTGTTCTGAGGAGGTCCAGACACTGCTTACCCGCACCATTGCGGAAGGTAGAGATGCGGCTAAATACACCATACGTTGTGGCCTTGATACCGCCGACTCGCTGGGCAGATCGCTTGCAACGACGGTGGCGCTGCGTCGCCACGCCTGGCTGAGAACAACTGGTTTCTCGGGTGATGTCCAGAATACACTCATGGACATGCCCTTTGATGGAGTCGGTCTTTTTGGTTCCAAAGCAGACCATGCGCTGGAGCGTTTTAAGGACTCACTGGCTACTGCCAAGTCCCTGGGCCTTTCTGTTGTGCGCCCTCCGCTAACCTCTGCTTTTCGCCCCTTTCGTGGCCACGGAAGGGGCGCCCAGTCACGTCCGCAGCCCAGCCACCGGCCCGCGCAGCAAGCGTCTTCGCGTGGCCGGGGACGTGGCTACCGCCGTGGCGGTTCGGGCAACCAGCGTGCGGGTCAGGCCACCACCTCCGCCCCGTCCGCGGCCTCCAAGCCCTCCTAGTCCCTCCTTTCAGGTGCACAGCACGCCAGTAGGGGGCAGGGTCCGCCATCACCTTCACCACTGGCGTGCCATCACCTCGGACAGGTGGGTCTTGGACATTGTCCGAAGGGGCTACTCCCTCCCCTCCGAGACCACCCCCCAGCCATGCCACCTCAATTCCACCGCATGTCAGGGGATCACTTGGTGCTTCTGCAGAAGGAAGTCACGGCCCTCTTGGCCAAGAGGGCCATCGAGCATGTTCCGACCCCAGAAGTAGGACGTGGTTGCTACTCCCACTACTTTCTGGTGCCCAAAAAGGACAAGGAGGACATGCGTCCTATCTTGGACCTCCGGAACGTCAATCGCTTCCTCCGGAAGGAGAAGTTCAAGATGCTCACCCTAGCTTAGGTCTTGACTGCCCTCGATCATGGAGACTGGTTGGTAGCGTTGGACTTGCAGGACGCTTATTTTCACATCCCCGTCCTGCTGGCCCACCGGCGTTACCTTCGGTTCACGGTAGGCCTCGAGCATTTTCAGTTCACCGTGCTCCCCTTTGGCCTTACAAGTGCCCCTCGGGTGTTCACGAAAGTGATGGCGGTGGTCGCAGCTCATCTGCGCCGGGCAGGGGTTCCAGTCTTCCCCTACCTCGACGACTGGCTGCTGAAGGCGGGCTCGTCCCAGGCAGTCGTCTCCCACCTCCAGACTACGGCCGAACTCCTGCACTCGCTGGGGTTCTCCATCAATGTGCCGAAGTCGCATCTGATTCCTTCTCCACAGCTCCTTTTCATCGGAGCAGTTCTGGACACGACGCAGTTTCGGGCCTATCCTCCCGAACGCCGAGTCCGGGATATTCAGGCTATGATTCCGATCTTTCAGCCTTTATCCCGGGTTTCGGTACGGATGACCCTGAGGCTGCTGGGCCTCATGGCCTCCTGCATCCTGCTGGTCAATCATGCCAGATGGCATATGCGGGCTCTGCAGTGGGACCTGAAGTTCCAGTGGGCGCAGCACCAGGGCAATCTGTCCGATCACGTTCAGATCTCGGAGGGTACTGCAAGACAGTTGCAGTGGTGGCTCTCGAACCGGCAATGGGTCATGGGCAGATCCCGCTCCCTTCCCCAGCCAGAGCACACAGTTGTGACGGACGCGTCCCTTCTGGGATGGGGCGGTCACATGGGAGAGGCGGAGATCAGAGGCCTCTGGTCTCCGGCGGAGTCCCGGCTCCATATCAACCTTCTGGAGCTCCGGGCGATCCGACTTGCACTCAAGGCATTCCTTCCCTCTGTCAAAGGGAAAGTAGTGCAGGTGTTCACAGACAACACCACCGCCATGTGGTACTGCAACAAGCAAGGCGGGGTGGGGTCGTGGACCCTATGTCAGGAGGCTCTGCGCCTCTGGACATGGCTGGAACATCAGGGCATTTTCCTGATGGTTCAACACCTGGCAGGTTCTGAACGCCAGGGCGGACGAACTCAGCCGCAGGTGCATGATGGATCACGAATGGCGTCTTCACTCGGAAGTGGCGCAAGGACTCTTTCCACAGTGGGGAGAGCCTTGGTTAGATCTATTCGCCACCGAAGAGAACGCGCAATGTCATCAGTTCTGCGCGTTGGAATTTCCAAGGCAGCACTCGCTCGGCGACGCTTTTCGTCGCGAGTGGAGTTGCGGTCTGTTGTACGCTTTTCCGCCTATACCACTTCTACCCAGAGAGTTGAAGAAGTTTCGGCGCGACCGGGCCCAAGTCATCCTTGTGGCTCCGGACTGGGCTCGAAGAGTTTGGTATCCCGAGCTACTCAGTATGAGCGTCGATCCCCCGATCCGACTGCCTCTTCGGGAGGATCTTCTGTCGCAGCAGCAGGGGACGGTCCTCCACCCGAACCTATCCAGCCTCCACCTACTTGCGTGGAGATTGAGCGGCGGCAGTTGATTCCTTTCGACTTGCCTCCCGAAGTTTGTGATGTGATTCTGGCAGCCAGGCGTCCCTCCACTAAGGTGGTATACGCCTGCAGGTGGAACAAGTTTGTGGCATGGTGCACAGCAAAGGCTGTGAATCCCCTTTCTGCCCCTCTTTCTGAGGTTCTTCTGTTCCTTCTTTCCCTGGCCCAACATGGTTCTGCCCTGGGTACCATCAAGGGCTATCTTTGTGCCATCTCGGCCTTCCTCAGGCTTCCTGATCAGCCCTCCCTTTTCAAGTCCCCTGTTGTTAACAGGTTTCTAAAAGGCATTACACACCTCTTCCCTCCTGTTCCGTTTGTGATGCCTCAGTGGGACTTGAACTTGGTTCTTACCTTTCTTATGTGCGCTCCCTTTGAGCCTCTACATAACTGTCCTCTTCGTCTTCTGACTCTGAAGACAGCCTTTCTGGTGGCCATCACCTCCGCTCGGCAGGTGAGTGAGCTCCAGGCTCTTTCATGCAAACCTCCCTTTCTGTCTGTCCATCCAGACAAGGTTGTTCTTAGGACGCGTCCGTCCTTCTTGCCAAAGGTGGTTACTGCCTTCCACATTGGGCAGACCATCACTTTGCCCACCTTCTTTCCGCCTCCACATCCTTCCAGAGAGGAAGAGAGGCTCCACCGTCTGGACCCAAAACGTGGGCTTTCCTTTTATATCAACCGCACACAACACTTCCGGGTGGATGACCAGCTCTTTGTTGGCTACGTGGGCGCAAAAAAGGTCGGGCGGTGCACAAGAGAACCATCTCCCGCTGGGTAACCTTGTGTATCAAAGCCTGCTATTCTTTGGCTAACAAGGAGCCTCCTGTTGGGCTGCGTGCCCATTCCACCAGGGCAACGGCTGCTACCACGGCTTTAGGCCGCGGTGTTCCGCTGCAGGATATCTGTCAGGCAGCTACGTGGGCCTCGCTGCACACATTTACAAAGCATTACTGCCTTGACAGTCCGGTCCGGAGGGACGGCTTCTTTGGCCGTTCTGTCCTCCGGGACTTCCTTGTCTGATCTTTGTTCGCAGACCCACCACCGGGGTTGGTATTGCTGGGGTATCTATTCTAAGGTAAGGAATCTGTCACTAACATGTCTCTTTCAGATGCACAAGTTACTAACTTGTGTAACGATATATCTGTAAGAGACAGTAGTTAGTGACAGATTCCTTACCGCCCCACCCATCCTCCCCGTTCTGCCAACTGATTTCTAGGTTAAGGACATCCCTTTCAGGGCCCTAGTATTTTTCAGACACCTATGTCAGCTTCTTGCATGGCTCTGCGTTCCTGGAGCGGAAAGTCGTGTACAGAACTGACGTCAGCGCGCAGGGGCGGCGTCTAAGTACTGCCCGCGACGTCATCCCGGCGATCACGACGCCGACGACGGACACGGAGCTGCACGACGCCGCCTGACGCGCAAGGGTACTGCTACGCAAAAACTTTCCGGATCCAGCCTGACGCCTGGGGATATTCTAAGGTAAGGAATCTGTCACTAACTACTGTCTCTTACAGATATATCGTTACACAAGTTAGTAACTTGTGCATTAATCCTGATACTGGGCATATTCTAACCAAAAATCCAGCAAAACACAAGCTTCCTGAAGAGGACACTACTGATAAGATTCCCTTAAAGAAGGAGGAGGACATGGTTATCCTGCCCCACAACCCTCTCCACCTCCATCATCTTCTCCACAATTAATAATTGAAGATCCATTACACATAACACCTCAGGAATGTCCACATACAGATCCAGATGTGGATCAGGGTGATGATGATACTCATTTGCCTGTAGACCCATGGAATGATTACACCATTGACCCTCCAGTAGACAAGCCAGACCTTTATCTTGCAAAACCATCACCACCAGATGATAATTTGGCTTTCAACAGCTCATTGCCGGAGCAGCAGAGTATCATGTGATAACGTTACATAGAAAAACATTAGAAGAGGACTTTCTGTTTGAAACACTTCAGTCCACACATAGGCCAAGTCAAACACTCCCTATGCTTAAAGGCATGATGAGTGTAGGAAGCTGGCTCTGTATATACTATACCAAAGTAAGGTATAGTGTGCACAGAGTCCAGTGGAACCCCAAAGGTTGGCAGAGGTAAAGTTAGATAGCACCTCACTCTTTATTTGTGGTAGTGTGGTCGAGCAGTAAGGCTTTATCAGAGGACAGTGTTAAGCATTTGTTGTACGCACTCAGTCAGCAAATGACTTCACACACCCAAAGACTGAACTTCAGACCAATTGTTTTTGTATAAAAATATTCTTTTAGTTATTTTATTTCCTAGAACCAAGCAAGCCTGGTACAGGTAAGTGATGAGTACTTTGCAGTAAATATACAGATTGTAACACAGTTTGGATTGCAATTGTAAATGTACTTTGATTTGATTACAGTAGTGTTACTGATAATGCAATGCTTTTCAGAATACAGTACATATACTTTGTATAGGATTTTGAGTAAAATTACAGGAAAATTACAGGTAAGTTACTTTTGAGATTACTTTTCTTACACAGTGTAGTATACCTGGATACTACACTGGAACATTTCCTGTAAACAGGTAAGTAAAATCGTTTTTGTTAGTTAATACAATTTTAAAGAATTTCTTTGGGTTTTCAAACTCCACACTTAGAAACTTTTCCAAGAAAAACATTCAATGTTATGGAGGAAAATAGTGTTATCGGTTTTAGGGTAAATATTCGGTAGTGGGAGTTGAGGTTCAGGGTCAGGGATGCACTCTCGTTACACCCTCAGAGTCACTAGGGCGGCCGGGTGCAGAGTGCTGAGGCCCAATATTATCCAATGGGGGATAGGGGACCTGAGGTTGGTGGCAGCTGACGAGCAGGCAACTTGGTTGTGGGAGCAAAGCTCCTAGACTTTAGCTCAGGGCAAATGAGGAAACAAAGTAGCACCAAAGGTGCACCCTCAGCGGCACTAGGACGGCCAGCTGCAGGGTGCTGTTTCGACGTCGGGCACCCTATTGTTTGCAATGGGGAACCACCGGTTTGCAAAGGCACTGCAGGCTTGGGGACGAAGGTCTTCTGTGTGCGACCACCACTTCGAGAGGCAAGTTGGGATCTTGGGGGTTGGTTAGGCACTGTCGGTTGGACCACCCAAGGCTGTGAGGCATCGGGTGCAGGGGTGTCTTTTAGGGTCGGATCTTCTTACCAGCTCCTGGTCACGGTTGGGGGGACCCTCCGGATTTAGGCTGCAGGTGTCGGCTGGAGGTTTGAGGCAGGTCAGGGGTCGGCGGATCTTGGGTCAGGATCGCCGGGGGGACCTCCTCGTCATGTTTGCCCACTTGAGCTTGGGCCGTGGACGGCAGGTGCAGAGTGGTGCGGATTCGCGGTGTCCGGCCGGAGCCAGAAGTTGGAGATTAACAAATCCGGTGTTCACGGGAGACAGTCTTTGTGGTTGAAGGCAGGCAGGTCCTCCGGGGTTTTCGAGGTTGCTGGCTGCAGGACACACCGGGATTTCGCAGGAGCAGGTTCGAAGTGGAGACAGGCCGGTAGGGCTGGGGACAAGTCAGTGGACGTCTTCCTCTTGTTAGCTTCGGCACGGCTGTTCGGTCCTTCTTCTTTTTTTCTTG
This sequence comes from Calotriton arnoldi, assembly GCA_963921515.1. Taxonomy (NCBI): domain Eukaryota; kingdom Metazoa; phylum Chordata; class Amphibia; order Caudata; family Salamandridae; genus Calotriton; species Calotriton arnoldi. The sequence continues at coordinate 1,039,556 of CAWUFW010002558.1, read as the reverse complement.
TAGTTTCTTCTGGTCTGAGGAAGCAAGGTTCGGGGGGGGCCCTAAATACTAGATTTACAGGTAGGTAAAAGGTTGGGACCAATGGCTCCCTTCCTTGGGGTGGGTACACCCCCTATTGGCAGAAGTCTTTTCCTGGTTGGCTGAGGCCCCCCATCTTCAAGATGGCAGGGACTGAGAGTTGCCTCACCTCGCCTCCCCCACCTGAGGGGTGGAGTTGGCAGAGGTGGGCACACCTCTCTTCCTCACTTGTTTTTCCCGCCGGTTCTCCCGCCCAAAGTGGTGGTCAGAACCAGTGGGACCAGTTGCTGAAAGCAGCAAGTGGCCTGGGGAAGCTCACAAAGGCGGCAAGCCTTAAAAGCTTCCCCTTCATGGACCCTTCCCATCCTGGGGGAGGAGGGTTGGCACCTCGTCCCAGGATGTGCATTGTTTCAGGCCCCCGAGAGCAGCAGGCTCTCGACCCAGGGGTCCAGAAACATGTCTGGTGGTGGCAGCTGAAAGCAGCCTAGACACTAGTGGTAGGTTAGTTTTCAGGGGGAATATCTAAGATGCCCTCTGTGTGCATTTTTCATTAAATCCCACACTGGCATCAGTGTGGGTTTAATGTGCTGAGAAGTTTGATACCAAACTTCTCAGTTTTCAGTGTAGCCATTATGGTGCTGTGGAGTTTGTAATGACAAACTCCCAACACCATATACTCCTAATGGCAGCACTGCACTTACAATGCCTAAGAATGGACTTGGACACTGTAGGGGTACAGGGCTCATGCACCTGTACCCTCACCACTGGTATAGTGCACCCAGCTAGAGGAGTGACTGATCTATGTCAGGGCAGTGGGTTGTAGGCATGGCACACAGGGATGTGTGCCATGTCGACTCTTCACTTTGTTCTGCACCAAAACACGCAGTGTGTGAGTGTGAAGGTACAGGACCTCTAAGGGTGGCACAATAAGTGCTGCAGCCCTTAGAGGCCTTCTCTGGTCACAGTGCCCTGGGTACCTGTGGTACCATTTACCAGGGGCTGACCTGTGGCCAGAGATGCCAATTGGGTTTAGGCTTCAATGCAGTTTTATGGGAAAGAACATAGGCCCTGGGTACCTGGTTAGCAGGAGCACAGGGCACACTAAGTCAAAGCACATCAGCAATTCAGCAAAAAGTGGGGGCAACCATGCAGAAAGAGGGCACTTTCTCACAATGAGACATGCAGATGATATCTTTAAAGACCCTGTCAGAGCACGTATTTTAACTCCAAGGGTAGATAAAAAATATAAACCCTCGCCACTTGCTGCTGCTGGGGACTATCTGTTCCAGAATCCTTCCCTGGAGGGGAGGAGTGTCGCTGACCAAACGCGCTAAAAAGCGCGAGCTATCATCGCGGCGCGGGACGCCAGAGCCTTCTGTTTTCGGCCACTTGCTGCTGCTGGGGACTATCTGTTCCAGAATCCTTCCCTGGAGGTGAGGAGTGTCGCTGACCAAACGCGCTAAAAGCGCGAAGCTATCATCGCGGCGCTGGACGCGCGCGGGCTAGCCCGGGCCAAGCCCGGGCCAAGGGCGGGCCCGTCCTTGCCCGTCATTGCCAGGAAGAGGCAGGGCAGGGCCACCCCCCTGACATTTTCCCTTTGATACTGTGCAGTGTAGACTATGGCTCTGATCTTCTAATCTACCTGTGAACCCGAGGTACTGTGCTGTCTAAAGAAACATATTTGGTGGGGTTCTTCCCCTCGAGCTGTTTTCATTGGCCATGATCATTGATTATTTTGAGGTTCTAAATGTGCAGGGCTAGTTTTGTGAGTTCTAAATCTGTGTTTTTAACATATACTTTTAAATACTTCTTTTAGCCAAATTGTAAATTGATTATTTGTCTGCTGTTTAGTAAAATATTTACCTGGGTATTTGTGAAGGATGGGCAAAAGGAAAGGTCAGGAGCGGGTTAGTGGCCCCACAAATGCAAAAAAAAAGAGAAAATCTCCTGGCACAGTCTGTCATGAGACCATGGATCGTATTGAATTAATTTTATCAGAGTGCCAGGAGATAGCAGACTCTCAAATAAATACCTCTATTGTGGTTGAAGACCTGCCTGGCGAGCTGGCTGCTGAGTTTGGGGCTGGGGTAATGGGCTCACCCCCGCCCCCTTCTGCACAAATCGTGAAATACAAGTCTATCCCGGGCAAGAAAATCCCACGTATGTTCCATCCCAAATTGAAAGGTAATAAAAAAAAAGGGTTTGTCTAAGGAGATGGGACCTGCCAATAGACAAGGCTCGGGATGTACCTAGTGGGCCTTCCCCTATACCCTATGTTGTTCAGGTAGATTGTCACAACAGATTTGATGTATTAGAGGTTGATGACCTCGAAGCATCTGAGCCAAACGTTAACAAAGATAGAGGTGCCCCTTTTAACGAATTGGCTGTGATTAGGTCCTTGCTTGAATCCCTAAGAGAGGAAGTGGTTGCTCTCAGAGGGGAGGTTCGGAGTCTCTCCCAGGGAGCTATTAATGGTACTGGGAGAGAAGCAAGTTTTTCACCTCTTAATAGTATATTAGCAATACCGTCTGTAGAAAATGATAGTTGCATGAAGCAATTATACCATGGGCAGAAAGAGAAGTACACTAGAGCTCTAGTGCCAGATTCCTTCCCCCAACCTCTATTACCTGAAGAGTTATCCCCCACAAAGTGTTGGAACCAGAGAGTATTAAATTGTCCCCCTCAGGGAGTTGCCAGTGGGGGTCAGGGACAAAAATACCTGGATAGAGGGGAGGTGATTTTGGACGAGGGTTGTACACGCAGGCCATCCCATGAAGCCCCATATGGCTTTGGGGTGGTAAGGGATGGAGTGTATAGAGGGCTGGAGAGTAGGGGCAGTCAAGGTACAATCTATCTTATAAACGTTCCAAAACCTTTAGATAGAGGTTACGAGGACCATAGCTCCCTAACAAACAAGGTTATCCATTGGCTTAGGACATCCCGTCACTGCTATTCCATCATAAGGGATGATATTAGATGTGTTAGTAGACTATCTATTCCGGGGGGAAAAAAAGACACAATTGTAGTTAGTTTTTTCGATGAAACCATGGTTTCTGGGCTTTTGTCAATTGATGCCCGTACTCTCCCCCCCTCTAACACATTCATCTGAAAGAGACACGTTAGTGATAGATTCCTTACCTTAGAATATCCCCAGGCGTCAGGCTGGATCCGGAAAGTTTTGCGTAGCAGTACCCTTGCGCGTCGGTAGGCGGCGTCGTGCGGCTCCGCGTCCGTCGTCGGCGTCGTGATCGCCGGGATGACGTCGCGGGCAGTACTTAGGCGCCGCCCCTGCGCGCTGACGTCAGTTCTTCTTTTTCCGCGCCAGTAAGCGCAGATCCGGGAAGAGCAGTGCCCTGGTCAATTTTTGACCATACTTTTTGGTGATTTTTTCACTGTCTTTTTCCACCATTCAGGTGTCGTAGGGATGCCCGGCTTCAAGCGATGCGGCGCCTGTGCGCGGATGATGTCCGTCACCGACCCGCATTGGGAGTGTCTCTTCTGCCTCGGCCGAGGCCACGACACCGAGTCTTGTCCCGAATGCCAGGCCCTCAACCCGAAGGCTTTGCGAGAGCGGTCTCGAAAGCTCCTCGAGGCCCGGCATTCGGCTCCGCGGAAGCCCCGGTCGCGTGAGAGGTCCAGGGGTCGCCGCGGAGTGCACACCGGTCGCCGGCGTCGAAGTCTTCTTCGTCCGGTAAGTCTCGACACAAGAAGTCCAAGAAGCATCGTCGCCTCGGACTTCGCCCGCCGGTCTCGCGACTCGGCTGAGGCCCCTCCCGGCACCGTCCCCGCCCCGCGGCCCCGGACTTGCCTGTGGAGTCGCCCCGTCATACCCGCCCTTCCCGGGTTCGGGGGCGGATCCGGCCAAGGTACAGGAGTTCCTGTCGGCCATGGCCCGCCTCTTCGGGCCTTCAGGCCCCTCCGGTGCGCCTTCGGGCCCCGCGGGCCCTGATGGGGTTGATCCGGCGTCACCGGCGGCTCCGGCCCCGGCGCCGCCCGAGCCTCCAGCCTCGATCCCGGCTCCGGCTCCGGCCCCGGCCTCGATCCCGGCTCCACAACTCCCATCGACGCCGGTCGACCTCACGACACCTCCGCCGGCGCCGATGTCTCCGGTGCCGCTCTCGACGCCGCCCTGGGCTCCGGGCGGCGTCGTCCCCCAGTTCCTTCCGGCTCCGGACATGGTCCCGGAGCGACGCCGCTCGACGCCGGCTCCGGCGCCGATGGGACCTTGGGTCCCAAATGTCCCTCCTCCTCCTTATTTTGAACCAGAGGAGGACCAGGAGGACTGGGAGGGGTCTGATGACCCTCTAACACGCAACTGTCAGTATGATGAGGACTGGACAGAGAGTCTAGGGGAGGCCAGTGGTCTGGATACTTCTCCTGACACTGGCATGCTGTCTCCTCCCGTGGCTACGGAGGAGGGGGCCAATTTGGTACGGTGTTGCGTAGGGCTGCTGGGGCCTTACGTCTCCAGCTCCCTACTTTGACGGTCAAGACTAACATCTTGACAGAGGTGCTTTCAGCCGGCAGCCTCCTCTGCGGAGACTGTGCTGCCGTTTAACGACGCCCTCACGGACGTTCTTTTGGGCGCCTGGTCCAAGCCCAACACAGGGGCTCCTGTGGATCGGAACGTGTCACGACGCCATCGCCCCGCTCCGGGCGACCCCCTGTTTCTTTCTGTCCACCCCACTCCTGAGAGCTTGGTTGTCCAAGCCTCCGCTTCCCAAACCGCCTTCCCTACCGCTCCTCCGGATAGGGAATCCAAACGCCTGGATCAGTTTGGGAAGAAAGGTTTTTCTTCCTCCAGTGCTGGCTTGCGGTCCGTTAACACCGCTTGTCTTTTGGGCCGATATACCCACTCCCTGTGGGATTCGGTGGCGGATGTTTTGCCCCAGTGCCCTGAGGAGGTCCAGGCACTGCTTTCCCGCGCCATTGCGGAAGGAAGGGATGCGGCCAAATACACTATCCGTTGTGGCCTTGACACCGCCGACTCGCTGGGCAGGTCCATTGCAACGACGGTGGCGCTCCGGCGCCACGCCTGGCTGAGAACCACTGGTTTTTCAGGGGATGTCCAGAATACTCTCATGGACATGCCCTTTGATGGAGTCGGTCTTTTTGGGTCCAAAGCAGACCATGCGTTGGAGCGCTTTAAGGACTCACGGGCTACTGCAAAGTCCCTGGGCCTTTCTGCTACACGCCCTCCGCTGCCTTCTGCTTTTCGCCCCTATCGTGGTCACGGTAGGGGCGCCCTTCACGTCAGCAGCCCAGCCACCGGCCCGCGCAGCAGGCGTCTTCGCGTGGCCGAGGACGTGATTCCGCCGTGGCGGATCGGGCAACCAGCGTGCGGGTCAGGCCACCACCTCCAACCCGTCCGCGGCCTCCAAGCCCTCCTAGTCCCTCCTTTCAGGTGCACGGCACGCCAGTAGGGGCAGGGTCCGCCATCACCTTCCCCACTGGCGCACCATCACCTCGGACAGGTGGGTCTTGGACATTGTCCGAAGGGGCTACTCCCTCCCCTTCGAGACCACCCCCCAGCCATGCCACCTCAATTCCACCGCATGTCAGGGGATCACTTGGTGCTTCTACGGAAGGAAGTCACGGCCCTCTTGGCCAAGAGGGCCATCGAGCATGTTCCGACCCCAGAAGTAGGGCGTGGTTGCTACTCCCACTACTTTCTGGTGCCCAAAAGGGACAAGGAGGACATGCGTCCTATCTTGGACCTCCGGAACGCCAATCGCTTCCTCCGGAAGGAGAAGTTCAAGATGCTCACCCTAGCTCAGGTCTTGACTGCCCTCGACCCTGGAGACTGGTTGGTGGCGTTGGACTTGCAGGACGCGTATTTCCACATCCCCGTCCTGCCGGCCCACCGGCGTTACCTTCGGTTCACGGTAGGCCCCGAGCATTTTCAGTTCACCGTGCTCCCTTTGGCCTTACAAGTGCCCCTCGGGTGTTCACGAAAGTGATGGCGGTGGTCGCAGCTCATCTGCGCCGGGCAGGGGTTTCAGTCTTCCCCTACCTCGACGACTGGCTGCTGAAGGCGGGCTCGTCCCAGGCAGTCGTCTCCCACCTCCAGACTACGGCCGAACTCCTGCACTCGCTGGGGTTCTCCATCAATGTGCCGAAGTCGCATCTAATTCCTTCTCCACAGCTCCTTTTCATCGGAGCAGTTCTGGACACGACGCAGTTTCGGGCCTATCCTCCCGAACGGCGAGTCCGGGATATTCAGGCTATGATTCCAATCTTTCGGCCTTTATCCTGGGTTTCGGCACGGATGACCCTGAGGCTGCTGGGCCTCATGGCCTCCTGCATCCTGCTGGTCAATCATGCCAGATGGCATATGCGGGCTCTGCAGTGGGACCTGAAGTTCCAGTGGGCGCAGCACCAGGGCAACCTGTCCGATCACGTCCAGATCTCGGAGGGGACTGCAAAACAGTTGCAGTGGTGGCTCTCGAACCGGCAATGGGTCATGGGCAGATCCCTCTCCTTCCCCAGCCAGAGCATACAGTTGTGACGGACGCGTCCCTTCTGGGATGGGGCGGTCACATGGGAGAGGCGGAGATCAGAGGCCTCTGGTCTCCGGGCGGAGTCCCGGCTCCATATCAACATTCTGGAGCTCCGGGCGATCCGACTTGCACTCAAGGCATTCCTTCCCTCTGTCAAAGGGAAGGTAGTGCAGGTGTTCACAGACAACACCACCGCCATGTGGTACTGCAACAAACAAGGCGGGGTGGGGTCGTGGACCCTTTGTCAGGAGGCTCTGCGCCTCTGGACATGGCTGGAACATCAGGGCATGTTCCTGGTGGTTCAACACCTGGCAGGTTCCCTGAACGCCAGGGCGGACGAACCTCAGCCGCAGGTGCATGATGGATCACGAATGGCGTCTTCACTCGGAAGTGGCGCAAGGACTCTTTCTACAGTGGGGAGAGCCTTGGTTAGATCTATTCGCCACCGAAGAGAACGCGCAATGTCATCAGTTCTGCGCGTTGGAATTTCCAAGGCGGCACTCGCTCGGCGACGCTTTCGTCACGAGTGGAGTTGCGGTCTATTGTACGCCTTTCCGCCTATACCACTTCTACCCAGAGTGTTGAAGAAGATTCGGCACGACCGGGCCCAAGTCATTCTTGTGGCTCCGGACTGGGCTCGAAGAGTTTGGTATCCCGAGCTACTCAATATGAGCATAGATCCCCCGATCCGTCTGCCTCTTCGGGAGGATCTTCTGTCGCAGCAGCAGGGGACGGTCCTCCACCCGAACCTGTCCAGTCTACACCTGCTTGCGTGGAGATTGAGCGGCGGCAGTTGATTCCTTTCGACTTGCCTCCCGAAGTTTGTGATGTGATTCTGGCAGCCAGGCGTCCCTCCACTAAGGTGGTATACGCCTGCAGGTGGAACAAATTTGTGGCATGGTGCACAGCAAAGGCTGTGAATCCCCTTTCTGCCCCTCTTTCTGAGGTCCTTCTGTTCCTTCTCTCTTTGGCCCAACAGGGTTCTGCCCTGGGTACCATCAAGGGTTATCTTTGTGCTATCTCGGCCTTCCTCAGGCTCCCTGATCAGCCCTCCCTTTTCAAGTCCCCTGTTGTTAACAGGTTCTTAAAAGGCATTACTCACCTCTTCCCTCCTGTTCCGTTTGTGATGCCTCAGTGGGACTTGAACTTGGTTCTTACCTTTTAATGTGCGCTCCCTTTGAGCCTCTACATAACTGTCCTCTTCGTCTTCTGACTCTGAAGACAGCCTTTCTGGTGGCCATCACCTCCGCTCGGCGGGTGAGTGAGCTCCAGGCTCTATCTTGCAAACCTCCCTTTCTGTCTGTTCATCCAGACAAGGTTGTTCTTCGGACGCGTCCGTCCTTCTTGCCAAAGGTGGTTACTGCTTTCCACATTGGGCAGACCATCACTTTGCCCACCTTCTTTCCGCCTCCGCATCCTTCCAGAGAGGAAGAGAGGCTCCACCGTCTGGACCCAAAACGTGCGCTCTCTTTTATATTGACCGCACAAAACACTTCCGGGTGGATGACCAGCTCTTTGTTGGCTACGTGGGCGCCAAAAAGGTCGGGCGGTGCACAAGAGGACCATCTCCCGCTGGGTTACCTTGTGCATCAAGGCCTGCTATTCTTTGGCTAAAAAGGAACCTCCTGTTGGGCTGCGTGCCCATTCCACCAGGGCAACGGCTGCTACCACGGCCTTGGGCCGCGGTGTTCCGCTGCCGGTTATCTGTCAGGCGGCTACGTGGGCCTCGCTGCACACGTTTACTAAGCATTACTGCCTTGACAGTCAGGTCCGGAGGGACGGCTTCTTTGGCCGTTCTGTCCTCCAGGACTTCCTTGTCTGATCTTTGTTCGCAGACCCACCACCGGGGTTGGTATTGCTGGGGTATCTATTCTAAGGTAAGGAATCTATCACTAACGTGTCTCTTTCAGATGCACAAGTTACTAACTTGTGTAACGATATATCTGTAAGAGACAGTAGTTAGTGATAGATTCCTTACCGCCCCACCCATCCTCCCCGTTCTGCGAACTGATTTCTAGGGTTAAGGACATCCCCTTCAGGGCCCTAGTATTTTTCAGACACCTGTGTCAGCTTCTTGCATGGCTCTGCGTTCCTGGCGCGGAAAGTCGTGTACAGAACTGGACGTCAGCGCGCAGGGGCGGCGCCTAAGTACTGCCCGCGACGTCATCCCGGCGATCACGACGCCGACGACGGACGCGGAGCCGCACGACGCCGCCTACCGACGCGCAAGGGTACTGCTACGCAAAACTTTCCGGATCCAGCCTGACGCCTGGGGATATTCTAAGGTAAGGAATCTATCACTAACTACTGTCTCTTACAGATATATCGTTACACAAGTTAGTAACTTGTGCATTGAGATCAGATATCAATACCCATACAAAGAAGGAACAACATTGCCTAGATTGTGTAGGGAAGATCCTTGTTTCGGCCTTAGTGGGACAAATAGTAGCCAATATTGACTGAAATCAGATAATGATATGTTATCAGATTCCTGGCAGGATCCTTTTTCTCCTTTTTAAATCCTTTGTTACTGGCAAATTCTATACCGAATACTGACCCTTGTGCTGATGGGCTTGATGATAGTAGCACAAACCGAAGTACGGTAAATGAATTTTCAAAGGTAATTTTCCCTTGGCTATTGATATGCATCCAGTCAGTCTAGATTGTGTTCTGGTTAATGATTGTGACCAGGATGAGGGGATAATCTCTGCTTTTGGTTTGCATATCCTAGTGTGGAATGTTGCTGGGATCCAGAAACTCCAATCGGAGCCTGATTGGTGTAGTTTCGTGGATTGCTATGATTTAATCCTTTTCCAGGAAACATGGAGTTTGGTTACCCCTTATAGAGATGGTTACTCAGCTTATGCAATTGATGCAAAGAGGAAAAACAGGGTAGACCTTTGGAGGTCTTGCAACCTGGGTTAAAACCAATTTAGGAGCTAAAGTAAAGCTTCTAAATGTGGATTCACAGGACATCTTGGCTCTAGAATTGACCCTGTTCAGTGGGTGGAAGGTTAGAATTTTTAATGTCTACAATAGAGTAGGTGCCCCAAATGACGATACAGATACAATCCGCAAGGTAGACGATGTCTTGTCGAATTATTCTGATAATATCCCAACCATAGTAGCAGGAGACTTAAATTGCACTTTTGAACCTCTTACCTCAATTCCCTATGACCTGATGGAGGATTGGGACCGTTTATGGTCTATTCCCCTTTGGATCTCCCAACAGTAAGATGGTCGAAGAGAGCTGCCCAAGTGTTGGCGCTAACTCTTCAGCATGAGCTTAGAGCTATTAATGGTAGGTCAAAGTCGGACTCAAACGGGGAACATACCTATAATAGGCCGGGCAAAACCAGTAGAATTGACTACTGTTTAATTACCCCTGATCTTTGGCCCCTATTGGTAGACATGGAAGTAGTGAAAAGATCGGAGAGTGACCACCATCCTCTCGCTATTAGCTTGTCTATAGAGGGCCCACTTAAACCAAATACTCTGACAAATCCTGAAGTAGGTTTACTCACTAGGGCTAATGATCAGAAAGCCCTGAGATGGGCATGGGTTGAGAGACATCCGGAAACACTAGAAATAGTAAAGATCAAGGCAAGGCAAGTTATTAATGACTTGAGTGATTCCTGCCCGATCGAAGCCATTAAAAATCTAGGGCACCTGCATGATTTGTTTTTAGTGAGGTAAGAGGCTTACTGAGTCAATCCAAACATTCTAGTGGTAAAGGGGGCCAACGTAGTGGTAGCAAGCATGGTACCAAGAGTCCCTGGTTCAATTCATACTGTAGGAAGGCAAAGGGGGCGCTTATTGGTGCGCTTAAGCGAGGGATCAAGGCAGAAATCTCAATATGTAGAGTGGAATACAAAAGAGCCATTGGTGGTGCTAAAAAGGAGTGGGAGGACTTGCTTTGGACCTCTCTACACACTACTCTGGTTGATCGAGATTCTAAAGGGTTCTGGAAGAATGCTGCTTGCTGGCTTAGGGGGGAAAGCCCCACCCTTGAATACACAGTTCAACCAGAGGAGTGGGTTGCGCATTTTGGCTCCCTTTATGGAGATGACTCTTGTATAGCTAGGGAGGGCCTGGAGGAGTGGGCCCCAAATGGGGCTCACGACGAGGGAGACTTGGTTTTCACCCTTGAAGAAACTTTAACAGCAATTTCATCCTGTGTTCCTTCTCGTGCCCCCGGCCCAGACAGAATACCCAATGATTTGTATAGGGAAGATAGATTGTTGTGGAGCCAATATATAAATTTGATGTCTAATCTGATTTTGCAGGGCGCTCCTATTCCACCTTCATGGAGGATAGCGGAAATAGTTCCCATTTTTAAAAAGGGGGATAGATCCTCACCCTTGAGTTATAGGCCCATAAGCCTTATTGATTCGCTCCAAAAAATATTTTGTAAGCAGGTTTTAGGCAGGGTCCAAAATTGGATAAAGGAAGATAATATTTTGAGTGATCTGCAGGCGGGTTTTCGCTCTAAGATTAGTACCCTGGACCAGGTGTTCCGCCTAATTTGTATTTATTGGAAAGAAGTGGCTGTGAAGGGTGGTAAGCTCTATGTAGCATTCGTCGATTTGCGTACAGCATTCGACTTAGTTTCACGAGAAAAACTTTGGAGGGTGCTTCGTGAGTTGGGCATCCCGATAAATATTTTAAACATCTTAATTTATCTACACTCTGAGAATTCTGCACAGGTGAGATGGGGTCCCAACAACCAAGTAACAGAAACCTTCCCAGTCAAACGCGGAGTAAGACAGGGCTGTGTGTTGGCACCCACTCTTTTACTCTCTTCATAAATGGTGTAGTTGAGTGTTTAGACAGGGATGGTTGCGATGCACCAAAAATAGGGTCACGTAGGGTTCCGGCATTACTTTTTGCCGATGATACCCTGTTAATTTCGAAATCACCACAAGGACTTCAGCAACTTTTAAACGACTTTTTAAAGTTTTGTAAGGACAGAGGGCTTAGTTTAAATGAAACAAAAACTAAATTTATGGTTTTTAACAAGGGTAGAGGATTAGTGAAGACTAGACCGATGTGGGCTGGTAGCACAATCTTAGAGCAAGTTGAAGAATTTGATTATTTGGGTATTCGGCTTACCCCATCAATTAATTGGAGTTTACAGGTTGAAAAAGCAAAATTACAACTTATCCATCAGTCTGCACATATAAGCAAAATCCATAAGAGTACAGTCTCTAGGCAGATTGCTCCAGCCCTTGAGATCTATAACACCAAAGTCTTGGGTGGGGTACTCTATGGTGCGGAGTTGTGGGGTTTTACTTCCCTAGTTGCTCTACCAACAGTAGAAAATCGGTTCCTTAGATCATTGGTTGGCCTTCCGGCTAGTACACCCTTGGTCCCTTTCTTCCTGGATTTGGCACAAAAACAAGTAAAGCATAAAGTGAATTTTAAAATGTTATCCTTTTGGTATAGGATCTGGACGGTAACTGAGCTGGAGCCTTACCGTGAGGCTTTAAAGGAACTCTTAAGACTCCTCAGGTAGAATCTCTAAAGTGGTTTATTCACTTACGTTCTTTATTGGGGAGAGTAGGGATGGAAAGCTTTTGGTCGTGTCCAGAAACAATGATTGGCATCACAAGGGTGGAACTGAAAAAAATGTATTGGGAAAAATATTTCACCAGTATCAAGTAGAACAGTCCACAGGATTGACAAAAGTTTTTTTATCTCATAAATGCACTCCAGGGTTTGAAGTAACAATTGAGGAAATTACACCACCACTGGCTCGAAAGTTGTTCCTACAGTTTAGGTATAAGACCTTACCCACTAAACTCTTCTGTTCAAGGTGGTGCACTAGTATACCGGTTGATGATTTGTGTCCCGCGTGTAAATCTTCCCAAGAATCAATTGTTCATTTACTCTTTTTCTGTCCTTATTATATAATACTGAGAAAAAGATGGATTGTACCCCTATGTAAAGCTATTGGTCCAGGACATTATTTAGAAATTCTGAGGCAACTGTCAGTAGATACAAGTAGAATAATAGCCTTTAGCATCTCCCGATTTCTCCATGCTGTATGGATAAGACGGGCGAAGCTTATGAAGTGATTCTTTTTAGTTAACACTTCAATTGTGGGAATAAAATGAAATGCTGTATAATACCCAGCCCAAAATTTATGATGGTTTTGCTCTTTTATAAATTTCTTAGTCTTTTAAACATGGTTAATTTTAACTGGTGTTTTAATATATTTTATATTGTGATATATTTTTTGGATCTCTGAGACCGTAAAATAAAGCCAAGGATTGGGCGAAGTTTAAAAAAAAATATATATATCTAATCGTTTTCTACTCAAGTACACCGTAATGAAGTTTGTAATCGTAAATAATTATGTATTTTTTAAAGAAAAAATCATGCTGCTAATATAGTGAACTTTGCTCCTTTGCACAAAAACTGACGCACTTTTTCAATCTTGCTGTGACTGTAAATAGGTAATGATTGTTTCTTCAAAATGGAATGTTTTATTTGTATAGTGTTTGTAATTGTCTTATTTTATGGTGTACTTTTATGATTCTCAGAGATCGAAATAAAGTCTTTGAATTGAATTGAATTGAATAAACCCTCACCATCAGATCCTGTGTTTATTAAGGGACAATGACCTCTTGACTCCATAGTAGTGACCAACGCTTGCAAAAGAGCTAACTCGCAAACCTCTGGGGATGCACCTCCCCCAGATAAAGAATCCAAACGTATATATGCCTCTAGAAAACGAGTAGTTGTTCAAGCCGCTAACCACTGGCGTATCACAAACACACAGGGCCTACTAGCTAGGTACGACAGGGCACACTGGGATGAGATGGAGCAACTGCTCCAATATCTCCCAGACAAACACAAAACTAAGGCACAGCAGTTAGTTGAAGAGGGAAAACTCATCTCTAACTCCTCAATAAGATGTGCTTTAGACGCAGCTGACACCGCAGCTAGGGAGATCAATACCAGCATTCTCCTTAGAAGGCATGCATGGCTTAGGATCTCGGGGTTTAAGCCTGAGGTTCAACAGTCCATTTTGAACACTCCTTTTGATAAACAACACCCGTTTGGTCCTGTAGCCGACCAATCCTTAGAAAAAATGAAAAAGGACACGGAAGTAGCAAAATCCATGAAGGCGCTCCAGTCCCCAATCAATAGAGGCTCCTTTTGCCACTTGTTTTACAGAGCAGGGTCCAAAACAACGTCCTCAGACCCTAATGCTTCCTCTTACAAAGGTAACAACCAATCCTTTTCCTCTAGAGTTTTCTACAAAGGAGGATATAGTGGAAACAATTCCAAAGGCAGGGGTAAAGGCGCCACACCACGTAACACTCCTTCCCCTAATAAACAGTGACTTGCCCACACTTCCCCCCGATCACTCAACACCTATCGGGGGAAGACTTCAACAGTTTATATCCATTTGGCAATCTATAACAACCGGCAAATGGGAACTAGACCTTATCCAACATGGTTATTGCCTGGAGCTCACCTCCAATCCAGGAAACATTCCACCTCTCCTTCACAAATTGTCGTCAGACTATTTGCAGTTACTCAAACAAGAGGTGCAATCTCTCTTACAAAAGGGAGCCATAGAACCGGTTGCATTTCAGTACCAAGGTTCAGGGGTTTACTCTCTTTATTTTCTAATTCCCAAAAAGGACGGTTCCTTAAGACCAATTTTGGATCTCAGAAAATTAAACTACTACATACTGTCAGAACATTTCCATATGGTAACGCTTCAGCATGTTCTTCCTCTCCTACAGCAAGGCGATTTTTTTTTTTTGTCCACACTGGACTTAAAAGACGCATATTTTTACATCCCCATTCATCCAGCTCATCGCAAATATCTCAGATTTGTGATAGCAGGCAAACACTATCAGTTCAAAGTACTTCCATTCGGAGTAACTACTGCTCCCAGGGTATTTACAAAGTGCCTAGCAGTAGTAGCAGCTCATCTCGGAAGACAACAAATTCTTGTCTTCCCTTACCTAGTCAACTGGCTCATCAAAGCCACACACACCAAAAGTGTCTTCAAAACACTCTTACCATGCTACACCTACTCTAACAATTGGGTTTCACGGTCAACATTCAAAAGACTCACCTACAGTCTTCACAGATACAATCTTATCTAGGAGCCACTCTCTAACCTTCCCCAATGCAGCCAGAATTTCCAATATCCAAACTCTATTGCTGCAGTTCTAAACCTTGTCAGCTAGGACCTTCATGCGGCTATTGGGAATGATGGCATCATGCATTGCAATAGTACCTCATGCAAGACTACACATGCGTCCTTTACAAGAATGCTTAGCACGTCAGTGGAATCAGTCAAAGGGTCAAATAACAGATCTAGTGTTGGTGGGCAGCCGCACCCATCGCTCTCTGCAGTGGTGGAACCCACAAAATTTATCAAAAGGGCGGCCTTTCATTGACCCTGTTCCACAAGTCGTGCTAACAGCAGACACATCTCTCACGTGTTGGGGTGCACATCTCCATCATTACACAATTCAAGGTCTATGGGACAAAAAACACATCAACATCCACTATCTAGAGCGTCTAGCAGTGTTTCTAGCGCTGAAAGCTTTTCAGTCTCATCTCACAGGCAAAGTTGTCCTAGTCCGCACAGACAACATGACAGCAATGTACTATGTCCAAAAACAAGCAGGGGTGGCACACACTCTCCAACTGTCACAACTTTCTCAGACAATTTGGAAATGGGCAATCCATCACAAGATTCACCTTCTGGCAGAACACCTCCCGTGAGTGAACAATCAAATTGCCGACCACCTCAGCAGAACGAGACAGCAAATACACGAGTTGGTACTTCATCCCCAAGTTCTCCTTCCATACTTTCTACAATGGGGATACCCACAAATAGATCTGTTAGCCACAGAGGACAACGCACAATGCCCAAACTTCGCCTCCAGGTTCCCACACCCTCTCTCCAAAAGCAATGCCCTATGGATGAATAAGTCAGGGAAATTTGCCTACGCTTTTCCGCCTCTCTCACTGCTTCCGTTTCTGGCTCGGAAACTCAGGCAAACATCACTCACACTGATTTTGGTAGCTCCCACATAGGCCCGTCAACTATGATACACCACCCTGTTGGAGCTCTCAGTAGTTCCACATCAAAAGCTACATCTCAACTCCAGTCTCCTTACTCAGAACCATGGAAAAATCAAGCATCCAAATCCCAAGGAGCTCAACTTAGCGATTTGACTCCTGAAGTCATAGAGTTTAGATATTTAAATTTGCCACCACAATGTATGAGTATTCTGAAAGAAGCTAGAAGACCTGCTACCAGAGCTTGCTATGCAGCAAAATGGAAACGGTTTGTTGTTTACTGCAATAACAACAAAATTCTACCTCTAGATGCTTCTGCTCAGAACATTGTCTGTTGCCTTATAAACCTACCACAATGTGGGCTAGCTTACACATCTATTAGATAGCACCTTGCAGCAGTAGCTGCGTATTTACAAAACAGATAACATTTGTCTTTGTTCAAAGTTCCTGTCATCAAAGCAGTTATGGAGGGCTTAAAAAGAGTTATACCACCAAGAATTCCACCGGAACCCGCGTGGAATCTTAATGTTGTACTTACAAGACTTATGGGTCCACCCTTTGATCTGCTACACAAGTGTCCTTTACAGTTTCTCTCTTGGAAGGTTGCATTCCTCATTGCAATCACTTCATTAAGGAGAGTTGGTGAGCTACAGGCATTAACTTTAGAAGAACCCTTCTTTCAGCTCCATAAAGATAGGGTAGTTCCTCGCACCAATCCCAAATTCCTTCCCAAAGTGGTTTCTGCTTTCCATATTAACCAGTCAGTTGAGTTACCTGTGTTCTTTCCTCAACTTGATTCAGTAGCCGAACGAGCTCTTCACACACATGATGTCAAAAGAGCTTTATTGTATTATATAGAAAAAACAAAAGATTTTCGTAAAACAAAGCAACTGTTTCATTTATACTGCCTCACAAAGGCAATCCTATTTCTAAATCTGGCATATCAAGATGGATTATTAAGTGCATTCAAACTTGCTACGCAAAAGACAAAAGAACTTTATTTATACCCCCTAGAGCGCATTCCACTTGCAAAATAGGGGCATCTATGGCCTTTTAGGTAACATTTCTATAGCTGACATTTGTAAAGCAGCAACATGGTCTACACCACACACATTTACCAAACACTATTGTGTGGATGTACTAGCACGTCAACAAGCCAATGTAGGGCAGGCAGTGCTAAAAACACTTTTCCAGACAACTGCAACATCTACTGGTTAGCCACCGCTTTGGGAGTATAAAGCTTTGTAGTCTATGCAAAGCATGTGTATCTACAGAACACATGCCTCAAACGGATTATGGTACTTTCCCAGTAAGCATCTGTTCTTGGCATGTAGAGCTGTAGATTCACATGCGCCCACCCTCCTCCCCGGGCACCTGTAGTTGTTGCAGTTCTCATAATTTACAGTATCTACGCATGGACATCTCTTTACTTCACTCACTCCATTTTCACCCTCCAATCTACCAATGGAGTCGATGCCCATGCGCACTGTCACCGAAAGGAGGAGTCACCTTATCTCGTGACTGGAAAGACTTCTTCAAAGAAAAACAACTTGCAAATATCTAGACCCAACACTAGATGGCAGGAGTATGCAAAGCATGTGAATCTACAGCTCTACATGCCAAGAACAGATGCTTACTGGGTAAGTAACATAATCCTTAAATCGTAGTCTCCCAGGGTAGAATTCAGAAGCTCCAAGGAGTACAGAAAGCAGCTGCCTGACTTCTTTTGAAGCTCCCTAGTCGAGCACACGTGTCCCCGACCTTGTCTGAACTTTACTGGCTCCCACTGGAAAAAATGCATCAGCTATGTGCCAGTGTCAGAAACATTTTGACAATAGAAGTCAACAATATCTGCGCAAGTTGGCAAAACTTTATTCACCTGATCGGAGTCTTAGATCCTCCGGTACAGCACTTGCTATAATTCAGTGTGCAAAATAAGTGGTTATTCCTTTGGCTTTCAATGTTCCAAGGTATGGAACACCCTTCCATTGTACCTGAAACTTAAACCTGCTGAGGCTATCTTTAGGAAAAAACTAAAAACTTGACTGTTTAGATAGAGTTAATGTCTCTAGTCTTTAGAGGCCTGGCATTCACTTCGTACCTTGGATGCCTTTTTAGGTCTCGCCTACGCAGCGCGCATGCGCTGCATAGGAGGGCCTTTAGCCGTCGCTCTGCTCTTTTTGAAGCACATACTCGTGCTTGTGGCAGCATCCACCTTGCGGGAGCGAGCAGCGGCGCGCATGCTAATTGGCTGTTGCTCGCTCCCGCAAGGCGGATGGTGCCACAAGCACGAGTGTGCTTGAAAACAGCTGCTGCTTGTTTCGATCGCGCGCACACCACTCGCAGGACGCTGCAGCGCGCG
This sequence comes from Calotriton arnoldi, assembly GCA_963921515.1. Lineage (NCBI taxonomy): Eukaryota > Metazoa > Chordata > Amphibia > Caudata > Salamandridae > Calotriton > Calotriton arnoldi. The sequence continues at coordinate 1,021,619 of CAWUFW010002558.1, read as the reverse complement.
CGCGCGCGCACCACTCGCGGGACGCTTTCATCATGTCACCATGACATCACTACACCACGGGTGATACCATATATTTTCAGGCCAAGGGGGAGCAGCGTAAGATATGGAGAATATCTTGACAGGATTAGCCATTACGTCCCTAAAACTGATCCAATCGTGCGCCTGAAAATATGACTCCGTGTTTCCTAACATATTGACTCAACAACGGCTCCTCCTCACCGCTGCCCCGTGTGGCTTTCCTTGTCTTCACGTGCCCTAGTCCTCGTGACATCACAACGCAGGGCTACCACATCACTAGCATTCTCGTCACGAGGTGCCGCTTCTGGTGCTGCTATGATTGGATGAAGGCTTTCAAATCAATTAGTGTGTACATTTTCCTCCGTCCTTGTTTAAAATAAATGATACATTCAACATAAGGCTCATGCTCCCAGTTTGTGTGCCTAGACCTTTTCCAGTTATGGAAGCATTTACACTGGCCAAGTCCACATCTGTGTCCAACTCGCTCCTCCGTCTGGTAATAATGTTCCATTGTCCAATTACCTACTTTGCTCCTCAGAATAAATTCTGATTTCACTGCTGTACACACCGCAGGAAAGATATACATGAAACCGGTCCCAATCTGTTGGGTGGAACGCTCTTTCAGTCTCAAACACTGCCCTGTGTTGCCGGCTGTCTTACGTCGTTCCTTACCTCTGTAGACATAACTTCAGGGGCTGGCTGTGGTTCTCCCCGCCTCTCACGAGGGCACTGCTGTTACGGCTGTTTTTCCTTCGGTGGTGCCCCTCCTGTGCCTTGGCAGAACACTCGCTCTCCGCTATCTGTTGCTGTTTGTTCCACTTTGAAATCACCAGCTGGGATATTCAGTTCGGAGTCTCCGCAGGTCTGATTGGGTCCCCTCTCAGGTGTGGTAAAGATGGAAGGAAGATTCCTTATATTTGGTGGCACAACCAAAGCGTTCAAATATTGCAAGTTCCTATCCTCGAGCACGTAATGTTCGTACTCTCATGACGCATGGCCTCTATGTGCTATATAGTGCCCGAGTACACAGGGATCAGTATGTGCTTGTTAGGATGATAACCTGCAGAAGGATCAGGCTCCTCCCTGCCCACAGCTAGCCCGAGCTCTTTAGTTGCTTCACAGTATTCGGTGGTCCCTCTATACATGGCTAAACATGTAGGATGTCTGACGGTATTTTTCTGTATACGTCACAGAGGTCGTTTTGCTGCTCCACCCTACTCTTCTTGAATATCTGGCTATATGGGGCTGCAAGGCCCCCACATCCTAACCTGATGTTTACAGAAAGAGAGAGCGTAAATCTTGCATAGCCAATAAGTCTCGCTTTTGGGACCTTATAAGTATTTAGTTATGCAGCACCATATCCTTGGTGCAACAACATCAACTGTTGCATGGCTAAACACTTATAAGGTCCCAAAGGCGAGACCTATTGGCTATGCCAATGCTTGTTCTTCTAGGGTTCTGTTAGCCTCCCTGCGTAGACTTCTGTCTTTTTTTCTGCTCTGACAGGATAGCAATCATAGCGCGGGTGTACTCCAGTTGGAGTAATCTGAGCGCTTTAAAAAACTACTTGCATAACTTAACAAAAAGTCTTGGTTTTGCTAGGTTTCACACTTGAGTATTTCTATTTTAGAGGTGTTAAGTCTAAGATGATTCTTTAGCATCTGATGTCACACTGCTGGTATGCATTTAGCGAATCTGGATGTCAACTTCTGTTGGTCAAGCAGGAAAGCTTGAAGGAGTTTACCAGATCAGTAAGAGAGAAGATAGGTACTCACTGAACAGGAGGAGGGCAACTATTGAGCTCTGTGGGACACCTACAGACAGGTGCAGGGTGAAGTGCTCAGTTGAATAGTACAGCATCTGTCCAGAAGGTAGGATTTTATCTAGTTACGGACTGTTCTCTGAATCTCTGTGACACATAGTCTTTGAGCTAGTAGTTTGTGGTCTACAGTGTGAAACTAATGACAGCTGAAGTTTGAGTAGGGTGGTAACTCTGTTAGTATCAGTAGCGTTCTTGAGGAAATCCCAGATAAAGATCAGTGCTGATTCAGTGCTTGTTCTAGGCCTCAGCCTGTCTGTATGATAGTAGGTTCGTTTTTTCGATGAAGCTTGAGATCTGTTAGACAGCTGGCTTTTTGATGCGTTTACCTGGAAATAGTTCATTTGTTACTGGTATGGCAGGTCAGTCCTGTTAAATCTTAGCTTCTTAATTCAAGATTTTTTTTTGTTATAAGATGTTTTCAGGTTACTTCGAAATTGCCCATTTGCTAATGATGACTTGATCGCTCTCACTAGTACAGCAACGGAGTACTCTAGGAGGATGGCTTTGAAAATGTTAGCATGCATGGTACTGTTGGAGAGCCTGTCAAGTTTATAACTTTGATTAGATAATTGGTTTTTTTGTCTGTTTGCAGGGAAAAGGAGCAGAGTTGAGGTAAAGTTGTGATAATGGCCAGCTTGTGTAAGGTTGTCGGTGGAAGGCTTTTTTGCTTGAGTTTGTGAGTAATTGAATTTTTAAGTTGATCAGCTCTTTCAGTGAAGGGTTTTGTGAAAGCAGTTGCTGGGAATGTTTTGAAGTACAGGCTGGGTAATAGAATTCAGCTATTTTGAAGAGCACTTTGCCTGGGAATTTAACATCTGAGATATATTGAGAGTATTGCTCTTTATTTCCTTTTTGCAAGAATGGCACAGTGCTGCCATTGGAACAACGTTTATCATTCATGCTGCTCATTTTTATCTAAAATCTTTCGATTCATACGGTTTCTGTTTTATGCATTTTTATGTTCAAATAAAAAACATTGTTGTGCTACTCAAGCCATGTTTTATGAAGAAGGGGAAGCGGTGAAGGGGGTGTCAGCATGTCAGAAAGCCCCTTTAGTGATTGGTGGACCAGTTTATAGACATTACTTAGCTCAAGGCGAGAGAAGCTGTGACTTTTTCTGTTAAAGATTTAATTTGATATTAATCTAAAGCATAGTTATGCAAACGACTCCCATTGTCCCCAGACACACAAGTGAGGCAGCGTATAGCAACTCTGGGTGGTAGGAATTTTGTGGATCCTTGAAAACTCCAGAGGTTTACATCACACAGAGTTTGACAGTTGCATGGCTTAGTGAGTAAGAATACCGCAGCTACCCTTAATGCCAGTGCCTCTACTTTGTGTTTTGGGGCCTTTTGTGTTGTGGGTGCTAGACTGTGCCACACAAGTGGAGTAGAGGTTTATTAGGGGAAGGGTGGGAATGCTTGTTGGTAGGAATTTGTAGATCCCCACACATTCCGGAACTTTTTCTCGGAAATATCAGGAAAATATTTTTGTTTTTGCCAAACTGAGGTTTGAACGTCATTGTGGATAAGAAAGGTCCTAGAATCCACACAATGCAAGGCATCCTCTACCCAACTGGGTATCTAGTTTTCAGGAATTTCTGGGTTTAGTAGGCTTTTAGTGGGTGGAAGCCAAGCACGTGCCTAAGTAGTGGTTATTCAGCATGGCAAGAAAGAGGAAATTTCGATTTCCTCCCAATCCGCCGATCCATATGTAAAAATTACTCCCAAAAGATCCACTTTTCCTCTTGTTTGCCATGGGGTTGGGAATGCTGTCTACCCCATGTGGGCAGAAAGAGTGTGAGGGCTTTGAGTGTGAAATAGTCCCAAAGCCAGGACATTTTTGTTTTTTTACTAAAACAGAAAAATATATTCCTGATGTCTAGTGGGCTTTTTGCCCCAGGAGTGCAGATTTGTAGTGAACCCCTGGGAAGGTAAATAAAACTTGGATAGGGGGCATAGCCTGATGCCTGGACGGGCAGACGCCCCACGCTTACTTTTTTATCTTTTTGTTTGGACCATTTTTCGCTAGTGTCTAATGGACTTTCTACCCACAAAGGGCAATATTAGAGTCAAACCCACTAATCCTGGGTAACATCCTATATCCCCATAGGTAGGTCGTAGACTGTGCTGCTCCTTTTGGGGTGGGGTATGGCCAAATGCCAGGTTTGGAGACACCCACCACTGGCCTTTCTTCTCCCATCCTCTGGGGCAGATAATGGCCAAACCCTTAATTGGGCCAAATTTCCTAACTGCCCTTCGGGAGCAGAAAGTGTCTACAGCCCAGTGTGGGCAGCTCGCAGGCCTTTTATCACACCCAAAATCTCCCTGGTGTCTAGTGGACTTTTCACCCGCCCAGTGGGCAGATTGAGGCGAACCCCCAATCTACCTCTGAGAGGCTAGAAAAACTGAATTGGTCCCTTTGTGGGGGGGGGGGGGCCATGTCCTTATGCTAAGGTGGCCCGCCCCCATCCCTTTTGTTTCCAATCCCTGGTGTCTAGTGGCAGAAAGACTGTCTTGGTGTTGGTTTAGGGGGTCCTTGCCCAGGAAGCCTCTTCCACCGTGGAAAAAAGTAATCCCCGGTGTCTAGTGTGCTTCCTGCCCCCTGGAGGAGACAGATTGTAGGCAAAAAGACTTTACTTCTGGTTGGGGGAGGGGGGAGCTTTGGCCTTTCCCCAAGCCGCCGCTAACCCTCCTCCACAAAGTAGTCACTGTTGTCCTAATGTAGTGTATGCCTGCTTGATGTTTGCCCTCTGAGGGATCCACAAGCGTCCCCTTTCCTTCACTGCCTCTAACTCCGAGATTGGTGCTCAGAAGGAGAGTTAAGCCCCTTAGTACTTATCAGTACGATCTGCGTTTACTTTTGTTTTGCTGTGACGTTTGCGTACTGACGTTATATCAAAACAAAAATAATCTTACTTTGGATTCTTGGTAAGCTGCTCCCCAGGTCAGCGTTTCCTCGTCAGCACAAAGTGGACTTAAAAAGCATTATGGTAGAGCAACTGAGTCCTGAGGCCCTAATTAATCCTGAATGTACAGTGGAAGTTGGAGCTGCCACTCCCCACTAAAGAGTTTAAGGCTAACTTTCTGAGGTACATTTTGCAACCTAGCCCTTCCACTTCAGAATCTCTGCTGGGATTGGGTTTTGTTCTACCCCATCATGGTATTTTAGTCAAAGCGTTTCTTTTCCTCTTCCAGCAGTTAATCATCCTATTGCTAGAGAATCAAAAACAATTGATTCAGTGGGCAAGAAAGTTATTTCTTTGGTTAGTCTGGCTCTCTACTCCTTGAATAGAGTCTTTTAGACACTGCAGACACACAAAATGCCAAGTGAAGTTTTGCAGTCATGCTTGAGACCTGCTGGTTCCTTATGCTCAGAGGCACATATAGACCCTTGAATGCAACCTACATCTGCAATGGGCCCATACTTGGGGGTGCCCTTCAAATGGGAGCCATGTGTCCAGTAAGCTGCTGCAGGACCTTCGGTGGCGGATGGCAGTCACCAGTCTAACAGTTGTTAGAGGCTGTTCGACCTTCCCCTGTGGAAGGTCGCCTCGGTGACATATGTGTCATCCCTGGGCTAGGGAGGTCACCTGGATGATGGGGGGGTTTGGAGGCCTTTCGTCGCCAGTGGGTCAGCGCTCTCAGCACGTGGTGTGCAGTAAACAAGTAATTCTGATTTTTGGGACTATGTAGTCTTCAAGTGTGTGAATGGATAGGGTATTTTTGTGAACTCCCTTTCATTATTCTTATTTGGTTAAATTCTGTAGAAGGTTGGGTATACATCAGTGATTGTTTATGCTTCATGAACTATGGCAGAAGCATCACGACCTATTCCGGTTTCATCGAGGAAAACAGGATCCTGTTTGAAATCAGCTAGCAACTCTGCTTTCTGTAGTTATTTAGTATGTGTAAGAAGCTGGGTCATTACTTGTGGAGGAAGGGAGTCTTGTGCAAGTAATTAGCCCACAATTGTCTTTTTACTGTGAATCAAGTACTCTACTGTAGCGCTGGACTCTTACGGTAGCAAAACAAAGTTCAAGGCCTACTCGGGGGAGGGTATTTTGGCTAGTAATCTCAATTCGCTAGCACACCACAACGTAATAAAATTTGTCCAGCAGGTACTTTTTCTTTTTGCAGTACATTTTAAATATGGATATCTGGTGGATGGAAATTCCTTTGACACTTTCATTTCATATTATGCCCCTAGTGAGTCCTGAAACCCATAATCGCAACACTACCGCTCCAGATGAAAACTCGTAATATAAGCGAGTGTCATTACATATAAGGCAGGCCTAATGTCTGTGTCCAGGGATCACCTCTTTAATATATATTTGACAGGCTTGATGGCTTTGTCAGGATGTCGCCATTTTAATAAACACATGTTCTGATTTACCAATCTGCCTCCTTTAAAACTGATGCAGACAATACTCATACTCAAATACTACCATTATAAGCAATGCAGTGTTCATCAACACAATTGTCAATAAAGCATTCATACTCAAAACAATCACAAACATGTGTCGGAGTCTTTCTCTTACGTTCTTCAGGCCACACAATGCAGCCATTGGGCCAACCGTAAGAGGTCCCTGCATTCAAAAGCCCAAGAGCTAAAGGTCCAGGTCTGGGAGAGCTGTTAAATAATATACACCTCGCCTGGGGTCATGCTCATGTGACCCCAGGAGACTTAGCCTGCTTTTTCCTACAAACCTTTCTGCAGACTGCTTCACTGTCTGCAGCCCCCAAACAACATATGAACATAATTGGTGATGCCCTTCTTGGGATATCACAAAACACCGAGTGCCCAGTTCAGACCCTCCCCCAGGGGATTATGGAACACTCCATCTAGTGCAGTGAATATTTGATGAGTAGCCTCTCTGGCTGCAGGCCAGTAGGGCACATTTGCACCACAATTTTCCTTAATTTCAGGGGTGCTGGATCCACCTAGGGCTCCCCTATGTCCTTTAGATTTGTAATTTTTTTATTTAAAGGGCAGTGCGGGAGTCCACTCCAGCACGGCTGGGCTGAGCCGGTCTCTAACCCCGCCCGTGCTCCTGCATCGAGTTTGGTTGGGCACTGTGTGCTTGTGGACTAAACTGACAAGTGCTTGGGCGGAGAGGACCCATAGCGTAGTTCCCGGGGCCCTGCCCTTCCTAGAAGCAAGGAGGAATAGCGCACTGGCACCCTGCCAGCTTCCCCAGGGATGTGGCTCCCTGGAACAGTAACTGGCCCTAGGAGATGGGGTCCCCAAAGCCAGAGGAGCCTCTGGGGGGAATCTTTGCAAAGGATGGCGGAGCGCTATGCACCTGTCATCTTTTTCTTTTGTAAAAGGCACAAATCTTCAAATAGCTATATCTCATGCCACTTTTGACTAATTTTCCTCATCTTTGGCTCGTTTTGCTGCTGGTGTCCAGACCTAGCCACCAGGAACATTTTCACCAGGCCTCATGGTTTCTAAAAGGGCGCTGGCCTGACTCTTTGTGCTCTTCTCCTGTTGAAGGCATCCTGTGCAGCGCCTCTACAACTAGCCAGCAGAGCACCTTCCCATTTGCTCTCCCCAGGTCCTAGAGCCTCCTGTCTGTCTCGTAAAGCACCAGTGGAGGGGTAGGCGGGGTGGAGTCCAAGTCTTTCTCTCAACTGGTCTTCGGGCGGCATAAAGGAGCCAGCACCACTGGCCCTGGAGAAGTCTATTCAAGTCCTGGGGGACAAGGGCCTGATTCACAAACTGCACTTTTTAGTCCACTTTGTAATGCTATTAAACTTACTACAAAGTGCTATTCATAAACTGCACTTTTGTACTAACTTACTATTTTTATTAACTTACACTTTTGTTCTAACATACACTATTCTGCTAACTTACACTTTTGTAGTAAGTCCAGCAATACACATGACCAACCACTGGTATTGTAACATCATCCATAGAAAATAATGGAGAATTAAAATAAAACCCCTTAGTAAGTAATGTTAAATTAAATTACATTTAAAATAGTTAAAATATAAATACATATAAATTAATGTTAAGAAAGATATAAAAATAGTACATATTTAGTTATCTGTTAACCTTTTAGTTCAAAACAGAACAATAATTTTAAATAGCTCTATACATAACTTTTAATAATTAATGCACAATAACATACTGTTGTATCGTAGGAAGGAGTTCCAGTAGACGTGGTTAGGTTAAAGATGAATACGTTTATTGTTATTAGATGTTAAGTAGGTTTTCCAGTAAAGATGTAAATAGCCCCACCTGGAGCAGCCTCCCTGCTGCTCAGCCCAGGTTCCAACTGACAGTCCACCTCACAGCAATCCACACATTCCATGACATCACCATCCACACCAACATTCTACCCAACACATTCTCACTGGCTGAGCAGCAGAGGCAGAGAAAACAGGGAAGATGAATGGTGTCAAAGCCCAAGATATAACACACCTTCCCTCTTTACAGAATGCACAAAACAAAAGCGAATATAAGTAGGAACATCACAGCAATACAAAAGAAACTTGCAAGAAAAAGAGTTGCAAATGTAAATAGAACAACAATACATAAGAACACACAGCACTAAAAAGTAACTATGCAAAAACATGCTAAAATTAAGCAAGGTGGAAATATAATGCTAAAGAGAAACAAAATATAAAAAGAGAACATGTAGCAAAATGTATACAGCATTGCAATAGGAAAACACACACTAAATAGAGACTAAGCATAAACATACTGAAATGTGCAAGAGGAAATAAGCTACATAAAAGAAGCATAACTAAGTAGAACACGAAAATAGAAAAGTAGAATACGTAAACCAAATAAGACACACATCTCCTTCCTTAGCAGAGCAAAATGAAGCAAGAAACTTCAAAAAGGATACTGTCCAAAAACGCCAAAAAACAGAGAAAGAGACATACATAAATAAGAGAAAAGTATTCCATGAAAACAAACAAGAGTAGAGTGCTCCAAATTACCACCACAACCACACCGGCTGGCCAAGAAAATGGGGAACACAGACCACAGCAAAAGAAGAAAAGGATACCAGTTGAGACCCGAAAACAGGGATAAGACACAACTAGAAAACCAAGTACTCCCATGACAAAACACAGACAGAACTCCAAAGGTGAAACACATGAAGAAAACAACTGAACCAGAAAATAAGCAACGGGTGAGTATACACCCAACCAGAAAGCAAGCAAAGGGTGGCTTACACCCAACCAGAAAGTAAGAAGGGGTGGCTAGCACCCAAACAGAAAGCAAGGAACGGGTAAACAACACCCAACAGCAATCAACACATTCCATGACATCAGCATCCACACCAACATTCTACCCCACACATTCTCACTGGCTGAGCAGCAGAGCCAGAGAAACAGGGAAGATGCATGGTGTAAAACCCAAGATATAACACACCTTCCCCCTTTACAGAATCTCAAAACAAAAGCGAATATAAGTAGGAACATCACAGTAATACAAAAGAAACTTGCAAGAGAAACAATTGCAAATAGTAGACAACAATGCAAAAGAACACTAAGCACTTAAAAGTAACTATGCAAAAACATGCTACGTTAAGCAAGGAGGAAATATAATACTAAAGAGAAACAAAATAGAAAAGGGAACATGTAGCAACATGCAAAAATGTATACAGCATTGCAAACGAAAAACACAACGCACAAATAGATACTAAGCATAAACATACTGAAATGTGGAAGAGGAAATAAGCTACATAAAAGAAGTATAACCAAGTAGAACACGAAAATAGAAAAGTAGAATACGTAAACCAGATAAGACACACATCTCCTTCCTTAGCAGAGCAAAATGAAACAAGAAATTTCAAAAAGATTTATTACATGGATTTCGACCTAGCCTGAATCCCAGGATTCCATGAAGACAGGAGAAAGAAGAAAGGAACGTCCATGAACAGGCTCACGTGGAAGGGAGCGATGAGCGTGCGCAGTGACCATAGACTCCTCGCGGACGATTTGAACCTCGCGCAACATAACAGTAAGAATGCGCGCTGAGAAAGCTGAATAACTGCCGCAAAATGAATGAAAGATGGCACTCTGGTAACTTCCAAAACGGAAGATAAGACACAACCAGAAATGACTCTCCGTGAAAGAATGAGAGTATCCATTTTCCGATCTCATGCCCTAAGTCACAACCATCCACTGTACAATCACAGGGCACAAAAAACACCAAATGAAGAAAAGGTTGAAATAGCACCAGGCTAGGTCGAAATCCATGTAATTAATTGGGCATGTAGCACAGAAGCAACTTTGCCAGTTCAGAAGAATCCGCAGTACGTCAAAATTCACTGGTGCCGGTTTAACTTTACAAGTTCATTAAAATCCAGAGTATGTCGAAATTCACTGTTGTAGGTAGTGTAAAAGGGGTTTCCCTGAAGTTGAAGTCAGTAGCAGGAAGCATACGCCCTGTCAATGGGCTGTCCAATGAATCTCGACACTGGTGGGACAGCAGGGCGTAAAATCCTTAAGTAGGTTCTTTTTAATTAATATCTTGAATGAAAGTTCCTTTAGTAGTAGCTTGAAGTAGGTGCTCACGCGTAGTTTTTTGATCCAACTCTTCAGCAGTTTGTTATATCGTAGGAAGGACTTCCAGTATACGTGGTTAGGTTGAAGATGAATACGTTTATTGTTATTAGATGTTAAGTAGGTTTTCCAGTAAAGATGTAAATAGCCCCACCAGGAGCAGCCTCCCTGCTGCTCAGCCCAGGATCCAACTGACAGTCCACCTCACAGCAATCCACACATTCCATGGCATCACCATCCGCACCAACATTCTACCACACACATTCTCACTGGCTGAGCAACAGAGGCAGAGAAACAGGGAAGATGAATGGTGTCAAAACCCAAGATATAACAAATACTTTTTTCATTAGGTGGGAATTTACTTTATTTAAACTTCAGAAAAATAATTTTAATTAATTTTAATGTATTATCATTATTTAAAGCGCAAATTCAAAATTATTTGATTTTTTTAATCTGTTTTGTTCTATGTGTAAAGTAAATACGTAAAACAGATTTACGTTAACATTTACCATAAAAATATTTTTTGTATGTATAGTTAACATTTTTAAACATTTTACCTATACTATACCATGTGAAGATCTCAACCCAGACTTCAGCGTCCCCCTTAGGTAAAAAATAGGGAACATTTTTAAAAATGTATATTTAACTGAAAAATTCATATTAAAAATATTTTGTTAAATATTAATGTAAATTCATTTTTTGTTCACTTTAAGTGTAGAACAAAATGGAAAGTTTAAGTTGCTACAAAAGTGCAGTTTGCAAATACCAAAAAGTAGTAAACTAAGTTAAAAGTGTAAATTTACTCAAAAGTGTAAGTTGCAGTTGTGAATTAGGCCCCAAATCTGTAGTCCATCCTTGCAGGGCATCAGGTGTCTTCTCCTTCCCGCATGGGCATCCTTTCCACCGTAATCGCTTCCTAGGTCAAGGGTCTTCTCAACTGTGTGTCCCTTGTGCAGGAGCTTTTAAGTGGGGGTGGTAAGTAAGGGACAGACACCCCAGGCCAAGCCTAATACCACCTCATCCCTCCATCCCGATATCACAGATATCACTGGAAGGAGATGGAGGGCGTCATGACAGCATCTCCGGAAGGGCTATAAGACCAGAGTTGAGTATTTGGTAGCAGAGGTGAATACTATTTCTAATGCAAATTTCTAATTAGGTGTGCCCTTGACGTGGCTGTCACCACATAATGCAGTGTCAATACTAGTGTCTTACTCAATCTGCATGCGTGGCTCTGTTTATCAGGTTTAAAGCCAGAGGTACAGCAACATCTTCTAAACGTCTTATTCGATGGTCCTCAGTTGAAGAGATGTTGGTAAAGAATGAAAGAGACAGACCTCGTTAAGTCTTTGGGGGAATTGCAATGCTCCGGTGAAATGGGGTCGTTTCGGAGACATCAAGTGAGAGGGGGCAATAAGGCAGCGCCATCAACCCAGCCAGCCTCAGTCATACCAATGTCAACAGGCCTTCCACGATTCTCTCTCAAGTAGGGGTAACTCTTGGAGTAGCTACAGGAGGAACAACGGTGAGGGTAGAGGAAAAGGTCGCTCCGGCAAGGGAGCCCCTGCTCCTAAACACTGACTCTCCATCCACTCCCTCCAACATCTAACCCTTGTTGGGGAGAGGATATCGGATTTCCACCAGCAAAGGGCGCAAATCATTTCAGATCAGTGGTTTTTGACAGTCTCCAATTTATACGACACCAGTCAGCCACAGTCAGAACCATCTCGCTCTTCTACAAGACTACATGAAGAGGTTTTGGCCTTGCTCCAAAAGGGCGCAGTAAAACCACTGCACCTGCATCAACATGGAGCAAGAGTCTATTCGCTATACTTCCTCATTCCAGAGAAGGATGATTAACATCTTCAGCCCCAACAGATCCAGCCCATTCTAGGATTGATTCCCAACACTGTCACAGGGAGATCATACCCCAACCAGCAGAGAGTGATTACATTTCAACAGTTGTTGCTTCTTATGGTAATGAAGCATCTAGGTGTGATGACATCATGTATAGAAATCATCCTACATGCCTGATTGCAATTGCGCCCCCTCCAACAGTGTCTCGTCCAGCAATGGCTACAAGCAGAGTGCCAGAGGAAAGAACTATCATTGATAAAGGCCATCATTTAGTGCATTCGGCAATGGTTGAACACCAACAATGTATTCTCTGACTGGCCTTTTGTGGACCATCTTCCGCAGGTGACCATTTCAACCGATGTGACACAATGGGGTACTAGTGCGTACAGGCATGACCGCAACGTATTACATTCAGGAGGGAACACTCTCCTCCTCTCACAGTTGGGGCAAAGGATTTGGCATTAAGAAAACCACCACCACATATATCTTATGTTGAACATCTCCCAGGGTTGGACAACACATTTGCAGACTTCATAAGCAGGACGTATCGACAAGTCTTCGAGTGGGAACTCCACCTGCAGGTCTTCATACACTACTGCCACAGGTTGGGGACCCCACTCGTATACCTGTTCGCCACCCCATGAAAAGTAAAATGCCAAGATGCCATCTCCATGTACCCGTACCCACAGTCCATGGGTAAGGCACTATAAATCAATTGGTCGGGGTTATATATTTACGATTTTCCACCTCTCCCGCTCATTCAGCTACCCTTGTTCTAGTATCCCCTGCTTAGGCCAGAAAATCTGGTCCTCCATGCTTCTAGAGATGTCTATCAGCCCACACATCAAGCTGCCCATCAGGCAGAACCTACTCACTCAGAAACAGGATCACATTAGACACATGGATACGTACAGCTACCGCAGGAGTATATGGCTATATGCCTTGAAGCATGTAGGCCCACCAGTAGGGCCTGCTATGGTTGTTATAATTTGAAGCGTTTCATCTGCTTCTTCATTTCTAAACAAGTAGGCTCTTTTAAAGTTTTCTTTCAGGATATAGTGGCATACCTTCTTCATCCTCACCAAGCAGATTTAGCTTATTTCTCAGTATGTCTTTAACTTATTGGCTATGGCTTGTATACATGCAAAACAGAGAACATGTTTCTTTCTTTCCCATACCCGTAGTAAAAGCTTTCATGAGGAGGGTGATGGCTCAAAAAAGTCTTACCCCAAGAACACCGCATGCTTGGAACCTCAGTGTTGTACTAAGACAACTCATATGACCCACTTTTGGGCAACTTAATTTATGTCCTTTGAAGTCCTTTTCATGGAAAGTCACTTTCCTTGAAGCTGAAACGTCACTTAAATTAATTAGTGAGTTTCAGGATTTTATTATCATAGTGCCATTTTGTGAGAAATTGGGTTGTTGGTTGAGCGCGGCGTTAACCCTGCTCAAGCAGAAGCCACAATCCCTGCCAGGCTGAACCACATAAGACGTTAAATTAACCTGTGCTTAACCCTCTGGTTGCAGCCTTGACTTAAAGGTAATATGTAAAGTGTTTATGTAGCACACAGACAGTAATAAAGTAAAGACACAACTCAAGAAATTTCCCACACCAAATAGAGTAAATTTTAATAAATTATTTGACACCAAAACAATAAAAATCCAATTAGTAGAAATGGAGTTATACGTTTCTAAAGTTTACGTTAAAAAATAGCACCTAAAAATTCAAAGCACCAATCGCAGGCATCTAATCACTCAAAACCGGGTCAAAGACGAAAAATATGATCTACCCCAATGGAGCTCAAGTCGGATACACAAAGTGTATTAGGCCCGATCGGTACTTACATTTGGACTTAGAAGAAATTTGCAGAAAATTGTTCTGAGAAGGTAAAGTTCAGCAGATCAAGGCTGCAGGCAGTGTCCGAGGAGGGAGCATTATTGTCTGGGAGCTGCTGGATGAAGCTGCAGTAAAGACTTCTTCGTTCGGACTTTGGGTCTGATTTAGATCTTGGCGGACGGGCTCCTCTGTCACAACAGTGACGGATATCGTCTGCCAAAATATAAATTCCATTATATCCTATGGGATTTATATTTCAGCATACGGGATATCCATCACCGTTGTGACAGGGTAATCCGTCCGCCAAGATCTAAATCAGGCCCTTATTCTCTTTTTTTGAAGTCCCAAATCTCCAGCAGGTCGAGGCTGGAGGCTGTAGTCGACGAGAGTTCCACTAGGCCGGATACCCCTTTGGCAAAGGACCGCTGAACATGATTTGCTGCTGCGGAGAAGAACATAGCGGAAGCTGCTGCGAAGTCAGGCATATCGGCGATGCACCTAGAGAGGATAGACGAGCAGATTGGTCCCGGTCTTCTCTCTGTTATCAAAGCAGTTATTAGCCAAAAAGTCAGAAGTTTTGGATTTGGCTATGTGGTCACCTTTAGCGCCACCACCAAGCGTCCTGGACTGTAGGCTCACCGCCTGGGGAGGTTAGGACTCACTCAGCCTGGGTCCAGGTGTGGGTTCACGATGGTTGGAAGCTTTTCTGTCCCTGAGACTGTGATCAGGAGGCCTGCTTACTAGCCCTTCTAGTCACTCTGGTAGTCCTGGGTTCAAGTGATGAAACAGCGCTCAAGCAACAGGGCAGGCCTCTGAGGGTTCAATGTATGCTCCAGACAGCAAAGCAGTCTTCCACGTTTTGTGGAGTACCGAGCAGGCCACAGCAGCAGGCAGTCCTCAGAGTCCCTTCTGCAGGGCCAGAAAGTGAACTGAAGAGTGGGTCTGAGGGTCCCCTGTTTAAATATGGTGCCTTCTTTGAAGTAGGAGAGGTTTCTAGAGAATTCCCTTTGAAGTGCTTGAAGTTTCCTTATCTCACCTCTCTGGCTCCAAGCTGGCTGCATGAACAAGCCGTGGTGGCAAGTCATTTGTCTGAAGGCAGACCACAGCCTATTCAGTTGCAAGTGGGGCTGTACCCAGCTCCGTGCCACCATCCTGTCAGTGAAGGCCCATCCAGGCACACCTAACAAAGTCCAAATGTCTGTTACACCCAGTCTTATGACCCAGGGACAAGCTGCAAGCACCAAGTAGGGCAGGAAAATGTCAAAGTTTTAAAAATGGCGTTTTCAAATTTGTAACTTAAAATAGACTTAACCATTAAAGAGGATTTTTAATTACAGTTTCTGAGACACCAAACACAAAATGTTCACCTGTTCCCAATCAAAAGCTAGCTCTGATTAGGCAACCCCATGTTATTCTATGGAAGAGGTAGGCCTCACAATAGTGAAAAAAGAATGTTAAGAGTTTTTCACTACCAGGACATGTAAAACTTACAAGTACATGGTCAACCTTTTAATTACAATGCACCCTGCCCTATGGGCTACCTAGGGCCTACCCTAGGGGTGACGTAAATGGAATAAAATGGTAGTTTAAATCTAGGCAAGAGAGTTAAATTGCCAAGTCGAATTGGCAATTTAATACTGCATACAGGCCGCAATGGAAGGCCAGAGACATATTGTAAAGTACTACTAAAATGAGTGGCACAATAAGTGCTGCAGGCCCACTAGTAGCACAGGCCCTAGGTATATGCTATACCACATTACTAGGGACTTCTAAATAAGTACATTAAATATGCTACTCAAGTGTAAGCCAATTTTACCATGTTTTAGGGAGAGAGCATAACGACTTTACCACAGTCAACCAGTCCTAAAGCCAACAAAAACAAATTCAGTAAAATAGGAGGGGTGAAGGAAAAACATTTGGGGGTGACCCTGCAGAGAGAGCCAAGCCCAGCACATTTATACAAGTTCATAGAAACAAAGTGGTGCTTAGGATAAATCCACGTTCTTACCAAAAGTAGTATCCCCTTTTGATGCCACCCAGACTATTGATCTACCTGTGCTTTTTACCCAACCAGATACAGTTGAGGAGAGGACGTTACATACCCCAGATGTTGAGAGCACCCGTACAACATTGCTGAACTTTGTAAAGGATAGCCCATTTCCAAAGCAGGTTTTGCAAGATGGATTGTAAAATGCATTAAGACTTGCTGAGTTTTTTGGTAACTCCACGAGCTCCGCCTAGGCCCTGTCAATGTTTCTCCTTAATGCGATGTGAAAACTGATCCCATAGTAGAAACAATTGCTTAGGCCTTTTGGGAGGAAAACCTGGATGTGAGGTTTGTAACTCCTGCCAGCTCAGGAAGAGCTGGTGGGCAGTTTTAAGGAACTGCATTAACTTGAAGGGGACCAGGCCAGGGTGTTAGGCCTGCCCATTCATAGTTAGTGTAAAGGGAGATTAGGGGAAGAGTAGCCTTTGTTCTCTGGGCCATCTATAGCTAGCTTAACGCCAGCCAAACAGAAGGGGAAGCTGGCCCAGAACCAGTGTGGTGTAGTTGAGGAGGAGGGTACAGCTAATTATCCGAGAAACATCCTTGGCTGGCTCCCTCCCCAGGCAGAAAGGCGCTGCCAACAACTTGGATTTGCCTCCCAATAGCGCACTGTGGGATAGTTTGTAGTTAGGAAAACATGATGTACTGCAAAAGTGGGTAGAATTGTCCCTGGAAACTTTTTTCTTATTGGTTAGGGAGTTTCCAGGAGTCACCCCCACCCACTGGCTAATGAAATCTACAAAACTAGAACCTCACCCCCAGCTCATCAGATTACTGTCTGGATCTGCAAAAGTACCGGACCTGCGGTTTGAGACCTGTCTGTTGAGCTGAAGGGCCGAACCTGCTCTCACTTTCACTCAGGACTAAGATATGGACTCCGAGGGTCAGTTAGATGCCCTCCTATGTGACTGGTGTGACACAAGCTGCAAGAGGCTTTTTTCTTTAAGTGCCCAGGCTAACAGTAAGAAGTGGAACTGTCTAAACCCTGCTGGTGGCTCCTTTTGGAATGTGCCCTGGCACCTAACGGCCGTGAATGAGCCCTTAAAAGCCTTAGAAGTGACCAAGTGGAGCTGCTACAGAAACTGATAATTTTTGGACTTCCAAGACCTTTGGAGCTTCAGTGTGACCATGTGGCAACAGGGGCCGATTTTGAGAGGACTTTATTGGATACAGCTCCAGGCCTGCCCTGCTGCAAGATGTGAAACTCCATAAAAAAGAGTAAGTCCATAGGTAGAAATCTTGACTGGGCAAAGGCACAAAAAGTATCCGCCTGGTGAGAGGACTTCGGTGGTGTTAAACTCTAACTTCTTTCGCCCAGAGCTTTTTCCGGCTAAACTAACAGACTGGGGACTGTGGCTACAGCGGACTTCAGAAGAGGCAGTCTGCAACTGTGGCCTGCTGGAGGAAGTTAAAACCTTTGACTGACACGATCCATCTTGGTGTATTTGACCCACACTCAATCGCCTTGAGCCTGAAACCTAGGTCTCATTCATGGTGACTACTGGTTGTCGGTTTACTGTTTCTTGAAGCCTTTCACCTTAAATCTTCAAAGATTTCCATCTCTGGTTTCCCTTATTTGATTTTTGTAATTTTGATGTAACTTTACTTGTTACATCTTTATTTATTTTTTAAACTAGGATTTATATTGTTATATTTTCACATTTTAGATGTTTTGTTCCTGCTATAAATTTTAGGTTTAAATCATTTTATCGTGGTTATTACAGCTGATAACACATCAACAAGCATGACATAAAGCAGAACCATTTTCTATAAGTAACTCTCTGCTTCGTTGAAGTGTCTGCATCATTCGGAAACTTACGGAAACTATATTGTGATGTTCTCTAAAACTTATAAGTGAGATTATAGTAACATTTCCCAACTCCCCACCCCCCGTTCCCCCTCCCCAATCCCAGTACTCGAGGTGTGGACTCTAAGTGTGTTGATGACAGGGAGATGTCTCCAATAGATGTATCTATGAACAGTAGAGGAATCTACTCCCTAGACGTGAGGCGGAGGATGCGGAGGTATTTTGGGCAGGTAACCTCCCTGAATTCTGTGGATAATAGATCAAGGAAAGGTCTCCAAACCTCACTGAAGGTGGAATGCGAGTGCATCAGGGTGGCAGTTATTCGTTCCATCCCCAATATAAACCAAAGTCTATGCAGCCATCCTACGTACATCGGTATGGTTTGTGTCCCCCAGTGAGCCAATATATTCTGGAGCGCTGCGCCCAAGGCTAGTCCCATTTGTCTACCTCTGCAAGACTTAAGTGGAAAGGTCAATGGGTTTGGTAGTCCCAGGACTGTGTATGCTGGAAACCGCGGGATCTGTGTATCGAATTGCAAGTCTATCTCGTCTAAGATCCTTTCCCAGTAGGATGTTAAGCTGGGACAGTCCCAAAGCAAATGTAGTAGGGTCCCACCTGCCCCGCATCCCCGCCAACAAGTGGGGCCGCGGTCAGGGTTTCCTTTGTTAAGGCGCACCGGCGTCAAGTATCAATAGGTGGCAATTTTAGTAGCTGTTTCAATGCTGGGTGTGTTGCGTGCTGTATGCTTAGCCCTATAATATATTTCACCCCATTCTTTACTAGTCAGCTCTCTCCCTAATTCTGGTTGTCCACCGCTTCTGGCTAGGAGTGGGCCGCTTGGGGGCTGGCTGATGTAGCATTGTGTATAGGTCAGAGATCAATTTCTTATCCGTAGTTTTCGTAATCAGCCACTTCTCATATTTTGTTAAGTGGCGACTAACTAGTGGAAAGTTATTGGGATGTAGCAACCAGTGTCTTATCTGTAGGTAGCGAAGCCTCTCAGTCTCCGGTAATGCGTACTGCTGTCGTAGCTGTACAAAGGTAATAATCCCGTCTACCTCAAACATGTGGCCTGCCGCCTTGCATTGTGTATTATGCCATGCTGCGAACGCTTTACCCTTCAGACCTGGGGAAAAGTCATTATTCTCAAACAAAGGCGTCATGGGTGAGGGAAATGAAGTAAGATTTCTCCAAATGGCCACCCTATCCCAAACGTCCATCACCGTTTTCATGATGGGGGACTTATGTAGGCTCTGTGGCCTATCAGCTTTCTTTAGAAAGGGAACTTTCCAAAGGGAGAGCCACGCTACCGCCCTGTCCTGAAACAACCAGTGCTTCTCTGACTCATCTCTATTCCATTCCACCATATATCTTAACTGGGCCGCTCTAAAGTAGTCTAACAAGTTAGGAATCCCTAGCCCTCCCTCCTTGGGCTTCAAATAACTCAGCTCTCTCCTCATCCGTGGTCTGGCACCTGCCCAGACAAATTTGTGTATGTCCGTCTGCAAAGAGGCAAATAGGCCCATAGGGGGGATACCGGTATTGTCTGAAATAAGTAAAGGGCCTTGGTGAGGATTGACATTTTAATTGCAGCTATCCGCCCTAACCATCACAGATTGTGGCGTTTCCATGCAGTTAACTCTGCTCTGATTTGCCGAGACAGTTCGGCATAGTTTAGCGTTACGGTGCGCTCTAACGTTGTGGCCAGGCAAATCCCCAAATAAGGAATGAAATCGGTAGTCTGGGGCACTGAGAGGTGGTCACTCGTAGCCTTCGGGGGATCTTGCGTACTAGATAAATATAGGGCCAGGGATTTACCTACATTGACTCGGAAGCCGGATGCTAAGCCAAACGTAGATAGCTCCTCCAAAAAGGCCGGGAGCATTACTTCTGGGTCCTCCAAAGAAGCCAATAGGTGGTCAGCATAGAGGCTAATTGAATGTTTCTCCCCTCCAAACGGGATGCCCCTAATATCAGGGTTATCTCTAATACGCTGCGCTAACGTTCCACGTATAACGCGAATAGGAGGGGCGACAGTGTGCACCCTTGTCTGGTGGCTCGCTGGATGGAGAAGGGACGCGACGAACACCCATTCACTCTGACTGTGGCTGTAGGAGTACTATAACAACTTGCGACCCATGTTCGAAAGCGGGCACCCACCCCAAAATGAATCAGCGTTTGTTCAGCTATGTCCAGTTGACACGGTCGAACGCCTTCTCTGCGTCCACCGTCAATAGTAGGGCATCCATATCTGTGTGGTGAGCCTTATCTATTAAATGAAGAATTTGTTTAGTATTGTCGCTGCTTTGGCCATGTTGAATAAATCCTGCCTGGTCTGGGTCTGTTATAGCCGGCATTAGTGGGCTCAGTCGTGTAGCCAAAATGCTCGTAAACCGCTTGAAGTCCACATTTAACAGGGAAATGGCACGGTAAGAGCCAGGGAGTGTCTTATCTTTCCCGGGTTTGGGTAAAACAACGATAGATGCTGCTAGCATGCCTGTGGGTATTGTTCCCGCGGTACCGAATGAGTTATATAATCGCGTTAAGATGGGAGCCAGAAGTTGTCAGAATGCTTTATAAAACCCTGCAGAGTACCCATCTGGGCCCGAGGACTTAAGAGGCTTAAGTCGGGAAATGGCCGCTATAACCTCTTCGATTCTTATGGGTGCGTCGAGGGAGTCAGCCTGGTCAGAGTTTATCCGGGAAGTATGCGCCTCTTCCAGATTTGATGCTATGTGTTCCTCGTCTAAGGCCTCTCCTTCATAAAGTTCTGGAATTCCTGCGCTATGTGTTCGTCTGTTAGTTCCTCCCCCCCCTACTGCTGAAAGGGATTGAATCTTTGTCTGCTGATGTCGGGCCTGTAGCTTATTAGCTAAAAGGCGTCCTGTCTTGTCCCCCCTATATAGTATGACCGCTTTAGACGTAACGCAGCGTATTCCGCCCTATCCAAATCTATTCCCGCTAGTTGGGCTCTAGCCGCTCGCAACTGACGCCAAACCCTAGGTGCACCTGTCCGGCTATGTACCCTTTCGAGTTCTTTGACCTGTGCTGTTAGCAGTTCCCTCTTTTCCTTGCGCATTTTGTTGTCTGCAGCAGATATCGCTATTAGTTTCCCTCTGACCACTGCCATCAATGCCTCCCAAAGAGTAGAAATGGAAATGTCGGAGTCATTTAACTCTAAATAAGTTTGTATGGTTTTCGTAAGTTGTTGCGCCACCGTTAGCCTAGACAGCATGTTTTCTCTCAAACGCCAAGTACCAAAATGTTTCAGTTGGGGTGGGAAGTGCAGAGTGGTAATTACCGCATCGTGGTCCAAGAGTGCCGCTGGTTCCATTTCCACCTCACTCGCGGTGTTCCCCAGTTCTCTCGTACCAAGCAGGTAATCAAGCCTCGAATATGTTTTGTGGGCATGTGAGTAGAAGGAATATTGGGTTGAGTGGGGATGCGCCTCCCTCCAAAGGTCCACCAAGCCCATTTCTTGTAACCACTCCCTTGGACAAAACCCCAGCTTGGCAGGAACGCCCACCCGATCTTTCTTTATCCGTGTCTAGCACAACATTAAGATCGCCCCCAACCAATGCCAATCGAGATTGTGTCGCCATTACCTCCGATATTGCCGTGCGTAAGAACCCTTCTTGGCCTGTATTGAGTGCGTACAGAGATCCTACCACCATGGAGTGTCCCCCTACACAGAATGTATGCGCCAGTAGTCTGCCTCTCACCTCAGCTACCTTGCTCCCAACTACCCCCCCAAAACGCCTGGCCACCATTATTGCCACTCCCGCCTTCTTGTCCGTAGTGGACGAGAGAAACTGATGAGGGAAGGCGCGAGATCGACAACGGGGCCAGTCCCTGGATAGAAAGTGTGTCTCTTGAAGCAGACAAATATCTGCCTCAGAATGCTCTAAATAAGAGAGTACGGCACGCCGTTTGATGGGGTTATTGAGTCCCTTCACATTAAGAGTGAGAATTTTAACACTCTGAGTTGTCATAATCAAAGCACGTACATAAAAGGGTGCTGAATTTCTGATGTCCCCTGCCCCTACACCCTGATGTCCCCTGCCCCCCCACGCCCCCAAACACCATGCCTCTCCTCTCTGAGTAATCACTATCTCCATCTGAGCAGTCCCCCGAGCACCTGTCCCCAACCATGAAAACACAAACCCCAACTGAAAAACAAAACAAACCCCATAATGTCCAGGACCCGTAGGTCGAGTCCACGTGTCCCTGGAAGTAAAGTTATTTGGGTGCATATTGTGGCCCACACAGTGCCTCCCCACTCCCGGAACCCCCAGAGCCCATCGAGCTCAGCAGTGTTTACTTATCGTGCCTCGGAGTGTCAAATGCCATCTTTCTAAAACTTCTGCGAGATGGACTCAATGACCGCCTGCCTATCCAGCACCATCGTAGCTTCATCTGGTTTCGCCTTGTGCTCCGTGAGGCGTTTCCCTCGGACCCCCGCCAGCGCTCTTGTGGCAGCGGAACCGCTCGCTCCCGGGTCCTCCGCCTGTGGGTATTCTATCCCGATGATACGGCATGTTTCTTGAAGCGATTGAAGCTGATGCAGTTTGCCCTCCCACTTAAAAATCAATCTAAAAGGGTGGCCCCAGGAGTAGGCAATCCCCAAATTGCGTAGGTGTGTTGTAGCCGGGCGGAAGTCTCTTCGTTTTTGGAGTGTAATAGCAGCCAGATCTTGAAAGAGAGAAGGCGAGTGACCTTGAAAGCTGAGGGGTTGTTTGTCCCTAGCTTTACGAAGGATCTGTTCCTTTAATTGGAAGTCTGGGAGGTACGCCAGAATGTCTGACGGAGCGGCCGATGAGCGTCCCCGTGGGCCCACCCTATGTGCGCGGTCTATTTTAATTTCCACCTCCGGAGGGGGGGCATCCAGTATGAATCGAAAGAGGCCCCGCAGTTATGCTTGGATATCCGAACCGTCCGCTTGAGATGGAACTCCCTTTATGCAAATGTTGTTCCTCCGGGAACGGTTCTCAAGATATTCCGCATGAGCTTGAAGGTCGATCTGTTGAGAACGGAGGCGGATGACCTCCTGTTGTAACTGTTCTACCTCCTCATCTCTTGCCAGTTCGTGATCCTCTATGCTTGCCACTCTTTCACCTATTGCGTCAACATCATGTCAGACTTCTTTTAGCTCCGTAGTGAACTCTCTTTTGAGATTCTGTAAGTCTTCCCTCAACGTGGTGAACAGCGCTTCCAGAAATGATCGCGTGACTGGCTCTTCAGCTGAGTCCGCATCCTGCAATTCCTGGGTGGCAGGTGAGGTCCAGCCGTCTCCCCCCGAAGCTTAGTCAACATGTCTTTCAAAAACCTGTCCTTCTTTCCTCGCAGTGTAGACATCTTGAGACACGCACGAGCAGAAGGGAGTCAGGACAGCCTCTGCTGTGTCTCTGCCCCCTATCAGGGGTCTACTAAATGCGTCACTTTTGTGTCCACCGCCAGCTTCTTCAATGCCCCTTCGCCGTGAACCTGTGGCTGTAGAGGAAACTCGTTTCTGGGCCCCACTGGACCCCTCAGTCCCCACCTCAAGGGCTTCTATATTGTGTGCCGGTCTTTCAATCCTGCCTCAATTGACTGCCGCTGACTGTCGGTGCCCACCGCCTATGCCAACTTCTGGATGTTCCACTATGCAGGCCTGGTCCCTATGGACCTTTGTTAGCTCTGATGGGAGCCACCCAGTGCTCTGCCGCACCTCTCGAGAGCCCTATTGCACCTCCTCGCTGCAGCGCTCCACAGGACGATCCGCTCTCATGAAGCAGTAAACGCTGGGGAGGCCGCTAAATCGAGTCCCGGCACTAAGGGTACCAAGTCTCCCACACCGGCCCTGCACAGCCCTCAGTGTGAGGAGGGCTGCGCTATTGGGCTGGGCCGCGCCACCAAAGTCCACTGTCCCTGCTCTGCGGGGTACGTCACCATGCCCCTGGGCCTCAACCGTTGTCGGCGCTACAGCCACCTGCCCCCTCCGAGGGCCACACTATGTCGCTTTGCCGCTTCTCACCGTCTCTGCTGCAATCTTAGTCAAGCAGGCCCCCGGGGCTCTCTGTTGTTGCGTAGGGTTCTTGGCAAGATGGCGGTCGCTATCCTCAACCTGAAACGCCGCCAGACGTGGAAGCTATTACCAGTGGTGTGCACTCAGGTGATCACCCCCACAGTCGCCCACCGCGGCGTATGTTCCAGGCAGGGGGTGCGCCCTAGTTGCAGCGCCCGGCTGACGCTCTTTCTTGCCGTCTCTAGGGCCCTGACTTTCCTTCTCTCCGGCATGGCCGCCCATACCCACGCCAGCCGAGTGTGCTGGCCGATGCACTGCGGGCCAATGCGTCAACGCCTCGTCACGCTAATATCGCCTCCTACCGCCGAGGCACACGCCACAGGAGTCAGCCTCTGAGGGTGCCGTGGGACCCAGCCGCCATTTCCTCGCTCGAGCTCCGCTCCGTCTCGCAGACCACACACGCTCTCTAGGGGACCCCAGCACCGGGAGTCCAGCCCTTCTCGTGTGCAATCCGTACCGGAGCACTTGCTGCTTTTAAAAGGCGACACTCCGGGGGACTACCGCAATATTTGAGCTGGAATGGGCGAACGGGAGCGGGGAGACGAGAGAAACACGTCTTACCCGCTCGCCATCTTGGCCACGCCTCCCCTGCTATAAATTTTACACATTTTCCTAAGTATTTTTTTTTAATTATAAACCTGTGCCATTTTATAAACACATGAAAATAAACAACGAAGCAGTAGTGCAGCAAGATGGAGAACATACACAGCTGCGCCACATAGGGCCCACATCAATTGCCCAATTACATTATCAAGACAATGTAGGGGAAACAAAGACTTATCTCTCCACCACAGTAAACATCAATAATCAAATGCAATCTGTAGAGAACACCCCGACATAGCGTACCCAAGCACTACTTTGAGTCATCACTGCCCTCAGCATCTTCCCCCTTCTCACCTCCCTCCGGATCCAAGAACATTCGGCAAAGCAACCCCCAGGTTTCCAAGTCATCTGGAAGTTTGGCATCAGTTCTAACGCAACGCATTTGTGTTTCCTCTGCCAACGCCCATTCTGAAACATCTTCAACCCAAAGCTCCTCCGAATGAGCCCTCATTCCCATCTAAGTAATGGCCACACACCACCTCGCCAGCACTAAAGCCAGCTGCATGAATCTTTACGTCATTTTATGGTTCCCGGGCTCAGCTGACAGGCTAGTAGCTTACAGAGTATTTTAACATTGGTGTTTATCAGCGTGAGATGTCGATACAACGCCGGATCAGACGCCCCCGGCTTAGGCAGCATACAGATAAGACCTTCACACATACTAGGTGGGAGTACCCCAGTCTCCTTAGCTTCCAAAAAATCTCAAGCAACATTTGAATCAGCTTCTCCGTAAAACCTCCGACCACCCCTGATCCCTCCCACCCCTGAGCCTTGTTCCCTGGGAGCATACACAGAGCAGCCCTGACCTCTAAAGTAATCACCGCATCCAGTTCCTGCCCCCCCCCCCATCTAGGTGCCGCTGACAAGCTGCCACCAAATCAGCCCTTGAGGAAGTAACCACCCCATCCGGCTCAACCAAATGTATCACTGGCGGCGGGGCACTCTCACTCCGAAGAAGTCAAGCCAGCATCCTACCCGACTTGTCCCCCTTCCGGGGAAAACGCTGTCTATGCTGTTTAAGTGTACACACATTCAACCTATCCCTCCTCTGCAAGTCAGGCAACTCCCCCTCCCCCAATTCACGCAACAATTGTCTGCGCACCCCAAACGTCAATCTCATGCACTGTCCACGGATCACTGCCTTCATTGCATCCCACTCAATTGCGTGGGCACCCGTGGTTCCCCAGTTAGTCTGCAAATAGTCACAGACTGCGATAATGTATCCTTGCCCACCGTGTCAGCCAATATGTCCACTGGGAAACAACAATACCGAGCCAGCATATCCACCCCACCCCCCCCAAAATACCCAGCCACCCCCCACTTCAATTCCCCAAGCACTGGCGCATGATCAGACAAAAAACTAGTCAAATGCTGCACCCTCAGGATAGCCTCCACCTGGAAGCTAGTTGCCATTATCCTAGCCAACCGACTGCAAGTATGATTGATAAGTGAATGGCAGGTAAAAGCTCTGTCCTCAGGTCTACGCGCCCTCCACACATCCAACAGCCCCAAGTTAGACATAACTTCACGCAATGATTCCTTCATACGTTGCTTCGCCTCAACCCTGGGAGGACACCTATCCATTTCCCCATCCGGGAATCAATTGGAGTCCCCCGATCAAATGAGCGAACCATCAACCTCAGACCCCATCAGCTCCTGCAACCCGAAGTAAAATCGAGGGTCATCCATATTGGGCAGATAAATATCTGAAAGAGACACGTTAGTGACAGATTCCTTACCTTAGAATATCCCCAGGCGTCCGGCTGGATCCGGAAAGTTTTTGCGTAGCAGTACCCTTGCGCGTCGGTAGGCGGCGTCGTGCGGCTCCGCGTCCGTCGTTGGCGTCGTGATCGCCGGGATGACGTCGCGGGCAGTACTTAGACTCCGCCCCTGCGCGCTGACGTCAGTTCTTCTTTTTCCGCGCCAGTAAGCGCAGATCCGGGAAGAGCAGTGCCCTAGTCAATTTTTGACTACATTTTTGGGTGATTTTTTCACTGTTTCTTTTCGAGTCGTCTCGACTCCAAGGTGTTAGGGATGCCCGGCTTCAAGCCATGCGACGTCTGTGGTCGAATGATGTCGATCACAGACCCGCACTTAGAGTGTCTCTTCTGTCTCGGCCGAGACCATGACACGAAGTCGTGCCCTGACTGCCGGAAACTTCACCCGAAGGCTTTGCGAGAGCGGTCTCGAAAGCTACTCGAGGTCCGGCAGTCGGCTCCGCGCCGCACCAAGCCCCGGTCCCGGGAGAGGTAGAGGGGCCGGTCGCGGAGTCCCCGCCGGTCGTCGGAGTCCAAGTCTTCGCGCTCCTCGGGTAAGTCAAAGCACAAGAAGTCTAAGCATCATCGCTCTAAGACTTCGCCTCGCCGGTCTCACGACTCGGCTGAGGCCCCTGTCGGCACCGTCCCCGCGGCCCCGGACGTGCCTGTCGAGCCGCCCCCGCATTACCCGTCCTTTCCGGGTTCGGGGGCGACTCCGGCCCAAATACAGGAATTTCTGTCGGCCATGGCCCGCCTCTTCGGGCCTCAAGGTCCCTCCGGTGCGCCTTCGGGCCCCGCGGGCCCTGATGGGGTTGCTCCGGCGTCGCCGACTACTCCGGTCCCGGCGTCGCCTGTCCCGCCAGCCTTGATCCCGGCCTCGGCTCCGGCCCCGGCCTCGATCCCGGCCCCGGTGGTGCCGCAACCCCCATCGACGCCGGTTGACCTAACCACGCCTCCGCCGACGCCGATGTCCCCGGTGCCGTTCCTGACGCCGTCCGGGGCTCCGGACTGAGTCGCTCCCCAGCTCTTTCCGGGTCCGGACATGGAGCCGGACCGGCGTCGCTCGACGCCGGCTCCGGCGCCGATGAGACCTTGGGTCCCAAATGTCCCTCCTCCTCCATATTTTTCAGTGGAGGACCAGGAGAGCTGGGAGGGGTCGGAAGACCCTCTCACACAGCAGTGAGTATGATCAGGACTGGGCAGAGGAACTTGGGGATGCCAGTGGTCTAGATACTTCCCCTGACACTGGCATGCTGTCTCCTCCCGTGGCTACGGAGGAAGGAGCAAATTTCGCAACGGTGTTGCGTAGAGCAGCTGGAGCCTTGCACCTCCAATTATCTACTCTGGCTGTCAAGACTAATCTCTTGACGGAAGTGCTTCAGCCGGCAGCCTCCTCTACGGAGACTGTGCTGCCGTTTAATGATGCACTGACTGACGTTCTTTTGGGCGCCTGGTCCAAGCCCACCACAGGGGCTCCTGTGGATAGGAACGTGGCCCGACGCCATCGCCCTGCTCCGGGCGACCCCGTGTTTCTCTCAGCATCCCACCCCCGAGAGCTTGGTTGTCCAAGCCTCTGCCTCCCAAACCGCCTTCCCTACCGCCCCTCCGGATAGGGAATCCAAACGCCTGGACCAATTTGGGAAGAAGGCTTTTTCTTCCTCCAGTGCTGGCTTGCGGTCCGTCAACACCGCTTGCCTTTGGGCCGATATACCCACTCCCTGTGGGATTCGGTGGCGACTGTTTTGCCCCAGTGTTCTGAGGAGGTCCAGACACTGCTTACCCGCACCATTGCGGAAGGTAGGGATGCGGCAAAGTACACCATACGTTGTGGCCTTGATACCGCCGACTCGCTGGGCAGATCGCTTGCAACGACGGTGGCGCTAAGTGCCGCCACGCCTGGCTGAGAACAACTGGTTTCTCGGGTGATGTCCAGAATACACTCATGGACATGCCCTTTGATGGAGTCGGTCCTTTGGTTCCAAAGCAGACCATGCGCTGGAGCGTTTTAAGGACTCGCGGGCTACTGCCAAGTCCCTGGGCCTTTCTGTTGTGCGCCCTCCGCTAACCTCTGCTTTTCGCCCCTTTCGTGGCCACGGAAGGGGCGCCCAGTCACATCAGCAGCCCAGCCACCGGCCCGCGCAGCAAGCGTCTTCGCGTGGCCGAGGACGTGGATACCGCAGTGGCGGTTCGGGCAACCAGCGTGCGGGTCAGGCCACCACCTCCAACCCGTCCGCAGCCTCCAAGCCCTCCTAGTCCCTCCTTTCAGGTGCACAGCACGCCAGTAGGGGGCAGGGTCCGCCATCACCTTCACCACTGGCGTCCCATCACCTCGGACAGGTGGGTCTTGGACATTGTCCGAAGGGGCTACTCCTTCCCCTTCGAGACCACCCCCCCAGCCATGCCACCTCAATTCCACCGCATGTCAGGGGATCACTTGATGCTTCTGCAGAAGGAAGTCACGGCCCTCTTGGCCAAGAGGGCCATCGAGTGTGTTCCGACCCCAGAAGTAGGACGTGGTTGCTACTCCCACTACTTTCTGGTGCCCAAAAAGGACAAGGAGGACATGCGTCCTATCTTGGACCTCCGGAACGTCAATCGCTTCCTCCGGAAGGAGAAGTTCAAGATGCTCACCCTAGCTCAGGTCTTGACTGCCCTCGACCCTGGAGACTGGTTGGTAGCGTGGGACTTGCAGGACGCTTATTTCCACATCCCCGTCCTGCCGGCCCACCGGCGTTACCTGCGATTCACGGTAGGCCTCGAGCATTTTCAGTTCACCGTGCTCCCCTTTGGCCTTACCAGTGCCCCTCGGGTGTTCACGAAAGTGATGGCGGTGGTCGCAGCTCATCTGCGCCGGGCAGGGGTGTCAGTCTTCCCCTACCTCGACGACTGGCTGCTGAAGGCGGGCTCGCCCCAGGCAGTCGTCTCCCACCTCCAGACTACGGCCGAACTCCTGCACTCGCTGGGGTTCTCCATCAATGTGCCGAAGTCGCATCTGATTCCTTCTCCACAGCTCCTTTTCATCGGAGCAGTTCTGGACACGACGCAGTTTCGGGCCTATCCTCCCGAACGGCGAGTCCGGGATATTCAGGCTATGATTCCGATCTTTCAGCCTTTATCCTGGGTTTCGGCACGGATGACCCTGAGGCTGCTGGGCCTCATGGCCTCCTGCATCCTGCTGGTCAATCATGCCAGATGGCATATGCGGGCTCTGCAGTGGGACCTGAAGTTCCAGTGGGCGCAGCACCAGGGCAACCTGTCCGATCACGTCCAGATCTCGGAGGGGACTGCAAAACAGTTGCAGTGGTGGCTCTCGAACCGGCAATGGGTCATGGGCAGATCCCTCTCCCTTCCCCAGCCAGAGCACACAGTTGTGATGGACGCGTCCCTTCTGGGATGGGGCGGTCACATGGGAGAGGCGGAGATCAGAGGCCTCTGGTCTCCGGGCGGAGTCCCGGCTCCATATCAACATTCTGGAGCTCCGGGCGATCCGACTTGCACTCAAGGCATTCCTTCCTTCTGTCAAAGGGAAGGTAGTGCAGGTCTTCACAGACAACACCACCGCCATGTGGTACTGCAACAAACAAGGCGGGGTGGGGTCGTGGACCCTCTGTCAGGAGGCTCTGCGCCTCTGGACATGGCTGGAACATCAGGGCATTTTCCTGATGGTTCAACACCTGGCAGGTTCCCTGAACGCCAGAGCGGACAAACTCAGCCGCAGGTGCATGATGGATCACGAATGGCGTCTTCACTCGGAAGTGGCGCAAGGACTCTTTCTACAGTGGGGAGAGCCTTGGTTAGATCTATTCGCCACCGAAGAGAACGCGCAATGTCATCAGTTCTGCGTGTTGGAATTTCCAAGGCGGCACTTCCTCGACGACGCTTTTCGTCGCGAGTGGATTTGCGGTCTGTTGTACGCCTTTCCGCCTATACCACTTCTACCCAGAGTGTTGAAGAAGATTCGGCACGACCGGGCCCAAGTTATCCTTGTGGCTCCGGACTGGGCTCGAAGAGTTTGGTATCCCGAGCTACTCAGTATGAGCGTCGATCCCCCGATCCGTCTGCCTCTTCGGGAGGATCTTCTGTCGCAGCAGCAGGGGACGGTCCTCCACCCGAACCTGTCCAGCCTCCACCTGCTTGCGTGGAGATTGAGTGGCGGCAGTTAATTCCTTTCGACTTGCCTCCCGAAGTTTGTGATGTGATTCTGGCAGCCAGGCGTCCCTCCACTAAGGTGGTATATGCCTGCAGGTGGAACAAGTTTGTGGCATGGTGCACAGCAAAGGCTGTGAATCCCCTCTCTGCCCCTCTTTCTGAGGTTCTTCTGTTCCTTCTTTCCCTGGCCCAACAGGGTTCTGCCCTGGGTACCATCAAGGGCTATCTTTGTGCCATTTCGGCCTTCCTCAGGCTTCCTGATCAGCCCTCCCTTTTCAAGTCCCCTGTTGTTAACAGGTTTCTAAAAGGCATTACACACCTCTTCCCTCCTGTTCCGTTTGTCATGCCTCAGTGGGACTTGAACTTGGTTCTTACCTTTTTAATGTGCGCTCCCTTTGAGCCTCTCCATAACTGTCCTCTTCGTCTTCTGACTCTGAAGACAGCCTTTCTGGTGGCCATCACCTCCGCTCGGCGGGTGAGTGAGCTCCAGGCTCTGTCATGCAAACCTCCCTTTCTGTCTGTCCATCCAGACAAGGTTGTTCTTCGGACGCGTCCGTCCTTCTTGCCAAAGGTGGTTACTGCCTTCCACATTGGGCAGACCATCACTTTGCCCACCTTCTTTCCGCCTCCGCATCCTTCCAGAGAGGAAGAGAGGCTCCACCGTCTGGACCCAAAACGTGCGCTTTCTTTTATATCAACCGCACACAACACTTCCGGGTGGATGACCAGCTCTTTGTTGGCTACGTGGGCGCCAAAAAGGTTGGGCGGTGCACAAGAGAACCATCTCCCGCTGGGTAACCTTGTGTATCAAAGCCTGCTATTCTTTGGCTAACAAGGAGCCTCCTGTTGGGCTGCGTGCCCATTCCACCAGGGCAACGGCTGCTACCACGGCTTTAGGCCGCGGTGTTCCGCTGCAGAATATCTGTCAGGCAGCTACGTGGGCCTCGCTGCACACGTTTACAAAGCATTACTGCCTTGACAGTCAGGTCCGGAGGGACGGCTTCTTTGGCCGTTCTGTCCTCCGGGACTTCCTTGTCTGATCTTTGTTCGCAGACCCACCACCGGGGTTGGTATTGCTGGGGTATCTATTCTAAGGTAAGGAATCTGTCACTAACGTGTCTCTTTCAGATGCACAAGTTACTAACTTGTGTAACGATATATCTGTAAGAGACAGTAGTTAGTGACAGATTCCTACCGCCCACCCATCCTCCCCGTTCTGCGAACTGATTTCTAGGGTTAAGGACATCCCTTTCAGGGCCCTAGTATTTTTCAGACACCTATGTCCGCTTCTTGCATGGCTCTGCGTTCCTGGCGCGGAAAGTCGTGTACAGAACTGACGTCAGCGCGCAGGGGCGGCGTCTAAGTACTGCCCGCGACGTCATCCCGGCGATCACGACCCCGACGACGGACGCGGAGCCGCACGACGCCGCCTACCGACGCGCAAGGGTACTGCTACGCAAAATCTTTCCGGATCCAGCCTGACGCCTGGGGATATTCTAAGGTAAGGAATCTGTCACTAACTACTGTCTCTTACAGATATATCGTTACACAAGTTAGTAACTTGTGCATTCAGCAACGAAAGCGCCCTCCCATCCAGCCTATCCTGTAGCAAAACATACCGCCCCTGCGTATCAGCTTCCACATAGCTATGCACAAACTGAGTTCTCGGTGGCCACCCAGATCAAACCCCCCTTAGCATAAGTGGAGTACGAAGCATGAAACAATTGACCTCTCCACTTCCTGGCCACCTTACAAATCTCTCCATCCGTGAGGTGTACCTCCTAGAGATAGGCGATGTCCACCATATGACATTCTCAAAAAGGAGAGGACTCTGTCTTTCATAACATACATACCCAGACCCCGAACTTCCCAGGTCAGTATCTAAAACCTTCCTCCCATACATAGGAGCAAGCCAGGCCACACTACTCCATTTCCCGCGTGCCTCAACAACCTGCCAGGATTGCTGCTTAAAACACTGCACAACCAACCAAAAAAACAACAAACCAATCCTCCTCACCACAGGACAAACATAGTAGAACAGTCAGGCTACCCAAGCTCACACATACGATGTGCCAGGACAGCACAAAATCACTGACTTAACCAGCCGGGATAAGAACCCACCCCCTCTCCTGTCCATTCCACCCTCTTCCCCCACACCCCCCAGGCTCCAGCGCGTGGTGTACAACAACACCCCACTGAGCCGACAGGGTTAACCTCAAGCCCTGGAGTTAAGAAACCATGGGATAACTAACATCACAGAACCTAAAAATGTAGCGCATCGAACCCTCCTGAAACAGTTCCCCAGCTGCACGCAATAAGTTGCCCTGTACGTCAAAGAACTCAACCCCAAACAGAAGGGACAATTACCCCTCCCCCCATTGCCTTTAAGCACCCCCTCTCCCCCACACACATTAGAGAACACTGGATCCTTCCACCTGTAACCAAAATCATCACAGTTCAGTGCATTATATAGCTGTTAGAATAGTCTCCGGTACCACATCCGCTGACGGAAGCTGAGTGCCATTCAAGAGAGGCCTGCTCTGGGGCACCACTCCCTCAATCCTCAGTTGAGTCATGTCCTCAACCTGCATGGTATCATCTGCCTGTATTGTGCAATTCCTGGGACGCCCCACCTGACTCACCCCCTCCAGGGCGGCCCCTCCAATCACCATGGTCCCTTGGCCCCCCAAAATGGCAAGTGATTCCTAGACACCTTGTCGATGCACCATCCCAGATCTCGATCCAGTCCCACACATCCTGGTCTCTCAAAAAATGTGCACCCTCCCATTAGCAAGAATCTTCAATTTAGAGGGATATTTTAGCATATACTTCATGTTAATAGCACCCAACTTTTGTTTTACTGGCGTTGCTCCTAAACGTTTCTCGTATAATCCAGAAAAAATGGCAATAGCATGATTGTCAGCTCTCGGGGTCTCCTGTTCCCACGCCACCCTTGGGAAGCAATTGCGGTCCCTGTAATTCAGCATTTTGGCTATAATAGCCCTTGGGGTACCCGCAGGTGGCGGAGGTGGCACCAAGGCCTAGTGTGCCCTCTCAAACACAAAAATCTCAAGAGAGCCCCTTCTGCCGCTGCTGCAGACTAATCCATTGTTCCAGAAAATCCACCGCCAATGAGCCCGCCGCCCACTCAGGAAACCCAAGGAACCGCAGATTACAGCGGCGGGCACACCCAACCGCATCCGCCACACGAGCCTCCAGGTGCCTAGTGACTATTACCATTTTAGCCATTTGCTGCTTAAGCGTAGAAACCAGCCCCTGCAGTGTCTCAATTTTAGTCTCGGCGGTTGTCATCTTCTCAGCGACCTTCCACAGATCTGCTCTAATCAAGTTCACATCAGTGGATACCGTTTCGATCTTATGCTCCAATGTTGAGCGCGAACCCTGTATAGCAGCTAGCAGTTCAACCCGTGAGGGCTTCCACTCAGGCTCTGGCGAGGCACTCTGTGAGTCCGTACACCCCCTATCAATCAGTCACTGCAATGGCTGCCAAAGGGTAGCGTACTGTGTGATAGTATTAGATGCAGGGGTCTTGGAATGTTTCTTTTCAAGCAATAGTGCGTCTTCCTGGAAGAGGGAAACATTCCCACCTCGCACACCAAGGAAAAGTTTCTTATGTGCAAGTCTCCTTATAATACGCAAGAACTGTTTAGTCAATGTTTAATCGATAGTTGAACTGATCTTCATTTTATGGATGTTGAATTCATCAATGATATAGTGTTATACATTCACAATATCTGAACACATGTGCATTGATTCTCCATATTAACACAACCCAATGCATTTCGGGACCTGCCCTTCATCAGGGGAAAATTCCTAGAATACAGTAAACCTGCAATTAATCAGGTAATCTGAATCCTACTAATCAAGCAATCAAGAAAGCGTGCAAGGGGAAGTGAAGGAGGAAGTGATCCCAAATTATACTCTGTGCATTCAAGCAGTGCCAACCATCCTATTTTAGCTAAGGGAATCAGATATGGTGCATAAAAGTGACCACATGAAAAAAACGACCACAGGAAAAAAGTTTATTTAAAAGTACTGTGTAAATAGTAATGATTTGATACACAAATATCACTAATGTCAATACGTCATTTTACAAAATAAGTGGCGCGCCCATTGGTCTTAAAACCTACCAAAGTGAACTGAGGAAGTGAAGCGTCACGAGTCCAGCATGTGGGAAGGTGAAATAACAATCCGAATGTAACCAAGTGTCAGCGCAACAGTCACCGTGTATGTTAACAAAGTTGTGCCCTGAAATAACCCGAGAATACAAAGAGCCCGTAATACGCACCTCTGTGTCACCGCGATAATTACTGTGTGTGTTGACAGTCATGCTGTAAGATAATGAAAGCTAAAAAAGAGCCCGTGATCACGTACCTGCTGGCTGTATGTGATGTACCCGAGGCGTGCGGAGCAAAAGAAATAGAAAGAAGCTTAACAAAGAGGCTAAAACAAAAAGCCTTGACAGCAGCAGGTATAGAAGCACTATATTGGACCAGTGTGAAATTAAACTGTTGTGCAAGACTACTTACTCTATGTGCGATCCCATTTGAATGCCGGGTAGGGTCTTGAAGTGCAAAACATAATGTATCAACATGCAAATACAACTCGAACGAGCTCATAACATGGCACCAAAGTGAAAACTCAGTTTGTAACAGATAGAAAATCCACTTGAAATCTGGGTATCACAGCACAGAAGTTCTCTTAAGGGATTCCAGCGGGATGTAAGCAGACTCATTTCCAAATTATAAATAACAACTAAAATCAATACGTTCATTAAGTCCCTTCGGACTGACTGAATCAAGTCATTTCATCCAATAGATTTCTCTGTGCAGATGGTATCTTTGATTGCTTCAACCTTCTTTAATGGGTACTGTTTCCAGTATAAGGAACCTTAACAGGCTTATATTATTGTTGTGGGTATTGAAATGTACAGGGATGGTCGATTTGGAATTCTTAGTACGGATATTGCTTTTGTGTTCAGTCAATCTCACTTTCGTTTAGTCTTCCCCATGTACACAAGTCCACATGGACACTTCAACAAGTAAATAACATTCTTAGAATCACAAGTTGCTGAAGTTTGCAATTTTA
This sequence comes from Calotriton arnoldi, assembly GCA_963921515.1. Taxonomy (NCBI): domain Eukaryota; kingdom Metazoa; phylum Chordata; class Amphibia; order Caudata; family Salamandridae; genus Calotriton; species Calotriton arnoldi. The sequence goes on along the minus strand of CAWUFW010002558.1, from coordinate 986,021 downwards.
TGGGAGTTACTTGGGATGGGTGCAAGATGGTGGTACCCTTTATAATTTAGTTGTAACTTGCACCATTAAGACAGGGTATAGTTCCTTTATATGTTTGACCAGTGTGATCCTCCGATTTGGATAATAGATCCTTCAGATTTTTTGATCATTGGTAAGCTGAAAAGTGGCTGGTGATTGAAAATGCCTTTGAATTCCGCTTCTGTTTGTAGTATCGGCCAATATTTTAATATGATATTTCTTACTCTTTGACTTCTGGTGGAGTATTTCGATACAAACACAGTCCTTTTGCTCTTGTCTTTTGGTTAAACTGCTTCAAGAAGTTGCATCTGGTCTTTCAGATTCAGCCCTATCTATGGCTGTTTGTATGACTTTGTTCGGGCATCCTCTTTGTCTGAAACTAGTAAGAATTTTTTTTCTTCGCTACTTTTGTAGTGACACTCACTTGAAGAAATTAGTTTTATCCTTAATAGTTGAGAGTAAGGTAAGTTCCCCATTTGAGAGCCATTTGGTGAAAACTGTTGTAGTGCAATAGGTTATTCCTGTTGGTGGGTTTTACAAAAACTTTAGTAGCCAGTCGATTTTGTACTGAGATTTCTACATCAAGGAATGTGATTTTGTCTGTACTAATGCTGTAGGTAAAATCTATTCTTTCTTTAACCGTGTTCAAAACGCTGATGGCAGATTTAAGGTCTGATTGGTCTCCCTTCCATACAAGGAATATATTTTCAATGCATCTCTGAAATATGATTAGATTTTCAAACCAATCCTGTTTTGAGAAGATATTGTCTAGTTCAAAACAATGCAGGAAAAGATTAGCGTAACAAGGAGCATCGCAGTTTCCCATGGAAGTTCCAGACAATTGAACATAATATTCATTATTCCACGCAAACTAACTATGGTACAGAGTAAAGTGCAGAAGTTCCAGTGGGAAAATATTTAAGTCTTCATTCATCGAGGCGTTTATCAAAAATGATTCCACTGCTTGAAGACAAAGATTGTGAGGGATAGAGGTGTATAAGGCTCTTACGTCAATTGTGCATAAGATGGTGGTGTAATCTCTTAAAGTTTTTCCTGTAATCACCTTGGCTATTGCCGTGTTAGTTTTTTCCCTAATGGTACACCCCATTCCCCCCTCCCTGTTTTCCCTTAGAACGTTTCACCTGGGGCTTAACTTGGAACGTTTTTTGTTGACAGTTATTCAGTTGAGGAGAGTGGATGACTGATATTAAAGACACATTCTCTTCATCATCTTCAGCGTCCACGTTTTTGTACTTTACTGGTGACGACCTGATGCGGGGGACCTTGCAGTCATCTCCCCCTTCAGTGCTCTCTCCTTCGCATTATTTTCATTTCTACGAGCCCATCTCAGTCTGTTAAGTTATTTCTGCCTGTTGGGTATCCAGGGAGTTTGTGGCCATCTCTTCCGGAGGAACCTCTACGTCCTGGTTTTCAGCGTATCTGTCGTCTTTCTTGAGGTGGCAGGATCGCCTCCCTCTGGAAGTAGACGGCAGAAGGCCAACCTTGTTCTTTACAACTCTGGGTCCGCCTTTGGCGGCTCTCAGGGCACGCCTACTGCAGCATGAGGGCGGTACTCTACCTGGAAGTTCAACGCCCATCTTTTCAGAGTCCTGTGTACACGGTAACTGGTTTTGTGCACCCTCCGTGTGTGGCACACTTCGTGCCGCAGTCAAAAGTGTGCTGTAAGGCAGTAAAATTATATGTTCGAGGCATGTGAGCTGTAGATCACATGCTTTGGATACTCCTGCCATCTAGTGTTGGGTGTGGATGTTTGCAAGTTGTTTTTTATCAAAGAAGTCTTTCCAGTCACGAGGTAAGGTGACTCCTCCTTTCGGTGATAGTGCGCATGGGCATCGACTCCATTGTTAAATAGTTTTTTTCCGCCATCGGGTTCAGACGTTTATTGCTGTGCTCCGGTTCGAAACCGTTCCTCGGGTTCCCCTCGGTGCGCAATCCACTTAACCTCGACGGTATTGTTTTCGATCGCGTATCCCATTCCTTCGCATATTGTATCGGTCATAAAACTCTATTCCGATTGGAAAATTTGTGGAAGGCCGTCGGGCCTAGCTGCGTTTGTCCAGCTCGCAGTCGATGGATCGGACTCCATTTGAATTCTGGCCACGAGAAGTTCCCCCGCACCGACTCACACGAAGTGTGCAACTTGTGCTTATCTCCGGAGCACAACGAATAAAACTGCGACGTGTGAAATCTTTCCGATCGAAGAAAACGCTCCGTGACCGTTGGGCTGGAACGTCATGAAATGCAAAGTCAAAACATCTGCTCCAATCCGGACCTCTTCGGAGAAGATTCCAAACAAGACACTTATGACGCACAAGGAGCTGAGGAAGAAGAAGAACTGGAGGAGATCGTTTCCGTCTCTGAATCCGGCTCTGATATGGACGAAGAGGTTCCGCAAGGTCAGAGTATCGTGAGTACTGGGCATATTTCCACCAAATTGCCACTTAAACGCAAACCAGAGCCAGAGGACACTTACCACATTTCTCTTAAAAGGAAGCAGGTTGGTACGCGCAGCGGCCAGGGCAGCTGACTTCGGAACCTGGGGGCTCACGGTTCGATCCCCGGTGTCGGCGGCAGATCAGCCCAGCATCATGTGACTCTGGGCAATAGCTCGCTTAATCTTCCCAACGGCCCCCAGCACCTTGACACCCTCGGATAATTGTTCGCGCTTTACAAATACTGGATATTTACTAACCCTTCTGCTCCTCCTCTATCACCTCCTTCCCACAAAACCTGAATTTACTTATTACACCTACTAATTCACCACAAACACCTGATGATCACGATGACGGTGATGGGGGAGATGATACTGTGCCTCCAGACCCCTGGACGGATTACAATATTGATTCACCCACAGATAATGATCTTGACCTTTATCCTACAGAGCCTTCTCCACCAGCCGATAATGTAGAATATACAGAGCTATTAAATTGGGCTGCTACAAATCATGGGGTTCAATTACAAAAGGAGTCCTTACACAAGAAAGCTACACACTCCCTATGCTCACAGGCATGTTGAGACATGCGAACGACATATTTAAACACCCGGTTCGTGCACGCATTCTCACCCCTAGAGTAGATAAGAAATATAAACCTGCACCATCAGATCCAGATTTCATTAAAGGCCAATTACCATTGGATTCTTTAGTGGTCTCCAATGCCCGTAAACTCACAAACATCAGGGGATGACCCACCCACCCCCAGACAAGGAGTCTAAACTTAGACGCCTCTGGGAAAAGAGTAGCCACCCAAGCAGCAAATCACTGGCGTATCACTAATACCCTGGCCCTTCTAGCCAGGTACGACAGAGCGCACTGGAACGAAATGGAGCAATTGCTCCAATTTCTACCAGATGAGCATAAATCCAAAGCTCAAGACTTAATACAAGAAGGGAAGCTTAGCTCTAATTCATCAATTAGGTGTGCTTTAAATGCCACTGACACTGCAGCTAAGCAAATTAATACCAGTGTTTTATTAAGAAGACACGCCTGGTTAGGAATTTCCGGGTTTAAACTTGAAGTCCAGGCTTCCATTCTGAACACGCCGTTCGACAAATAACATCTCTTTGGTCCCGTTGTAGACACGTCCTTACAGAAAATAAAAAAGGACACAGACGTTGCAAAGTCTATGGGAGCCCTTCAGTCCCCTTCAAATAGGGGTTCCTTTCGTCGCTCCTTCTATCATGGGGGGTCCAAAAGTATCTCATCAGACACTACCTCTACACCATACAAAGGCAACAATCAGTCCTCCTCTTCAAGAGGTTTCTTTAGAGGAGGGTACAGAGGCAACAACAGCAAGGGTAGGGGTAAAAGTTCCACAACACGTACCTCCCCCTCACCTAACAAACAGTGACTTGCCTCCGCTTCCCCCCAGTCATTCAACACCTGTCAGGGGACGTCTTTCACAATTCCTCCCTGTCTGGCAATCAATAACTACAGACAGATGGGTGTTAGGAATTATCCAATCTAGTTATTGCCTGGAGCTTACCAACAATCCTCCAAACATTCCCCACGTTCGCACAAAATGTCACCAGAGCATCTAAAACTCCTCAAGCATGAGGTTCAGTCTCTTCTACTAAAGGGAGCTATAGAGCCCGTACCGCTACATCATCAAGGGTCGGGCGTGTACTCCCTATACTTTCTAATCCCCAAAAGGGACGACTCCCTCAGACCCATACTAGATCTCAGAGAGCTCAATCATTACATACAATCAGATCATTTTCACTTGGTGACACTTCAACAAGTGCTCCCACTTCTACAGCAAGGCGACTTTATGTCCACTCTAGACTTAAAGGACGCATATTTCCATATTCCAATACATCCCGCTCATCGCAAATATCTCAGATTTGTGATAGCAGGCCAACATTACCAGTTCAAAGTGCTTCCATTTGGAGTCACCACTGCTCCCAGAGTATTTACCAAATGCAGTAGTCGCTGCTCACCTGCGAAGACAACACATTCATTTCTTCCCGTACTTGGACGACTGGCTCATCAAAGCCAGCACTTACCCAAAGTGTCTCCAGCACACTCAGATAACACTCCAATTACTGCACCAACTGGGGTTTACAGTAAATGTGTTGAAGTCTCATCTCCAACCTTCCAACACACAAACCTATCTGGAGCCACTATAGATACTCTAAAAGCTCTAGCTCCCAATGCAGTCAGAATTTGCAATATTCAGGCACTAATTGCTCAGTTTCAGCCCTACCACTCACTACCAGCTCGGGTGTTCATGCAACTGCTGGGAACGATGGCGTCTTGCATTATGATTGTTCCCTATGCAAGACTTCAAATGCGTCCCCTTCAGGAATGCTTAGCGAGTAAGTGGAATCAGTCGCAGGGTCAATGTTCAGATCTAGTGTTGGTTAACGGCCGCACCCATCGCTCTCTCTACTGGTGGGACCCACAAAATGTATCCAAAGGGCGGCCCTTCTTCGACCCTGTTCCACAGACAGTGCTAACAGCAGACGCGTTGCTCACTGGTTGGGGAGCTCATCTCCAAAATTACACAATTCAAGGCTTGTGTAGTCCAAAGCCAAAAGAGCTCCACATAAATCACCTGGAGCTGCTATCAGGGTTTCTAGCGCTCAAAGCCTTCCAAATTCACTTTCTAGGCAAAGCTGTCCTAGTCCGCACCGAAAACATGACTGCTATGTATTATATACAAAAATAGGGGGACAAACACACTCCAACTGTCACGTCTAGCACAAGCCATTTGGAAGTGGGCCATACACCACAAAAGTTATCTCCTAGCAGAACACCTTCCAGGAGTAAACAATCAGATTGCAGACCTTCTTAGCAGACAGAGGCAGCAAATCCACGAGTGGGAACTTCACCCTCAAGTTCTCCTCCCATTCTTTCAAACTTGGGGCTTTCCCCAAATGGATCTATTCGCCACACACAAACGCAAAATGCCCACGCTTCGCCTCCAGGCATCCACACCCGTTGTCCAAAGGCAATGCACTATGGATCAACCGGTCAGGGATATTTGCCTACTCTTTTCCGCCTCTCCCACTCATTCCACTAGTGGTACAGAGGCTCAGGCAAACATCCCTCACACTAATCCTAGTAGCTCCCTGTAGGAAGCTGGCTCTGTATATACTTTACTGTGTGGGATCTAGGTACTGAGAGGTTGATTCTTGGAGTCGGGGCCACTGGGGCCCTTCTCTCCCTATGAAGTGGGGGGCGGGGGGTTGGTCTACCTGCTCATCCCTTCCCTCTTCTTCCTCAACTGATTGGTCTTCACCATTTTCAGATGGGTGGTCCTTAGCATACCCAGCCAACAGCTCCTGGAGCTTTTGTTTGGTGGGATTGGACCCCATGGCTATGTTTTTAATTTTACATAGGGACCTTACATCCTTGAAAGACAAGTGAAGGTAAGGGGTGAGGTCAAGCTCCTCAACCTGGTCCTCTATGACATCGTGGTTATTTTCACTAACAGCTGGGTTCTTGTTTTGAGACATTGTTAAAAAAAGATTTCTAACCCTAGCTAAAGTGACTTTTTATTTATTTTTTAATTCTAAATGGACTTAACCAAGGCCCTAACAAGACTTTTAGTAATTTTGCAACAAATGCAAAGTTGTATATCCCACTGCTGATCTACCAATGTAGGAAGCTGGCTCTGTATATACAATACCAAAGTGAGGTATAGTGTGAACAGAGTCCAGTGGAATCCAAAAGGTAGGCAAAGGTAAAGTAGATAGCACCTCTATTTGTGGTAGTGTGGTCGAGCAGTAAGGCTTTATCAGAGGACAGTGTTAAGCACTTGTTGTACACACTCAGTCAGAAAATGAATTCACACACTCAAAGACTGAACTTCAGACCAATTGTTTTTGTATAAAAATATTCTTTTAGTTATTTTATTTTTTTAGAACCAAGCAAGCCTGGCACAGGTAAACAATAAATACTTTACAGTAGTAATGCAGTTTGTAAACGGTTTGAATTGCAATTGTAAATGTACTTTGATTTGATTACAGTAGTGTTACTGATATTGCAATGCTTTTCAGAATACAGTACATATACTTTGTATAGGATTTTTAGTAGAAATCATGTAAGTTAATTTTCAGATTACTTTTCTTACACAGTGCAGTATACCTGGATACTGCACTGGGACATTTCCTGTAAACAGGTAAGTAAAAGCGTTTTGGCTATTTAGTTACAGTTTTAAAGGATTTCTTAGATTTCCCAACTCCACACTTAGAAACTTTTCACAGAAAAACAGTCAATGTTAACACTATTTTCCTCCATAGGATATCGGTTCAAAGGTAAGTAGTTTGTTGTGGAAGTTGGTATTCTGGGGTTAGACTCAGGGGTCCCCCCAGGGTCAAGGATGCACTCTTGTTGCACCCTCAGCGGGACTAGGGCGGCCGGGTGCAGAGTGCTGAGGCCCAATGTTATCCAATGGGGGATAGGGGGCCTCCGGTTGGTGTCTGCTGACGAGCAGGCCACTGAGTTGTGGGAGCAAAGCTCCTGGACTTAAGCTCAGGGCAAATGGGGGTTTAGGCCAGCACAAAAGATGCACCCTCAGCGGCACTGGGGCGGCCGGGTGCAGAGTGCTGATTGGGCGTCAGAAGCCCTTTAGCTTTCAATGGGGAGTCTCCGGTTTGCAAAAACACTGCAGGCTCGGGTACGAAGGTCTTCTGGGTGCAACCACCACTTGGAGAGGTATGTTGGGGGTTGGTTAGGCACCGTCGGTTGGGCCACCCAAGGCCGTGGGGCGTCGGGTGCAGGGGTGCCTTTCAGGGTCAGATCTTCTTACCAGCTCCTGGTCGCCGTTGGGGGTACCTTCCGGTTTGAGGCTGCAGGCGTCTGCTTGAGGCAGGTCAGGGGTCGCCAGATCTCGGGTCAGGATCGCCGGGGAGACCTCCTCTTGGTGTTGGGCCACTCGAACTCGGGACGTGGGCGTCTGGTGCAGAGTGGTGCAAACTTGGGGATCCTTGTGGAGCTGGAGTCTGTTGTTTGAACAAATCCGGTGTTCACGGGAGACAGAGTCTTTGGGATTGAAGGCAGGCAGGTCTTCCGGGTTTCTCGAGGTTGCTGGCTGCAGGACACACAGGGAGTTCGCTGGAGCAGGTTCGAGGTGAGGACAGGCCGGTAGGGCTGGGGCCAAGTCAGTGGGCGTCCTCCTCTTGTTAGCTTCGGCACAGCTGTTCGGCCCTCCTGCTTTTCTTCTTGTAGTTTCTTGTCTGAGGAAGCAAGCTTCAGGGGTGCCCCTAAATACTAGATTTAGGGGCGTTACAGGTAGGTAAAAGGTTGGGACCGATGGATCCCTTCCCTGGGGTGGGTACACCCCCTATTATGCCACCCCCCAGTGGTGAGGGGGGCATAAGCCTTTCCCTAGTTGGCTGGGTCCCCCCATCTGCAAGATGGCGGGGACTGAGAGTTGAGCTTCACCTCGCCTCCCCCACCTGAGGGGTGCAGTTGGCAGAGGTGGGCACACCTCTCTTCCTCACTTGTTTTTCCCGCCGGTTCTCCCGCCCAAAGTGGGGGTTAGAACCAGTGGGGACCAGTTGCTGAAAGCAGCAAGTGGCCTGGGGAAGTTCACAAAGGCGGCAAGCCTTTGAAGCTTCCCCTTCGTGGACCCTGCCCATCCTGGGGTAGGAGGCTTGGCACCTCGTCCCAGGATGTGCATTGTTTCAAGCCCCCAAGAGCAGCAGGCTCTCGACCCAGGGGTTCAGAAACATGTCTGGTGGTGGCAGCTGAAAGCAGCCACTCAGCCTGGACACTAGTGGTAGGTCGTTTTTCAGGGGGCATCCCTAAGATGCCCTCTGTGTGCATTTTTCATTAAATCCCACACTGGCATCAGTGTGGGTTTAATGTACTGAGAAGTTTGATACCAAACTTCAGTTTTCAGTGCATCCATTATGGTGCTGTGGAGTTCTTAATGACAAACTCCCAACACCATATACTCTTAATGGCAGCACTGCACTTACAATGTCTAAGAATGGACTTCATACTTAAATATAGGAATTTTGCTTGTCAAGGCAATTGTCATAAGACTTCTGGTTTAGGTGATCAAGAAAATCCAAACCCAAGGGATGGAAAGAAACTTTATCTTAACCAGCTGCATTCATAACCTTTAAATAAGAGGATACTGTGCAAGTCCTGATGCTAACTGTTAGAAATTGGTTTCTGGTTGGCTGAGGTATGCACCTGGTCCAAACAGGAATCACAATCCTTGTCCGGGTTAGTTAGATACAAACTAAAAGATAACCTGTGATCACCCTCTGTTAGCTTGGCAGAGAGCAGGCAGGCTTATCTAAAGAGGCAATATGTAAGTGGAGAGGTGTGGTGCAGCGGCCAGGGCAGCTGACTCCGGAGCACAGGGTTCACGGTTCGATCCCCGGCTCCGGCGGCAGCTCAGCTCAGCACCATGTGACTCTGGGCAATAGCTCACTTAATTTCCACTCCGGCCCCCAGCGCCTTGAGACCCGTAAGGGTGAGTAGCTGCACTATATAAAAACGGACTGACTTACTTACTTACTAAAGTATTTGTGCAACACAGTAACACAATGAAAACACCACAAAAAAGACTCCACATATGTTTAGAAAAATAGAGAATAGTTTTATAAATAAAGACCAAAACGACAAAACTCCAATAAGTAGAAGTTGAGTTATGAATTTTTAAAGAATTCTAGCACTTAGAAGCAATAAGCTCCAAGGTGGGGTTATCTGGTTGTGCTGGAACGGGGCAAAGCCAGTAGTTCGGACCGACCGCGATGGACCGCAGACTGGCTACAGGACCCGCCCCGGCCCCGGTGAACAAAGTACCTTGTCCTAGTCGCAATAGCAAGATGCGGGGCAATGTCGAACAATGTGACGATGTCGATCCCGCAGTAGATGATGCGTTTATTTTCTCCATGCAGTGATTCCAATGTTTCGCTTCCGAAGACGAAGCACCGAGATGTGTTGGTTCCGAAGTGCAATGTGCCAGCTTTCTTCACACAGTCAAGGGGATGCGCCGATCTCTCCACACTGCAGCAGCGGCGATGCACAGGTCAGATGCTTTGGGCTCTCAAGATGATACCTTGGTTTCGAGAGCGATTCGCCGATTCTACTCCCACAACCGGATCAGTGCACCGGTTCTGCTCCATGGAGACTGGAGATGCGTTGATTTCTCTTGTGCAAGTGTCTTGTTCCACTTCAAATGAACCAGACACAGCAGCAAGGGTTGAGACTTGGATATCCCTGAGTTTCAAGTAACGGGAGGCAAGCCAACAAGCTCTTGGAGATCACTTTGGTGTAAAAGCAGAGTCCAGCTCTCCTCAGCAGAGTCAGAGAGCAGCAGGGCAGCACAAGAGAAAATTAGACCTTCCGGGTCCGCAGTCCAGCAGAGTCAGTCCTTGATGCAGCACAGCATTTCTTCTGACAGAGTCCAGTTGTATGTCCAGAAGTGACTGATTTGGTGGGGTCAGAGACCCAGTACTTCTACCCAAATGGGCCTTTGAAGTAGGGGTGACTTCAAAGAAGGGTCTTTGAAGTGCACACAGGTCCTTTCTTCCAAGCCCTGGCTCAAAATCATTAGGGGGTAAACTGCCCTTTGTGTGTTGGAAATAGGACACTGCCTATTCAGGTGTCAGCTCCCCACTCCCTTCCTACTTAGGAAGAGCCATCAAAATGCAAATGAGTATGCAGACACACCTAACCTTGCTGTGTTTGTGGCTGTCTAGAAGGAATGCACAAAGTTTAGCTGTCACCTACCCCAGACGTGTATTGGAAACAGACGGCAGGCACACAGAGCAGTAAGAGCAGAAACATTTACACTTTCTAAAAGTGGCATTTCTAAAATAGTAGTGTTAAATCCAACTTTACCAGTAAAGAGGATGTATCATTATCTTTCCAAAGATATAAAACTTGATGCAGCCACTCCTTTTCAATTAGGAATTATAGCATAAAAGTGTTAAGGAATTCCAAATGTTAACCTATAAGAGAAGTAGGCCTCACAGCAGTGAAAAACAAATTTGAGTGTTAATCACAACCATGACATGCAAAATGTAAAAGTACATGCACTACCTTTTACTTACACAGCACCCTGCCCTATGGGCTACCTAGTGTCTACCTTAGAAGTGACTTGTATGTAATAAAAGGGGAGCTTAAGACTTGGCAAGTAGTCTTAAATGGCAAGTCGAAGTGGCAGCAAACTTCACACACAGGCCCTGCAATGGCCGGCCTGAGACATGCTTGAAAGGCTACTTGTGTAGGTGGCACAATCAGTGCTGCAGGCCCACTAGTAGCATTTAGGTTACAGGCCACTTTACAAGGGACTTATAAGTAAGCTAAATATGCCAATTGTGTATACACCGGTGTTACCATGTTTAGGGGAGAAGCACATGCACTTTAGCACTGGTCAGCACTGGTAAAATGCTCAGAGTCCTAAGGCCAGCAAAACGATATAGCAAAAAGAGGAGGTAGGCAGGCAACTAGTTTGGGGGAAGGCTACCCTAAGGATGACAGGTCTAAGGCTAACCTTCTGCAGTAAAAGTCCCAGCTATCTGCGGCGATTTGTTGTAAGCCATCAGCAGTTCCAGGGTCTTCGTTTCTCATCCACTGCATCAGCTGGCATCAGAGATGAACAGAGTGGTTTAGGTGAAGACACGCCTACCAGATATCTCACTGTTGCAGAAAGCACAACTCCTTGGTACAGAACACCTTTTCATGTGTATGCAGATAGTATATGTACGCTTCTGATCTAGAGGGATAGTGATCATCATAGGGAAGAAGCTTTCATGGGTGACCAAAAAACCAAAAGTATACCCTGGAACAATACATTCAGAGATTTGAATGTTCTGTGACCCACTCCAGGCAACATACATTTTATTAGTGGTGCAGAACCATCACATGACTCACTATCCAAGTCTAGTGAATCCACAGGTCAGTAATCTCTGTTATAAAATACAGATGAAGCTTCTTTAATATTGCGAGTGTGGATTGCATTGTTAGTAATTATGAAGCTTTGCAGATTTAAAACAGTCACCTTGTTGTGCAATTTGTTGCTGATTTTAAAACTTAACATGTTTTCTCTTCTTTTTGTAGTGCAAGCTTATAGTTTGTCAGATGAGTAACACCCGTTGCCAAGCTTTGAACTGCTTGCTTCTGCCACTGGCTCTCGTCGTCATCATCGTCCTTACAGGACTTGCCCAGAACAGCGAAACAGTTCTACTATTTGCGATAACTACTTTTATTGCTGTTGCACACGTTCACTATGGAATCCAAGTGGTAAGTATACTTCAGATCTTGGTGTTAGTTTAGTCCTAGTTGTACGTGTGTCTACTTGTTGATTTGTTGAGTGGTAGTGTTCTTTATGCCATGTGGTTTAGGTAAAGCCAGTGGATTTGATTTTCCAAAATGTCTTTGACTCCATTTGTCCATCCTTTCCTCAAACTGTTCATCAACTCCCATCCAAGGGTTTAGACCCAGCAAGGTGTGGCCTATATTATAGACTAAGCATACAAATTGGAATTATTGTGTAACATAATTGCAAACAAGCGGCTCAAGCCAAAATCAGTGCTAAATCTTCCTATTCATTAATGTTTAACCCACTCAAAGCATTGCCACTTGCTAATATGCCCAGTCGTCGGCCTCTCATTCTCCTGCGATGTACCTCCAATATGAGAGGGCACCACTTAAATCTATTTCTTTAAGGCCATTCTTTCCGGGTTTGTTAGGTTTCCTTGAGGAGGATTCCAGTCTTTTGACGTCCTCAGTCTTATAAACCACTATAATGTAGTCCAGCACCCCCATGCCTTCTTGCTAGCCTTCGTAAATCTTTGGGTAGATAGACAGATGTAGCTATAGAGCACCATGCACAGCACTTCATGGATTACGTATAAATGTAGCAATAACACGGGCAGTAAAATTAACATGGTCTTCAAAACAAATGTCGGTTGTCATATCATATGCTGGCATGGTAAATGCATCCAAAGTGGTAATTATCAAATGGGTCCCCATAACACCGTTTACGTGTGACGGGTATGCTCCATTTTCTGTAAGTCAAAGAAAATATTTTTCTTAAAAAAAAGACTATTTGTAAAAACAGCAAATCATTATTGGTTTGCTATACACGTGACTTAAATTGTACTACATGTTCACAAACCGCAAACAAAAATGGTGGGATCATATTTAGAAAATGCAACCAATACTTTTGAAGTTGGCAAGCGGATAAACATTTGCTATTCAGTTGTGAGTAAATTATAACACTTTAAGCAAAAAATATTGTTTAGACTTTCATTTAACAGTAATTACTGTGCAGAAGAGCATTACACCAATAGCGCATTTTTTTTTTTTTAAAAAGACAACAATAAATATATCCCCTTTCAAATGAAACCAAGAAATGGAAGAAAAATTAAGTACATTGATTGTTTCTGCTCAGATAGAATGGGCACCAAGTTAATTGCACTGCATCACTAACTTTGAAATCTCCAATTTTGATTTCAACTATCAAATGAACGCTGGAAAAATATATGAGCCCTGTTTAAGGTATTTTTAAAACGCTCCACTTATTAGGAAAATAAAGTCCAAGACAAAATTAAAGTGGAACGGGAGCTAAGGTTGATTAAAATGGTAACTGATTTTGCCAATAAAACAAAAAAATCAAGAAAATCTCAATTTAAGGTGCTGCCTTGTCCCTACTGTACCTTCTCCCTTAGCTCGTACCTCTAGCATATACTACACAACATCATCAAATACATTATTTGCTCAAAGATACTCGCAAACATTTTCCCATGGGCCATAAAGAATAGTCTGTTATGTGACTGAGGGCTGCATTAATGACTGCTGGGTATATGCCCAGGGTGTAAGGGGGAGGATGCTTAAGTTGGCAATAGAGGAAGTTAGGCATGTACATGGTGTGGACACTGATTTGTGAGTTATTTTGAAGTTTTAATTCCATACTGCCCTCTAAATTAGCCCCCTATTCTCTAGAAGAATCCTACATGACAATAATGTATTCTGCAGTATCTGAGTCGCTATCCCTCTACAGCACCCTAGAGTAAGACTTCTTTGCATGGTATCGCTACCTTTGGCGAGTCAAGTGTACAATGGAATTAACTTCATTATTATATCTGGATTAAATTAAATAGAATCTTAGGCCACAGTCATATTATGCATTTAGTCTCTTATCTGTAAACATTAGGAGTGCATAGAAACAGACACTGTTAAGGTAGCGAGTGATATAAAATATACTTGATAAAGACCCCCTAACAAGGTGTGCAATTTGGTGAGGGGGGGCACACACAAAGACCCAACCTCCGCCACTAGATAGGGGACAGTGGGAAAGTTTTAGCTATGGCACTGTGAGACTTGACGTTTAATCCTCGCTTTGCCAAAATATACTGGTTGTGAAGTCTGTATTTAATGTCTGGGCAGGTGCCACTGTACAGTGGCGTTTCTTTAGTGAGAGTAGTCCCTGAGTCTCACCATAGAAACCACTCACACCCTAGTTGTTGAGTAATGGACAAGATGCTAACTGTGGAACCAGAAGGCATTTTTTAAATTAATCTTGGCCTCCACTTGTGACAAATTGTGCTCTTTCGAATAATTACTTTCTGAGCATAGGCCACAAACAGATTTATGGCTAAGCTTTCGGTCCCCTTAGCGCCATGAAATCTTTTTGGTGCACATGCTTTTTATAAATATGTTATTACATAACATTTCTCTGCTTCTTTATTTTTTTTATCAGATATAGGAAAAACCTACATCAAACTAAACACTGGTAATAAATATGTGATAAGAAAACAGTACTGTAATCCGCAGTCATTTGATTTTACCTACGCTGGAGAGAACATTCAATCTTATAATTCACTCATTAACGTATGGTGTAGTAAGAAAGTTATAAATCTTGAAACCAGGAGTTCTGCACTGTGGTGGCGGTACTCCTGCTTCAACAAATTGTTTGCTGATGGTCACATCATATACTTCCTATGGCTGAGTCCCTTTAATTGCTAATATGATGGAGGTGAGCGAGCCACTGGTATAAGGTATACATTTTATTTGCATAGTTAATTAAAACCATTGCAAAATGACAACATTTAAAAAAAAATCAAATATATACATATACGACTTATTCCTTCATGATTCTTGTTTAAAAACCTGCTAAAAGAGAAATTTTCTATGATTAAGCAGATTTACCAACAAAGTGTCTGATCTCTGTCCAAGTGCTGCGGGGAGCATTCCAGTAGTCCTCAAGAAGGCTCGAGCCAAGCTTGAGCCAGGTGCCTGGAATCAGTCCCGGCTTCCACACTTGATCAAATTGTGTAGTCCTAGGCAGTTGTTTTATTTCACTGTGCCTGTTCTTTCTTCATTATAACAAATGAGCAGCTTCAATACATGAGTTTAGTATGTGCGCTGTACAAAACCTCTTGTGTTTGATTTAATAGACTAGAATGTTGTTTCATGTATAACAACAGCTAAGGCCACACAGTTCATGTTTGAACACTTTTAATAAATGTCTCTTCATGCAGAGGTGTGTAATCTGATGTACGAGGACAAAACGTTCTGCATGTTAGGTAAATACACTTTGAGTTTGAAGAGACTAGTGTATATTTACATATTTGTTGCACAATGTCTTTAAAAATGAAGAATTTCCTAAAGATTCGTGGTGGAGGGCACCTTCCTTTCTTCTTTTCCTTCACTTAAGTTAACATGTAAATAAATGCTTTCCCATTTAACAGCGTTCTGAATGTTGGTACTCTGTCAAGTAAGCAGCAGTTCAGTACTGCTGTTCACCAGGGTGCTGCTTGTAAAAGTCAGCTGGGCCACAAGCCGAGGACTTCTCTTAAGTATCCGTGTGCTAACGTACACTTCAAAAAACACACACCATCATCATATAGCAATTCAGAAAGCATCATATGGCCATTTTTCACAACACCATATTTAACAACACTACAACCATTATCTCCACATAAACAGTACTGTACACTCCCACACTTTTAATCAAACAACCACAAACCTGCAATCATATGCTCACACACACACCCTCAATATATTTCACAATGATTCTATTAAACTGGCAATTTTTAAATAGGTCTAGACTTATTTTAAACATTGCAGTTAAGTTCTGTTACTGTTTTAAAAATGCCATCAAAAACATGGTTGCCAAACATCGTGTTGTGGTCAGGCAGGCCTTACTAACGTGTAAACGTATCCACAGTGTGATTATTAGAAATGGGGGTGGGGATTTGGAAGAATATTTGGAGGCCCTTCCCTTTTGACACCTTCTCCCAACCAGAATATAAACGTCAAAAGATGTTAGTTATGGCCCATTACAGAGCGGCTTACTGCTGCTCATGTTTTTGCTGCTGAAAACAATGCACTTGTTATGTTATGTTATGTTAATCGGTACTTATAAAGCGCACGGCTACTCCACAGAGTGTCCCGGCGCTGGAAAGACCACAAGATAGAACAGAGAGCGCCAGACAAAGGATAGAAGAGAACCTATTGCTGAAATAGCCAGGTTTTTAATCGCTTCCTGAAACTGAGAAGATCTTGTACCTGTCTGATAAATAGTGGCAGACTGTTCCATAAACGGGGGGCTAGCACTTGATGGGAGCGGCCCCCAAGACGGGAGCGTACAAACTTAGGATTGGTCAACCTGAACTGCGATGAGGACCTTAAGGTCCGTCGTGGGACATAGTGCTGAATCCTCTTCCTAATGTACAGGGCCCCAGTGCTCTGGAGAGCTTTAAACGCCAGGACCAATGACTTAAATTGTATCCTTTTCCGGACCGGTAACCAGTGCAGGAACTCCAGGGGGGACATTCGCTCTCTAAGTCTCACCATGAGAATGGCTCTGGCCGCCACATTCTGCACCACCTGCAAACGGTTTAACAGGTAGTCCGGAAGGCCCAGGTACAGGACATTGACGTAGTCCAATCTTGATACAATCAGGGCCTGGACTGCAGTCTTTCTATGAGATACCGGCAGCAAGGGAAGAACGTTTTTCAACATTTTTAGTTGACCAAAGCAGGTGCCTGCCACCGATTGAATCTGAGCCTTCATGGACAATGCATCGTCGAACTTGACCCATAGGTTCTTTACAGAGCTAACAGGTAGAGTAGGAGGGGACATGTTCTGGGGCCACCATAGATGCCAAGCATCATGTGGTGCTGCACCAAAGAATATAATTTCAGATTTCTATGGATTACACTTTAGCTGGTTCTGTCTGAGCCAAGAGAACACAGTCGTCAGGCACATATTGATCTCATCACCTCTGAACTCGGCACCCTTGTCACATGTGAACAGCAGTTGTGTATCGTCTCCATATGATACGATTATAGCGCCATGTGACTCTGCTAGAGGCGCCAAAGGAGCCACGTACACATTGAAAAGTGTCGGGCTCAAAATTGAGCCCTGTGGGACCCCGACCTCCATAGGGGGAATAGGTGCCGAAAAAGGGGGGGACCAGATTGTTTGCGGTCTCTCTTTAAAAGGAGGAGAACCACCTGAGTACCGTGCCCCCAATGCCACACTCTCGGGGTCTCTGTAGGAGTAGGCTGTGGGGCACGATATCAAAAGCCGCGGAAAGATCCAGCAGTATCAACACTGCCTTTCCCCCTTTGTCGAGTGTCTCCTTGATAGTTTCGGAGACTTCCAGTAAAGCTGTTTCAGTGCTAAAGTTGGCACGGAAGCCCGACTGACTAGAATGAAGCAAATGGTTGGACTCCACAAAATCCGTGGTGACAAGATTCACATATTTTTTCAAAACTTTGGAAAAGAAGGGCAGCAATGATATTGGTCTATAATTAGAGGCAATCGAAGGGTCAGCCGCTGGCTTCTTTAGAAGCGGGACCATATTTGCATTTTTCCAGCAATCGGGCATCCGGCCCTCGCTCAGGGAGCATAATGCTTCCTTTGGCCAGTGCCTGTCCCTCCCCCTTTTCCCGGGATCACTTGAGGCACTCCTAGGGGGGCCCACCCCACAGTTTGAAGACCCCTGGATGAAGGAGTTTCACGAGGCGATGATGTGCTCATTTGCACAACCGACACCTCCTAACTGGACTCCGGCTGGCGAGTCCTCCTTTGGCGCCAGTTGTGCCCTTTGAATCTGCACCAGGTTTCATACCAACTCCGGTACCAAACCCTTTTCCTGTGCCACGCTCCGACGCTAATGCCTACTTCCCTGGAGGATGACAGCTGACCTCCTTGTGCTTTCCAGGTCAGAGATGTCGCCACACCAACCTTGTCTGACACCCACTTATTGCTCTCAACGCGGGTAATCTATCTTACATGGATACTGTTCCCCTAACCCACAGCAGGTGCAGTGTATTCATGACACATTCAGTACTGGCCCCGACAATGGCAGGGGATGACATTGCTCAGACTTATCAGGACAACACATGTTATGATGGACTCCAAGAGGCCAGTAGTCTGGATACTTCTCCGAACACTGTCTTATTCTGCCCCTCAACACTGAGCCCCCAACCCCGCTGCACACAAGGAGTCAACACTAATGTGTGCTGACTGAGGTCCTCCAGCCTGGCTAAACCTCTTCAGAGTCCCTCCTTATAATGAGGTGTTGACTGATATTCTCTTGGGGACCTGGGCCAAGCCTTGCTCTGTAGCCCCGGTCAGCTGCCAGAATGCCCGCTGTCACTATCCTGCACCTGGGGATCCTGACTTTCTTACCAACATCCATCCCCTGGTGGTGCAGGCTTCGGCCAGTAAAGTCAACCCAAATGTGTGTTCCCTTACCTCCATCCAGATAGGGAATTGAAAAGGATTGACGCTTTTGAGTGCAGTTTTTTCTCTTCCAACAGTCTCACCCTGCTTTCAGTGAATACCACATGACTCTTGGACCTCTACCATGCTTTATTGCACTGTGTGACCATATAGGATGGCTGTGACACAACTAAATTCACAATTCACTGTGGTCTTAACACTGCTTACTGACTCATTGGCAGAACTGTTGGTACCAGTGTTGCCATCTGGAGACATGCTTGTATGTGGTCGACTGGTTTTTTGTCTGACATCTGTAGGAAAGTAGGATCTGCTTCTTATGGTTACCCCCACTTTTTGCTTGATGTGATCCTGTTTTTGACTAGTCTGACTGGGGTCCTGCTAATCAAGACCCCAGTCTATCTGCTTTCTCCCTAAATTGTTGTGTTCAGTACTTGGGTACATCCCAGATTGGATACTGGGGTACCCTTATAAGTCCCTAGTATATGGTACCCATTTACCCAGGTCATAGTTACCCCAGAAGTCTCCCATGAGCTGCAGCATGTATTATGCCACCCAGGAGAGACCATTCAAAATGGAACTACAGGTCTGCCATTGCAGCCTGAGTAAGTTGGTGCATGCACCATTTACTAAAGATATAGGTTTACTATATCTAGGGGTCACTGTACTTAAAACCTGTAAGTCATCCCTCTAGCAGGCCTTTACAATCCTGAGGGCAGGGTGCTTGGTTCTAAGTGAGAGGGTGCCCCTGCATGATGAGGACACCCCTGCAGTTACGGAGTCCATTCTCCCGGGTTGTCAGTGAAGCAGTCGTATACTATAGAGTTGCAACGAATCCTATCATGTTTGGTATCAAATATGTTGGAATCATACCTCCCACACCGTAAACGGTGTGGGAGGTATGATTCCAAGCACTGAAAGAGCCCTCCGTTAGGCTCTCGGTGTTCCTGGTACCAGCCTTCTTGTCCCGGACAGCACAAAATGGTTGCTGCCGACCAGAGACACATTTCTGCCCTCCTGCTGCTGAGCCAAGCTCGAGCAGGGGAAGGCAGAACAATAGGCACCCTGACACAGGGAGGTGTGACCACCTCCCAAACAGGATTTAGTGTATTAGGGCTGGGTGGGTGCGCTTGCCAGCGCCTGTAAGTCTGCATGAGGGGCACATTTGGTGTCCCTGTGCATAGTTCAGTTCAAATCAGTCCTGGGAGCCGTTGGCTCCCGCTCTGGTGCGAAACTGGACAAAGGACATGGAAGTAACTTCCCCCCTGTCTAGACCCTCCCCTGGGAGGGTCCCCTGAATCTTCCCAACCCTCTCCTTAGGGTACTTAAGGGCTTACCTGGGAGTAGATCCCGAGATTCGTCATGGACTAGATTCAGAACTGAAACCACTGCACTTCTACACTCTGGACTTCGTTTGGGCCTGACTTCGTCTCTCTTTCAGTCTGCTGCATCGTCTGTGCCTGTGCACCATACAGATTCCGTGCAGGACCTGTGGAGCATCCAAGACACTTGAAGATAATATCCCTTGAAGTGAAGGAGTCACTTCCCTGCATTCGCAGGCACCTCAACACTGCTGACCGGTCTGCTGATCCCGAGCTCCTGCTGACTCCGAAGGGTTCAACAAAGCTGGTGGTGGTTATCTACGTCTCCTGAGGCCCGAGCTGCCCTCTCACCAAGTCTGAGGTCAGAATCCCTCGTGGAGGCTGCATTAACCGAACCCCTACGCACCGCGTACTTTTGCAAGTGCGTATGCTTGCTGGCAACTTTGCGACAAGTGCATTGGGCTCCAAGTAGCCCCAGCGTCCGGCAACTTCTTCCACCAAGATCTTCACCCACACTGCCTCGTGGACACCATGGCCTGCTACTTTAGGTGAGCTGCTCGAGGTCCTCTCGTGATCCCTGTGCCTCCGGCCTGTGGGTCCAATTGAGGGTCATCTTTGTTTTCCTTGGGCTCCCCTGATTGCTCGGGGCCTGCCCTGACTTCCCTGCTTGTGGTTAGACTCCTAGACCTTGTTGGTCCCAACTGCGCACCTTCTTGATTTCCTGCGTGGGTTGCATTTGCCAAGGCTTGTTGGTGCTCCCGCCGGACACCGACCCCTCAGCACTCAACATCCTTCGTGGGACAGCTCGTATCCGGGTCCTGCTTGTCCTCCGCGTCGCCTGGTCCTCGCAGCTGCAGGGTCAAGGTCACCGTCATCCTTCCTGAAGCACCCGACATTGGAGGGCATCCGTCTTCCAAGTCTCCTGGTCACTCCAGAGTGACATAGACACTGTCCCATCTGCTTTCAGGTACTCCTCGTCAAGAATCCACGTTTGGATTCCTCTGGATACTTTCTCCCCTTCCAGCAGCGGCACTTTCCTGAAGTCCTTCATTGGGTTCAACGGCGGTTTCCGACGCCACTTCACACCTATGCACCCGGCTTTCCTGGGGATAGGTAACTTGGGTACCACGGTATCCACGGGTGGGGTGGCTCTACAACCTTCTGTCTTCCACGGGGTTTCTTCAGGGTCCACTGGAAGGGTCCCTAATCTTTAAAATTCCAACCGCAAGTATGTTGGAACACCTCAATGTCTTGCAAAAGAGCAGGTGGTCATGGACACTTGCTTATATAAACAGAAAGCAGCTTCAAAAACATTGATGTCTGGATGGAAAAGATTGAGCCTCCAAAGGTTTATTGGATGCTGTGGCGTCATTTTGGGATGCATCATTGAGCAGAGTGTTTTATCTGGGATGAAATGCACAACATTCGTCTGAAGGTAGTGGGGTCCTATTCTAAGTAGAGCGGGATAGACATAGCAGCGCTGTACACCTGCTGCAGGATAATTACCACAGGTGGCACTTTAGAAATCATTCCACAAGATGTAGAAACAAGCATTTGCAATGCAATAGGTCTCACATTTGCGAGAGTTTGTGTTATTGGCATTGTAAATGACAATGCCTTTTATTTTTGTGTTGGTTTTGAAAACAGATAAATAAAAGGCATTGTCATTTACAATGCCAATAGCTTAAACTCTCACAAATGCGAGACCTATTGCATTGCAAATGCTTGTTTTTATTTTTATTCTAAAAACATTTTTCATTTTATGTAATGCTAGTAATCGTGTAATTATTTGTAAAACCACTAGATAGCAGTAAAGGCACGTCTGAGAGATAGCACAAATATTATCCATTTTAAAGCAATCTGTCCTTTTCAGTTACGCATTCTGGGGTTGATTTATTTTTAACCTAAACGTTTTCTGTAAATAGTTCAAAAGTCACGAAATATTGTTTGGTTGCAGCGCCTCCTTTACTTCCAAAATCTGGTTTGTAACTCCTTAAAATGTACCGTGTGCACACAGCGAACACGTACGGAAAATCGTTTTCTGTACTGTAGTACATTTTTTTTATCCGTTACATCTTAAATTATGTATTTTTTTTTATCTTACTTTTTTTGTATCTCAAATAAGCTAAGTATAAGTACTGAGATTCTTTCATGGCGTGTATAGCCAATGAAGCCAATGGAATACACAAACAAGATAGGTGAAATGCTTGACTTCATCCCAGACACTTTAAACTACTTGAGACAGAATACAGGCAATTTGAGACTGGTTTCGGCCGATTTGGGCTCATCAGTAGAGTGCAGCTTGGTCCCAGTGACAGTGACTGCGGGACTCGGGTCTCGGTATGCGTGTCACACTTAGGGCGTTGCACTGAGGAATAAAAAACCCCAGTGATTGTTTGCAATGTTTGAATTAATCTCGGGCACTGGTAATTATTTAGGGCTACATCCCAGTCCCTCGTTTTGTTGTCCACTATGCCACTTTAGACAGGAAACGGCCATATGTAAACTAGCCTTGGCCCAGCTCCATGTACAGTCCAGCAAGAACTGCCAGGCCAGATCCCCTCTGAACTAGATCACAAACCACCTCAAACCAGTTCCAATTTATTTGGGCCTTGTCAATACGGTGCTTTTTGGATTCAGTGACCTAGTGCACACGGGACTCACATCTGGATACTTAGGGCATCACGCAAGGTAATTAAAAAAATAATGGGTGGAATGCTTGAAAGGGCCAGGATCAATAATTAATTGCATAAGGTGAGCCTCTGTTTTGAGTGGCATGGTGGGCGAAAAACTATGGACTGAAATGCAGCCTGAGCGATCCCAGAGGTTGAGATTAATTCAAGCATTCCATCCATCACCTTGTTGTTTGGTGAAGCCACTGACGCCTGATGCTTCCCAGAAGGTGGACCCATTTTTTCAAAATGTGAGTGGGAACCCCTCCAGGCAAATTGAAGTAATTACACTTCCATTGTGATAGGATCACCCTGTTTGTCATGGATGCCTTCTGTATGCTACAGGTGCCCCCTTATGACAAGAACTATATACACTGCACTAGAGCTAGAATTTTGCCATTGACTGGATCCATATACAAGGGGTGACCTGTATGTAAAAATTATCTCCAGTACTTCAGGGCCAGCATTTCGTCATGGTTCTCTGACCACATATATTTGTCTGCTGTGGGTGTCTTTAATAATGGCATGCATTTTCTCCAGTATGTTAGCAATAACATTGTGTCAGAGGTATCACATATACCAACAATTACCTCTAGTGTGCCCACTCCAGCATTTTGCCATGGGTACTTCTTATTCCTAGAATTATGTCAAATATGCCAGTGCCCGTATTTTGCCATGAGTACTTTTATGCCAAGAATTATATCCTACATGCCAGTATTTTGTGGTGGGTGTCCCTTACATCAAGAATTATATTCAATATGCCAACACTAGCATTTTGCTACGGGTGTCTCATGTATGAAGAATTATATCTAGTGTGGCAGCGTTTTTGCCATGGGCCCTCCTTGTGACAAGAATTACCACCAATATGCCAGCATTTGCAATGGGTGCCCCTGTAAGCCAATAATTACCTCCAGGACAGTGGCAGACTAACAAGCGTAGCTCAAACATGGTCACTTACATTCACTCAAACTTATTCTCACACTGCCTCACACTCCTTTTCACTCACTATGTCATACTCTCACAGTCTCGCTCTCATTTAGTCTCACTCAGTCATTCCACTTTATTCGATACTTATTTTATAAGATCAAAAAAGTACAGATAAACACAGTATAAACAGCCATCCATATTCAATTTATTTTTGATAATCAACTTTATTGGTTTTTAAACAGGAAAAACCAGCAATAAACAGGTGAAGCGTAGTACAGCAATTGTAAAAATGCGTTGCATTACCCATATAGACAAGGCACCTGGAGTACATAATTACGAAGGGAAAACAACGTATGATCTTGCACTCGGTACACAGTCCCTCAAGGAGGCATTACCAGTCCTGTAATCCCAACCATTTGCCCCATACTTTGCGATACTTCACCGGGCACCTCTTAGCCGCATACATGGGTTTCTCCTGTGCTGCGCACCAGTCCACCCCTCTGTGCCATTTCGCTATATTAGGGGGATCAGTATTTAGCCAGTTAGCAGCAATGTCTCTCTTGGCCACTATCAGGCTGTGTTTAGAAATAATTTATCAGATCTGGACCCGTCCAACCCGTCGGTAATTCCCAGGAGCACGGTTAGCGGACTGTGTGGGACCTCCCAGCCCAGAATCTCAGTAAGTTTGCTCTCTATTGAGTTCCAGTAGCTTGTGATGACGGGGCAGGACCATACCATGTGGAAGAAGTCTGCTTGTTCTTGGCTGCAGCGTGTGCATGATGCATTTGGTCTTAACCCCGCACTGTGAAGGCGTTTTGGTGTAAGGTATGCGGTATGTAAATAATACAGTTGAACCAGGCGGAGCCTAGCGGAAATGGTAACCGTTTTGGGTGCCATCAATGCGTCTCTCCAGTCCTCTTCCTCCAGAGGTCCAATTCAGCCCTCCCATTGGTCCCTAAGTCGGTGCAACGTGTTGGGAGTATTGTTTGTGAGAGTTTGGTAAATACAGGAGATCCCTCCCTTCCCCAGGTTACCTGTCATGGTTTGCGCCTCGGGTGGGCTATATTCTGGTAACCCGGTGCCGTTGAATATGTGGGTGTGGAGTGCATGTCGCAACTGCAGGTATCTATAAAACTGAGAGGAGTGTAGGGAATATCGGGCTTGTATGTCTTGAAAAGTGCGCATGTGATCACCTCCCCATATGTCACCAAGTTGCGAGATGCCAATAAGATCCCAGGCTTTGCATCCGTTTAAGCTGATTACTTCCCGGAGCCAGGAACCCTGCCAGAGTGGTGTGTACTGGGTTAGTTTATTCGACCATTGGGTGTGGCGCAGAGAGGCGCGCCAGGCCAAAAGAACTCCCTGTGTCACCGTAGGTAAGAGTCTGGAGATAGGTCCCCTGTACATCATCTCCTGGATCTTGGGTAGGCCCAAGATATTCAGTTCTATCCTGTATGTCGGGTCTGACCAGCCACAGTTGAACCAATCATGTATTGTGAGTTGGCAGGTTGCCAAATAGTACAGGTATAGATTAGTCATGCCCATCCACCATCGAAGGAGGGGATCCGGCATTGGGACAGGGCCAATCGAGGTCTTCGGCCGCTCCAAAGGAATTTAGTGGTCAGGCTATCTAATTCCTTAAACCAGGTTCGTGGGATGTGAAATGGTGTGTTTTGAATTGTGTATAAAAATCTGGGGAGTATCATCATTTTGAAGAGAGCGACTCTCCCCAGAGGGTTCAACGGTAACGTCTGCCATCTGTGGAGGTCGGCTCGGGCTTTCTTCATCAGTGGGGGCCATATTAAGCGACCATTCAAGATCGGGCAACAGGGCCACCCAGATCCTGAGGTATTTAAAGGATTGCCTCCTAATAGGTATTGTTGATTGCCAATCGAAGCAATCTCTTGAGAGGTGGAGAGGAACTAGGACTGACTTAGTGGGATTTAAGCGTAGGCCGGAGGCTCGTTCAAAAAGATGCAATGCCCGAAGGCAGTGGGGTCCGGACTGGGCCGGCTCGGCCAAAAAGAGCAGAACGTCGTCCGCATACAGGGCAATTTTGTCCTCGTCCAAACCTGGCCATTTCCATCCCCTAATTCGGGCGTCGGATCTAATGAGACATGCTAAGGGTTCCATCGCCAGGGCGAATAGGAGTGGTGAGAGGGGACATCCTTGCCTTGTCCCTCTCCTAATGGGAAACAACCCTGATAATGCCCCGTTGACAAGTACCCGTGCTTGCGGTCTGGTGTATAGTACTTTAACTAAATTACGGAAGTGTTGCCCCATGCCCATCTCAATCAGTACGTCCTCCAGGTACCGCCAGTCAACTGAATCGAAAGACTTCTCAAAATCAATGAGAAGAAGTGCTAAGTAAGGGGTCAGTAGCTGGCGGTTTGCTAAGGCAAGAGGGAGGCATCTGAGGCAGTGCCTAGTGCCTCGAGACGGCATGAATCCACATTGGTCGGAGTGGACCAGTTTGGCAATATGGGGTTGCAGCCGGTTAGCTAGAACCGATGCAAATATTTTAACTTCCGCGTTAATGAGAGAGATAGGGCGGTATTCGCAGCATTGCACTGAGGGGGGTTGGGATTTAGGGATCACCACTGTAGTGGCAGTGTCAATTTCTGGTCGGAACGAGCTACTTTGGACAGCCTCGGCATATACATCCAAGAGATGGGGGATAGGTGTTTCCCGATAAGCTGCGTAGTATTCCTGCGGAAGCCCGTCAGGGCCTGGAGTTTTGCCGGACGCGGTACGTGAGATGGCGTAGTTAATTTCTTTGCGGGTAATGTGAAGGTCAAGGTCGGCTTTTTCAATCTCATTAAGGCGGGGGAGATGGACACACTCTGGGTGGAGCAATTCTGGAATGACAGCCTATCCCGTAAGTCACTTCTCGCCTGCCAAGCAGGGACAGTCACAGCGAGCCGAGGCTCACGCTGCAGCTTCAGAGGCGCCGTCAGGTGAAGGAAGGCCCCGCCTCAGGCCACAGCCCAGGGTTCTTCTCATTTGGCCGCACAGGGCCGGGTCACTTCACCTCTCCACATCACGTTTATGCCCGGCAAGTCGCTCGGTGCTCGGACCGTACGGCTGTCACATGAGAGGGGGCCCGATCCGTGGCAGGGCACCCTCCTCGCCAGCCCTCAGTGTCCAGGCGTGGGCTACAGCCTCCGCGAACAGGGAGTGGACGCCGCCATTTTGTTAGCAGCGCGGCCGGGTGACCCGGCTGCGGGGCAGGTCTCTGCGCCTGAATTTACGCTGTTCGTGCCGCCGATGGTCCGCCCGAGCGTAGTGTGATGCAGGCAGCCCGTTAATAAGATGTCTGGTTGTTGATGGTGGCGAATTTAGGAGCGGATGACGGAGGGGTCCGGAGCACTCTTAGAGTGCGACTGCCATCTTGACGCTCCAAGCCACACCCCTCAATTCTTTTTTAAAAAAAAACTATTAAAAAACTTTAAATTAAAAGAGTTCAGTACAGTCACAATTACAAAGGCGGTCAGTAAGACCCAACTGATAAAGACAAGAGTTACAGTTCATTCTTGTGTGTTGTACAATCGCCTAATCTTCCATGATAAAATTAAAAAAGACGCCACAGAGTAACACACTAGAGGATCGGGTAATGATTGTAAAAAATACATTCCTACTCGGCATTGTTTTAAATTGTATTTATACATCAGTGGCAATATAAATCTTTTGAGGTGTTCCATGTAAAATTTGCAAAAGCAAAAAATTTGCAAATTTGATTGTGCGGAGACACCTTCACAAGGACAGAACGGTAAATCATGTATAGAAAAAATTCCTGCTGGATGGGCCAACATACGAGGGATAAAATGTAATCAAAATCTGATTAAAAAGAATCTGTGACGTGAATTTGTCATGGTAAAAAGGTATGAGGATGTCCCTTCCTGTGCCATCGGTCCCTCTAAGTAAGATGTAACTGATACTTCTATGTGGTTGATTTAAGAAAACGGGATTTTTTTTCCCGTTTTGAGGTATTAGAGCAATCACTAGGGGAATCGAATAGATACTCTAAACCAAGAGAAGAAAGAGTGTTTTTAATATAGGTAATCCATGGGATTCTATGAGCATGTTCCAGAGATAGGCAATCTTCAATTAGAGAGAGAATACTTTATTGTTTGATTAATAAAAATCATTACAATGATGGACATGCAATATAAAATAAGAAAACAAAAACGTATATCAAATATTTGCTAAAATATTTACACATAGAACAAAAGACAAATTTTATCTTAGTCCTGGGTTTTGCTTACATTATTTCCTCTTAGTATTTTAAAATCCACAATAAATAATAATTAAAAAAAACAAAAAACCTGGAAGTCTATATTTATTCATATTAGTAAAATATTAACTTCATCTAAACAATAAGACTTTTTAAAATACGAATAAGAAACAGTCAAGAACCATAATTGTCCGTTCTAGTTTGGCGTCTACTAAGGCCACAGGACAAGACATTAATTCATGAGGAGTTGATGACAAATACCACTAATAGTACAATTCCGTTTATAAAATGAGAATCCCTACATACAATAATTTAAAATCCAAGAATACACAAGAAAGCAACATAGTCCATGTGCAAAAGGCCGCAAACAACTGCTGTCGAATAGTACGGAGGAGTGAGTAAATCAGCATAACATCATTGGACTTAATCCTCCCTTTTGTGAATAACAGCTGTTGACTTGCTGGCTCTCACTATTTGTATATCTTTTTACTGTTCTTGTAACGAACTTGGTGAACCGGATATTAAGCAATGGGTTATCCGGATTCATTGATGCAAGGATAGTTTGTTCCATTCACTCTTCAGCAAGATCTTTCGGTCGTCAAGGAGTGCAGGACAAAGACATACCACATGCTCGATTGTTTCCTTGCTGCTCCCACACAGTTTTTGGGTGACGTGATTGGATTCACTTCTCCAGATACAATTAGCCTGGCCCTAATAATCCTATGGCATTCTATCAGTCAGGTATGGAACATCTATTTCTACATGACATGTAAAATTGGAACAACTTACAGGGAGGCCTACAAATTATTTCCAGAAAATGTCCTCTAGTGTGGAGAGCTGAGGAGTTGGAATAACCACAGATGCCTGCCCCATAAGTTGCTACCGAGACAGATTTGGCAGTATAAACTTTTTTAACCATATCAATAGGTTTTGCACCCAGTTTTTTAATGAAAGAGTGTAGAGCAATAATTCTTTTTTCTAATAGTAAGCCCCTTGTGATGATCATATTGGACCATGTTAGTTACCTGTCAAAAGTCACACCTAGGTAGGAAAAGGCTTCAGTATGGGCTATTTTCTGGCCAGCTATATAAAATCTTGGGACCTTCCTATCTTTACGGCCAGTAATTAAGATGAAGGACTTGGCCTCATTAGTTTTTAGCTCTAATTTATGCATGTAGTTCACATAAATATCTAGTAGCTTTTGCAGAGCAAGGCCCTTGCGGGCAAATAACACTGCATCATCTGCATACAGGAGGATTGGGGTACTTACATTATTAATCTCAGGGACGTCTGGTGTTGAGTCCGACAGGGGAGCTTCCACCCTATTGGTGTAGATGGAGAAAAGAAATGGGGCGAGGACTCAACCCTGTCGGACACCCCTGTTGATTGGAAACACCCTAGTGCACTCCCCCTGCCTCCCGTATCGGAATCTGGCAGAAGCCGAGGAATAAAGCTGCCCGATGAAGAATATAATTGCCTCATAGATACCCATTTCTTGCATTATCCTCCATAGGTGTTGATGTGCAACGCAGTCAAAAGCTGCCGATAGGTCCATAAATGCCAAGTATAACTTACCAGGCTTAGCCGGAGTATACTTGGCAATTAGGAGACTAAAATTAAGAAACTGATCCTGGGTGCCCATTCCCTTTTTGAAGCCATATTGGACCGGGATCAAAACGTTATTAGCAGCCCATACCTCAAGTCTGTTTAGTAAGACCCTGCCCATGAGTTAGCTGTGCTATCCAGCAATGAAATTGGCCTATAGTTTTTGGCCTCCGATTTGTCTCTTTTCTTGTGTATTGGGATTAAAATAGATTTCTTCCATGACACTGGTGGACCCACCTTGGCGACTGCGTTAAAAACGTTTGTTAACACAGGTCCCCATAAATCCGGCTGGTCAGTGAAAAAATCTATGGGAGTGCCATCCGGGCCAGGGACTTTATTGATGGAGCACTGCATGAGAGCCTCCTTGATCTCATTGTGATTAAAAATCAGAAGGGGTTTAATGAGAGGCGAAATGGGTGCCTGCTGTGTTATCACCCCCTCGGCTTTTAGATCAAATATTAAGGAGAAGTGTGTAACCCAGGATTCCTCATCTACATGGGAATCCAAGCTTGGAACTGGTGTTGGTTTAAGAAAAGGAGCGTTAATGGTATTCCAGAAGTCCTTAGCATTTTTTGAGATGGCTAGATACAGTTTTTCCCCATGCTTCTTCCTTTAGAGTTTTGATTCTGATCTTCTTGGCCTCTTTGTATTGGAAACGAAGAAGCTTGACTAAATCTGCGTCTCTGGACGTGGTTCTGAGAGCCTGGTGTAAGTCTGATAAAGACTTGGTACAAGCTCGGTCAAACCATCTGGGGCCTGAAGTTTTAGCAATGGGGTTTTTTCTAGTTAAGTGATTCTTAATCTCCACTAATATTGATTCAAATGCCGTGGTTACCTGAATGGGGTCAGGACCTGCTTCTAGGCAGGACATAATATCATTTGCCTGTTTGCAACCACGGTCAGAACAAGGGATGTTTTGTCTATTGTGGCCCATTTAAGTGTAATCCCATTATTCCTTGCTATTATGGGTTTAACCTGCCTTGGCTGCTCCAAGTAGATTCCTGCCCAATCCAGCTTACCAGTGATGGCAGCATGATCACTAAAATTAAGATACTTTATTTCGAGATTGGAAATAGATTTTTTGAGGAGTTTCGATATGATTATATAATCAATTGTTGTACCCTGAGTAGGTGTGCCAAATGTGTTCTGCAACATACCTGAGCTTATGTCAATAGTATTCCAAATCTCTAAGTTATTGATCACAAGGAGTCTGTTCAGGAATTCTCCTTAGGAATTGTGGTTAAAATGAAATAAAGGCTTGCCTGCGTCATCAGTTATGCCACATGCTACTAAATTTGAAAGATGACAGCAGTGCACATTAAAATCACCCATCCATAAGATATTCAGAATCGTTTTTAGAGTACTGAAAAGATTGTTAATATCTTTTTCCAGCTGATCTGCGACCTTTTTCATGTCGCCTGCAAAATTATTATTATAAAAATTAGCTAGAAGCACTGTATCACCACCTGGGCCCTTAAGAGATAATAAGTGATAAAAGGGGGAGACATTATGGTATGACACAACTTCCAGTCTTAATGTATTCTTCAACAAGGTCAAAATCCCTCCCCTGGCTCTACCTGATTTGGACAGAAGGGCAGCGGTATGAAAAGAGCGATAACCGTCTAAATTAATTTTTAACCAATTGGGATCGGACAGTTTGTTGCTCAGTCCGGCAATATTCCATGTCATTAATTTAATATATTCAATCCGATCATGTGTTGCTTTCAAGGGCTTGGAACTTCCGGATCCAAATATAAGAGTTTTGAACAGGAGTGGGAGTTCTCCTAGCCATCCTCTGTCAATCGCAGCCCTCTAAGTCTGATAGCATGTTAAATTGGTTATGTGTGGGAAGGGAGATAAAGGATTGCCCCAAGGGAATTGGTTGGGGCTCAAGAGGAGGGTTCCTGTCCCCGGAATGTGGTTCTGATAGGTTTGTAATATAAAGCCCAGCAGTAGTGCAAATATTTGTGAGAGTTGTGACGGGCCCGTAGGAAGCCAATGTAGTAATTGCTGAATCAATTGGTGTGAATTAAAATTGACCACCACACAGTCGCCCTCAATGGAGTTCTTCGAGTCTCCCACCCAGCCCTCTCTTCTAGCCATTAAAATTTGCACAAACATCTCCCAGCAACCCACCCCGCATGTTTGCTGATCCAATGACCTGCTTTAGACATCAATTGATCTGTTGTGTCCTTTTGGGTACTGTGTAATTTGGAAAAATTTGCCAGTATTACAACGTATGGGCAAGCTGCTGGGGGGAGTGCCAGTCTTGTGTAGTATTCTTTTTCGCCCCCTTTTTCTGATAGTCTTTCCATCTGGTCTTGTAGGGGGTCTTGTTGGGGCGGTGTCGGACCCTTAAGTATCCCCTGGGACGGTGTGGCATTGTGATTGTCAGACTGGTTTGAGGGGCAAGTGATTGGGTCTTTGTACAGCGGATTGGACCGGGATTGTAGAGGGCACTATTGGCATGCTCCCTAAATGGGAACTATGGTCCGCCGTCACTAGGCCCGGATTACCCATACAATTAGTATGGCAGCCTGAGGATAATCCACACATATTATTGTAATTTTGGCCTTCCCCTGCTGAACGGAGGGTCACTATATTAGCCTCGAATCTAGTAAGTCTGTCTATAAGTGGTTGAAGTAAAATTGAAATTGACTGTTCGATTTTTAAAATCAGGGAATCCGAGATAGGTGAAGAGGTCGCTGTAAGTTCTTGGGTAGCTGCAGAATTTGCTTTGGTTATTCTCCCCCCTCCTTTTTTCTTCTTTGTGGGAGGTTCTGATGGAGCTGGGGGGGGAGAGTAGGGCGTTAGCTGCGCGGGGAATCAAGCGTTTGGGCCGAGTAATGGCTGGCTCTGGGATTGATTGTTGAGTATCTGGTGCAGCTCTAAAAAAGCTCTGTCAAATGGGCGGGTTATCCCATATCCCCCATGGATAGCCTGCGCTCAACGGACTGGATCTCCTTATCCAGGGCATCAGTGGCTCTTAGTAGGAAGGAGTCTATGGTGTTAGTAGACTCACCTCCCAGCGTTGATATAGTTGCTTTTCGTTTCCCATCTATGAACCAAGTCCTCAGCCGCCTGCGCTGCTGAAATCACACACCTTAGAAGGGGGGGCCCAGTCTCCTTCGGGCTCCGACGGGTGTGGACGGGCCCGCCCTTGGACTGGGCGCGGCCCAGGTGCGCTTGCACGCGCCCCGTGCTGCGGGAAGTCTGCACGGTTTTCTGTGCGAGCAGGGCTCCTCCACCTTGCTGGAAGCACTGGTGTTTGCTGGGGGACTGAGTCCCACCCCAGCAAGGGCCACAAACAAGAACCAGGGGCGATGTGAAAGTCACCCATGCTCCGGGAAGTCTGCGCGGTTTTCTGTGCGAGCGGGGCTCCTCCCCCTCACTTGAAGCACTAGTGTCTGTTGGGGGACCGAGTCCCAACCCAGCAAGGGCCACAAACAAGAACCAGGAGCTCTGTGAGGGTCACCTGCGCTGCAGGAAGTCTGCACGTTTTTCTATGCGAGCGGGGCTCCTCCCCCTCGCTGGAAGCACTGGTGTCTGCTGGGGGACTGAGTCCCACCCCAGCAAGGGCCACAAACAAGAACCAGGAGCGCTGTGAGGGTCACCCGCGTTGCAGGAAGTCTTTGCAATTTTCTGTGCGAGTTGGGCTCCTCCCCCTCGCTGAAAGCACTGGTGTCCGCTGGGGGACCGAGTCCCAGCCCAGCAAGGGCCACAAACAAGAACCAGGAGCACTGTGAGGGTCACCCTCACTCAATCTCACTTGTTCTCACTCACTGTCACTTACTCCCTATGACTTACTCTCACTCACTTTCACATACACACACAAATACGCGCTCCCTCTTATACACTATCACATATGCTCACTGACTTGCACTCACTGTCATTTATTCTCACTTGGTCACTCTGTCACTCACTCTCATATGAACACACTCGCATGCTAAGAGATACACACATGCATGCACACAAAATTTCAGAGTTCTTTTTCTTATGTATTTACCTCCAGCAGCCTGACTGGTTAGCTTCAGTTGCTGGTGTTAGGTTGAACCTCGGGACAGGAACATAGCTTCCTCCCACCTCAAGCAAGAAACTGAAAGCTGTTGTCTGCGCAGTGTACAAACGCTTCAGCTTTCAGATTCTTGCCTTTTCACCAAAGCTTTTCCCATCTCGTTATAGGGTGGCGTGGGGTCAGAAAGGCAGGACTTTACTAATGGGGAGATCCTGAGATGTGGCAGGCCCTTGACGCCTGCCATACCTCAAGGCAGTCTGTCTGATGGATGGCGCAGGCAGCTCAATGCACCTGCACCAGCCACCAGGCAGAAATACTGCCTCCGGCTGAATGGACTGAAGGTTTGCTATTTTATTTTATGATAGCAGTAGTGAATAATGAGTTATTATTTACTAGTAGTATAATAAACAAGCATTTGCAATGCAATAGGTCTCGCATTTGCAAGAGTTTAAGCTATTAGCATTGTAAATGATAATGCCTTTTATTTATGTTTTAAAAACCAAAACATAAATAAAAGGCAGTCATTTACAATGCCAATAGCTCAAACTCGCATAAATGCGAGGCCTATTGCATTGCAAATGTATGTTTGATAGAGACTGTCTAGACGCAGATTCCTCACCTTAGAACTCTCACTCAGAAGTCAGAGTTTCGGAAAACTTCAAAGCAGTACCAACATTTCTTTGGGAAATATGTCATCCCTGTGAAATATGGGTTTCATCGTCCTAAGGACAGCCCCCAGGACAGAGCTTTACTTTTATCAATGCTACTAGGGTAGCTAATTTAGGTAGCAAAAGGACTAATTATGCAGCACATTCTCGGTCAGTATTGTTGTCATCCCTTTAAGCTAGAAACAACATTTTTGTGAAATCTAAAAATTATGTAGCAAGAATCATAAATCCATAATAATACAGTAAAGTCAACTGTCTCTCAACATTGTCCATTATTTTATCTACAGTTATTCATGAAAGCAAAACTTAAACATTTTAAATCCAATCAGTGGCCATTGTTAATTACTCTTTGAAGAAAACAGCGTTGAACGCTAACTACCTCATAAACATGTAATATAAAAATACGTAATGAATAATGTGCAATGTGGTCCTATATTGCTATCTCAAAATCTGATGACTTTAACAAACAACTAGGCCTCATAGTTTGATGGGGAAACAGTCGGAACACACGGCCTCAGCCACGCGTTTTCCGACTACACAAGCGCTACCACGCTTGCCTTAACCACGCATATGTGTGGTTAAGGCAGTGCGCGGTCTAGCTGCTTGAAGCAGGAAGCAGCAGGAATTATCGGGAGGCGACGCGGTGAGGTAAGTGGGGCTGGGGCCGGGTTTTGGGGGGGTAGTTTGTATGGTTTTGGGGGGCTCGGGGTAGTTTTCAGGGCTGGGGGTATGGGATAGTTTTCAGGGGGGGTATGGGATAGTTTCAGGGCTGGGGGTATGGGATAGTTTTCAGGGCTGGGGGTATGGGATAGTTTTCAGGGCTGGGAGTAGTTTTCAGGGCTGGGGGGGGTTTGGGGTAGTTTTCAGGGCTGGGGGAGGTTTGGGGTAGTTTTCTGGGCTTGGGGACGGGTTCAGTGTAGTTTCCTAGGCTTGGGGGGGGAAATCAGGGTAGTTTTCAGGGCTATGGGGTTTGGGGTAGTTTTCAGGGCTGGGGGTTGTTTTTATAGGAGGTAAGGGGTAGTTTTAGGTGTCAGGGCAGGGGCTTGGGGGGACGTTTTAGGGCTGGCGGCAGGGATCGTAATACTTTTTAGGGCTTGGGGGGCAGGGTAGTTTTTAGGGCTCGGGAGGGCCGGGGTAGTTTTTAGGGATTAGGGTAGGGCGGGGTAGGTTTTAGGACTCAGGGGGAGGTTGAGTAGTTTATAGGGCTTAGGAGAGGGAGGGTTGTTTTTAGGACCGGAGGCAGGGAAATATAGGGCTCGGGGGGGAGAGGGGGGGTAAGGGGTTGGTTTTCAGAAGGAGGGGGGTCGTTTTAGGACTCCGGGCAGGGGGTTAAGACTTACCTGCCAAGTCTTAACCATGAATATATGCCTTTACCATACAGCGCACAATTTGTTGTAAAGGCATGCATGGAAAGGCATGTGTGGTTCCATCACACAACCAATTTGATGGCACCAGATCCAATATATATTGCAATATTGGAACCTATTACATGGCTACCCATTATGTGTCCCCCCCTCTTCTTTCCCTGTTTTTCTGTCTATATATCTAGCGGTCTATACATATATGTAAAGAATACATAACAGTTAACTTTTTCGTGTGGGCCTATATTGGTATCACAGGGTTCTGGTAACATTTAAAAATCACAAAACTGAAAGCCTAGTGATTGATAAAATGTCAGCTGAACCACATGAAGGCTTGTTCCCCAGAATCATCAGCTCAGTTTTGTCTCTGTTCAATTTAAGCGAACAGTTAGCAATCCCCCAGGCAACTTTCTCTAGGTAGGAGACCAGTCGTTATTGGGCGCCTGTCCCAGGGGGAGAGAAACAACCAGATGTGTGTCGTCAGTGTATGAGACAATCGAGACTCCGAATTCTTTGACGATGTCTGCCAGTCAGCTCATATAAATGTTGACAAGCATTTGCAATGCAATAGGTCTCGCATTTGTGAGAGTTGTAGCTATTGGCATGGTAAATGACAATGTCTTTTACCCATGTATTTTGGTTTGGAGTGGTTTGGAGTGGATGTATGTGGTGTGGAGTGGAATTATATGGTTTGGATTGGATTTGTTAGTTCTGGAACTGTGTGGTGGAATTTTGTGCACTGTTCTGTCGTGGAATTATGTGACATGGTGTGCAATGGAATTATGTGGATAGTAATTATGTGGTATTGAGTGTACTGGAATTATGTGGAGTGGAATTGTGCGACATGAAGTGTAATTATGTGGAATAGTATTTTGTGTTGTGGAGTGGTATGTAGTGGAGTTTAATTATGTGGTGTGCTGTTGAATTTTGTGGCATGATGTGCAATTCTGTGTTGTGGATTGGATGTATGTGATGTGTTGTGTAATTGTGTTGAGCTGAATTATGTGGTTTGTTGTGGAATTATGTGGTGTGGAATGGAAATGTGAAGAGTTGAATTGGGTGGCGTGGAAGTGTGTGGCGTTGAGTGAAATGCTGATTGGAATTATGTGGACCGGTGTGGAGTGTATTTGTGTGGATTGTGTTACCAAGTTTAACAAGCATTTGCAATGCAATACGTCTCGCATTTGCGAGAGTTTGAGCTATTGCATTGTAAATGGCAATGCCTCTTATTTATGTGTTTTGAAAACCTACAAGTGGTGCATAAACGGGCATTTTGTACTTGTAGTCATTTCTATCTGAAAGAGACTGTAGTTATAGATTCCTTACCTTTAGAATTACCCCCAAGCGTCAGACTGGATCTGGAGAATTTTTTCGAGGCAGTACCCCTGCGCGTTGGTAGGTGGCGTCGGTCGACTCTGCGTCGGTCGACTCTGCGTCGGGCGTCGTGGTCGCCGGGATGAGGTCGCAGTGTCTACTCAGATGCCGCCCCTGTGCGCTGACGTCAGTTCTTTTTTTTTCAGCGCCAGCCAGCGCAGATCCGGAGAGCGCGTGCCCCTTAGTCATTTTTTGACTACACTTTTTCGACTTTGTCGACATCTTTTTTGAGTCTCGACTCCTGGTGCACGAGGGATGTTCCATCGTCGGACCGGCTTCAAGCCTTGTGATTCCTGTCACAAGCTGATGTCAGTCACTGATCCGCACCTCGTGTGCCTCTGGTGTCAGGAGCGCGACCACGACCCGAAGTCGTGCTCCAGACTTTGCGGGAGCAGTCCTGAAAGCTCTTGGAGGCACGGCAGTCCTCTCCACCACCACTCGTCTTCGAAGTCTTCACACTCATTGGGTAAGTCGAAGCACAAGAAAAAGGCGAAGAAGCATTGTCGCTCTTTGCCGTCCGTCGGCCGATGCGACGCGGGACCCAGGCCGTCGTCGCTTTCCAGCTCCGTCTTCGGAGCCCACTCTATCTTCGGAGCTCGCTCCTGGGATGGCTCTGCACTTCCCTCCCTTTCCCAGGGTCGGAGCATCCCCTGCCCAGCTTCGAGCTTTTTACGAAGCGTTTCACAGCATTTTTGGGCAGCCCGACTCTGCAGGTAAGCCTTCTGGCCCCACGGACTCGGCTGGGGGCCCTGGGCCTTCGATGCCGGTGGCTCTGGCGGGCCCCCTGACTTGGACCCGGTGCCGAACCGACGTCAGAGGGTACTTTTGTACTGCTGTTAATCCCTGGCATTCCCTATCGCCCTGAGTGGCAGCCAGAGGAGGGTAAGGAGGACTGAGAGACGAGGAACATACAAAGAGTTACAACATGTCCAACAGTAAGCAGGTAAAAAAATGTAAAACACTTTATCTTACCCAGGTTACGCAGAATCCTCTTGCAGCTATCCCTGCTCAGATCCAGGAGTGTTGGCTATACTACGGGCATCTTCCTGCATTCAGGTCACAGAACTGCTTCCTCCTTGCAGAAGCAAGTTACAGGGCATGAAGTGATCGACTTCTCCCAACTTGTGAACTCCAGTTGAGGTTGAAACATGATGGTTTCCACGAGTGATTTGTAAGGGCCTGTATTTTGCTTGTTTGGTGTTAACGCTGAATATACCTGCTCAAACCTATGCACTGCTACCTCATTTGCATGACTCACTCGCCATTGGCATCAAACGTATGTAGAAGGCGACGCAGCGGAAACTGGGGACGATTACAGAAGAGGGAGGTGGGGAATGCAACAAAAAAAAAAGAGGCGAGAGAGCACCGCAGGGAAGGACGGTGCAGGGGGCTGTGGAGGAGAGCAGTGAAGAAGCTGAGAAAGAAAGGAAGGCGTCAGTAACGGGGGAGAGCAACGAAGAACTAGAGGGAGGGAAGAAGTACTTGGAGTGAGCAGTGCAGAGCGGCAAGGATAATAGGGGCAGCCGTAGAGCGGAGTGTCAAGACGGGTCTCACACGTCAGTCGTATTATTGTAATTTGCATTTATAAAGCGCTTACTACCCCTGACGATGCGTTGAAGCGCTTATATTTATTCCAGTAAAAACCTTGATACAGGAACATAAACAGTGTCCCCGACAGCTCATACAGCCCTAGTGCAATCTGCTAATGTACATCACTACAGGGAGTAGTCTGGTGAGAGAAAGCAGCACGGGGGGGGCGGGCAAATCATTGGCGAAGGGTAGTAGCACTGAAAATGCCAAGAAAGCATGGGTGAGGCTGGCTAGGAATAGAGACTGAAGAGCAGAGAAGTGCATGTAAATTGGGGGAAGAGCAGTACTGACGTGGAGAGGAGCAGCAGGGCAATGCTGAATGATAGTGAAAGTCATGAGGGGCAGACAATATAGAATGAAAGTGAAAGCGTGCATGGCGCGTTGAATGTAAGCAAAGCACGTCGTGCCTGCAGGAAGAGAAACTCAATGAAGAAAATCGTGCTTACAAGACTAAATAACATGTACCGTGTAACAACCGAAGTAAAGGGGCCAGTAGCCATGGGAGGTTACAAATGAAAGACAAGGCGGTACTAAGGAAGGACTAACAAGCCTATTAACCAATCAGAAGCCTGCATTTACGAAGGACAACGGCACAAGCCAATGACAAATATGGGCGGAGAGTCAGCGGGGCTTCTCTTCCATACTACACTACAGCAGACTCGCAGAGCAGCGCATGCGCGCTGACTCAGGCTCGACCTAAAAATTATGAAACATAATTACAAAGAAAGACGGCCTTTCATTGCGCACAAATTCACAAAATTAAAATACATTGCTTCCACCTAAAAATGTTGGAAATGCACAAACGTCTCCAATTTCACACCCTAGCAAGGAGGGGCTGCAAACAAAAGCAAACACGTTCAAATAGAGGAGGAAAAAAAGAAAATTATTTCTAAGACCAAATTCTTCAAAACACTAGTGGAACCTTACCAGTTGTTAATTGCTGCTCTCTGGGTGTTAACAAACAACAACAAGCATTGGCAAAGCTAATAGGTTTCACCTATGCAAGAGCTATTGGCTTTGCCAATGTCTTTGAGCCATATAATTCAGCGCGTGGCTGTGCAGTATGGCTAAAAGTCAAGTCGGAAAAAATGCGATATGATGCGGCCAGCACTGGATGGAATGCTCAAGCAAGGTAGGGGGTTGGGGTGACAAAGTTCTTAGAGGCATTTAGTTTTTCTGGCGGGGTAACGGAAATAAAACAAGCAACAGGGTGGGTTGGGGTAAGCAGCAATGTAGAGCGGGATGGGGGCGATGGCCAGCAAATACATGGAATCTTATATAGTGCTGCAACTAAATGAAAAAGTAGCTCCTAAAGGGTGAGCAGTGGAATGTCACTTGGTAAGAAAGCAGTTCTTGGGTCACTCTACAAGGAGGGACAAACCCATGAAGAGAAAATGAAGCTGGTACTTACTGACTAAAGAGAAGCAAGGACATTAAAGTGACCATAAAGCCAGCCAATGCTAAGCAAAATTTCTCGCAAGTAATGGGGAATGCGCAGTCTCAGGCAAGATCTTATTAAAATAAACACAAATCTGCTACCTAAAGGAATTTGTTATTCAATAATGCCCTCACTAGCTGCACCAGTTGGTGATTCAATGAAAATTAGCCTATGTTGATTAATGTCAGGAGTGACATGATGCAAGGTACTTATTTTTGCAGCTTCTTTCTGAAATGCGCAAGTAAATGCGGGATGAATTTGTCTTATTGTTTGTAGTCAGTGATTCAGGGCAAAGGCTCTAAATAATGCCATGCCACTTTGCAAGTTGCTCAGTAGTTCCACATCTGATTTCAGAATTATGAAATGCTGAACATTCAGATTCATTTTTGACCTTTCTCAATTATCAGAAGCAAACCAAAGTACTCATGCTGGATGTCAGCAACCAATTCTC
Organism: Calotriton arnoldi; assembly: GCA_963921515.1. Classification (NCBI taxonomy): domain Eukaryota; kingdom Metazoa; phylum Chordata; class Amphibia; order Caudata; family Salamandridae; genus Calotriton; species Calotriton arnoldi. The sequence continues at coordinate 946,159 of CAWUFW010002558.1, read as the reverse complement.
TGCTGCTGTAGCAGGCTTCTGACATTTGGCTGCCAACCCCTTCATTTGTGTTCCGTCTCACAGACATTTCCTGCCCGCAAGTAATGACTGGTTTCCAAGGGCGTCCCAGTTCTCCTCTTGTCTCAGGAATGCAGGCGGCCCGGCTGCAACCATGAGACACCGGAGGAGATAAGCCTTAATTGCAACGAAGACTGGGGTGTGAATGGAAGCATCGACAATCTGTACCTGTGAGGGCCGATACAACCTGCATACTGACATTTTGGTATGCAGTGCAAGGTTGGCTGGGTTTGACTGTTTCTAGCGAATCAGGCTAGTGGGCGGAGCCTGAATTTTATCTGTTTAACTTGATGCTGGTAGTGTAATGTATCTGACTAAGAAACCCCTCTAGAACACGGCGCAAAGCGGGATAGAGAAAGATGAAAGGAGGAGCCTTGGACATCACAGGCACACAGGAGGCTGACAGGAGCCACCCTCAGCATCACACCGTTATGTTAAATCACCGAAACAATTCTTTGACGCACCATAGCCCCCCCCCTCTATTATGTAAAAAACAATAACATTCAACCAATGTCATCATTACCTCAAAAGAGATGCTCAGGGCTGGAAAATCTGGTTATCCACGGTAGAATGGTGGGTGCTCATGGCTTTACATAGTGCCCCGCTCTAGCAGGTCAAATATCACCAAATAAAAGTATTTAAATATATCAGGATTTAAGAGGGTGGGATAAGGGTAGCCAAGCAACACTAATCTGTATAGTTTCCCCAAGGTGAGGTTATTTCGAGCTGCTGAAATGCACAGGTAGTGGGGGGGTTTGTTCAGGTACATTGATACACTCATTGCTAATACAGGGTTTGGAACTGGTAGTTCATGCAAACGTGTAAATACAGAAGAACTTGAAATGTTCCCACTTATGTCAATAAGCCATGTAATATGTAGATTTTGGACATAATGTCCATAAACTTGCGGTTGGTGCGAGCGTGTAGATAAACCTACGCTGAGGTAGTAAAGCACACACAACACGTGCACTTCAGTGTCAGTTTAAACCCACTGGTGGAAGAAAGAAGGTGATGTGTGATTTAACTCCAATGTAGTATTAATAAAATCAAGCCCACTTGGGTGTGAAAACGTCATAGGGCACATAGATTCACTCAGCAAATGTGGGGTTTGAAACTAGCAGTTAATGCAAACGTGGAAAAAAAGCAAAACTTAAAGAGCGCCCGTCTGTGTCAGTACGCCACTAAGGCGTATGAAATCACTTATGGCGAATACGAATATTGAAACTGCGCAACTATAAGCTAGCAATTAGAACAAACATGGGAGTAAAATGTAAATGTAAAAAAAAAGTGGCAGTATAATGATTAAATGGTAAACATGTGCATAACAGGTTGGTTAATGCTCGGGTCTAATTCATCCTTAAGTCCCTCAGTACACTGCCCATATGGTAGTGTCTGCTGATTCTAAAATCAAGATTTATGTTAGTGAAACTGCTAAGTTGTTCACGCACCCAAGGAGTATGGATGAGCCACATGGGAAGGGTCCGGGCATTTGAAATGGCCGCCATATTGCTTTCCCTTAAATATCCTCTTTGACTGGGCCTGTAGAAATGGGACTACGATGTTGGGACGAGAAAAAGAAACCAGGTCGACATCCAAAAATGAAAAAAGGCTAAACAAGCCGAATCCCCCTTAAAGGGAAGCCCAAAACCAGACCAAATAAAGCCCAACTTGCAGTCGACATCGAAAATTGCAGAAACAGGCTACAAAAATGCGAGCAACGGAGCAGGATGCAGAACTAAAACAACTGTGACATTAAGAGGAGGTGGGAGAGAGGAATGATATATTAAATTGTAAACAGCTATGGCGCTGAAGCTGAATACAGGCAAACAGTAATAGATCAGGAAACCAACAAAAAAAAATAGTCCCCCAAAGAACAGATAAACAACCTAATGATACAGTTCTTGGTCCCTGCTCTGGGGAACGGAAGAAAAAAAGGAGGGACATAGAGGCAGGACTGACCACTAGCAAGCAATGGTTTTTAGGTCGAGCCTATAGCGGCAGCGCGCATGAGCTGCTCGCTTTGCGAGGCATGCAGTATTCAGTACGGAGTGGAAGCTCTGTGGAAGCTACGCCCACTCTCCACCCATCTTTTTCATTGGCCTGTGTCTAAAATGCTGCCTTCCGATTGGCTTTAGGCTCGTTAGTCCCTCCTTATGACGGCCATGTCGTCATTTGTGTCCTTCCATGGCTACTGGCCCCTTTACTTCGAGTGTTGACCGTACTACTTTCTTCCCGTGCCCCCCCCCTGCAGTCCGTACCTTCTCACCCGCCCCCCTTGTTCGTGCCTTCTCGCACGCACTCCCGTTTGCAATGCACTAGGTCTTGCGTAAATGCGAGTCCTATTGCATTGCAAATGCTTGTTTATTATTATTTCCCGTCGGGGTAAGGCTGGATCTAAAGTTATGTATTAAAATGCACCGCGTGTATTCATTTCCTGGAACTTTGCCAGAACAACACCGCCTCCCGTAGCATCAGAGCGGCTCACGGAGAGCCGGGGCGGGTATAAGGGAGAACAAGGCGGGGATAAAGCAGGAGAGGGCAGGGAGGAAGGAGGCGAGAAAAGAGCAGGGCAGTGGCGCGCGCCTCTTGATTAAGTCCTGCACTCTGGGCGCTGGGCCAGCGGGCAGCTGAGTGCTGGGTGTTGCCCTCCTTGTACGAGCGGCCTTCTGTCCCTCGGGCCACTTCCTGGCCACCTTTTGAAGTCCTGGCCACTCGCATGCTGGTCCGGGCTGTGATCATGGGTCCCCCGGGTTCCGGGAAAGGCTCCGTGTCCGACAGGATCATCAAGCACTTTGGTCTCAAGCATCTCTCCAGCGGGGACCTGCTGCGGACCAACATGCAGAGGCGCACAGGTGAGGGTTGAGGGTGAGCAGTGGACAAGCCAGGCCTCTCAGATTTCACTCCGGACCAGCTGTGCGCCACCTCCCCCTGCACCCCACACCTGCCCCTGCACCCTAATGAAAAGCAAGGGGCCTGATTACACTGCGTAAAAGAATGAAGTTGGCGTACGAAAGCTCGATTTTAAGTTCACGAAGGGAAAGGCTGTGTTTGAAAGGAGAGTTGCCTGGGCATGGGATTGTGCTGCTGCAGAGACTGTAGTTCACAAAGAGTTCAGATTGAGGTGGCACAGGATACGAGGTGGCACAGGGTGGGAGGTGGCACAGGACCGCGAGCAGGGGAGTGCTTGGGGCTGTTGAGATGAAAGTACAAGTTGGATATGAGAGCGACACTGGGTGGAGATGGCTGTGACAGGCCAGTGGGGGTAGGTATTACTGTGATCTGTGTGAGATGACTGAACGTGGTAGGTAGGGGCTCCAAGGATGGAGTAGGTGGGTGGGAGATGAGAAGGTGTGTGAAGAAGCACTGGGGAAAGGGTTAAGTGGCAGGGATGTCTGAGACTGGGCCCTGCCATTCTTCCCCAGATGCTAGTAGACCCCCCTCCTCCGTTCTAATTGGGCTGCCCCTACTGAGGACCGTGCATCTGGACAAGCGGGACGGAGTCTCGCAGCACCTTTGACTGGATAGGACGAGCCGAGTGTCACCAAGAGGTTCTGAAGCGAGGTCATAGTAACACAAATCTAGGGGGTTCTTGGCGCAGCACGGACACTAATTGACTCCTGCCACACAGTGAAGCTCTGTAGAAACGTGTTTTACTGGTGCTTGCACGGGTGTGACTGTGAGAAGTTGGCCTGGCATATGCTGTCCACTAATTATAGTGGGCACCTTGCACCAGTCCAAACAACCCCTTATTGGAGATAGGTTAAAGACAACCTTATTGAAAGCTATCCTAGTGGTAGCTATGGAGAGCAGCCTTCAGGCTAAGTCTTGAAGGAATGTAAAGCAGCTTGTTTTACCAGTCTATAATCTCTTGAGTGACCAAATGAAAGAGCACCACACCAGGTATATATTCAAAATATATGTATTTATTACTAAACACACCCCTCTAGTCTCTTTGAGGCTAGAGTTCGAAGTACATAAGTTATAAGTTATCAAATCACAGTAATAGCACAAATACACGTTTGGGCCCTAGGGGCGTACCAAACCATATACCAATAAAGTGGTATGCGAACCACGACTGAACTAGACACTAGGCCTAGAGCCTCTAGAAGTGCTTGGACCACAAGGAACCACCCAAGGTAGTGACACAGGGGACCCACGGGAGACGCGTGCAGTGTAAATACACAACCGCGATACGCCGTTAACTTCTATGGAGAAAGTCGGGATCGGGAAAATAGAGGAAAGGGACACTTAAAAGAGGACTAGGACAAAACCCTTTGAGATCTAGGACTTTGAAGAGTCTCTACCCACGGGAGCACCGGAGTACTCGTGTTACCTCACCCAGGGAAGCCGGGTGCATAGGTGCCTTTCGGGGTCGGGTTTCGTCGTCGATTCGAATGGCGATCTGCTGCAAAGTGCTGCTGGCGGCCAAGAGAAAAGTGTCCGGGTGGATCCAAGAGTGGATCGGTGTTCTGGTGAACCTGAAAGCAGAGGGGACAGAGTCTGGGTCACTAGCCAGTGACCAGGAAGGCGATGGACAGATGCCCACCGATGTCGAGTGCTTCAGGTGCGTTGACGGTCGTCTTGACTCTTCAGCCACGAGGTCCAGGAGGCGTTGTCGGCGACCAGGAGCAGGATTCGGGCTGGTACACGATGTCTGTCGAGTGCTGAGGTGTCGGCGACCGGATTGGACCCAACAAGCCTTGGCAACGGCAAGTCTCGAGGAAGATGTAGATCGTCGATGGTGCAGACCAGCAAGGTCTGTGGAACTCACCCAGCGAGGGTAAGTGAGGGCAGGCCTGGAGCAACCAGGATGCCAAGAAAGAAAAGGATTGGCCTTCGTTAAGGGCTACTAGCCAACGGGCTAGCGACCGCGAAGGAGCCTCGTGATGCCGCACGTGGAGCTGGCTTACAGGACACTCGTGGAGTGGGGGCCAGTGATCTTCGGTGCAGGTGGTGCTGGAGGCTAGGGCTACTCGGAGCCCAAAGCACGACTTCTTAGGAGACCCAGAAGATGGTGCACTCGCAAATGTGCTTGATGTCCAGGGGTCACGGTCTCAAGTCACCCACGATAGCCACGGGCCTCAGCTTTGCTGGGGACTCAGGGTAGCCTCGGGGAAGTCTGAGAATCCACCTCTGGTGATGCGATGACTTCGGCGTCCGACGGGAGCTCCAGACATGCGAACCGGACAGATGCTTCTTTGGTGCCTGCCAAGCAGGGAGTCACTCCTTGACCCCAAGGGAGATTCTTCAGTCCTCTAATCTTGTCGTAGAGCGTCGAAGGTCCAGGATTCAGTTTCAGAGTTTCGTCCAGGTATATCTAAAGTCCCAAGGACTGGGTTCCTACCTTTATTCTAAAAATAGGGGTTGGACTACTCTGTGGCCCCACCTATGGGTGGGTCAGGGCAGAGGGGTGGCTACACCCCTTTCCCTTTGTCCAGTTCGCGCCAAAGCAGGGGCTGCAAGCCCCTGATCCGGTTTGAACTGGGGTATGCACAGGGACACCAAATGTGCCCCCAGTGCAGGACTTCAAAGCACCCGAAAGTGCTCCCGCCCAGCCCCAATACACATTATCCTGTCTGGGGAGGTGGTCACACCTCCCTGGGACAGGAAACCTATTGTCCAGGCCTCCCCTGCCGGAGTTTCGTCCAGCAGCAGGAGGCCAGACTCGTGTCTGTGGCAGCAGCATCCATTTTGTGATGCCAGGGCTCTGGAAAGATGTTACCGGACTCGTCAGAGTTAACATGTCTTTCCCTCTAGAAGGGTGGAATGCTACCCCCGCCGCCAGGATTGGCGGGGGGTAGTATTCCAAGATGTTTGACACCAAACACGACATGTTTAGGTGCAGCCATTCCAAAGTTAGCATTTTACCGCGAGGATATAATGCGCTTAAGAGTATATGGTCAGGCTGCACTACAAACAGCATCAGAGATGGTCTCCGAACGCTGCAGAGGGGCCCTGCTCATGCAGGGGCACCCTCTCACATAGGAACCATGCACTCTGCCTTTAGGATTGATAAGGCCTGCCTTAGGAGTGACTTATAGGTTTATATGTGTGTATGTATTTCGTGATATAGGTGACCTATATCACAGTAAGGGGTGCATGCACCACCTTACCCAGGCTGCAGTAGCAGACCTGTGGTGTCAGTTTGGATGGCCTTCCAGGGGTGGCATAATTCATGCTGCAGCCCCTGGTAGGCCTCTGAGGTACCTATGCCCTTGGTACATAGTATACCATATACTAGGGACTTATAAGGGTACTCCAGATTCCAATCAGAGCTGTGCCTAAGGCACATGGAAACCTTTTTACAGAGAAAGCAGATAGACTGGGGCCCTGAATAGCAGGATCCCAGTCCAACTAAGTCATAAACCAGCAAAACACCATAAAAAAAGTGGGGGCAACCATATAGTCAGATTCCACCTTCCTACAGTGACTTTCACCGCAATGAGTTCCACTGCCTTTCGTGAAGGATGTGGGGGATTAGTACGGAAGCTCTTCGAGGTCACTTGTTCCTTGTAAAGCGCTGGTGCACCCCCAGCATGTTCCAAGGACAGATTGTTCCTTGATAGCAACTGAAGAGATCTTAAGGAATCTTCAGTTCAGACCCTTGTATGCTCCTCCTAAAACTGTAGTGTACACGCACTACTGGTAGGGGAAATTGGGCCCACTCCTCGGGTGAGCAACACACAACTCCTGTGGAAATTTGGGACATATCCACTGCTTGCACAGTGTATACACACTAATCCTATGGGATGGGGACATGTTTATTCTCTGCCTGCCTTCCAGCCCACGTTTCATGGCGGAAAAGGAAAGCACACAGGTCTTGTCGAGGAGCCTTATCACGCAGCTGTCATCCAGCAAGCCATTTGCATTTGTTTTGGCTGAAAACGGAGCAACTCAAGGGCACTATATTTTGTTGCATTCCATCATAATAAAGACATTAGCAACTTACCGAGGACCAATGCTTCTTTTGTTTGTTGGGAGATTCTTAAAATTAGCTGTAGCCTACAAAACAATATATAGTCAGAATAACACACTTCCATGCCAGAGATGCACACTAAATAGCACGCCTCTGCCCCAGAGTAGGCCTAAAGAAATCTATGTTAAGACTAATTTCTTTGCAGTGTGGCAATTACAATACTGCTCTTACTTGTTTGTGTTCTGATAGCAAAAATAAAATCATGACTTCCGAGCGTGTTGTTAGACAATATCTGTCACAACTTGTATGAGTCCGTCCCTTCTTGCCCAAAAAATTGATAAAATCTTGACAAGTGAAATTAAGGATTTCAAAATGTACTCTTGTGATATAATTTCCTCATTTTCATGGATGAGTTGAAGGTGAGGCATGTGTGGGGGGAGGGGGAGCATGTTGGCTGCACAAGTGAGATCAAAAGTTCTGGGTTTGACTCCACCGAACAATGGTTTTACTTTTTCAGTAGTTAGCTGCCCTCTGACTTTTTTCAAGTAGCCCCATTGTCCATCTAGCACCACCCTTTCACCTGATTTAGTTTATTTGCATGTATTTAAAACGTGCATTTCTTCAGTTATAGCAAATTGCACCCACATATGTTTGGATCATGGATGTGTTTGTGTGTTCCCTTCCACACTCTCGAGTCATGTGTATGTGCGGTATTTCTACAGCGCGAGCCTAGCCGCTTGGCAGCGGAGCGCTGTACATACTCATTCTGGCAGTAAGTGATACTCCACAGAAGTCGATGGTATCAGAGTCGGGCAGCGTGAGAGGCCCCCTTCAACCTTAATACTTTGATGTCACTGATTTTGGCAGCGTATGAGGCACACAGGGCTGAGAGATATATCCATAGGAAACCATTTAGATTGTCTGCACTTCTAAAACAAGATGCAAGGGAGGGCGCTGGATTGCAGAGCAAGCCTCTGGGTTTGTAAAGGTGGGTTGTTTTAGCGTGTCGAAACATGGGTCGTTTTTTCTTACCATTATTGTTTGCAACATATATGTCTATATTTTTGTGGATGTCTGTACGTTTGTGCACATTAATATTATAGCTATGTGTACATATAGATATATGTATGGTTTGTCCTCACCTCATGTGCAAATCTTGGCGGGTCCACTCAGCCTCTCATCCTTCCAAGGTCGATACAATTATAAGTATTGAGTAACTTAATAGTTAACCATTGAGTAGATTTAGCAGTAAAAAGTAACAGGGCCAAAATATCTCACAGAGTGGCGGAAGCTTTACAGATTTATGTGTTATGTTTTGTTAAGTTGTTATATGATATGTTAAGTTACCTTAATGTTATGTTACGTTACGTTTCATGGGCTAAAGCACGAATGTGCTGTATGGCTAAATACTTATAAGGTCCCAAAGGCGAGAGCAATTGCATTGCAAATGCTTGTTAAAGGACAGTGACATAGACAAATGAAAAGGAATGGCAAGCAAATGGGCGGAGTTGAACTTCACAAACCATATACACCAGGTTGCTAAGTAAGCGCTGTCTAGGCTCGTCCTAAAAATTGTGGGGCTGAGTGCAGATCCCTGCAGAACCCCATACTTCAAGGGGAAGACATCTGATTAGAAGGGAAGTTTACAGATTTGAAAAGATCTTTCTTTTAAAAACGAGGTAAACCAGTTCAGTGTGTCATTTCTTTATTCCTGTTTCAGTCATACAGAGTGCAAGGGTCTCGTGGTCAAACGTATCGAATGTCACGGATAGATCAAGGAGGATAATGACCGCGGCACCTTCTTTGTCCAGCAATCATTTTAGCTCCTCCGTTATTGCTAGTAAAGTGGTGTTTGGGGCATGTGTGCTGTAGATACGCATGCTTTGCATACTCCTGCCATCTAGTGTTGGGTCCGGATGTTTGCAAGTTGTTTTTCTTAGAAGAAGTCTTTCCAGTCATGAGGTAAGGTGACTCCTCCTTTCGGTGATAGTGCGCAAGGGCATCGACTCCATTGTTAGATTGTTTTTTTCCGCTATCGAGTTCGGACGAGTATTGCTGCGCTCCAGTTCGAAAACCGTTCTTCGGGTTCTCCTCAGTGCGCAATCCACTCTACGGTATTGTTTCCGTACATGTTTCCCTGTTCACCGCGTATCGGATCGCTCGACAAACTCCATTTTCGATCGAAAAACTTGTGGGCGGAAGTCAGGCCAGCCTTCTGCCGATGGAACGGACTCTATTCCAATTCTGTCCTGGGTGCCATGCCAAGTACCCTCGCACCGACCTACATCAAGTTTGTAACTTGTGCCTCTCTCCGGAGCACAAGGAGGAAGATTGCGACGCTTGTAAGTTGTTTCGGTCCAAGAAGACTCTACGCGATCGTCGGGCTCGACGACGAGAGATGCAGCGCAAAAGCATCCAACACACTCCGGATTTCTTCGGGGAAGAATCCCACCAAGAAGAGATCGAAGCGTCCGCCGCAGAAGAAGAGGCCCTCTCTGTTCCAGAGTCCGATTCCGAGATCGATCTGGAGTCTGAAGATGTGCCTCCGGGACAGGGTGCCGTGAGTACTGAAGACCCCTTGCCCCCTAAATCCTCTTCCAAAACTCATAAGGCTACGGCACCACCTCTGCCTTCTGGCCAAGGTCAGCACCGAGACAATGTTTCGGACGCCCCGCCTCCCGGCTCCACGCCAAAACAAACCGTCAAGCCTTCCGGCTCTGGACCGAGCCGGCCAAAATTACTTTTGGATCCAAAATCATCAGGCTCCAAGGACAAATCTGGTTCGGAACCCAAACCCTCCGTTTCGAAACACAAACATGCTTCGGAGCCGAAACCCTCCGCTTTGAAACACAAACACGCTTCGAAGCCAAAACATTCTAAAGACAAGTTGATTTTGACGCCGAAATCCAAGGACCATGTTCTCGAGCCTCCAGAACCAATTTTAGATGTTCTTAAGACCAAATTGGATCCCAAACAGAAAAAAAATTATATTAATCCTGATACTGGACATATTTTGGCTAACAATCCAGCAAAACACAAGCTTCCTGCAGAGGACACTTCTGATAAGATTCCCTTAAAGAAGAAGAAGGGCATGGCTACTAGACCTGTTTATCCTGCCCCACAACCCTCTCCACAATCTTCTCCACAATTAACAATTGAAGATCCATTACACATAACACCTCGGGGATCTCCACATACAAATCCAGAATTGGATCAGGGTGATGATACTCATTTGCCTGCAGACCCATGGAATGATTACACAATTGACCCTCCATGAGCCAGACCTTTATCCTGCAAAACCATCACCACCAGATGATAATATGGCTTAGCAGCAGCTCATTGCCAGAGCAGCAGAGTATCATGGGGTACCAGTACATAAAGAAACATTAGAAGAGGACTTTCTATTTGAAACACCTGAGTCCACACATAGGCCAAGTCAAATACTCCCTATGCTTAAAGGCATGATGAGACATGCAGATGATATCTTTAAAGACCCTGTCAGAGCACTTATTTTAACTCCAAGGATATAAAAAAAAAATATAAACCCTCACCATCAGATTCTGTGTTTATTAAGGGACAATTACCTCTTGACTCCCTACTAGTGTCCAATGCTCGCAAAAGAGCTAACTCGCAAACCTCTGGTGATGCACCTCCGCCAGATAAAGAATCCAAACTTATAGATGCCTCTGGAAAACGAGTAGCTGTTCACGCCGCTAACCACTGGCGCATCGCAAACAAGGGCCTACTAGCTAGGTACGACAGGACACACTGGGATGAGATGGAGCAACTGCTCCAATATCTCCCAGACGAACATAAAACTAAGGCACATCGGTTAGTTGAAGAAGGGAAATTCATCTCTAACTCCTCAATAAGATGTGCTTTAGACGCAGCTGACAATGCAGCTAGGGAGATCAATACCAGCATTCTCCTTAGCAGGGGTGCATGGCATAGAATCTCGGGGTTTAAGTCTGAGGTACAGCAGACCATTTTGAACACCCAGTTTGACAAGGAACACCTGTTTGGTCCTGTAGTCGACCAATCCTTAGAAAAGATGAAAAAGGACACTGAAGTGGCTAAATCCATGGGAGTGCTCCAGTCCCATCCAATAGAGGCTCCTTTCATCGCTCATTTTACAGAGCAGGGTCCAAAACAACATCCTCGGACCCAAATGCTTCCTCTTACAAAGGCAGCAACCAATCCTTTTCCTCTAGAGGTTTCTACAGAGGAGGATATAGAGGAAACCATTCCAAAGGCAGGGGTAAAGGTGTCACAACACTTAACACCCCTTCCCCTAATAAACAGTGACTTGCCCACACTTCCCCCGATCACTCAACACCTGTCGGGATAGAATGCAACAGTTTCTCCCCATTTGGCAATCTATAACAACCGACAAATGGGTGCTAGACCTTATCCAACATGGTTATTGCCTGGAGCTCACCTCCAATCCACCAAACAATCCACCTCTCGTTCACAAATTGTCGTCAGACTATTTGCAGTTACTCAAACAAGAGGTGCAATCTCTCTTACAAAAGGGAGCCATAGAACCGGTTCCATTTCAGTACCAAGGTTCAGGGGTTTATTCTCTTTATTTTCTAATTCCCAAAAAGGACGGTTCCTTAAGACCAATTTTGGATCTCAGAAAATTAAACTACTACATACTGTCAGAACATTTCTATATGGTAACGCTTCAACATGTTCTTCCACTTCTACAGCAGAGCGATTTTTATGTCCACATTGGACTTAAAAGACGCATATTTTCGCATTCCCATTCATCCAGCTAATCGCAAATATCTCGGATTTGTGATAGCAGGCAAACACTATCCGTTCAAAGTACTTCCATTCAGAGTAACTACTGCTCCCAGGGTATTTACAAAATGCCTAGCAGTGGTAGCAGCTCCTCTCAGAAGACAAATTCATGTCTTCCCCTACCTAGACGACTGGCTCATCAAAGCCAGCACACACCAAAAGTGTCTTCAAAACACTCAGACCACGCCAAACCTACTTCATCAACTGGGTTTCACGGTCAACATTCAAAAGTCTCACCTACAGTCTTTACACTTACAATCTTATCTAGGAACCACTCTCAAAACTCACACGGCTCTAGCCTCCCCAAATGCAGCCAGAATTTCCAATATCCAAACTCTATTGCTGCAGTTCTAAACCAACCCAACCTTGGCAGCCAGGACTTTCATGTGCCTACTGGGAATGATGGCTTCATGCATTGCAATAGTACCTCATGCAAGACTACACATGCTTCCATTACAAGAATGCTAAGCACGTCAGTGGAATCAGTCACAGGGTCAATTAACAGATCTAGTGTTGGTAGACAGCCGCACCCATCGCTCACTGCAGTGGTGGAACCCACAAAGTTTATCAAAAGGGCGGCCTTTCATCGACCCTGTTCCACAGGTCATGCTAACAGCAGATGCATCTCTCACCGGTTGGGGTGTACATCTCCATCATTACACAATATAAGGTCTCTGGGACGACAAACACAGACGTCTCCACATCAACTATCTAGAGCTTCTAGCAGTGTTTCTAGTGCTGAAAGCTTTTCAGTCTCATCTCATAGGCAAAGTTGTCCTAGTCCGCACAGACATGCCAGCAATGTACTATGTACAAAAAAAAAGGGGGGTGGGGGGGACACTCTCTCCAACTGTCACGCCTGTCTCAGACAATTTGGAAATGGGCAATCCATCACAAGATTCACCATCTGGCAGAATACCTCCCGGGAGTGAACAGTCAAATTGCCGAGCTCCTCAGCAGAAGGAGACAGCAAATACACGAGTGGGAACTTCATCCCCAAGTTCTCCTTCCATACCTTCAACAATGGAGATACCCACAAATAGATCTGTTCGCCACAGTAGACAACGCACAATGCCCAAACTTCACCTCCTGGTTCCCACACCCTCTCTCCAAAGGCAATGCCCTATGGATGAATTGGTCAGGGATATTTGCCTACGCTTTTCCGCCTCTCCCACTCCTTCCGTTTCTGGTTCGGAAACTCAGGCAAATATCACTCTCACTGATTTTCGTAGCTCCCACATGGGCCCGACACCGTGCTACACCACCCTGTTAGAGCTCTCAGTATTTCCACATCAAAAGCTACATTTCACCTCCAGTCTCCTCACTCAGAACCATGGAGAAATCAAGCATCCAAATCCCAAGGAGCTCAACTTAGCGATTTGGCTCCTGAAGTCATAGAGTATGGGTATTTAAATTTACCACCAGACTGCATGACTATTCTGAAAGAAGCAAGAAAACCTACTACCAGAGCTTGCTATGCAGCAAAATGGAAACGGTTCGTTGTTTACTGCAACAACAACAAAATTCTACCTCTAGATGCTTCTGTTCAGAACATTGTCTGTTACCTTTTAAATCTACAGCAATGTGGGCTAGCTTACACATCTATTAGGTTGCACCTTGCAGCAGTAGCTGCATATTTGCAAAACATACATTTGTCTTTGTTCAAAGTTCCTGTCATCAAAGCATTTATGGAGGGCTTAAAAAGAGTTATACCACCAAGAATTCTACCGGCACCAGTATGGAATCTTAATGTTGTGCTTACAAGACTTATGGGTCCACTCTTTGAACCGCTACACAAGTGTCCTTTATAGTTTATAAAGTGTCCCTGGAAGGTTGCATTCCTCATTGCAATCACTTCATTAAGGAGAGTTGGTGAGCTACAGGCATTAACTTTAGAAGAAACCTTCTTTCAGCTCCATAAAGATAGGGTAGTGCTTCGCACTAATCCCAAATTCCTTTCCAAGTGGTTTCTGCTTTCCATATTAACCAATCAGTTGAGTTACCTGAGTTCTTTCCTCAACCTGATTCAGTAACAGAACAAGCTCTTCACACACTTGACGTCAAAAGAGCTTTATTGTATTATATCGAAAGAACAAAAGACTTTTGTAAAACAAAGCAACTGTTCCATTTATACCACCTCACAAAGGCAATCCTATTTCTAAATCTGGCATTTCAAGATGGATTGTTACGTGCATTCAAACTTGCTATGCAAAAGCCAAAAGAACTTTATCTATACCCCCAGAGTGCATTCCACTCGCAAAATAGGGGCATCTATGGCCTTTTTTGGTAACATTCCTATAGCTGACATTTGTAAAGCAGCAAAATGGTCTACACCACAAACATTTACCAAACACTAATGTTTGGATGTATTAGCACGCCAACAAGCCAATGTAGGGCCGGCAGTGCTAAAAACACTTTTCCAGACAACTGCAACATCTACTGGTTAGCCACCGCTTTCGGAGAATACTGCTATATAGTCTATGCAAAGCATGTGTATCTACAGCACATATGCCTCGAATGGATGTTACTTACCCAGTAAGCCTCTGTTCTAGGCCTGTAGAGCTGTAGATTCACATGCACCCACCCTCCTCCCATGGCACCTGTAGTTGTTGCAGTTCTCATTCACGTTATCTACGCATGGACATCTCTTTACTACACTCACTTACTCCATTCTCACCCTGTTGCGGGAAAACAATCTAACAATGGAGTCGATGCCCATGCACACTATCACCGAAAGGAGGAGGCACCTTACCTCGTGACTGGAAAGACTTCTTCGAAGAAAAACAACTTGCAAACAACCGGACCCAACACTAGATGGCGGGAGTATGCAAAGCATGTGAATCTACAGCTCTACATGCCAAGAACAAATGCTTACTGGGTAAGTAACATTATCCTTCCGTGCTTTGGGTGAAATCCTGCTGAGGGGTTGTGAGGGAAAGGCATCAGTGGTTTAGGTATGTTAGTGAGAGGGTCTGTGTTCAAGATAAAATGCCTGATGTGTGTGTGTGCATACCCAACATCCTGTAACCCAAAAAATAGGTTTTCTTTTTTTTTAGCTTTTAAAAAAAAAAGAACAATTCAACTAGCTCAATAATTACCCGTGATCACATAATATGACCCTCGGATTCACGATGTAATCACAGAAAGATTCCATCATGTGACACTGACCAGATTTAGAGGAAGTTACATTATGACTAAGGCTCCCTGTTTTCCGTTTTTACTGATTTTTACAGATAAATACAGACAGAAAACATTTATTTTCTTGTCTGTATTTATTTTTAAATGTGGATAAAAACGGAAATTGGGTTGCTTTTTGAGTAATTCTAAATACTGCCTGCCATGACTGCCAGGCCAATAGCTGTGTGGATTGGTAGGTAAGGGGCCTAAAAAAGAAAGGAATTTTAGTAAGAGACCTTAACAGCAGTAGATATGCACAAGGTTGATACTGAAATATGCATATTTTCTTATAAGTGCATTGATTTATCTTCTGTGGGGTTTACAACATTGAAACCTAGTAGGCATTCAAGCATGAGTGCATATTTACCGGTTAAATAATTGTGGAAATATACTAATTTCAGCTTAATTTTCCACAAAACCCAAAATAAATATGGATAAATACAGATAAAATTATCAAAAAATAAATATGGATAAATACAGACGGAAATGTCCAAAAAATAAATACCATAAAACCGGGAGCCCTAATTATGACTGTGATCTGAAATGACATGATGAGAGATAAATACCATCATATAAACAAGTTATTCTGAGCTCAGTGGCTTGCATTAACCTCGCTCTTCAATATCTGTTCAGTGAAGTAAGCAGCCTTTTTTGGTACGTGAAGTATCCATTTGGAACTATTAGGTGTTTTTCACAAGGTTGTTCTGGGAGTCTTCGTGGGTTAGGTGCATTTTCCTAACACCACCCATAGTCTGAATACTTTTTGCGACTGGAGAGACCTATACAAAGGCATAAGATTAAATACTGGACATCCCTCTAGAGCACACGCATAACTACATCTTACATAGCATGAGAAAGCCGGAAAAAGTGAGTACTTTTATATTGTGATTGAAAATCACGCTAAATATGTATCCCAACTACTTAGAGTTATTTTTCAGTGTGAACTCTTTGTATAAATTCTGTGAGAGAAAGCTGTTTTCTCAGCTCCTGTAAGCTCCATTGTGGTAATAACGTTATTTTTTCCATTTGCACTATACTAAAAAATATACAAATATGTTTTAGTAAACACGCTCTACATAATATTTTAATGGTCTACATTTATTTTAGCTCTCACTGCATGTATATTATACATATTATAAGGGTTGATAATGTGTGCCTAGTAATTATGGTGGGTTGTAGTTCTCTTCACCAGGTACAATTACCGATGTGTTATGCCACAGGTGTTGATGAAATTAGAACACAATTCAGATGGTACTTGAGTGCGTCATGATGCGGCATTGCATTATTCAGCTATAGCTGACATTTGGTACCGTGACGTGTGTCGCTTAGAACACAAAGGGGCTTTTTAGCCAGCATAAGCCCCATCCTGCAGCTTGTAATCCCATTTTTACTATTACTTTACTTAAAAACACCGGCATGCAAAGTGCACCTGGCTAAAAAGTCAGTATCGACTTAGCGTGTTGCACATGCCATGTGGCCGTTTGACAGCTGTGTCCAACCTCTTTTATACTTGTTACTACAGTCAATGCCATGACAGTGAACCATGCAGCTGAGCTAATAGGGCTATATAGGAATGATGCCTGTGAGCTGAAAAATTCAATGTAGGGCATTATATACTCCACTTTGCAAATGCCTCTTCGTATAGATTAATGCTACAAAGAATGTCCTTTCTTTTCCATATAGCTCTAAACGACTGCCCCATATCATACCCATTATCAAGCCCCATGTTCCCAGCGTGTACCCTGTGTGCCATTTAGTTGAGTACACCAGTTTGCTAGTTGGAAAATCTCAGACTCGCACCCCTCTAATATTATTGACTAAACTACACCCCTGGCCGGGTGCTGTATTATTTTGCCATCCATTGGGAGTTGGGTGTTCGGCCTGAATAAATACCAGGCCCAGGAGCTGACTTCCGCTATGCACATTTGAAGGCAGTGCACAGCAGGGCTTGGCCACCCCATTAAGGGATGGGCATAGATTCAGCGAGCACAGAAAACAACGCGGTTAATGCCCCCTATTATAGGGTATGGCTCACAGTACACACCAGAACTCATGCACTCACCATGTTCTGCTCTTAGCAGACCACTTTCTTTTTAAGATATGTATGCCATCTGCTAAGGGGTGCACTGAGCATTTCAAGCTTTGCCTACGAGCTGGAGAGAGGTACATTGACCAAATACTGTCCTTTCTTGCCAAAAGACAGAAGAGCAAGCTTTTGAACTGTACTGGTGGAGGCTATTGCTTCAACCCTCATCCTACCCAACTGCATTTCCAAACTGAGGATGGCAATTATTTGTACCTTCCGTCTTGCCCAAGGGTGAGGTTCACTACGTTTGCACCACTCCGCTTGCCTTGCAAATGGGCGGTAGGACAGAGTAGCCTCAAAACCTGTAGCTGCCCCCCTCATACGCTCCTTGAGCCACAGCAAAGCAGGTTGACCTGGCATGCCGTCTAGTAGCCTCAAAATACTGCAGGAGAATGGGAAGCAGGGTAACGTAGATCTGTTCAGATCATCTAGTCTTCATTTTGAACAAAGTGCTTTGGTAGCTGTAAGCTAACTTCTCTGTAGTCTACCCACTTTAGGCATAAGATGGCACACAGTTCCCCACCATTAAACAATGGGGCTATTTTTAAAACTGGACATTCCCTTGCTCGACAAGATGGGAGGATAGAAGGATGGGGACAGTGACTCCCCTTGTCCTGGCAAGGCGTGATATTTGTTTTTAGAAATAAACCTGACCCTTGAGCAAAGCGTGGGGCTGGGGCTACACACTGCCACCATGGTTGGGCAAGGATGGGATAGTAGTTGTGTGTGAACGTACAGCTCATTTTGTGCATATACTTGTTTATTCTTAAATCTGACCAAAGTATATAGAAGATCTTTGAAGTTGGTGACTTTTTGTCTTGTGACAAGTTGTCTTTACTTAAGACTCTCCTGCTTTATATATTTTCAGGTGAACCAATTAAGTAAGCATTTCAAGATACTACCCTTCTCGCTCAAGAAACCAAGCACAGATTGACTAGAGGAGGAGGAGGAGGAGAAAATCGGCCTAAAGACTTCTGAAGAAGTGTAAAAGAAGATGCCTGTAAATACTTCCGCCATCACCACATATGCCAGATACTCCCTAAACAGTCATTAGTCTACAGTCATTAGTCTACAGTGCACACAATACTTCTCCACTGGAGCAGAGGACTTAAAAGGATGAAAAATTGTTGGCGAAATTAGTTGTTGGGAGCAACTTCAAAGGATACATTATTGCTGTATGTACGAGACCAACTGAATGTCCTCTTGAAGATTAATTTTGGGCATTTTTCCTTAGTGTAGTTATTTTTCTTTTATACATGAAGCAGGTTTGGGGACAAAGCGCATTGTTCAGTGTGCAGAATAGTTGTGTTTCATGTGCCAGTTAAGTCACCACCAGCAGCATAAACTGGAATTATATATAATATAACAGAAGCCAAAGGAAGAATTTAATTAATGATGAAATATTAGAGGATTTCCAAAGCACAAGTATGGCTTTCAGTTGCCTTGTCCATCTGTACTTTTACTTCACCTTCCTTTTGTACTGCAGAGCGGAAACCATCGCCCAGCCATCAAACACCCTTAAAGTACTTCTGAAGTATTTGATGGTTTTAAAAACGTAGTCATTTATTAAGGTCTTGAGGTATTGTGTTTTTGAGCTGTTGTTTACTTGAAAACTACAGCAGTTTCTAATACGAAATGTTATCATTTTTGGAGAAAAAGGAAAATGTACTTTTATAAGACTTATATGGCTTACCTTCAATCAGGTTCTAAGACCGAGCCAATCGCTTTGACATTAATGAAGGACTTACCTTTTTAATTAAGAAACGGTGGTCACTCTGTTTGCTATGTATGAGCTAGGGACATGTCTCAACTGGCTCATTGGTTGATCCTTGTGTTGCATCATCCCAAAACACACATTTTAATAATTCTTGACAGATAGAAAAGAGAAACATACTTGATTTCTGTTCGTCATCAGAGTAGATTGCATTTTCTGACATATAGAAAAACCTTTTTACTTATAAACAAAAAACACTTTGTTGGCTGGCTGGGCTTCTGAACATCTTGTTTCTTCTTTTACTACCCAGCGTTTCTCCTATTCAAAATGGGATTCATTGCACTGCTCTGTAGCAGCTAAATGCTCTGTAAAAATAGAGGTTTTCTGAAAACAATTTTCTTAGCTCACACTTATCTCTTGCACGTACGTGCTATTTCACAGCCAGGAGTATTCTATCCTCCCATGCTACATCGATGAAGTGTTAATACCAGTGTCATCAAGAGTGCAACAGGTAAACCCAAATGTGCTTCCCTTAGCAAGTGACCCAGTCAACTTTTTTTCTTTTCTTAAATTACCAGTGTAGAAAGTAAATTCTAGAGCAACGAATTTTCTCTGTAACTTGCTTCTCACTAATGAAAGCAAAATAGGAGAATGCTCATATTGTGCTTTTTGAGGAAACCGGTACGTGGATAACCCATTGTTGTATAGTACGGTTACTGTTCGTCTTCTGTGCGATACTTCTGAATATTAAGGATTTGATTTAAAGTTATTAAAGCAAAGGTTGAATATGTGACACAAACACCTCAACCATTTGGCATCTAAAGAGTCAACCATTTAAGGATTTGTTTTGGGGGATTTTTTAAATCCGTTCGTGCTTCTCCGCTCTGCGTTTCAGGCTGACCGATTATGAAAACACACTTACATACCAGATCTAAAATATGTAATTATATTAGAATTACCCACTGGGTTCTCAACACAGATCTGTTTGTCTGCCTATTGTCCATGTTTCCAGGTATTCCAATTCTAGTTCTTTTTGTTAAAAAAAGCACTTAATGAAGCATGGATCACGCCAGTACTTTGTTGAGCTTGTGATCTGTTCTTGAATGTTTGTGCATTTTAGATATTTCACATGTTCTCAAATATTTGCTCTTACTCATGGAGATGGCATAAACCATAATTTCTCCTAAATGGCAGAAAATACCAGTTATGCACATTTTCTCACTCAGTTGTCAGTCATATTTGCTTTTGTCAGTGCACACTAGTGTCTTAAGCCAAGTTATCTAAGCTGCTGTAATAAGACGTTTTGCAGTTTTTTAAACTTCCTGTTAGTTCTGTTAAAAGGTTGGTAGCTGTGGTGGTGGTGGTGCAAATCTTATGCCGATTTTTTTCTTTCCTCAGTTTTATTTTTGTATTTTCCTCGAGCTTGAATGAAGAGTGTATCTAAACCCTTTTAATTTTGGACAGGGTACACTTGGAGGTAACAAGCACGGTTCTGAAATGTATTTTATGTATAGTTTAACATGCAGACCACTAATATTTTTGTCAAATACTTGCTAGTTTGAAACAGTGTTCCCTCGTCTGGTGTGGACCTGTCAGCCGTATTAGACATGCAAGATGACAGTATGTACTATTTAAATTGATATTTGTTGTATTTTTTGGGAATTGTAATCATTGGTATTCAAGTTTGTCAGGTATGAAATCCATAATCCAGTTTTCAAAATAACTGTAAATATTTTTTTATTTTTAAATGGAACTTGGTCCAAACGGCGCAATGCAAGTTATCAAACCAATTTTCTAAATGATCTATATTTAGATGCAAATGGCGGAAATTGTATTTCTTTTCTAACATTTTATTGTCTTCGTCGAGATTCAGAAGCAAGTGATTACATTTGCATCTTTTAAATGGTGTTTCATTGCACCTACATAAAATCACATTTAAATATTGAGGGTCTTCTTGCCTTGCATAGTTATGTGGCTGGTTTTGTTCGTGAATCTAAATTGTCTGTCTGCAAATTGTAAAGGGCCTGAATAGAAAGTTATATATGGCCTGCTTGTTAACATAGAACAGGCATCCTTTAGTTTTGTAAGCTTCCCCATTCCAGGAGCCTTCTGTGATACTTGATGCATTACCTAATGTAATGTGAAATACCTGCTGGACTCTGGATAAGTCATTCTCACTTTGAACTCTGTGAAGACAAAGTATCGACTGTAAAAAAAACTTTTAAAAAACTGGTGTGATCATTTGTGTAATCCAATATATGTAGGAGACCGTTAATTTATTTGTTTTTCTTTAATCTGTACAGAGAGTTACACACATAAATTATATTCTGATTATTGGGCTGTTTTCTATTTTATACATTACTATCATTAATCTGGTCTGTCCAACTCGATGTACTTATTTCTTGGAAACGGAATCATACATGGAAAAAGCCTTTTGCTGTTTCAGAAACTGGTGCCTTAGCCTGTTTGCACCAAAGCAAACAAATATAACATAAGCTAAGAATATGATTCCTTTGTTTTTAATGACAGTAGAGATTCTGTAGAAATATGCTAGACATAATAACGTAGCAAAGTCGAGGGGAGATTTGACCATTTCTATGTTTCAGTGGCAGAGAAGATCCGAAAAATCTAATATTAAGGACAAGACATCATTAATATTTTGATTAATTTAATTGTATTCATAAATGCCTCTTCATTAAACAAAGATCAATAGCTTTATATGGTTTTGAAAATGATCTTTTCTATTACAGTAATACCTTACTTGGTGTACAGTAGACACTATTGTATTTAGAGCATTTCATTTGAAAACCCCTTTCATGTATGGTTTCCTTTTTGGAAGTGCTCTTCCTGGTCAACATTGTCGATGTTGAGTTTAATATTCTAATGTCGTTCTTTTTAGATTGTCCATAATGTATAGGAAAGATTAATGTGATCCCTGAAATAGTTTGGATGTGTAATTAAAAATGTATTTCAAGATGTTGATATTATAGGGTTGCATTTTCTTGAGAAGATTTCAGAAGCCATGGACATAGTAGCTATTTACAAATGAAATTATTAATTGACGAGTCTGTGCTGTATTTCCGAGGTTCATTGTTCCCAAAGGGTTAATTTGGGTAGCTTTTGTCAAAACCTCTACTCTCCACCACAGGCTCTTCCTTGAAATTTATTAACGTTGCATCAGCACAGTCTATGGCCGAGCCCACAATTATTTTTAAATAGGTACATCTCTCGTTTCTTACATTAATTTCATTTTATAAAAAAAAAAAAAATTCTGAAGGCATGTTTATACCTAATGGAAATGGAATTGCAATGCGTGTTTCATGCGGTGGTAGCCTTTGGCTGAAAGTCACTTTTTCCACCTTGAGAAGGAAAAACAATCATTGCATGGCAAGATTTGCGCTTGTTTGTGTTGAAAATTAGGAGTGATCAAAATGTCCTTTTTCCCACCTGCGCTACGTGGATTCCTAAAAGATAGGGATTTAAGAGAAATGCCTGCAAAACAAGTATTTCTCATTCTGGGCATTGAGGAATGCAAGGTTCAAGGAATTCTTGTGCCACCCGTCACTGTTGGGGGCCAGCCAGCCTTCTTGACGTAATGGTAATCTTTTTATGTTAACTGTAATAGCTGGCCCCTGACGGTGCTCTTGAAAAGAACTTCCTCAGCAGGCGAGCTCGAGTGTGCTGCCTATATGCCAAGACAACCCTACAGGCAGACCCTGTACACAGACTTCCTGTTGCTGGGGAAGTTGGTCAGAAGTGCACTGTGAGGATCTGGGCAATGTAATTACCTTAATGCAGTAAGCTTTAAGGTATGTACATTACCTATCCCCTCATAGTGCTTCAAAAAGCAACTGTGCTGTCCGCTCAGGTTGTGGCAGCCAATTCCATTGAACAGGCAGAAAAAAGGGAAAAATTCCTGTTTCACTTTCCCTGTGGGAATTCCTTTCACCACTGTTGAAAATGTCAGTCTGGCCTGTAGTGTTTTGAAAAGAGTAGGGCACTGTTCAGGAGTATTGCTGAAAAAAATGTCTTCCATTAATGTTCAGCTGAAAAGTAGCTTTGTTCACTACCACAGCAAAAAATAGTTTTGAACCTACATTCATTGGACAGATGTTAATTAGCATGATTTCCCACTTCAAGGAAAAGTCACTTAAGATGGAATTTGATTACAGTGAGTCTCGGCTCTTCCGTTTCTTCACCCTGTGGAGTACATAGCTAGTCAATGTTAAGATTCCAGGATGTATGGTTCATGAAATGCATTGGAAAATAACAATTCTCATTTAAAAAATGTGCATTGTTCTTCAGGTTCTTCAGTAAGATGAAAGAAAGTGGAACCATTACCTGATAGAAGTCTTAATTAGTTTAATCATTGAAATATTATATTGTGTAAGCTAGAACCCTTTTCTATTCAATATCCCCTTGTCTATGTAGTTCAAATCACTGTGGGCCTGCTCTCTGTGTTTTTACTCATCAGGGAACAATAATATTGTTAGTGGTGTGCACCTTTTATGTTTGCACAATGTACTGTTCCAATGAAGCTGATCACCTGGTTTCTTAACAGTTGTTGCAATGAATACTGTATAGATTATTAGTTTGTGTTGTGTTTTAGACAGCCTAAGCCTTAATGTATTTGTGATAGACTTTCCTAATGAGATGAATGTTTGCTGCTCAGGGTGGGTAACATGGTTAACTCAGTCTATATTCTGATAAGGTTCATGAGATCTTCAACTCTCAGATTCCTGCTATGTCTATTATCGAAGGGTTAGATTAGCACTATACCAAAAGAGGATGAGGGGGAATCATTCCACATGCGCCTAAAAGTGTACTGTGACCCCAACACACTCCTTATACTAAAACACTCATAATATAATGAAACCACATGCCTGAAATGTACCTCTGTGTATTGATGTGCCTGCTACGGATAACTGTGCAATCTGTGGTTCAGAAATGAGAATTCCCAGTGATGCTCAGTCATCATTGATTCACGTTAATAATGTTATTTATCTGCGCTTTCAGTCTTCAGTGAGTTGGAGCTGTGTGTAAAGTGTATGTTCATAAATATTGTGCAGTTGTGCTCCCCTTTCATTTATGAAAATGACTTGAAATTTTTGTAGATTTATGATGATTGCATTGACTGGCTGACAAATGTTTCTGAAGGTAATTTAATCTTAATGTCTGTATGGCACAAAGCGCATTGTGTGTTCTAACATATACCTTTACCAACTTTCCTTCAGGAAAAGATTTGCAACTATATTCTGAGGTGTGTGTCGGCACTGCAAAAGATGTTTGTAGCAGTACAATACATTAATGTGGAAGTGCATGTGCTTTTGTAAGGTAAACTATAATAGTAAAATAATGTTTACTTCCTATATTTTTAAGGTCAACTTTTTCATGACATCTCCACATACTTTTTCTTTTGTAAAAACATATTTTAGTATGAAACTGGTTCACAAACTTCAGTATTTACAACAGCTTGTAGCAGTTTGTTCCAGTCTAATGGGGCATTATTGGTGTAGATAGCAGTTTCTAAATGTGTGACACGAGTATGCATAATCATTTGCATTGAGCAAGGTACATGATTTATGCTCATATAAAACTTGAATTTTCCACTTATAGTTAGTTTCTGCACATTGTTACTGGCGCTAAAGGCAGATGAATAGTTTAAAAAACTCTTTATTAAAACACTCAGGCATTCTAAAATCCTTAAGCCTCTATTTGCCAGGGATTGGAACTTATGTTAGTAAATGAGATACTTTTCAGGCTTTATATGGGTCGTTCCAGACCACCATATGTCTTTAATTAAAATCTAAACTCACCATTGATGATGGTCATGCACTGGCTGAAGAGAACCCCAATAAATGGAGTGACAGCACTGCAATGCTTTCCACCACATTTAAGTTTTCCAGGGCAAATTATGTCCCAGCACAACTATTATATCACTTTATTTGTTTCAATTGTTTAAATTTGACATATTATTTAATGCTGACCTAGACAGTCACTTATAATCCATAATTTACTTCAATTTAATACATTTTCAAATATAAATTCAGCCATTATATTAATAGGTTCCAGTGACCTGCTGAACTCACATTGCTTTTAGGGCTAACCTACACTGGAAGCACACAAACTTAAAATATTACTGCAGACCATTTCTTGTACATCCTATTCCTTTTTTGAAGCATTGAATAGTTAGTAACGTTTCCTCAATTTATGTAATGCCAACAATTCATTAGGAAAATCAAAAATGTAATAATTTGAATAATTATCTCTGTTCACTTATGTGCTCAGAGTAGGTCAAATCTGCAATTAATAACTGTCCTTTAATTTGATTAAATCAGTATAGTCCATTGAACAAGTATTAACTTGTAATAAATGACATTGCACTTTTTATAGGCAGCAGAAAATAATCAGATGGAGTATGTGCCAGTATTTACTTATTTTGCTGTGTTTTATTTTATTTTAAAATCTTTTTTTCTTAAACAGCTAACTTGAAATGATGGTAATCCAGTAAAACGTTTAGTTCACTTCACCCTTAAGAGGTCGGGTTGTTCCCCACGTTTTATGTAAAAAGAGCCATAGGGACCACTCTGTCTTACAAAAAAGGTTTTGTGATGTCCCTATATTCAGTGGTCTCATCATAGCACTTTGTGTAAAATTATTACCAGTTACAAATGTGTAGGTCTTGGCTGAATACCTTTATTCATGCCAACCCTGTACTCTGCATAAAACCTACAGCGAGAACACTCACCCATCATATCTTTAAAAAAACCTATGTGCTTCTGTGCATTCATCCAGACTGAATTGCTAAACAATGGATCCTATTAAACAAGTAAAAAAAATGGGCCCTTGGGGTGATGCATAGGCAGAGATTCAGGGGAAAGTGGCTACATTCATCTAGCTAACAAATCAAACTGCCTGAAACAATTTATTTACCTTGGCGGAGTATCTCGCCATATAATGGGGATGCTTACCTCATCATCCACGAAGTCCTAATGGGTGTGTATATCTAAACGCCAGGGCCATGAATAATCCGATATCAGACATGATTTCGTAATATCAAAACATATATAGTTGATTTATTATCCGTATTGTCATATAAAAGATACATATATCTGAACACATCAACATGCATAAATATGACTAAAATTCATAAAAGGAGAAAGTCCCCCTATATATCAAAAGAATACTTAATTCATACTCAATTATATCTGCCCCTGATCCCCATACATTCATTCAAACCGTACTCTACAATCACACCAGCAAACAACCACTGAACAAGACAAAGGGAACATAACTACTATTGACGACAAGGTGTACTAATGAAATAACATATATGCACAGGATAGCAGCACAATATCTTTCAAAATACAAAAAATTGTTTCAGGCAGTTTGATTTGTTTTCTAGATAAATGTAAACAATAGATCCTGCCTTCATCCTGTAACTAATGAGGATGCAAGAAAATGCATCACCTCAGTGGTTGTGCTCACTACTCACCAGTAAGTGAGTTGCTTCACCTTTCCTACTGCTAAAAACTGTAACAGCGTTGATGAATGTAGCAGTGGGAAAAAATTGTCTTGATGTGTAGTGTTGTCTTGAAGATGACATGCACTGCAATAGCAACTATGTCTTGTCTACCTTGAGATGCAAGCCTGTCATCATTTTATTATCATCTTTTGATGGTCCAAACCAATGCCAGATTTGTCTGGCTTGAAAAAGACCATTCACTTGAATTACAAAGAAATGTTTTCTAAGTGCACCAAACACCCAGCTAAACTGACTGAATCAATATCTTACCTGCAGGCCAAATCAGGACACGTCTTTTGGGACCTACTCTTCCTTCATCTGTCACTCATGTTTTAATAATTTCATAAGTGAGCGAGGTAAGTTTGGGACCTTTTCCAAAAACTCTCTGCTCCAACTAGTTAAGAGCCTAGTAAGGCATTTGGATATTTTCTGCTGCTTGAGATTCCAGTGATTTTCAACTTTGTAGACCATATCACACTTGGGGGATTGTTAGGGGCTCCACATGTCCATCTTTAAAGCATTCTTAAGTGACTTTTAGAGCCTGGGTGAAGGGCCAAAGCAAGGTCGACATTTACCCCATTTGCTTTTTCCTACACAGTAATTGGATGCCTATGAACTATATTTTAACCATTTTAGATGTAATCAGTACAGTTTAATGCTTAGAAAACATGCATCACGTCGCCTTTTACATCTATATATGGAAGGACGAAAGGAGGTACATCATTTAGCATCCATGTTGGTACAAATCTTCCATTTGAAGTGCATAGCTTTGCACATGCTCATACATCAGATTGGGGACAACAGTTTTCCTTCTAACTGTGACACCAGCTTATCAAGTCTATCAACTCCATACTCCTAATTTAGAGCTGTGCATGTTTTTCTGCAGACGTGGTGGCACCTTGTGATATTTTATTAAGATGTTACTATCAACTAGCAGATTTTGAACCAGATATCCTTTCTTTTGCCAGTGACTCTTTAGTAAAGAAGTAGAACAGTGCGGATGGAAACGCGTCTCTCAGCTGCACCAAAATAAGCTATTTCGTGACTTGTGTGGTAAAATGTGCTTCCAAAAATGTAGTCCCCTGTTTCCCGGGTGATTACATAATCCCAGAGATATTAGAATCAAAAACCTTCCAGACAAATAACCTTTTCTGAGATATGCAATGTGGGCCACTTAATCGCCTGAACATATGTGCTAGCCCTTCATGCCCTCTCAGTAAGCAGATGCCAAATTTGGTCAGGTAGTACTCTGAACCAATTCTGTCTTGCCTAGCTCCAATATGCTCCTCTCTTCCCAAATGTCTTCTGCATGGTGGTCAGTTGAAAAAGTCTTATTTATAAAGTTTAGGATATGAATTATAGTTATGACACTCTTAATCCAGTAGTCCTTCATCTGGCACTAACACCAACCCTTAGCCATCCTCAAATCAGCAGACTAAGTGTTTAACTTAGAGGTGATGTGTAAAAAAGATATAGTTCTAGTATGAAGTGAACATAAGACATGCTTACAGTGTAAAGTAAGCAGATCTGAAGTTCTGAATCTGCTTCTGGAGAATGGAGAAGTACCTGTAAACATCAAGTATTTTAGCCTTTTGTACATGATTGCACAAAATAGAGTTCTCACACCGCAATAGTAAACCTGGAGAGAAATTTAGAGGAAAACATTTTCCTTCATAATGAGGTCCCATACCGCTTTGGTTAGAAACAGTGTATTATAATTCTTCTGAAACTTAATTTTTCTTAAATGCAGTTGCAGGTATTTGTGCCTTATCACAACAGCAGATTGATTGACTTTGGTTCTGATGCCGAACTGATTGTTTTACTTGGGGGTGGGGTCACTGGTACAGCAGAACTTGAAATAACAAAATACATTTTAAATTATTAACTCTCTAATTTAAATAAACTGTCTTTATTTCACAGACCCTTTTAGAAGAATGTTGTAGCGTGCCCCAAAATTCAACTAAGTGCCTGATTTAGAGTTTGGTGGTCGGGTTACTCCATCACAGATTTGATATCCTGTCTGCTTTATTACAAGTGCCAAAGAATCTAATGCACTTGTTATAAGGCGGAGAGGATATTATTCAGGTTTGTGATGGAACAACCTATCTGCTAATCTGTAAATCAGAGCCTAAGTTTTCATAGTCGCTTGTTTAGAGGGGAGTAGAATATCAATTTTCTCTGTACAATCTTATTTTTTGAGATAGGAATCTATTTTTCATCCATGGTGCATTTCTGCCCCCTGGTGATTGGACCAAGGTACTTCTACTTATTAGTTGATTTTAAAGGTGCACGCCTGATCACATGATTATTACCCCTTTGAAACTTTTTTAAAGATATTTTTTATGAATGCAAAAATCTCATATTACCAATTTGGGATATTTGTGTGCCTGTTTCCTAGAGGACATTAAAATAATTGATAGTCTAATAATTTCCGAGTGATATCTGTTACATCCTGTTGTATTACTCTTCTAGTAGATAATGCTTCATTCCTGTTTGAACTTTATATAAGGCACTCTTAGAACTGAAATCATAGACTTTTCGTACTAATAACCTTAAGAAATAAACTCAACACACATAACAGATTTCTTAGAAAAAATATGTTGGTCAAAAGTGTCTTAAGTATACCATTCTAATAAACCTGCTGCTTTCACTCAAGGTAATTGAAGCCTTTTAAGTAATTTAATGTGACATGAGAAACAGACTTATGAACGTGACATAGAAGTTGCTCTTGTTGAACACTGCATTCAGTGTTTTGTTCCATCATATTGAACTGATGTAGCTGCAGAGAATGTCCCATTTGCAATATGGGGATTGCTATAAAGACATATTTGGCCATTTCCTATGGTGGTACCATTGTACTTTATTAGAGCAGAAGAGGTTTCAACCACCATTGTTGGTGTCACTTTCATTTTTTGTAAAGAGTACAGACAACTGTACTTGGATTTGCCAGTAGAATTAAGATTTATCCACCACATACAATGAAGCATAATCACACAGTGAATGTGAACCAGCGTTGGCTGCTATTTCAAAACTTTGTTGCAAAGTTGTACCGTCATAAAGCTTCTGAAGATTCCTGATGAATATAAAATATTTAGGATGGGGCATCAGTATGATGAAGCTTAGTGAAATTGTTGCTAGAGCCATAGGGCATATGAAGTCTGTAACTTTGCCAGGACCATTTGGTTTTGAAACAGGATAGGTGTACAAAGACAAAAATGACCCTGAAATTGTTAATACTTTTTTAGGTATTGTAAATGCTGACTAAATAAACTCTTTTAAGCCTCTTTTAAGCCTGCTGTAAATTTTTTATTTGCATTCATTTTCCTCTTTTAAGCAAACAAAGGGTAGACAGCTAGAATGCTAAGCCCTTTTTTTGCTGTTTGAGGTATTTATTGCTTATTCCTTAATAATGTTCTCTTCACATAAGTTATCCACACCGTATTTGCGTCCTTATTTTCCAAAATCCTGCGGGTACCCAGTATACGTGCATTTTCCTGGGCGGGACTGAGCCAAAACATAGCTACATTTTGGGTGAAAAATGGAGGGAAAAGGGCTTGGGGGGACATTGACTGGTTTGATCCGTTCCTGTCCCGCGGGCACTAGGACCAGCCACTCAAAGGGTAGCGATTTTATCAGAACAAGTAGGGAAATGCAGCGTGGTAGAAAGCTTGTGAATCCCTGCGGATTGTGGGAGTGTACATCACTGAAATGCACGATTTTAGGTTTGCGGGGCATTCAGTGTGGTAAGAAAACGTCATGGGATCCACCCGTGGCAGATAGGATGTTTGTTCCCAATTGGGACAAACATCCTATCTGCTCCGGGTGGAGCTTTGCAGAATGACTCTACTGCCAATTCAGGGGTGTAGGTATGGCTCGACGATCACGTCGGCCTCTTCCATCCTTTTGTTTGTTTTGGTGCCATGTTGAAATCCCTGGTGTCTAGTGGCTATTCTGTCCCCCAGGGGCAGATTCTGGGTAAACGCCCACAACCCACACCCCAAGGGGGGGCCAGAAAGACAGATGCACCCGTTCTGGGGTAGGGTCTTGACGCAATGCCTGGCTGACTGGCCCTATTTTTTAATTTTATTGGTTAGGCCTATTTTTTACCTAGTGACTATTGGCATTTCTGTCCTCCTGGGGCACATTTCGGGTAAATACAGCCCACCCAATCTACTCTGGGGAGGTGGGGGCAGAAAGACTGTTGCACCCATCTGGGGCGGGGCATGGCACAATGCCTGGGTGACCCCCTTTTTATTTCTTTTTTGGAAGGGACAGTTTTTCCCCTGGTAACTACTGGCCATTCTGTTCTCTGGGAGCAGATTTTGGGTAAATAACCCCAGTTCACCCCCGGGGAGCCACAAACCGTGATGAACCCATTCTGGGGTGGGGCTGGCACAATGCCTGCCTGACCCGCTCCCACCCACCTTTTTGCTGGCTATTTTTCCCCTGGTGACTATTGGCCTTTCTGTCCTCCAAGGACCGATTTTGATAATTGCCCCAAGGGGGCAGATTGGGGCTAAAGACTCATAGGCAGAAAGATTGAAGTATTTTTTGGGGTGGGGCTCAGTCCAATGCCTAGGCAGGATGGCCCCAATTACTTTTGTAATAAAAAAAAACAAACTCCCTGATGTCTAGTGGGCAATCTTCACGCCCCCGGAGGAGGAAGATTATAGGTAAATACCTCCTATCTGCCCCCTGGGTGCAGAAGTACTGTTGGGGTATTTGTTGGGCTGAGGCTCAGCCCGATGCCTGGGTGGGACACCCACACTGTTTTCTCATTTTACTAAACAAAAGCTTAGTGCCTAGTGGATTTTCTGTCCTCCCCTCCTCCCCCACACAGTAAATACCACGTATCTGCCCCCTGGGGCGGGGGGGGAGGGGGGCAGAAAGATCTTTGTGGTGTGAGCACAAGTAGATTGCCAGGGGGCCGTTCACCCCCTGAAAACCTGCACCCTGGTGTGCAGTGGGTGGATCCTGGCTTGTGATCACCCTCCTGCAGGCATCTACTAGGTAGAGATGCCATTGAAAAGGGGAGATTCACCACTTTTCCAACGGCACCTCCCCCCATGAAAATCTGCTCTGGCGACTTAGATATGCTCTTGAGCACCAGTAAAGTGAAATGAAATGCGCCTATCAGCTCATTTTACTTTCACTTTCCATGTAATGATGTCAGCACACCCTGCACATTAATAGTCATTCAAAAATAAAAAACACGGGCTGGTCGGGAAGCTTTTCTCCAGCACCTGAACTGATAAAAAAGAAGGAAATCCCTCTGGTGCGAGCACCATAGGGATTTCCCGCCTCTAGTGCAAGCACGTTCTGTACACATCCATAGCACCTAAGAGGCGGTGCTATTGACTTGTCCATGGCACCCAAAAGATGAACTAAAATAAATGTGCTTGAAAACAACTTTCCAATACTGCCATCATTCAGGTTCCTAAAATGTTAATTTAATCTAAAGAGACAATAGTCTGCCTTTGAAGCCTGCTCTGATATTTTTCAGCAGACCTCACTTATTGTCACATCTGTGGGGATATGCTGTCAGAAAGTAGATAATTTTAGAAAGCAGGAACTCTGAGCAGCTTAATCAACATACCCTGGTAGGTCTTCATGAACTTTGCTCAACGATTGGTAGCTGTTGCACAAGCATCAGGCAATTCCTCAGAGAAATGCGTGTCAAGTTCAAGCAGCATCAACCATTTTAAAGTCCAGACTACAGTTCAATAAAATTCTCAAATCAATTTAGAAAAATAGAGAAAATTGAATTAGTAAAAAGACACCAAAACAATGAAGTAAGATGAGTGGAGCCAAAGAATTTTTGAACTTTTAAGGCAAAAGGTGTCTCAATAAAATAAATGGCAATGTAAATATAATCAGTTTACAGTTTCCTATGACCTAGATGTGATTTCAGGCCGACCATGATGGAGTAGAGGTCGGGCGAGCTAAGCAGGTATCACAGGTTAAAGTTTTGTACCTTGGGAATTAGTATAATGAATGGTTCTCAAAGTCTTCCAGTGGGGCAAGGCTGAAGCTTGGGAGGGTCCCTCAGTGAAGTGTTGTCATTGAGCTCCAGATGAAGCTGTTCACCTTCGGGCTAAGTTTGCTGCCTCAGCACGATCCAAGGTTTTACCTTCAGCTTAGTCACGTTTTTTGGTTCTCAACATCCGCCAGCAGAGCAAGGACAAAAGCTGTAGTCCGGGAAGGTCAGATACCTTTACTGTGAGGTCCTACGTAAACAGTTTTCAGAGTGGCAAAAAGCTCTGATCAAGAAGAAAAACGTGTTTTCGGAGAGAGACTTCTAGCTGCAGATTCCTCACTTTTTGACTATTCCCCAGGCAGACTGGATTCAGAAACTTTTCAGTAGTACCTCTGTGCGCCCAAAGGTGGCGCCATACAGCTCCGCACTGACACCCTTCCGCTTAAAAAATGACGTGCGGGGACTATACAGGGTCCACTGATGCACCCTGGCATCAGTTCCTTTCTTTCCACACCACAAGACACTGATCCAGAGCTCCCCATCTCGTCTCTCGTGAACACTTACCATCGATATTTTCACCAAATTTTCTTCAGTGTGCAAAGGATATCTGAAAGAGACACGTTAGTGATAGATTCCTCACCTTAGAATATCCCCAGGCGTCAGACTGGATCCGTAAAGTTTTTCGTCAGCAGTACCCCTGCGCGTCGGTAGGTGGCGTCGTGCGGCTCCGCGTTCGTCGCTTGCGTCGTAGGCGCCGAGATGACGTCACGGAGACTACTTAGGCGCCACCCATGCGCGCTGACGTCAGTTCTTTCTTTTTCCGCGCCAGCAAGCGCAGATCCGGTTAGAGCACGTACCTTAGTCACTTTTTGACTAGTTGTTTTTTGGGACTTTTGTCTCTAATTTCTATATTGACTCCTGGTGCCACGTAGGGATGCCTGGTTTTAAAACCTGCGGGGCCTGACGCCGTACGATGTCGGTGGCCGACCCCCATGGCGTCTGTGTCTACTGTCTAGAGCGCGACCATGACTCCCGGTCATGTTCTGACTGTCTGGCCATGGCTCCGAAGGCTTTGCGGGAGCGGCCCGAAAGCTGCTAGAGGCCCGGCAGTTGTCTCCGCGCCGTTCCAGATCCAGGGGTCGCTCAAGGGACCAACTGCGGAGTCTCCATCATCGCTCCTCGGGGTCCAAGTCGTCGCCATCGGATTCCGGTAAGCGACGTCATAAAAAGAAGTTGAAGAAGCGCGTACGCTCTCCAACCTCCCCTCGTCGGTCTTCTGACGCGGACGAGGGCACCCGGGGTCTTTCCCCCGCGGCTCCGTTGGAGCCTGTCAGTCCCGCGGCGCGGTCCGTCGGCGACTCCGGCCCAGGTGCAAGAGTTTCTTGCTGCCGTGGACCGCCTTTTCGGGCCTAGGGCTCCCGCCGGTGCGCCTTTGGGCCCCGCGGTCCCTTTTGGGGGCCCTTGGTTGCCGCCGGCAGCTCCGGCGCCCCAAGGTCCTCCGCCGGCGGCCCCAGTGCCGCAGGGTCCTTCGCCGGCGGCTCCGGCCCCGGCGCTGCAGGGTCTTCTGGCGGCTCCGGCCCCGGCGCCCCCTGCGGCTCCCTTCCAGGCGCCGCCCTGGGTGCCGTTCGGCCCACCTCCGCCTTTGCCCGCGTTTCCAGCTTGGAACCCGGATTGGGCCTTGGAGCCGGAGCGGCGCCGTTCCCGGCGCCGGTGGAGCATTTCTTTTCCCCTGTGCCTCCCTCGCCGTTGCAGCCTGTGCCTCGGGCTGTTGGGGAAGAGGAGGACTGGGAGGGGTCGGAGGACCCTCTTGCACGGCAGTGTGAGTCCGGGCCTAGGGCTCCCGCCGGTGCGCCTTTGGGCCCCGCGGTCCCTTTTGGGGGCCCTTGGTTGCCGCCGGCAGCTCCGGCGCCCCAAGGTCCTCCGCCGGCGGCCCCAGTGCCGCAGGGTCCTTCGCCGGCGGCTCCGGCCCCGGCGCTGCAGGGTCTTCTGGCGGCTCCGGCCCCGGCGCCCCCTGCGGCTCCCTTCCAGGCGCCGCCCTGGGTGCCGTTCGGCCCACCTCCGCCTTTGCCCGCGTTTCCAGCTTGGAACCCGGATTGGGCCTTGGAGCCGGAGCGGCGCCGTTCCCGGCGCCGGTGGAGCATTTCTTTTCCCCTGTGCCTCCCTCGCCGTTGCAGCCTGTGCCTCGGGCTGTTGGGGAAGAGGAGGACTGGGAGGGGTCGGAGGACCCTCTTGCACGGCAGTGTGAGTCCGAACAGGAATGGGCAGAAGACTCGGAGGATGCCAGTGGCCTTGACCTCTCCTCTGAGCCTGGGTTTGTGTCTCCTCCCACTCTCATGGAGGAAGGTGCCACCTACAATGTGGTGCTCCGTAGAGCAGCTGAAACTCTTGGCCTTGAGCTGCCTACTGTTGCCCTCCAAACTAACCTCCTTACTGAGGTGCTTCAGCCTACAGCAGGTTCTGTGGAACCTCTACTCCCGTTCAATGAGGCCTTAACGGATGTTTTGCTGGGTACCTGGTCTAGGCCAGCCACAGGGGCCCCTGTGGATAAAAATGTGGCCAGACGTCATCGTCCGGCACCGGGTGACCCTGCCTTTCTGACCACTCATCCGACACCGGAGAGCCTGGTCATTCAGGCTTCCACTTCCCAAACAGCATTCCCTACCGCTCCGCCGGATAAGGAATCCAAAAAGATGGAGCAGCTTGGCAAAAGGTTGTTTACCTCTGCCAGCCTGGGGCTGCGGTCAGTCAACACCACATGCCTCTTGGGCCGCTATTCTCACGCTGTGTGGGACACGGCGCAAACTCTGCCCCAGTGCCCCGAAGAGATTCGGGCTGTGCTTTCCCAAGCTGTTGCAGAAGGGAAGGATGCCGCGAAGTTCGTCATTCGGTATGGGTTGGACACCGCGGACTCCTTGGTAAGAACAATTTCCACCACAGTGGCCTTGCGGCGACATGTCTGGCTGCGGTCCACGGGGTTTTCGGGGGATGTCCAGAGTTCCCTCATGGACATGCCTTTTGATGGTACTCGCCTTTTTGGCGATAAGGCTGACAGTGCGCTGGAGCGTTTTAAGGACTCTCAGGCTACAGCCAAGTCCTTGGGTCTCTCCACCTCCCGCACAGCCACGTCTACTTTTCGTTCCTTTCGTGGCCGCGGCACGGGCGCCTCTACACGTCCGTTCCAAAGGCCTGCGCAGAACCAGCCTCAGCGTGGCCACGGGCGTGGTGGCCGCCGTGGTGGCACAGGAGGCCAGCGTGCGGGTCAGCCCACCTCCGCTCCTGCAGCATCCACCTCAAAGCCTTCCTAGTCCGCGCTTTGGGGTGCACCCCACGCCGGTGGGCGGCAGGATTCAACATCACCTCCCCCACTGGTGCTCTGTCACTTCGGACAGCTGGGTGCTCCAAATCATCCGAAGGGGCTATTCCCTCCCCTTCGAGTCTGCCCCCCCCGTCCATGCCACCTCAGTTCCACCGCATTTCGGGGGATCACTTAGCGCTTCTCCAACAGGAAGTCACGGCCCTCTTGGCCAAGGGGGCCATCGAGCGCGTTCCTGGGCCAGAAGTAGGACATGGATGTTATTCCCACTATTTTCTGGTCCCCAAGAAGGACAAGGGGGGCTTGCGCCCCATCTTGGACCTCCGGAACGTCAATCGCTTCCTCCGGAAGGAGAAGTTCAAGATGTTGACTCTGGCTCAGGTCTTGGCTGCCCTCGACCCTGGAGACTGGATGGTAGCGTTGGACTTGCAGGACGCATATTTTCACATTCCCGTCCTGCCGGCCCATCGGCGTTACCTGCGATTCACGGTGGGCCAGGAGCATTTTCAGTTTACCGTGCTCCCTTTCAGCCTTACCAGCGCCCCTAGGGTGTTCACAAAAGTGATGGCGGTGGTCGCAGCTCATCTGCGCAGGTCAGGGGTATCAGTCTTCCCCTACCTCGACGACTGGTTGTTGAAGGCGGGCTCGCCCCAGGCAGTCGTCACCCACCTTCAGACTACGGCCGACCTCCTGCAATTACTGGGGTTCTCCATCAACGTGCCAAAGTCGCACCTGAGTCCTTCTCAAAAGCTCCCCTTCATCGGAGCGGTTCTGGACTCTACGCAGTTTCGGGTTTATCCTCCCGAGCGGCGAGTCCGGGATATTCAGGCTATGATTCCCATCTTTCAGCCTCTATCCCGGGTTTCAGTCAGGCTGACCCTCCGGCTCCTGGGCCTGATGGCATCCTGCATTCTGCTAGTGCAACATGCCAGGTGGCATATGCGAGCTCTGCAGTGGGACCTGAAGTTCCAGTGGGCGCAGCATCAGGGCAACCTGTCCGATCTTGTCCAGATCTCGGAGGGCACTGCACGACAATTGCAGTGGTGGTTCACGAATCGCGATTGGGTCAATGGCAGATCCCTCTCCCTTCCCCAACCGGAGCACACAGTGGTGACGGATGATTCCCTCC
Source organism: Calotriton arnoldi (assembly GCA_963921515.1). NCBI lineage: Eukaryota > Metazoa > Chordata > Amphibia > Caudata > Salamandridae > Calotriton > Calotriton arnoldi. The sequence continues at coordinate 909,459 of CAWUFW010002558.1, read as the reverse complement.
TGGGATGGGGCGGCCACCTGGGAGAGGCGGAGATCAGAGGCCTCTGGTCTGCGGCGGAGTCCCGGCTCCATATCAATCTTTTGGAGCTGCGGGCGATCCGACTTGCACTGAAGGCATTCCTTCCCTCTGTCTGGGGAAATGTAGTGCAGGTGTTCACGGACAACACCACCGCCATGTGGTATTGCAACAAACAGGGCGGGGTGGGGTCGTGGACCCTATGTCAGGAGGCTCTGCGCCTCTGGACATGGCTGGAACATCAAGGTATTACCTTGGTGGTTCAACACCTGGCAGGTTCTCTGAACGCCAGGGCAGACAAACTCAGCCGCCGGTGCTTGATGGATCACGTATGGCGCCTGAAGTTGGACGTGGCGCAAGGTCTCTTTCTGCAGTGGGGAGAGCCTTGGTTAGATCTATTCGCCACCGAAGAGAACGCGCAATGTCATCAGTTCTGCGCGTTGGAATTTCCAAGGCGGCACTTGCTCGGCGATGCTTTTGGTCGCGAATGGAGTTGCGGTCTGTTGTACGCCTTTCCGCCTATACCACTTCTGCCCAGAGTGCTGAAGAAGATTCGGCGCGATCGGGCCCAAGTCATCCTTGTGGCTCCGGATTGGGCACGAAGATACTGGTATCCCGAGCTACTCAACATGGCGATCGATCCCCCGAGCCGACTGCCTCTTCGGGAGGACCTTCTGTCGCAGCAGCAGGGGACGGTCCTCCACCCGAACCTGTCCAGCCTCCACCTCCATGCGTGGAGATTGAGCGGCGACAGCTGATTCCATTTGACTTGCCTCCTGAAGTCTGTGATGTCATTGTGGCAGCCAGGCGACCCTTCACTAATCTGTATACGCCTGCAGGTGGAACAAATTTGTGGCATGGTGCACAGCTAAGTCTGTGGATCCCCTTTCTGCCCCTCTTTCTGAGGTCCTTCTATTCCTACTATCCTTGGCCCGGCAGGGCTCTGCTCTGGGCACTCTCAAAGGTTATCTTTCGGCCATCTCCGCCTTTCTCAGGCTTCCAGATCAGCCTTCTCTCTTTAAGTCCCCGGTTGTTAACCGTTTCCTCAAAGGCATTACACACACGTTTCCTCCCGTGCCTTTCATAATGCCTCAATGGGACTTAAATCTTGTCTTGACCTATCTGATATGTGCTCCCTTCGAGCCCCTTCATAACTGTCCTTTACGTCTTCTTACTCTAAAGACGGCTTTTCTGGTAGCTATCACCTCTGCAAGAAGAGTGAGTGAGCTCCAGGCTCTTTCTTCTAAACCTCCTTTCCTATCTGTTCATCCGGACAAGGTGGTTTTAAGGACCCGTCCTTCTTTCTTGCCATAGGTTGTCACGCCCTTCCACATCGGGCAGACCATCACTTTGCCCACTTTCTTTCCGCCTCCGCATCCTTCAAAAGAGGAAGAGAGGCTCCATCGTCTGGACCCAAAACGTGCGCTCTCGTTCTATCTCAAGCGCACACAACAGTTCCGGGTGGATGACCAGCTCTTTGTTGGCTACGTGGGCGCCAAAAAAAGGTCGAGCCGTGCACAAACGCACCATCTCTCGGTGGGTTGTTTTGTGCATCAAAGCGTGTTACTCCTTGGCTAAAAAGGAGCCTCCTGTGGGACTGCGTGCCCATTCTACCAGGGCAACAGCAGCCACTACTGCCTTGGGACGCGGCGTTCCCTTGCAGGATATTTGTCAGGCAGCCACGTAGGCCTCGCTGCACACATTTACCAAGCATTACTGCCTTGACAGTCAAGTCCGGAGAGACGGCTTCTTTGGCCATTCTGTTCTCCGTGACTTTCTGGTGTAATCTATTCGCAGACCCACCACCGGGGTTGGTATTGCTGGGGTATCTATTCTAAGGTGAGGAATCTAGCACTAACGTGTCTCTTTCAGATGCACAAGTTACTACTTGTGTAACGATATATCTGTAAGAGACATTAGTTAGTGATAGATTCCTTACCGCCCCTCCCATCCTCACCGTTCTGCGAACTGATTCTAGGGTTAAGGTCATCCCTTTCAGGGCCCTAGTTTCATGGCACCAGTGGTCAGTTTCTTGCATGGCTCTACGTTCCTGGCGCGGAAAGTCGTGTACAGAACTGACGTCCGCGCGCATGGGTGGCGCCTAAGTAGTCTCCGTGACGTCATCTCGGCGCCTACGATGCCAGCGACGAACGCGGAGCCGCACGACGCCACCTACCGACGCACAGAGGTACTGCTGACGAAAAACTTTCCGGATCCAGTCTGACGCCTGGGGATATTCTAAGGTGAGGAATCTATCACTAACTAATGTCTCTTACAGATATATCGTTACACAAGTAGTAACTTGTGCGTCACTCCCAAAAACAGCAAGTTTTAAGCCCTCTAAGGACTATCAGAAACAAATGTCTGACAGAGATCCATCAGGGTGGCTCTGGTGCCTGGGGTTGAGCCATGACTTCAAGGCGTGCAGTGACTGTGCATCGATAAATCCCGAGGCCATCGGGGGAAGACAAGGTGAAACTTAATGCCTTAAGGTACTGTTGCAAGTCACACTCCGCCTCGAAGGTTTTGATAAGTTGTGTTCCCGGAGTTGACAGAGCTGCTCCAGAGGCCGGTCTTTGTCACTCTCCAAGTCCTCAGGCAAGTGTAAGAAACACAAGAAATAGAAGCAAGATTCCACTTCCTCACAGATCTCGCAATTGTCTGAGCAGGCGTGGGGATTTTACCACCTTTCTCAAGCTCACTCCTGAAATTGGGCTCGTTACGGCACAACAAAGTGTCCAGGGCCTTCAGCCACGCCGCATCAGATTGAAGAGTTCCACACAGTTATGCTCTGACTCTTTAGATCCCTGCTGACTCCCTTTGGCGCACCTCTGGGCCCAGAAGAGCTGAGAGGCCTTCCACCTGGGATGCCACCGGCAGGTTTGCCCTCTACATCAGCTAAATCCTCTTAGCCTGTCTTCGAGTCAGCTCTTGTTTCGACCCCACTTTCGGGCATCTGGCACTTCGACGGTCATGGCAACTTCGCAACCTGAGGAGGCGGCCAGATTGCTCTCTTCGCGCCAGTCCAAGCTCAACCAACTTACCCCCTAAATCTCTCCGAGGCACCTCTTCCCCAACTTGAATTACCAAAAGGTTGGCAACACTCTCTGCATTCCCTTTTTAGACTGATTCAGATAATGACTGTGACCCAGGTGATGTGTTCGCTCAGCAATACCAGGTTGACAATTGGTACGAAGACTTACAGAAGGCTAGTGGCCTTGATATCTCCCCCGAAAGAGGTCTTTTTTTCTCCTCCCGGACCAGCCTGAGAGGAATACGCTTCCTACGTCATGGTGATGCGTAGGGCAGCCGAAGTTCTTAAACTCCAGCTCCCCATCTTTGTGGTTAGGACAAACATTTTGCCCGGCAGACAACTTTAGAGCTCCTTCTTCCTTTCAACGAAGCACTGATGAAAATCTTATTGGGGACTGGGTTCTCAACCAATGTCAAGTCCTCCCTGATGGACATGCCCTTTGATGGAACTCGTCTCTATGGGGACAGAGCTGATTCCACTCTCGAGCGTTTTAAGGAGAGCAGGGCTACAGCTCGCTCGATAAGCCATTATGCCCCACCATGCCAACTGCAACAGTTCCATTGCTTCTTTGTGGCTTTGGCTCAGGTTTCCCACCACCTCCACAGCCAAGGTCAACGTGTCGCCGAGTCTATCACCCCCCCCCACAGCCCCACCTGCCAAACCTCTTTAGCGTACTTTTGCAGAGACACAGCCACCAGGTGGGAGGTCGAATCCATCGATTTTTACTGGTATGGCAAGCGATCACGTCGAACAAGTGGGTACTACAGATTGTTTGCATGGGATATGCCTTACCCTTTCTTCCCCACCGCACCTTCCACCATCGCCCCAGCGACTGACGAAGGACCATCTCTCTATTTTGAAGCAGGAAGTGCAAGCCCTTTTGCCCAAAAGTGTTGAGAGAGTGCCAGTGACGAAAGAAAGATGTGATTGCTAGTCCTGCTACGCTGTTACTCTTGCTACTTTCTGATGCCCAATAAGGATGGAGGTCTTCAGACTGTTCTAGGCCTGCGCCCTCTCAACGCCTTCCTCCGGAAGGAGAAATTCAAAATGCTCACTCTTGTTCAAGTCTTGTCTGCCCTCCAATATGGAGACTGGATGGTGACGGACCTGCAGTATGCCAATTTCTATATAGTCATCCTGCTGCCCCATCAGCGCTACCTACGGTTTGTGGTGGGACAGGAGTATTTTCTGTTCACTGTGCTTCCCTTTGGTCTCACCAGTGCCCCAAAAGTGATGGCAGTGGTGGCAGCACATCTTCGGAGGTCAGGGGGGCCAGTCTTCCTCTACCTCGACTGGCTGTTGAAGGCCTGCTCACCCCAGACAGTTGTCAACCGCCTCCAGGCTTCGGTGAACCTCCTGTCATCTTTGTCATCATTATCAACATGACAAAATCACACCTAACTCCTTCGCAGACTCCCCCTTCATTGGAGCCACTCTGGACATGGTTCGGTTTTGTGCCTTTTCTCTGGGAAAGAGAGTGCAGGACATTCAGGCTATGATTCGGATTACTCAACCTCACTCCTGGTTTTCAGTGAGGTTGAATTTTAGGCTGCTGGGACTGATGGCTTCCTCCGTCTTGCTAATCGAGTACTGCTGGTGGCATATGCGGGCTCTGCAGTGGGATGTGAAGTCCCATTGGGCCCTACATCAATCAATCACAGAATTTGTAGAGCGCACTACTTACCCGCGAGGGTCTCAAGGCGCTGGGGAGAAAAAAGGGGGGGGGGTGCTGCTACTGGTCGAACAACCAGGTCTTGAGTAGCCTCCTGAAGGTCAGCAGGTCTTGGGTCTGTCGTAGGCTTAGTGGAAGGGTGTTCCAGGTCTTGGCGGCGAGGTGGGAGAAGGATCTGCCGCCGGTGGTAGTTCTTCGAATGCGAGGGACGGTGGCGAGGGAGAGGTCGGCGGAGCGGAGCTGGCGGTTGGGGACGTAGAAGAGGAGTCGTCTGTTGAGGTAGGCTGGGCCAGTCTTGTGGAGTGCCTTGTGTGCGTGGATGAGGAGTTTGAAGGAGATTCTCCTGTCGACGGGGAGCCAGTGCAGGTTTCTCAGGTGGGGGGTGATGTGGCTGTGGCGTGGTACATCGAGGATCAGGCGTGCGGAGGCGTTTTGTATGCGTTGCAGTTACTTGATGAGCTTGGCCGGGGCTCCCTCGTAGAGGGCGTTCCCATAGTCAAGTCTGCTACTGATGAGGGCCTGGGTGACTGTTCTTCTTGTATCTGTCGGGATCCACCTGTAGATCTTGCGAAGCATGCGGAGGGTGTTGAAGCAGGAGGAGGAGACTGCGTTGACTTGCTTGGCCATGGAGAGCGTTGAGTCGAGGATGACTCCCAGGTTGCGTGCGTGGTCGGTGGGTGTCGGGGCTGCTCCTAGTGTCGTTGGCCACCAGGAGTCGTCCCAGGCTGAGGGGTTGGAGCCGAGGATGAGGACCTCTGTCTTGTCCGTGTTCATCAAGAGGATCTCTGACCACTTCTAGATCTTTAAGGAGATTGCAGAAGATCAGCAGTGGTGGTTACTTGACCACAATTGGGTCAGTGGCAGACCCCTTTACCTTCCGTACCAGGAACTGACAGTGGTGACCATTTCATTGCTTCTGGATTGGGGTGGCAATCTGGGAGAGGTGAAGATCAGAGTCCTCTGTGTCAAGTGATGTCCCGGTTCTACATCAACCTTCTGGAGCTGCTGGCCATCCGTTTGGTGCCAAACTTCCTTCTGTCCATCAAGGGAAGGCTGGTACAGGTGCTCAGACACCACCACCATGTGGGACTGCAACAAACTGGGTGTGCTGGGGTCACGGACCCTATACCAGGAGGCTTTATGCCTCTGCAAATGGCTGGTGCACCACAGAAGTTTCCTGGTGGTGAACCACCTGGCAGGACCATTGAATGCCAGAGCGGACGAGCTCAGCCATCATTGCCTAGCAGATCATGAATGGCAGTTACACCCAGCGGTAGTGCAAGGTCTCTTCCACGAATGATAACCTTGTCTCTATCTGTTCACCACTGCCTAAAAGTACTACTTTGTGTTTGAGTTTCCAAGGTGTCTCTCACTCGAAGATAAGTTCTGCCTTAAGTGGAACTCAAGACTCCTGTATGCCTTCCGCTGATACCACTCCTGCCCGGGGTTCTCAAGAAAGTCAGGACCAACCGGGGCAAAGTCATCCTAGTGGCTCCGGATTAGACATGGAAAGTATGGTATTTAGAACTCCTGAGCTTGAGCATATATCTTCCGATGAGGCTACCCTTTGAGATAGCAGGTCACTGTTGCAGCAGCAGGGCAGTGTTCTGCATCGAGGCCTTTGCAATCTCCACCTTCATGCATGGAGATCGAGCTGCGACATTTGAACACCTTCAACCTTCCTCCAGAGGTGGTTGATGTCATCTTGGCAGCCAGGCATCCCTTAACGAAAACTGTATTTGCCTGTCGTTGGGACAAATTTATAGTTTGGTGCAGCACACACCAGATTGACCCCCTCCAGGCCAAGTTCTCTGGTGTTCTTTTGTTTATTCTGTCTCTTGCCCGGAAGGCTTTACTTTGAGCACAGTTGAGGGTTATCTTGCAGCCTTTTAAGCCTTTTTACGGTTGCCAGATCAGCTCCTGTTGTTTGTCACTTGTTGTGATTCGATTTTTTTGTTGTCGTATTTTTTGGGTATTTTGTTTTTTAAACCTGCAACACGTTTTGCCCCGCTCCCTCTATCATGCTCCAATCGGACCTTAATCTGGTCTAACTTTTCTAATGTGCACTCCGTTTGAGCCGCACATAGTGTTCACAAAGCACTAATGCCTGAACAGGTTATCCTGAACACTCAGTCCTGCAGGACTTTCTGGTTTGTGTCCATTCACAGACCCACTTCAGATTAGCTATTGCTTTGGTATCTATTCAAAAGGTGATAAATCTGCAGCTGGAAGTCTCCCATCTTCCCTGTTTTGTGATTGGATTCTATTCATTAATAAGATCCCAAGTCTAGGAATCGGTACAATGTCTGCTAATTGGCTTTTGGAGCTCTGTGTCTAGTGGTGCAGACAGTTTTGATAGCAACTGACAGCGTGCAGCAGTAGCACCTTTGTAGGCCCCAACAGTCATTTCAGAAGTTAAATGGCTATAGTGCACAGCTGCACGGTGCCTCCTATAGTGCACAGAGGTACTGCTGAGAAGTTTATTGATCCATTCTGATGCCTAGGGAATATTCAAAAGGTGAGGAGTCTGCGGCTAGATAGTCTCTACCAGACAAAATTTTACCAAAGGTAAGTAACTTGTTCGTCTTGCCTGCTAAAGATAGATATGCCCTCCTTGGGCAAACCTCATCACCTTGTCCAGTCCTCTGGTGGTGGTAACAAATGACGAAGTCCTGCTTTTTCTCCAACTGCTGCAAAACCTTCTCCTTTCCTCTCCTGCTTCCCTCTTAGGTCTCTTGCCAGACATGGGTTTTACATGGTTCAGTCTGCAATGGTTAGGCAGACTTTGTTAAATTCAACAATACTTCTGCTCTCTTCATCCTTGGAGTAAGCAAAGAGGATGTCAGCCACTTACCCTTGGTCTGAATGGTCTTTTGAGCACTCGCTTACCAAGAGCAACTCCTCCCAGAAGTCAAGGTGCAACTCTACAGAGAATAGTGTACAAGAAAGGTGTCAAATATTCCCTTAAGAGGGTCCCAAATAGGAGGACTAGCCCACAAAGGGCAATCTTATGAATCATAAGTTTAAAAGATAAACAGAAATGTTGAAAAATGGCAGCCACCAAACTCCTGAAAGACAGGCAGGAAAAAAATAGAAACATCAACTATCAGAAGAATAATGAAGCAGAAGATCCAGCTGCAAGGGGCCCAAATGAGGGCAAAAGATGGAATCAAGGGACCGTGAATGTGTTGCAGTGTGTTTTTTCTCTTGAACTGCTTCCTTATAAATGACCTGATTGCTAATGAATTCACAGGAAAAAGGCCTTACTTCAGCTTAAATTGGGATCATCTGACAACATCCTTTTGACTGACCAAGTTATTGGAAAGGGTCTGTTATTTGGCTTTACCACAGCCTCTTCGTGGAAATCATGCTGGTTTCTTGGGAAGCTAAGAAGAAGCCCAAGGTAGACCACTTTCTCCTGGCGCTGCATTCCGCTATCAAGCTACCACCATTTGTGCCCTGAAAAGTTTGCGGAATATCCATCTTGGCAGCAGGTTGTGTAGCAGGGCAGTTCTGGCTCTCAACCATGCACTGGGTGGAGTCTCAGAATATGGCAGCTCCCAACCCGGCCAATACATTTTTGTTTACAACCTGCGCAGCGCTACTGGTAAGCTTTCAAGTCCATCTTTGGAATGGATGTAACGGTATGCCTTTCTCCAGAAGCTCCTGGCTTATCAGGCTGTCTGCAAACAAAGGAGCATGGATTGAGATGAATCATTGGAAGAATAAACTGCAGTAATCAAGAGTTGAAGCTTAACTTAGAAGCATCCTAGAATCACAAATTTCTTGAATTTAATATTCTGCTTGACCTTGAATCATGACTGGTGGAGGTGCAGACGAAAGCTGTTTATACCGACCAGGAACATATTGCTTTAAATGAAATGAATGCAATACAGGGTGAATCTTCCATGTTTGAGACAACTTCAGTTTAAAAATCACAGGAATAATCTGATGAGTTATCATAAATGGATCATAAAATCCTGGTTGAAACTTGACTTGTAACATGGGTACAGGCAAGAAGAAAACCAAATGTTCTTTGCAGAAATAATAGAAGCAGAAATTGATCTTGATTTAGCGCACACCTTCATCTTCACCTTCGAATGATAAAACTTGCGGGACAAACTTTCCTTTAAATAATTAAAATAATCAGCAACTGCAGGACCTAAAGGATCAATACAAGGAGAAGATGGAAAACTCTTGAATGAAGTCCTTGCTTACAGAATAAATGGTGAAACCTTGATAACACTGAGTTGATTGTTGCAAGAAAATTCTAGAGTGGGCAAGTATGAGCCCAGTTATCTTGAGTAGCTTTACAGTAGCAACGTAGGTATTGTTCCTGTCTTTGAATTGTTCACTCTATTAGCCCATTCGTTTGAGGATGGTAACCATAAGAAAGAGCTTGTTCAACCCACTGTGCCTTACACAAAGTTCTCTAAATAAGTGTAACATGTTGAGTACCTTCAATATGATTACATTAGATAATCCATAAAATTAAAAAATACAAGTCCAAAACATGGGCCATTTCTTCGGCTGATATTAATGTGGGCAAAAGAGAACAGTGAGCCATTTTTAAAAAGCTAGCTACAGTAAACATTAGCACACTATATTGTGGAGATGGAAGATCCATTATAAAACCTGTAGAGATTGTACGCCAAGGTTCCTAAGCCACTGGTAATGATTGGAAATATCCAAATAGGTTAGAATGTGGAGATTTATGCTGAGCCCATATTGGACAAGGTCCTATACTTGCACGTTAGAATGAACTGTTGCCTAACAAAAAGATTGTGGAACTAAGTCCAACCCAGTCTTAACTCCTCTACGAGCAGAAATTGCTTAATAATGACACATCTTTATGACATCCATTTGTAATTCCTTTTAGGAAAAAGGATTGCTTATTGACTAATAGAGTTCATTTCAATGAGACGGAGTCTTGAGGAGATGCTGTTCGATTTCTCTGAGATCTATCTGTTCTCCAGCCATCTTGACCTCATCTGAAAAAGTATTGGAAAACACCAACCAATCACTAAAAGGAATCACATGCTGATCATTGTTAAGTGATGACTTGGGATAGTGACAAGATAGAGCATCAGCTAACAGATTTTTATAACAAGGGTTGTACGAGGGAGTAAAGTCGAAGCTTGCAGAATAAAATGCCCATCTAGCTTGAAGACTGATTTGTCAAACAATGTATATTACAGTGATGTGTTCGAATTTCAAAAGGCTTTTTACAATCAACAAATGTCTACATTCAGTGCATATAGATAAACGTTATCTATCCAAAAGTCATTCTGTTCAAGACATGGGGCAATTAAAGGACAGGATATCATTGTCTTCTTGCCTTGTAACAGAATTGCCCTAACAACTCTTTCTGAACCATTTTTCTTCTCTGTGAATTTCCTCAAAGTATCAGGATGACTTAAAATGAGTGCTTTTGTGGACATTTGTTTGAGTACTATTGGACCTCTGCCCCTCTCTGCAGGGTGTCCCCCAAACTTTTTTTTTGGTGGGAACCCGTCACCACCTTTCTGGGAGCCCCCCTCTCCCGATGCCTTATTTGACACTTTGGTGCTGACCCAGAGGTCCGCTTCCTCAGGAAGCTTCCTGAGGTCAGTCAGCTTGCTATCTGCCAGGTGTTGGTGCAGCTCTGTAACACAGCTATTGAGCATGCGCTCCCTCAGAATCAGGTTATACAGCCCAACAAAATCATCCACTTTGCTGCCTCTTACCCAGCCCTTCAGTGCCTTCCTGGAATAGTCTAGGTTCACCCAGGACTGGCTTGGGAGTTTGTGGCTTTCCCTGAACCCCTGACTGTATTTTCAAGCTTTTTAAGCTTCATAAATCCCAACAAAATATTCTTTTTTATATTTTCTTTATTTTTTAAACCACATAATATTGGTACGAATATTATGTCTTTTCTCCCCTGAGTATTCCCCGGTTTGATTTGCATGCGTCAGTTAATCAAAAATGAATATATGTGATTAACAGAAAACCCATTTAGCTTATGGTATTATGTTCTACAACATGATAATCAAGTATTGCTTGAATATGTTCACAATATTTAATTTTGACTGTTTGGTCTTCTATTATTTGTAATTAACTTCTGATAAGTTTGCAGAGGGTTGATAACTATGTGTCTTGTTTATTGTTATTGCTCAAAAGAACACAGTCTTGCAGAATGAAAATGAGTGAAAGGGCATCACACCACTCTCTGTTGTTGAATTGTTTACTTTGAGAGTTTAACAGTGAAGTAATGTTATAAAAGCTGAACAAGTGAAAGAAAGATTAGAGAAGAGGTCTTCGCATCCGGTGACAACAGACATGCCATGCAGAATCATTTCTCTGGGAAGGGAGGCAGTTAACCTTCACTCGCTAACTTATGAGTGCAACTGGTTTCATCCAAACATAAGCCCTATTGTTCATACAGGTATACAAGTGTGCACTATCTGTGAAACTTGAAATATGTTTGCTTTTCTGCTGTGATAGATTAGCCTAGAGCATAGGCGTAGCAGAATGAGGGTAGAATTGCTATAAATGTGTAACAGCAATCCTGTTGGAGTCGTTCATCCTACTAAAATGTTGCTGTTGCCATTTTATTTGTCTTCATTGTAGTTACAGTTTAATTAGTGTGCAATTTAAAATGAATCTTTAAAATGCATCCCTCATGTTCTACTGTTCATGATTGTGTTATTGGGAAGCTTGGGGTACTCCTAACTATGCAAACACAAGGAGATGATGGACGGAGCGCTGAAACTTTTCAGACACTCACCCCCAGTCACAGGTCTGGGTTGAATCCATCATCGTTCTTTAGCTCACTTCGCCACCCCAGGGAAGACATGGCTTGGCAGTTCGGGCTGGACTGTTCCCATGAGGCACAGGGTCAAGACTGATTTGCATATAGCTGTGTCTGAACTGGGGTGGCGAAGTGAGCTAAAGACAGATGATGGATTCAACCCAGATCTGTGACTGGGGGTGAGTGTCTGAAAAGTTTCAGCGCTCCGTCCATCATCTCCTTGTGTTTGCTTTGTTTGCCCTTAGTTGGCAGGGTATGCCCAGACGTGGGTCCCTTGCTCACTTTGCCACTGGATTCAAGCTAGCCTGGCTGATGAGGGCTGTTAGCCCGAAACCGGTCCCGGGATGTTTGTTTTCGGTCCAGGGAAGACATGGCTTGGCAGTTCGGGCTGGACTGTTCCCATGACGCACAGGGTCAAGACTGATTTGCATATAGCTGTGTCTGAACTGGGGTGGCGAAGTGAGCTAAAGAACGATGATGGATTCAACCCAGATCTGTGACTGGGGGCGAGTGACTGAAAAGTTTCAGCGCTCCGTCCATCATCTCCTTGTGTTTGCTTTATTCGCCCTTAGTTGGCAGGGTATGCCTAGACGTGGGTCCCTTGCTCACTTTGCCACTGGATTCAAGTTAGCCTGGCTGATGAGGGCTGTTAGCCCGAAACCGGTCCCAGGATGCTTGTTTCCGGTCCAGGGAAGACATGGCTTGGCAGTTCGGTCTGGACTGTTCCCATGAGGCACAGGGTCAAGACTGATTTGCATATAGCTGTGTCTGAACTGGGGTGGCGAAGTGAGCTAAAGAACGACGATGGATTCAACCCAGATCTGTGACTGGGGGTGAGTGTCTGAAAAGTTTCAGCGCTCCTTCCATCATCTCCTTGTGTTTGCTTTGTACCCCTAACTATACCTGTAATGTCCCATTGAATGGATCATTAGCTCACGCAAACATTTCTTAGCGGCTTGTGGGATGGTTGTAGTACAGCTGTTTTTCTAAATCGGATTGGCCCATTGACTTAGACCTTAGTGCCAGAGGGTCTAGAAAACTAAACTTTGGGTTTCTAGAAAACCTATCATTTGGCGTGCCATGTGAAGTACAATGTTTCTAAATCCTGGAATAGTTTTGGATAACACACTTGAGACTAAGTATTACAATTAGCGGAGACGTCCATTGTAACATTGGGTACCTCCTTCCGCTCAGTTACGTTCTTCCTGTTTGCTGTAAGTTTGTCAGATGCTTGGCTTGTAAAAGGTTGCTCCGAATTTCGATTTCTGTCTTGATTCTCATGTTTGTTAAATCTGTTAATTGAAAAAGGTGCAAGCACCTATTTCATTAGGTGCAAACTACAGGGCACTAACCAAAGAACATCTCCTTGCTAGGAGTGTCCAGAACACTGGGCTTGCTGTACCATTTGTTGAAAACCAACATGCTGCATATCCTTTTGAGATATTTTATTCATGGGTAGATTTTGATGCTGCACACGCCAATACGGGGTACTTTCATATATAAAGACATGCAACAATACCACATAATTATTTATCCTATTGTGACCTTGACGTTCCTTTAGGATATCAAGAACACCAGGCTTGGTTTGGTGATCAGCTACCATATGTAGTGCAGAACATTAGAATGGGTCCTCTAAGTAATGACAGGCTACCTGGTCTGTATTGGCTGGCTATACGCCATATCCTAGAGTAGCAAATAAGGCACTAACAGAAATAAAACAGTTACTAACTCAAGTAGTGTGTTTAAAGGAGACTTCAACAGTACGTCCTAAAAACAAATGCTAAAGAAAAAGTTGCTCCTGGACCCACACAACAAGTGCATGCTGCAATACAGGCAACCAGTCCATAGACTGTTAATGTTATCATGGGTAAAGCACCCATAAAACGAGGATAAATTTATTTTTGGATTGCTCGCAAGACCAATCAGTTGGAAGCTGTTTTCCTCATATGACACCCCAGGATAGGCATAGAATCCTGACCACGTGTATCCCCTTTGGGATGGTTCCACCTATAAATGAGTATAACGCTTGGGGAATTGTATTTAAGTATATAACTGGTATGCATGGCACGTCCTCGTTGTTTTCAGTTATCAGCACTTTTGTTATCACTGGCATGAGTATGGAGAGCTGCAGCTGCTCTGGATTTAGGGATGAAATTCAAAGGCAATTTTAAGACATTCTCTTTGATAGTCCTCTAATGTCCGCAAGGAAGCTGTGGTTCTTGCAGTGCCTCCAGTGGTTGGCAGTGGTTTGTTATATCCCGCATAGAGGCCCTAATGTAGACCCGTTCGTACATACCCTAAAATGAATGTATTCATATTTACCCTAATATGGTCATATTCAGACTTGCCCTATTATGGTCATAGCCGCATATGCCCAATTATGGTCATAACTGTACATGTCCTATTATAGTCATGGGTCCTTATATAGGCATGATCTTTCACCTACATTGGTCCCAGCTAGTTCTCATGTGTCAGGATCTTTCTCTACACTGAGCCTGCAGTGGTTCAGTGGCGAATTTATCTTGTCACATGTCAGGGACCCCAGCGGCCATGATCACGCTGGTTTTCCAGCTGCTCTCGAATGGGAGTTACTTAATGCTAAATGATCAAGGTTGCTGTGGGATGCTTCCGGGCGTCGCATATCTAGTCACTGTTAACTCCAGGGTTACTTGCTGTATGCAAGTATTGTTTCCGCCACTGAACACAGTCAGGGAGACGCCGCTATGGCCTTCGCTGAATGTTTCTTTCATACAGTTTGATACTCTGAGCAGATTGAAAGCCATGCTTTTACAGCAACCCGTGCCCTTAACCTCCGCTGGAGAAACCTATGAACTTCAAGTTGCAAGGTCCTCGACCGAGATACAGGCACTCATACGTACAAACTGCCCCATTCATTTCGCAGAAATGGTGTGACGTATCTTCAATATGTCTGATACGAGCGGAATTGTCCACCTATTTAAGACCATAGGGTCCGGACTGTTAAGCACCTTTCAGACAGTCCTCGGAGTAATCCCAAATTTTATACACTCCGTATTGGGAAGCGTATTTGGAGGATTCCCGCTCATCCTGTTCCTAATCGCAGGAATCCTGATTGTGATATTGCTGCTACGCAATGGACGGCCCACTTCCCGAGGGAATGGTGAACACGCTCCTGGAGTGGAAATACCGTGAACGCATGGTACAACTTCTGGGCATGTCTTGCCTGCGAGAACTCAATGCCTCCTGGTTTCTATCATTTAGACCAGTCTGGGTAGACTGCATCTTACCTGTTCTTCGATGCCTGTTCTGCGGAAAAGAATGCACGTTGGATCTCTGTCTAACGTTTCCATCGGATGCGCCTCCGGACACGGATGTAATGCTGGACCCCATAAAGGCCCACGCTCTGCGTTGTCCTCAGCGGCTTCCAATTCTGATGAACGCATTCCTTGAGAATCCACAGGTGCCGTTTGCTCCTGCTGGGTTAGGTGACTCCTCCACAGGCACCCAGGTAACAACTGCCGCAGCACCGACTGTTGGCAGTACTACATTCCATCTAGGTGCGATTGACGTTCTCTGTGAGGCGTTGGATTTGTCGTCTGCAGCAGCTGACACCGATAATACTGAACTTCCCAGCCAGGACGTTTAATCTCGAATTGGCTCATCGCGTCTTGGAAAGAATTCGGCTTCTTTGCTCGTTTCAAAAACAAACGATCTAAATTTGGAACATTTTCTTACATTGACACTTTCGCTTGAGAAAAGCATGGCCTTCTCCAGCTTATGGTAATGCAATCTTTATAGAGAGACAATATTGACTTTTCAAGTGGCAACTGGAAATAACTGAATTTTACCATTTTTTTTTAGAAAAAACGACACCTCATTTTTAACGATTGTTTTAGAACTATGTTTTTACTTGCTTTTTTTTTTTTAATTGTCCAGATTTTACCTACATTGGTCCCAGCTAGTACACAATGAGCTCTGAGGGCTGAACGTTATCTATCCTGTGGTTTTGAATACAGCAGGGTTTTTCCCAAACACAGGCCCACACTGTACTCATTAATTATGCATGGCTTTCTAGGAATACACCACGTGCATAATATGTATGTACAAAGTTCACCCCTGGCGTCTTCCTCATGTCCAATACAAACCATACTGAGGACCGAGACTCTTTAGGGTATAAATACACCACATCTTGCCCAGGTAAGACAGAAGGGAACCGAGACTTCCATGCTGACACACTGACCAGAGACGCTGAGGCTCCTGCATGCAGTTGCTCCAGCTGACAGTGGTCTGACACAGCCCTGACGGGGTGTCCAACTCGAGACCAGGACGGGGTCCCACACTCTCTCTATTCAGGTATGGGGGTTCGACTAAATCCTAGAAGGATTCTTGGCTCTTAGCTTTCAGACCTACACATATGCTAGGTACACTCAGGTACATCTAGTTAGGCATCGTAGGAGTACGCGCACTTGCATAATGCTTTTATATTCATGTATGTATTCATGATTATCGCAATATGGTAGAACTGTTCTATTCCTTTGCTTTTATCGTACTGCTGATAATATATCTCTGCTATTGTCTGATGGCTACCGCAGCACATATATTTTACACTAGAATAACAACTGTTCAATAAATACTTATTGAAACGCCCGACTGTTTATTCTGTGTAACTCTCTGAGACAAACCGAATAAGTGAGCACGAGTGACTGAGCGAAAGGTAGTACATTGTTTCCACGATTCTGAGGGAATCAGGGTTGTCATGATCTAAGGTTGCCAGAAACTAATCTCTCGCCGATAAGAGGAGACACTAGTGGCACTGCGAGCTAGCTAATGCAAAACTAGGCTAACATATACGGTGGGGGTGCTCAGAGACAGTCTGCCACCAAGCCCGCAGTATATGTTATCCAAACGCGCAGGTCCTGCAGGGGTACTATAGGAGCTACACGACAGGTTCCCCTTCAGGAGCCTGCAAGTTTACACCTTTGTGGGCAGTGATGTTTTTTGTTTAAGGGCCCTTACCGCAACCCAAAACTAAAAATGAGATTGAGGATTTTGCCAAGCCGTACCAGAGACTGAAAAGCAGAAAGCTAAACAGAAACAAGGACTGCCTCTCCCTCGACAGGAGTCCAGCAACAGTGGATGTAATTTAAGGGACCGTGAAAAAATTGAGAAGCCATATCAGTTTTCTTCCCATACTTTTCAGAACCTTTGGGATAGTAAAAGGGCAGTGTAGAAGGTAGGATCTGCTTTCATGTTTCCCCCACTTTTTGCCTGGTGTCAATGTGTTTTTGATGTCTGCTGGGATCCTGCTAATCAGGACCCCCAGCAACTGTGCTTACTCCACTAAATTGGTTCTGGTATGCACTTGGGTACCTCCACAATTGGCTACTGGTGGACCCTTATAAGCCCCTAGTACATGATACTTAGGTACCCAGGACATAGGTACACCAAGGGTCTCCCCCGGGCTGCAGCATGGATTGTGCCACCCATGGGAGTCCAATTAAACTGTGACAACAGGCCTGCCATTTCAGCCTGTGAGAGTTGATGCTTGCACCTCTCACAACAGATCTAAGTTTCCTTATATCTGAAGTCACAGCACTTAAAACCTATAAGTCACCCCTATGGTATGCTCTTCAGTCCTGAGGGCAGGGTGCTTGCTTATAAGTGTGAGTGTGCCCCTGCATGAGTAGGATACTCCTACAAACCCCAGAGTCGATTTTCCAGGCTTTGTAAATGTCGTCAGCCATTTTAAAACATATAGTGGACATCAGTCATTACGAGATGTCTAACTATATATTGGCTGCACCGAACCCAGTCATGTTTGGTTGCAAACATGTTGGAATCATAAAATCTGTGTTCTGGCCTCATTTATTGGCTGCTTACAACATTAGGCCTCCGTCTTTTATTAGGGATGCATCTCATGGTGAGGAGGTAATAATGCAAGTGTTTTCCTGCTTAGTACCTGATGGTCCATGAATATCCTATATCGTACCATGGCCCATAACAGTGAAGGAATTAACAGTAAACAGAACTGTGCAGCAGACCTGGCTACAAAAACAGCAGTGCAAACCTGTAAATTAGCAGCTTTAACTCGATCTCAAACCAACATTGTGCAGACATTTTGGTAGTAATACAAGCAACACTGAAAGGAGAAAAGCTCCCTGATGGCTTTTTCCCTCCAAATACTCCTACACCCTTACTAAAGATAGCATTCCTATGGTTTTATACCTAGAGTTGGTGATAGGCATATTACTAATGAGCGAGCTAGGTTGGATTTAATCAGGGAAGCTCACAAAGGGATAGCCTCCACACACTTGCTGGCATAAGTGCCACTGTATGAATGTTGCAGCAACGGTACTGTGGCCATATTTATCAGAGTTCACAAAAATATGTGCAGCAATACTCTATTTCGCTACATATAAAACATACTACTGTTGCAAACCAACAGAGACTTTTCTTACTATCACTGACACCCTTTGGGGACCTTTTTCTTGACCACATCAGGACAATCCCGAGTGTAAACTAAATATATGTTGATTGCTGAAGCTCATGCTGTAGATTCCTTTGGGCACAAACGACTGCCACTGCTCAAGCGGTCATAAAAGATTTGCAATACCTATTAGCAATGCGAGCAGTTCATACCTTTCATTCAGACAGTGGTCCTGCATTTGCCACCAAGATGGTCAAGGATGCTATGACTGCTGTAGCAGTACGAGTGCTATATTTACACCCGGAAAGTAATGGCATCTTAGAACACACCAATAGTACGCTTAAACAAGCCTTGACTGCTAGGGTACTGAATACAGGATTAATCTGGCTGCATAACCTGTATGTGAGTCAGAGAGCAATGAATAACTTGCTTAGAGGAATATTAGGTATTCACACCCCGTATAAAATACTATTTGGAATAACAATGGATGTGCCTGATCTTGATGTCCCATGAAAGGTGGCAGAGCCCAAAACACCTGATCCAGTGCTTTAAATCTCTTACAGAATGTTCAAGTAACTAGAACTAAATTATCTAATGTGAAGTACTGCGAGTCTGCCACTGGAGACAAAAATATTCCTAAAGCTGCTGACGGGTGGCTCTCCAAAGTGGGAGAGCTATTACAAGAAAAGATCCTTGACAAACAAGTTTTCCCTGCTCTAGAACTTGGGGTATAAGGTAGTCAAACAGTAATCTTACCACAATTTCATGTCTCAAAGAAAAATGTGTTGATTGATCACATTTAAGAAGCCCTATGTGGCCAAATCTCTTCAGCAGACACCAAGGTGCCTCTGGAGTAGATCAGCACATCCTCTCTGTACTCTGCAGGAGCTATACCAAGAAGAGTACAACCAATAAATCCTACATCCCCTCTCAGCAGACTGAAGAGCCTGCCATGTCTCAAGCTGATTATAACATCATGCCTGCAGACACAGTCGAGGATCATTGTACACGAGCACTGGAGAAACCTCTCTTAAGCAGGGCTGCTGGCATTCGGTTATAATCAGGGGCAATCACCCATTACATGGGTCATCCTCCCCAGAGACACAGCGCCTCACCACAAACAAGCATTCATAAGCACATCTCCATGCACCAATCCTCTAGGACTCAAGCTCCTCCGTGATTCTATCACTCTGCACAGAACTTGTAACCCATTGATGGCTGGTTTACCTGCTCCATATAAATATCTTGGCGTCTTGCTACAAGATCGGCTTACGCATCAACTCCATCAGAATTCATTGAAACCAAGAAGTGCTTCCCTAATCTCAGCTTTTCAACTCATACATCAACAACTCCAAAGCCCGACCTTTCAGCCATTACTTACAGCAATAAAAGCCAGGTTTATTCCAACGCTTTGCTATGGTACAGTAGCCTTCCCAGGAAAGTTCGGGGCTCTTTTCAACTCCACACAAAATAAGGTTTTTCGGCTTTTGTTCCATTTTCCTCCGAACGCGTCACCTTCTCAAATTCGACTTGAATTTGGCTTGTACAACCAAAAACTAACACAAAAAGTCTCTTATTAAATACATGTCACTACTAAGGTCCTCTGGCAAAGCCACACTGTGTGCCCTGTTGAGGAAAGAATTCCAAATTGGTACACAACCAAATTTAAATAATTGGGCCCGGGCCTTCGACGCAGCAATGAAAGACCTGAAAGCAAAAAAGTTATGGGATCTGGTACTACCTCACAACTCCTTTAAGAACGTAATTAATAAACAAATAAGAAGGATGTCATGGCATAAAGACAAAGGAGTACAGTAAAAGAAATCACACTTGGACAATTATTGATTCTTACAAGCAACTTTGTCCAAAGATATATTTAACAACATTACTTAGATCTTTTTATAAAAATAAGTTACTTCACCTGCGATTTGGTTCATGTCAAACACTGGAATACATCCCTAAATGGCAACCGAAACCACAGGATACTAAGTGCAGATTATGCCACTTACATGAAGAAAACCTGACACACATTTTATCAATCTGTCCCATTTTACTAACAGAATGCAAGATATTACTAAAAAGAATCTTTAATTTGTATGGCATTAGAACATGTCAGCATGCCTTAATTTTTTGGATGAAAGGGGAGCCCCCTCAAATAATAGCAGTCGTTATAAAATTCTTTCTTAAAGCAAATCGGTTATTATCAGCAAAGGATCTGATGATCACCATGTAGTTCAACAATCATTTAACTTGATATCTGCATCTTTAGAAGTACCTTGGTAATTGAATGGTATAATGCTATTTTTAACAATATTGTTCACAACAGGCAGCGGGCGAAGTTAACTTTAGGTGATTTTGCAAAAACATGACTACACTCTAACCACATGAGTCTTAATTTAAAATCCTCATGCACTTCAAGAGACCCTGCACGAACTTGTCTGTTACAATTTAGAAACAACAGGAAAAGGAAGGGTACTGCGTCACTTTTAACAAACCAATAACTTTATTGACTCCAGGAAAAGGTAGGAAAATGATGCACATTAAGAGTCTCCGTACGAATAGGTCTGCACTGTAATGTGGAAAAAGGTAGAAAAGTAGGGCCACTGGGACACTTTAATAAATCAATAACTTTGCCGACTAGGTAAGTTTGCACAAACATGTCAGTACTTTATCCAGGAAAAAGGTAGGAAAAGGACATTATTTTAAACAAATAGTCACTAATTGGAGCTGGTTTTAATGAACATGCCAACACACTGGCATTTGCATCTTTATATAATTTTTAGCCTCTGTATTTTTTAATAGAATTTTTTTTAAATTATACCTTTTTATGCCAGAAAGAAGTTCTTGTCCGCTTTTAGTGGATTTGTAATCTTTTATTGGTCATACTGTCTAATAGATTATGGTTTTTATTAACTGAAATAAATATACTTTGAACTTTGAGCTGCTCCATTTGTTTCGTCTTATCATACATTCCAGGGAATTAAATTTTTTTTTATTTTTTTTTTTAATTCTTTTTATTGGTTATTTGTTAAGCGCAAGCCCTGTACCAGGACTACAGAGAGCATCAAATCTGTACGTTACAAAGGCAGCACAACCAATCAAAAATAAAACAAAAAATTGACAACCAGCGGTTCATTAATTTAGTGTACACATCATCCCCAAGTCCATTCCCTACCCCTCAGTCTCGACCCCAATACCCCCCCACAGCAAGTGTTCAAATAGTACCTCAGCAGTCCGGAATCATGGATACATCCAAGCCCCTAGATGAACACGAAGGTGTGTTCATCCCCCTCGACCGCTCACAACTCGACCTGGCGCCATGACCGTTGCTTCACCCCAGCATTTTCCAGCCTCTGTTCTTGTGTGACTGTGTGTTCTGTACCTTGTGGTTACGAGCCCTGCTAAATACCCCCAACCATCCTGATGTGTATATCCTCCAACAATGTGGCCCAAGTTTCAAAGTCATCCTGCAGTTTGTCATCCTGACAGTTCAGTTTCATACGCGCATCCTCTGCCAGCGCCCACTCAATTACATCTTTACACCATAATGTAATGGAAGGGTACCTTGTGCTCAAGCACCCTATGGCCACTCTCCTCTTTGCCAACACTAAAGCAAGCTGTAGGAACTTCCAGTGCATCTGACGCCCTCTGGGTTGTTTAACAATACCAAGCAGACACACCTGAGGCGACGCCTCGACTGTCAATGCTTTCATGGCCTACAGCTGTGCGATCACGGTTGTTCAATAGGCCAGCACATTGGGGCATGCCCAAGCCATATGCACCCTCACCTCGACCTCTGAGGCAGTCCATGCTCCTGTCACCATATATCTGACTAAGCTTAACTGGTGTTAAAATGTGCCACGCACATAACTGAAATGTGCTAGCTTAAATCTAGCATTGCATTAAACCCTTTTAATCAATTCGCAGGTTGCGCTCAATTTGGCATCAGTCGGGAGTGTTACCAGCTTCTCTCCCCAGTGCCCAATGGGCTGCAGGCTCAGTCCTAACCCTGTCCACCTTGAGCGATTTATATAAATGAGTTACCATATGTCTTGTCATCCCAGCCGTCAACATAGAGTGTAGGGTTTGCGTCTGTTGGGGCATATTCAGGTGAGATTTCCCACGCTGTGCTCACCAGTTTGGCATATTGCAGAAACTGTCCTCCCACTGCAAATGCCTCCCACACCTCCATAAAAAGTAAGGAATTTCTCACCTGGGTAGAGATCACCTAGTGACTCACACCCCCTTCCCTCCATCGCACCACTGACGTCCTCACTAATGCGGCTAAAGCGCAACAACGTTCAGAGAAGAAGATCAAAGCATAGGGCGGCCGCTTCAAGACCCTAGTTAACATCCGCTCCCACACCTCCACCACCTGTCTAATCAGATAGGGCACATCATGGGGCATACATGAGCCACGCATCAGCAGCGCCATCAACAAATGCATGCCATAGTTGCCTCACAGTAATCATTTCTCCCAATTGTCCTCTTCAGCTGCCCAGTGCGAAGCATTTTGCAATTTAGAGGCGTAATAACAAAGTTCAAGATCCGCGAGGCCCATGCCTCCCTTCAGATGGTCTCACTTAAGTAGCGGCAATGCCACTCTGCTCCTCTTTCCAGCCCACACCAATGAGAATCTGAGGCTGTCGAGGGTTTTAAAAAGGCTGCACTGCAGGGTGTAGAGCAAGTTTTGAACTACATAGAGACACCGGGGGAGGAACACCATCTTCGCCACCACAATTCTCCCTGCCATAGATCGTGGCAGTGTGTTCCAGAATTGTACTAACTTCAATCTGCTAACCAGCGGCTCAATACTATATCAAAGCTGACTATTCAGCAAGTGTTCTACCATAATGCTGAGGTATCAGAAGGACCGAGTCTCCCATCGCAGACCCAGCTGATCTAGACCCCCCTCTGGGATCTCCCTCAATGCTCCCAATAGGAAAAGAAGCGACTTACGTCGGTTAATGCGCAGTCCTACCACCACTCCAAAATCTTCCAATTATGCTTCAGCACCACCTCAACAGGATGGATGTTGCAAGTAAAACAGAACATATAGAGTGGTAAGGTGTGTGGAATCCCCCACCCCTATACCAAAGCCCCCCATTTCACTTCTAAGCTAGAGGCTCCAGCTCCAATGCGAAAAGAAGCAGGGATAGGGGGCAACCCTGTCTCGTACCCCGTCTCACATCCCACTCATCAGACACCAGTCAACCACTCCGCACCGTGGCCCAAGTAGTTGTGTACAGTAGACTCAAAGCCCATCCTCCGAAGCACCTGCAGCAAATAAGTCCACTCCAGCATATCAAACGCTTTAGCGATATCCACTGATGCCAAAGCCAGGTCCTCCCCACTCTGGCGGAAGTTGAGGGCTGTGCTGCTCCTGAGCATAAAGCCGCACTGATCCGCATGTACCAGTGTACCCACCACACCGCTCAACTGTTCTCAAGGACCTTACACAGCACCTTTGCATCCACATTGTGCATGGTAAGGGGCCTATTGTTGGTCGGACTCATCATGTCACTCCCTGGCTTCGGGACCATACTGTTCACACCCTCCCAGAGGGTGGGGGGCAAAATACTCTTATCCCACGCCTCCCAATACACCTCAAGCAATGGTTTTGCCAATTGTGCTGTGTAAACCTGGTAAAATTCCACCGGGAAGCTTTCCCCCTATTTATTTTGCCTAAAACCTCCTTCAACTCTTCTAGGGTAATGTCCACCTCCATTTCCTCTTTCAGCAAAGGAGGCAACCCAGGCAAATCCACATTCTTCAGATATCTGTCCATGACGGCAGCATCTGCCTCCACTCCTCCTCCTGCTCCCCCAGGGTGTCATTAATGACCTTTTGGGATGTGGCCAATGACTCATCTACTCTTCGGAGAGCCGCAATAGGGGTTCTATCCACCTCGCCTTTGAGCATCCATTCCAGCAACTTACTAGGTTTATCCTCCTCCTGATGCAATTGCTGTCTATATTCCCAACACGTGAATTTGTCAAGCCTATCCCACGAGTTTCCAAACATCTTCTAAGACTCACAAGTGTCTCCCCTGTGTCTGGGACTTCAGTCTCCCATCTCTGGTTCTCTGCCAGCTTGCCCTCGATGACCCTGAGTTCACTCTGCAGTTGCCTTCGTAGACCACACACCTTACCAAGACACTCCACCCTAAGGACTGCTTTGAGTGCCTCCCACTCATTACCGCTACTATCTGTAGAACCCCAGTTACCCGCTAGATACTCTTTTCTCCTATTTCTGTCTGAATGGTGCATCTAGCAGGGCATCCATTGGCAGTCGCCAATATCTCCACCCTCCCAGAACCCTGCCCCTCCCCACTCCTACAGAAGAGGGGAGTGATCAGATAAATACCTGCCCAAATAGGTAGCCATCTGTATCTCAGCTTGGATGTCAGCAGTTCCCAGGGCCCGATCTAACCACCTAGAAGTGCCATGGGTGTCAGAGTAACCTTTTGGCCGGGAACAATTCCTTTCAAATGTTCTCACAGTCCAGGTTACGCATGACTACTGCTAGCGTTTCCGTCATACCAGGTTTGGTTAGGGCATGGGGAGCTGTCTGTCCATATCTGCGTCAAGAACTCAATTGAAGTCCCCAACCCACAACAGGCACTTGGCCATGTTATCCGTCACTAACGACTGCAAGCATGGAAAGAACGCCCCCCTATTGTCCACATTGGGGGCGTATATATGTTTAAAACAGTCATATCCACACCATCCATCACCTACCTGGATCTGCTTCTGAGTAAATCAGCCTAAAAGGAAACCCAAAACCACCCAGATCAGCACCCCTCGTGCACAGAAGGAATACGTGTAGGATAATAATTGACCCATCATTTTTTTTTTCTTCAATATTTCCGCCTACCCCTCCGTGAGGTACGTTTCCTGTAGACAGGCTATACTCACTCCAGTGCACCTCAAGTAGGAGAACACCCTGTGCCTTTACACGAGGTACCCAGGCACCTCACATTTCATGTGACTCTTAAATGGCCGCATCATACAGACTATGAGCACCCGACTGTTCCCATCACCTCGAGACTACCCCCCTCCCTGCAGGGTTGATACCTTCCCCTTCCTGCAATGCGACAATATGTGTACCATTTGTGATCCCCAAATCATAGCATATACCAAAACAAGAACAAAACGCCTCGGAAATAGAAAATCACAACCCCCACCATCCCACCCTGGCCAATCACTAAACAGCAAAGAACATACAATATGTGGTCTCCCACCATCCTGTGCTAAAAACAATAGTCACCCTATCCCCATCAAACTTGCTGGCACACTTCCCAGAAAACAAGAGCCCAACATTCACACAAAAATAAACTATACTCATCCCCCCAATGCTCAGGATAGAGTCTCACACCAGATCTCACTCCAGCTGTCCTTAAAAACCCTAAAGAACCCCCGTAGAGGTCAGACATGAAAATACAATACTGAGGGGCATATTATCAAGCCCCTATCGCCACCACAACGTCACTTTTTGTGACGTTGTGGTGGCGATAGGGTCAGCGCCCTATTACCAAGGCAGTTTTAAACTACGTTAAGTGGCTTAATGCTGCCTTGGTAATAGAGCCCCTTTCATGCTAAAATTAGCGTGAAAGGGGCGTGCAGTGGGTGTTGCGGTGGGCGTTCCACCGCAACACCCATTCACTTCGACGCTGCCACCTATTATCAAGAGAGGCGATAATAGGTGGCAGCGCCGAAATTAAGACAAGGAAAATCCTGGTCTTAAGGTGGCGCAACGAGGAGAAATGCTTCATTTCTCAAGCATTTCTCCTCGTTTTTGCTTTTTCCATGTGTGCTGCCTTGTGCAGCACACATAGAAAAAGCAAAATGCCAAGGTTTGTTTATGTACAGGAAGGTGTCCCTTCCTGTACATAAACAAACCTGTTTTTAAAAATGCCATTTCGTAACTTACATGTGTGATGCATGAAGCAGCACACATGTAAGTTACAAAATGGCATTTTAAGTTTGTTTATGTACAGGAAGGGACATCTTCCTGTACATAAACAAACCTCTCTGCTCGCAGACACCCTTGCACTCTGGTGCAAGGGTGCCTGCGTTGGTGTTAAGTCGTGAGACTTAGCGCCATCGCAGGGGGAAACGCCAGGCTGCACCATATTATTGGTAATATGGTGCAGCCTAGCGTTTCCGAAGTGGCGATGAGAGGCGTTAAGCAAAGGAGGCTAACGCCTCTCATTGCCACTTCCTTGCTAATATGCCCCTGAGTGTTTACAGTGAATGCTCCTTATATAGCACCTCGTTGCTATGCTTTGAAGCCTGTACAGGGCCACAACACTTCTCTCTGCCCAACCCCATAGCATACTTACACATTAGGACCATGATGAATCACACCCCACAAACTGGCAGTCTCACTCAGACTGGGAGCCGGCATTTCGCGAGGGAGTCGTGACCACGCCCTCCACCTCTCCACTCGAATGGCAGGGCAAGCCAGCACCGTCCATCTGCTCAGCTGCTAGCTTGCCAATCCTCTTGTACAACATTTTGTGACACAGTGCTGCTGCCACATGAAGACAGTTCCTGGGATTTGCTGCGGTGTGCATTCCCTGGTCCCCTCATCAGTCTCCCACGGCTTGCTCTCATCATCCCTTGTTCTCTGCATGGCACCTTGTCTCATTGTGCAAGCCAGGCCCAAACATCCTCAGGCCTCTCAAAAAAATGTGTTTTGCCTTGGGCTACCACCCGTAGTCTAGCTGGGAACAGCAGCTTGTAGACAGTCCCAAATTCCTGACATTTAGTTTGACTTCCATAAACAACTTGTGCTGGAACTGCACCTTACGGGTATAATCTGGGAGAACGGCAGTACGATGATTCTCATACTTAAAGTCCCTGACTCGCAGGTAGCCCTGAGGTTGCAGTCTCTGTCCCGATAATTATAAATCCATGCTATGAGGAGCCGCCTCCGGCGGGGGCGCATCACCAGACCCAGATGTGCTCTTTCAACTGCAAATATACCCTCCGGTTTAAGGGTTTTAGGAATCCAATTTTCTACGAAGCTCTCGTTTGACCCTCCTCCCGCACATTTGGGAAACCCCACCAGGCGCATATTATTATGACTGGTCCTGCCCTCAGCGTCCTGCATCTTAGCAGTGGCCGTGAGTCTTGCAACCTGTTCCTTAAGAGTGGCAACATCCTGGCCTATCCCGTCGATCAACTGCTCCGTAACCATCTCCGAGAAATTTCGAAGATCTGCGTGCAGAAAGCTGACTTAAATTGCAACAGTGTCAATCTTACCCTTCAAGTCAGCGCAGGTATCATGCATCTCTTCCAGCAATGCTGCTGTCGACGGCTCCTCCTCCGGGCCCAGCATCAGGGGCCCCTTCTGGCACGTGCTACTTCGGCTGTAGGATCTGCGGGAAGGCGTATTGAGTGGTGGTATTGCTCTGCTGTTCCTTGGGTACATTATCCTGCCCCATGACTGGCCTCGGGGGGGCCACAGCACTGGAGCCCCACAGAACCCACTCCCCTCCAGCCAATGCCTGCTCCAGCCGCAGATGGACTCCCACTCCTGGTCGCTCCCAGGTATTGTTCGCCTCACCTGGTTCAAATTGTGCCTCAGGCAATGCCCCACACTCCCAACTTCATTCACCTACTGGCAGCCATGTCCGGAGCAGGATGCTCCCAGCAGCCCGCTCACACCAGGGCTGCCCAAGTCCTCCACACCACGCCACCAACAGCCTCCACAGCTCCACACTCACGTCCTTAGCGGTCTTCTATAGGAAGCTGCCCAAAGAGTGTTTATTCCACAAAGGATGTCCACGTACTGAGCCTGGCCCCCTCTGTATCCAAGCTCCTCTCAATAGAGACCCGCTCCTTTCAGGCTTAATATATGGGGGAGGCCCCTCTGCCGCACCACTCTGTTCAGGAAGCGAGAGCCCCCAACGGCAATCTCCACAAATTTTCGCAGGCTCCGCGCACACAGACAGGCAAACTAAAGCTTAGTATTTTCCCCAGTGGGGTGCCACACTGCAGGTCCAGCAATATCCTGATCCCACTGCAGGCAGGGCCCGGATTGCCAGGCACAGGCCGCCCTAACCTGCGCAGTCCTTCAGGAGGGCACAACAGCCCCACGGCCCCGTATCAGGCTCTTGCAGTCCCAGCAACAACAGGGCCCTCCGCTCCTGCCGCCAGACCCTGGGAGCCCCCCCTCTCACTGCCCGTAGGCAGCACAAGAAGCAGCGCTTACATCTCCGGATGCCACCCTGGGGTTGATAAAGATATAGCTGTAGGAAAGTAGGATCTGCTTCTATGGTGTTACCCCCACTTTTTACTTGATGTAATGCTGTGTCTGACTAGTCTGACTGGGATCCTGCTAATCAGAACCCCAGTCGCTCTGCTTTCTCCTCTAAATTGTTATGGTAAGTACTTAGATACAACCCAGATTGGATACTGGGGTACCCTTATCAGTCCCTAGTATATGGTCCCCCATAGGCTAAAGCATGTATTATGCCACCTATGGGAGACCATTCAAACTATCTCGACAGGCCTGTGTAAGCTGGTGCTAGCACCACTTACAAAAGATATAGGTTTTCCTATATCTAAGGTCAATGCACTTAAAAACCTATGTCACCCCTACAGCATTTTCAATCCTGAAGGCAGGTTGCTTGGTTCTAAGTGTTAGGGTGCCTCTGCATGAGCAGGACATCCCTACAGCAGTTGGAGTCCAATCTCCCGGGTTGTGAGACATCCATATAACATATAGAGGGGCACCGCGTCATTACCCGATGACCATCTCGAAACTGCCTGTAATGAACCCTGTCGTGTTTGGTAACAAACATGTTGGAATCATACCCCCACACCGTAAACGGTGTGGAGGTATGATTCCAAGCACTGTAAAGGCTCTCCTTTAGGCCCTCAGTGCTCCCGGTACCAGTCTTCTAGACCCAGACAGCACAACATGGCTGCTGCCGACCAGAGACACTATTCTGCCCTCCTGCTGCTAAGCCAAGCTCGAGCAAGGGAAGGCAAAACAATAGGCATCCTGTCACAGGGAGGTGTGACCACCTCCCAGACAGGGTTTAGTGTATTGGGGCAGGGTGGGAGCACTTGCCAGCACCACATAGTCTGCGTGCAGGGCACATTTGGTGCCCTTCATGCATAGTCCAGCTCAAACCAGTTTAGGGTACCATTGGCTCCCGCTCTGGCGCGAAACTGGACAAAGGACAGGGGAGTATCCTCCCCCTTGTCCAGCCCCTCCTTAGGTAGGGACCCCTGTATCGTCCCAACCCTTTCCTTTGAGTATTTAAGGGCTTACCTGTGGGTGGGTCCCTAGATTTGCTGTGGGACACGATACAATTCAAACACCACTTCAACTTCGACCGTCTGGGCACTCTGGACTTCGCTCTGGGCATCAAGGCTGCAACCGGGAGGACTCCTGCTGCTCCTGATCTCTTCCCCCTGCTCGTATGCTGCAACGTCCGTGCCTGTGCTCCATACAGGAACCCGTCCAGGGCCTGTGGACATCCAAGACACCTTAAGGAATCTCCCTTGCAATGAAGGATCATTTCCCTGCATCTGCAGGCACTGCAACCAAGCTGACCGGTCTGCTAATTCTGGGCTCCTCAGGACTCCGAAGGCTCAGCAACACAGGTGGTGGTTCTTCACATCCCGCGAGGCCTGCCCTGTCCTCTCACCAAGTTTAAGGCCAGTATCGCTCGTCGGAGCCGCAGGAACCGAACCCTTGTGCACCACGTCGACTTGCAGTTGCAAAAGCTTGTTGGCTTCCGTCCACCAAGATTTTTGGGCTCCAAGTATCCCCAACCTCAAGCATCTCCAGTGACCAAGGTCTTCGTGCTCACCACATCACTTGCAACGTGGGCCTGCTTCTTTGGTGAGCTGCTCGAGGTCCTCTTGCGACTCCAGTGCCTCCGGCCTGTGGGTCGTATTGAGGTTCACTTTTGAACTCTGGGCTCCCCTAATTGCTCAGGGCCTGCTCTGATGTTCCTGTTTGTGGTGAGTCTGCTGGTCCCAACATTGCACCTTCTTCAACTTCCACATTGGTTGCAGTTGCCAAGGCTTGTTAGTTCTCCCGCCGGACACCGACCCCTCAACTCTCGACATCCGACGCGGGACAGCTCATGAACGGCTCCTGGTCTTCCACAGCATCGCCTGGTCCACACCACTGCAGTTTCAAGGTCACCGTCAGCTCTCCTGCAGCACCCGACATCCGTGGGTATTCGTCTTCCGTGCCTCCTGGTCACTCCTGAGTGGCATAGACTCTGTCCCCTCTGCTTGCAGGTTCTTCACATCTTGAATGCACCTTTGGGTTCCGCCGGACACTTTCACCTTCTCCAGCAGCGGCATCTTCCTGAAGTCTCCCATTGAGTTTGACGACGGTTTCCGATGCCACTTCACACCTATGCACCAGGCTTCCCTGGTGCAGGTAACCTGGTACCCAGGGTATCCACGGGTGGGGTGGCTCTTCAACCTCTTGTCTTCCACGGGGTTTCTTCAGGGTCCACTGGGAAGGGTCCTCTTTCTTTAAAATTGCAACCGCGACTTACACGTTGATTTGTATGAAGATCGGGGTTATGTTCCTACACTGCACACGACCTCCGTGGGGCTCCTAGATACTCACCTTGAGTGGTTCCTTGGGTCCCCAGCACTTCTACGTCCTCTGCCTATTGTCTTGACTCGAGTCGTGGTTTGCATCCCACTATTTTAGTACAAGGTTTGGTCTCCCCCTGGGGACCACTGTGTATTCTGTGCTACTCACCTGTTTCTATTGCAAAGTATTGTGTGCATTGTGAATATCTCCAGCTAGTAGATATCTGTATGTGTTAGTGTGTGGATTATAATAAATACATATTTTTATAAATACACTGTGTGGTTCTTTTTCACTTAATCTATACCTATAAGATTGTGTTCTGGTAAAACAAGCTGCTTTATACTCCTTCTGGACCTAGCCTGAAGGCTGCTCTCCACAGCTACCACCTAGAGATCTTTCTAAGGTTGTCTAAGACCACTAAAATCACCATAAGGGTTGTCCGGATCAGTGCAATGTGTCCACTTACATAAGTGTACATCATGTACTGGGCCAGCCTCTCACATTGGTGGTAGCGGTGGGATTTAAACCAGCATTGTTTCACCAGATAATCTTGATGTGGATTAATTGAAAAACCATCACTAATATTAGGCACATATAATACAAGCTTAGAATAATTAATTTCTACTGAACTTAGGGTTGAGTAGTTAAGTGTCTAGCACAACCCTTTCTCCAACCTCAGAGAGTTTAGTTCCCACTAGGTTAGGTAGGTGCAACACCTCACTACACCTAGTATGTCTTCTAAAGGAGATGCCAGTGGCTCTCGGCCTTCTAGATACAGTGACCTCATGTTCCAGGAACTGAGGGCCCTGTGTTCCTCTAGGAAGCTTAAGACAGGGAAAGGCCCTAATACTCAACACCTCCTAGATGACCTAGATTACTGTTGGATGACCTACAGAAAGCTAGTGGGTCAGATGAACAGGACAGAGTGGGTGGGCCAGGGACAGAAGATGGGTCAGGAGGGAACCCCCTTGTTGACCTTAATTCTGACCATGACCAGGAGGAGTCTCATGACTCCCACCTGGAGAACTCATATCCCCCAGAAGATAGTGCAGATGGCACAGAGGGTGACTCCAGAAGTCGGTCTCCCTTTGTTCCTCCTGGAAGGGTTCAGAGTAGACAAAGGCGGTCTAGATCCTCCTCTAGAGAATCCAATGCTCCAGGACATTCTATAGGGACCTCTATATCTAGTAAGAGGGATAACTCTTTTGACAGGGAGTACCAACTGCTTGAACTTGAGAAAGCAAGACTTAGGCAAGATCAGTTGGCCCTTGACGAAGAGTCCCTAGAAATCCAGAAAGCTAGGAAGAAACTGGGACTAGAGTCCCATGGTGGCAGCAACAGTGTCCTTAAGGGTTAGAGAAACTTATTTTGACCATAGGAACCTGAACAAGATAGTCCCTCCTTACCAGGCGGGGGATGACATCCATAAATGGATCATTGCTTTGGAGAGGGCCTGTAAAGTTCAGAGGGTACCTCAAGAGCAGTGGGCAGCTATCTTGTGGCTCTCCTTTGCTAACAACGGTAGAGATAAGCTCCTCACTGTTAAAGAAGAGGATGCTGACAGTTACTCAGTACTGAAGAGTGCTCTCATAGATGGGTTTGGCTTAACCACTAAACAGTATAGGATTAAGTTCAGAGACATCCAGAAGGCACACACCCAGGACTGGGTAGATTTTGTAGGCAGTGCTATTAAGGCTCTGGAAGGCTGGCATCATGGAAGCAAGGTACAGGACTACCAAGGATTGTACAATTTGATTATGAGGGAGCAGATCCTTAATAATTGTCAGAACCAGCTTTTGCATCAGTACCTGGAGGACTCTGATCTGACCTCTCCCCAAGAATTGGGAAAGAAGGCAGACAAATGGGTTCGCACCAGGGTTACGCAGAAAAACCATGGTAATGGAGGTGACCAGAAGAAGCAAGATTCTTCTAAATCTCAGGATAAGGATGGGGACAAAGCCAAAGATAAGAAAGAGTCTTCTCAAGGGCCCCAAAAACATGCATCTGGGGGTGAGTCCCAAAATTCCAAGAAGAACAAAAATAAACCTTGGTATTGCTTCTGTAAGGTGAAGACCCATTGGACAAAGGATGCTGATTGTCCAAAGGCCAAAGAAACTACTTCTACTACCACTGCCCGTAAGTCACCTGCTCCCCCTAGCACAAGTACAAGTGGTAGTACAGAAAACAAGGGATTAGTGAGGTTAACCTTGGCTACTGAGATGGGTTCTGACTTAGAACACCAGCTCAGGCTGTTTTAGTCTGTGATGGTGGCATGGATCTTGCCACCTTACTTGTCAGTCCCACTAACTTGGGCAAGTACAGACAACAGCCTTTCATCATCAATGGAAAAGAAGTAATGGCTTATAGGGATACAGGGGCCAGTGTCACTATGGTGACATAGAAACTTGTATCCCATGAACAGGTCATACTTGGACAAGTGTAATAAGTCACCAACGCTAGCAATGTCAGGACTGACCATTCCTTGGCAGTTGTGAATCTCAGCTGGGGAGGGGTAACTGGACCTAAGAGGGTTGTGGTATCTCCAGACCTACCTGTAGATTGTTTGTTGGGCAATGATCTAGAAACTTCAGCCTGGTCTGAAGTGGAGTTCAGGACTCATGCAGAGATGATGGGCATCTCTGCCCGGGTGTTTGCTGTCACCAGGGCTCAGGCCAAACAGCTCACCACTGAAAAAGCACTGGATCCTGGAAAAAAGGACCAGGTGCTTCCCAAGAGAAGGAGCAGGAAGGGTAAGGAATTGCCCTCATCACAAACTCTCAGTAAGGATCAGTCTCTTGAGGGAGATGATCTTAGTCCCTGTGAAGGAACTGTCTCAGAGGAGCTTGGGCCTGATCAGGCCGAGTTCTCAGGGGCAGGGGGCCCTTCCAGGGCAGATTTGAGTTTGGAGCAGCAGTCCTGCCCCTCTCTTGAACCCCTCAGACAGCAAGCTGCTGCTGAGGAAGCAGGGAATATCATTGGGTCCCATAGGATCTATTGAAAGGATGGACTTCTCTATTTTGAAGGTAGAGACCCCAAGCCTGGTGCCACCAGGAGGTTGGTAATACCCCAGAAGTTCAGAGGTTTCTTACTCACATTAGCACATGATATTCCTCTTGCAGGACACTTAGGGCAAAGCAAGACATGGGACAGGCTTGTCCCTCACTTTCACTGCCCCCTATGTCTGAAGACACAAAGGATTTTTGTCACTCCTGTGCCACTTGCCAAGCCAGTGGTAAGTCAGGTGGCACCACAAAGGTCCCCTTAATTCCACT
The DNA here is from genome assembly GCA_963921515.1 of Calotriton arnoldi. Taxonomy (NCBI): domain Eukaryota; kingdom Metazoa; phylum Chordata; class Amphibia; order Caudata; family Salamandridae; genus Calotriton; species Calotriton arnoldi. The sequence continues at coordinate 875,688 of CAWUFW010002558.1, read as the reverse complement.
TCCCGTGGTTGGGGTTCCCTTAGAGAGGGTAGGGATTGACATTGTTGGTCCCCTGAACCCTCCAACTGCATCTGGGCACAGTTATATACTAGTGGTGGTGGACCATGCCACTAGATACCCAGAAGCTATTCCTCTTGGGACCACCACAGCGCCTGTGGTGGCTAGGGCCCTCCTGGGAATCTTTTCCAGAGTGGGCTTCCCTAAGGAGGTCTTAGCTGACAGAGGTACCAACTTCATGTCAAGTTACATCACTGCAATGTGGAAAGAGTGTGGAGTAAACTACGTTTACCACACCCTACCATCCACAATGTAATGGGCTTGTTGAAAGGTTCAACAAGACCCTCAAGGGTATGATCATGGGACTCACAGAAAAGCTTAGGCGAAAATGGGATGTCTTACTACCCTGCCTTCTCTTTGCCTACAGAGAGGTTCCTCAGAAGGGGGTTGGCTACAGCCCATTTGAGCTTCTGTTTGGTCATTCAGTTAGGGGTCCACTGTGTCTAGTGAAGGAGGGCTGGGAGCAACCTCTCAAACTTCCTAAACAGGACATTATGGACTATGTTCTTGGCCTTCGTTCACGCATGGCTGAGTACATGAAGAATGCCAGCAAAAACCTGAAGGCCAGCCAAGAACTTCAGAAAGCTTGGCATGACCAAAAGGCTGTCTTGCCTGTTTACCAGCCAGGCCAGAAAGTGTGGGTTTTGGATCCTGTGGCCCCAGCAGCTCTCCAAGATAAGTGGAGTGGACCCCACACCATACTTGAACAAAAAGGTGAGGTCACCTACTTGGTGGACCTAGGTACTCCAAGGAGTCCCCACGGGATACTTCATGTGAACCGCCTGAAACCTTTTGTGGACAGGGCTGATACGGGCTCGCTCATGGCAACTGATGAGGGACAGGAGGAAGAGAGTGACTCTTTCCCTGATCTCCTCTCTCAGAACCCTGATGATGGATCAGTAGATGGAGTAGCCTTAGCAGGCAGCCTCACTGATCAACAGCAGACTGATTGCAGGCAAGTCCTCAATCAGTACAGAGGAATGTTCTCCCTGACACCCAGTCAAACCACCTGGTGTACCCATGAAGTGGACACAGGTGACTGTCGGCCTGTGAAGAGTAATATCTACAGCCTGACCATGTCAGGGACTGCATCAGGACAGAGGTCCAAAAGATGCTAGAATTGGGAGTCATTGAGCCTTCAGATAGAATGTTCTGGAGCCCCTGCAAAAGGCAGGCCTCTCCATCAAGGCCACTAAGTGCCGGATAGGGCAGAGCAAGGTTGTGTTCTTGGGTCACCTGGTAGGTTATGTTATGCGGTTTAATATAGCGCACAGCTGCCCCGGCAAAGGGGCGTCCCAGCGCTGAAGCAGAAAACTGCAGAACAATAGACAACAGACGCAGCCTATAGTGGAGGAAAGAGGTGCGTTTTGATAGCCTTACAGAATACCAGGTAGTTTTTCATACAGCGAATGGCGATGGGGAGCATATTCCAAAGTTTGGCTGCCAATACACAGAAGGAGCGTCCACCAGCACGAGCCCTCCTCGCCCGCGGAACAACCGCCAGATGCTTGCCCATAGACCGGAGTTGGCGGGAGGGGGTGTATAGTGTAAGCAGATTGGCCAAGATGTCTGGAGAGGAGAGATTTAAAATTTTGAAAGACTTGCAGAGCATCTTGAACTCTATGCGTTTAGCCACAGGCAACCAATGTAGCCGACGGATAGCACTGGAAGTGGGGCATGTCCTGGGCAGACCCAACAGGGTTCTAGCCGCAGCGTTCTGGACCCTTTGCAGTCTTGTAATTTCCGCCTTATTGGCTCCCAAGTAGAGTGAATTGGCATAATCCAATCTAGACAGAATGGAAGCCTGGACAATCACCTGCCTCATGGACGGGTCAAAAAACCCTAGCACTGGTTTGAGCCCCCGTAGAATGCCAAAGCAGGTTCCTGCTACTTTCTTTGTTTGTGTCTGAAAGCTAAGAGCGGAGACAACCCACACACCCAGATTTTTTACCACCTGTTTGGGGACGGGTGCACAGTCAGCTTAGCAGGCCACCAGCCCTCACTCCACAGCTCGGTGTCTCTCCCGACCAGCAGTACCTCGAACTTGCTGGCGTTGAGCTGAAGTCAGTGGCAGTCATCCACTCAGAGATGATCTCCAGATCCCTCTGGAACTTGCATGCGTCCTGCGCAGAGTCATCCGAGAGTGCCACTACCAACTGTGTGTCGTCCGCATAAGACACTGCTGTGAGCCCTCTGCTTTTTGCCACTACTGCCAATGGTTGTACATATGGATTACGGAAACGCCCTCTATGCCGGGATCAACAAGTCTCTGCTCCACAAACTCCAGACCATACAGAACACCGCAGCCAGACTCGTCCTCGGCATCCCTCGACACTAACACATCACCCAACACCTGCGGAACCTCCACTGGCTCCCCGTTGAGAAGAGAGTCACTTTCAAGATACTCACCCACACCTACAAATGCCTTCACAACACCGGACTCCAATATCTCAACGAGAGAATCTCCTTCCATGCACCCAAGAGAAACCTCCGATCTGCCGACCTCGCCGAAACACCGCACATATGCAGAGCCAGAACAGGTGGAAGAGCCTTCTCCTACATTGCGGCCAAGACCTGGAACGAGCTCCCGATCAACATCAGACGCGCCCCCTCCCTAACCATCCTCAGGAAGACACTCAAGACCTGGCTCTTCGACTGAACAGAGCTGCCCAAACCCCAGCGTCTTGAGACCCTCAGAGTGAGTAGCGCACTTACAATTCCCCTGATTGATTGATTTAACATGTAGAGGGGCACCGCGTCATTACGCGATGACCACCTCGAAACTGGCTGTAATGAACCCTGTTGTGTTTGATATCAAACATGTTGGAATCATACCCCCACATCGTAAACGGTGTGGGAGGTATGAGTCCAAGCACTGTAAATGCCCTCCGTTAGGCACTTGGTGCTCCCGGTACCAGTCTTCTAGACCCGCACAGCACAACATGGCTGCTGCTGACCAGAGACCCGATTCTGCCCTCCCGCTGCTGAGCCAAGCTCGAGCAGGGGAAGGCAGAACAATAGGCATCCTGTCACAGGGGGGTGTGACCACCTCCCAGACAGGGTTTAGTGTATTGGGGCAGGGTGGGAGCACTTGCCAGCACCACATAGTCTGCTTGCAGGGCACATTTGGTGCCCTTCATGCATAGTCCAGCTCAAACCAGTTCAGGGAACCATTGGCTCCCGCTCTGGCGCAAAACTGGACAAAGGACCTATTCAGCTGCCCAGTGCGAAGCATGTTGCAATTTAGAGGCGTAATAATAAAGTTCCAGATCCGCAAGGCCCATGCCTCCTTCCAGATGGTCCCGCTTAAGTAGTGGCAATGCCACTCTGCTCCTCTTCCCAGCCCACCCCAATGAGATCACGGGGCTGTCAAGTGTTTTAAAAAGGCTACACTGCGGGGCATAGAGCGCGTTTTGAACTACATAGAGACACAGAGGTAGGAACACCATCTTCGCCACTACGATTCTCCCTGCCATAGATAGTGGCACTGTGTTCCAGAATTGTACTGACTTTAATCCGCTAAACAGCGGCTCAATACTTTATCGACGCTGACTATCCAGCAAGTGTCCTACCATAATGCTGAGGTATCAGAATGCCCAAGTCTCCCATCGCAGACCTAGCTGATCTAGATCCCCTTCTGGGGTCTCCCTCAATGCTCCCAATGGGAGCATTGAGGGAGACTGCGGTTAATGCGCAGTCCTGCCACCGTTCCAAAATCTTCCAATTATGCTTCGGCACCACCTCAACAGGATGTTGCAAGTAAAACAGAACATATAGAGAGGTAAGGTGTGTGGAATCCCCCCACCGCTATACCAAAGCCCCCCATTTCACTTCTAACTGGAGGCTCCAGCTCCGATGCGAAAAGAAGCAGGGATAGGGGCAAATCTGTCTCGTACCCCATCTCACATCCCACTCATCAGACACCAATGCACCACTCCGCACCCTGGCCCAAGTAGCCGTGTACAATAGGCTCACCCACTTGCAAAAGTGTGACCCAAAGCCCATCCTTCGAAGCACCTGCAGCAAATAAGTCCACTCCAGCATATCAAATGCTTTAGTGATCTCCACTGATGCCAAAGCCAGGTCCTCCCCACTCTGGTGCATCACATGCGCAAGCTGTTGCAAGTTGAGGGCTGTGCTGCGCCTAGGCATAAAGCCGTACTGATCTGCATGTATCAGTGTACCCACCACACTGCTCAACTGTTCCGCAAGGACCTTACACAGCACCTTTGCATCAACATTGAGCATGGTAAGGGGCCTATAGGAGGTTGGACTCATCACGTCACTCCCCGGCTTCAGGACCATACTGATCACGCCTTCCCTGAGGGGCAAAATACCCTTATCCCACGCCTCCTGATACACCTCGAGCAATGGTTTTGCCAATTGTGCCGCGTAAACCTAGTAAAATCCCACAGGGAAGCTTTCCCCCTATTTATTTTGCCTAAAACCTCCTTTAACTCTTCTAGGATAATGTCCACCTCCATTTCCTCTCTCAGCAAAGGAGACAACCCAGGCAACTCCACACTGTCCAGATATCTGTCCACCACTGCTGCATCAACCTCCACTCCTCCCCTAGGGAGCCATTAATGACCTGCTGGGATGTGGCTAATGACCCATCCCTTCTTCGGAGAGCCACAATAGGGGTTTTATCCACCTAGCCTTTGACCATCCAGGCCAGCAACTTCCTAGGTTTACCCTCCTCCCGATACAATTGCTGTCTATATTCCCAACACGTGAATTTGTCAAGCCTACCCAACGTGTTCCCCAAACATCTCCTAAGATTCACAAGTGTCTCCCCTGCGTCTGGGACTTCAATCTCCCTCTCTGGTTCTCTGCCAGTTTGCACTCTATGGCCCTGAGTTCGCTCTGCAGTTGCCTTCGTAGACCACACACCTTACCAAGACACTCCCCCTAAGGACCGCTTTGAGTGCCTCCCACTCATTACCTCTACTATCCAAAGAACCCCAGTCACCCGCTAAACACTCTTTTCTCCTATATCTGCCTGAATGGTTCATCTAGCAGGGCATCCATTGGCAATCGCCAATATCTTCACCCCTCCCATATCCCTGCCCCTCCCCACTCCAACAGAAGAAGGGAGTGAACAGATAAATACCTGCCCAAATAGGTAGCCGTCTGTATTTCAGCTCGGATGTCAGCAGTTCCCAGGGCCCGATCCAACCGTCTGTAAGTGCCCTGGGTGTCAGAGAAACAGGAATACTCCCTTTTGGCCGGGTACAATTCCTTTCAAATGTCCTCACAGTCCAGGTTACGCATGACTACTGCTAGCTTTTCTGTCATACCAGGTTTGGTTAGGGCATGGGGGGGGGGGGGCGTTTGTCCATATCTGCGTTAAGAACTCAATTGACGTCTCCAACTCACAACAGGCGCTTGGCCATGTTATCCGTCACTAGCGACTGCAAGCACGGAAAGATCTCCCCCTATCAGCCACATTGGGGGCGTATATGTTTAAAATAGTCATATCCACACAATCCATCGCCCACCTGGATCGGCTTCTGAGTAAATCAGTCTAAAAGTAACCCCGAAACCACCCAGATGAGCACCCCTCATGCATAGGAGGAATACGTGGAGGACAATAATTGACCCGTCCATTTTTTCTTCAATTTTTCCACCTACCCCTCCATGAGGCTATACTCACTCCAGTGCACCTCAAGTAGGAGAGCACCCTGTGCCTTTTCATGTTTTCACATAGGTACCCAGGCCCCTCACGTTTCATGTGACTCTTATATGCCGCATCATACAGACTATGAGCACCAAACTGTTCCCATCGCCACAAGACTACCCCCCTCCCTACAGGGTTGATACCTTCCCCTTCCTGCAATGCGACAATATGTGTACCATTTGTGTTTTGCCCAAATCATAGCATATACCAAAACAAGAACAAAACACCTCTGAAATAGAAAACCCCAACCCCCACCATCCTACCCCGGGCAATCACTAAACGGCAAAGAACATACAATATGTGGTTTCCCACCATCCTGTGCTAAAAACAACACAGTTACCCTATCCCCATCAAACTTGCTGGCACTCTGCCCAGAGAACAAGAGCCCAACATTCACACAAAATAAACTATACTCATCCCCCCAATGCTCAGGAGCGAGACAGGCCAGTGCTACCCCCGCCCAACTCAGGGTAGAGTCTCACACCAGATCTCACTCCAGCTGTTCTTAAAAGCCCTAAAGAACTCCCTGTAGAGGTCAGACATGAAAATACAATACTGAGTGTTTACAGTGAATGCGCCATATACAGCACCTTGTGACTATACTTCTTAGAAGCCTGTACAGGGCCACACTTCTCTCTGCCCAACCCCATAGCATACTTACGCACCAGGACCATGATCAATCACACCCCACAAATGTCAACTGGCAGTCTCACTCAGACTGGGAGGCGGCAGTTCGCAATGGAGTCGTGACCATGCCCTCCACCTCTCCACCCGGATGGCAGGGCAAGCCAGCCCCATCCATCTGCTCAGCTGCTAGCGTGCCATCCTCTTGTACAACATTTTGTGACAGTGCTGCTGCCAGATGAAGACAGTTCCTGGGATTTGCTGCGGTGTGCATTCCCTGGTCCCCTCATCAGTCTCCCATGGCTTGCTCTCATCATCCCTTGTTCTCTGCATGGCACCTTGTCTCATTGTGCAAGCCAGGACCAAACATCCTCAGGCCTCTCAAAAAAATGTGTTTTGCTTTGGGCTACCACCCGTAGTCTAGCCGGGAACAGCAGCTTGTAGACAGTCCCAAATTCCTGAGATTTGGTTTGACTTCCATAAACAACTTGTGCTGGAACTGCACCTTACGGGTATAATCTGGGAGAACGGCAGTACGATGATTCTCATACTTCAAAGTCCCTGACTCGCGGGTAGCCCTGAGGTTGCAGTCTCTGTCCCGATAATTATAAATCCATGCTATGAGGAGCCGCCTCCGGCGGGGGCGCATCACCAGACCTAGATGCGCTCTTTCAACTGCAAACATACCCTCCGCTTTATGGGTTTTAGGAATTCAATTCTCTAGGAAGCTCTTGGTTGACCCTCCTCCCGCACATTCGGGAATCCCCACCAGGCGCATATTAATATGACGGGACCTGCCCTCAGCGTCCTGCGCCACTTCTTCCAGCGTCTTAGTAGTGGCTGTGAGTCTTGCAACCTGTTCCTTAAGAGTGGCAACATCCTGGCCCATCCCGTCGATGGACTGCTCCGCAACCGTCTCCCTCTCCGAGACATTTCAAAGATCTATGTGCAGAAGGCTGACTTCAATTGCAACAGTGCCAATCTTACCCTTCAAGGCAGTGCAGGACTCCTGCATCGCTTCCAGCAATGCTGCTGTCGATGGCTCCTCCTCCGGGCCCAGCATCGGGGGCCCCGTCTGGCACATGCTACTTCGGCAGTAGGCTCTGCGGGAAGGCGTATTAAGTGTTGGTATTGCTCTACTGTCCCTTGGGTACTTTATCCTTCCCCATGACTGGCCTCAGGGGCCATTATAGCACTGGAGCCCCACAGAACCCACTCACCTATAACCAATGCCTGCTCCAACCTCAGATGGACTCCTAGTCGCTCTCAGGTATTGTTCACCGCACCTGGTTCAAATTGTGCCCCAGGCAATGCACAACACTCCTGGCTTCGTTCACCCACTGGCAGTCATGTCCGGAGCAGGATGCTCCAAGCAGCCCGCTCACACCAGGTCTGCCCAAGTCCTCCACACCACGCCGCCAGCAGCATTCCACAGCTCTGCACTCGCGTTCTTAGCTGTCTTCTATATCAAGCTGCCCAAAGAGTGCTTCTTCCACAAATGATGTCCACGTACTGAGCCTTCCCTCCCCCCTGTATCCAAGCTCCTCTCAATAGAGACCTGCTCCTTTCAGGCTTAATATATGGGGGAGGCCCCTCTGCCACACCACTCTGTTCAGGAAGCGAGAGCCCCCAGCGGCAGGCCCCAAAGTGTCGCAGGACCCGTGCACAAAGACGGACAAACTGAGGCTTAATATTTTCCCCAGTGGGGTGCCACACGGGCAGGTCCAACAATATCCCGACCCACCTGCAGGCAGGGCCTCGGACTGCCAGGCACAGGCCGTCCTCACCTGCGCAATCCTTCAGGAGGGCCCAACAGCCCCAAGGCCCCGCATCAGGCTCCCTCTGTCCCAGCAATGACGGGGCCTTCTGCTCCAGCTGCCAGACCCTGGGAGCCAGCCCTGCCATGTGTCACACATCTCGCGTTACACTAACTCATTTTAAGTTAGATTACCGCATGTAAAACGATTGTCACGCAAGTAGGTCCAGGGGCACCAGGAAGCAGGTGTTCACGGTTTTCATGGTTTGTAGAGTCCGATATTTCCTATGGTTAAAGGAACACAAAGCAGGCAGCGCACAGCAGCCAATGCGAGTTCTGCTGTGCTTTAATGGTACCAGGCTTGTTCACCCATAGGTAGCTTATTTCAGAAAACATAAAGAGATACACCATCAGCAGAGAGCGACGCTTGAGACTGAAACGGTCGCCTCTAATTCTGGCTTTGAAACTCAACGGCTGACCTCGCCCCTTCTTTTCTATCCCTCTCTTTGGGACACATTGTGCAGTGCTAGAAGTTCATTTCAATGGACGAGCCTCTCTTACGGAGTATGTGAGTATTTTCATGGTACATTGCTGCCACCCGGTGGCCATTATAGAAAACGTTTGCAATACGACATGTGAAAACATGGGCCAGACGTATGAAGGAAGACGCATTTTGCAGTCAGAAGTAGCCTGGGGACATCAGGAGCATCATCGCCCACTGCTCAAGGCCAGCAGTTAAACAAGCATTGGAAATGCAATAGGTCTCACATTTGCTTGAGTTAAGATATTGGTGTTGTAAATGACAATGTCTTTTACTCGTGTTATGGAGTGTATGTATGTGGTGTGTAGTGGAATTATGTGGGTTGGATTGAATTGTTAATTGTGGAATTGTGTGGCATGGAATTGTGTGGTGTGGAGTGGATTTGTGTAGTGGAATTATGTAAATAGCAATTATGTGGTATTGAGCGCACTGGAATTATATGGAGTGGGATTGTGTGTTATGGAATGTAATTATGTGAAATGGTATTTTGTGTGGTGGAGTGGTATGTAGTGGAGTTTAATTATGTGGTGTGCTGTTGAATTTTGTGGAATTCTGTGGTGTGGATTGGATGTATGTTGTGTAATTGAATGATGTGGTTTGGTGTTGAATTATGTGATATGGATTATAAATGTGTGGAGTTGAATTGTGTAGTATGGACGTTTTGCGATAGCTTTGCCTTTCTGGTGGCAAAAAAAACCAAATAGGTAGGAGCTAAGCTCCAGATCTGTGTCTTTGGGTGTTAAAAAAGACACATAACTGGAGCCTTAATGGGGCTCTTTGTCATAGCAGGGAGGGCTTTTCTGAGGGAGGAAGTAAATGCTTGATAATGGTGGTGGTAGTGAAATTAGCATCACTCAGGGACTTGTTATGGGCAGTGGCGGGCGGTGACCCTCAACACTGGAGAGGCGTTGAGGGGACTGAGGGCCAAACCCAGTGGGGGCCAAAAAGATTTTTTTTTTTATATTACATTTACTTACCCGTGTTTCACTCTCCTACATCTTTTTCTTCTTTCTTCTTGGATGCCGTCAGAGTGACAGCACCTCGTGGAGCCTCAGGCAAATCCTCTGCAAATCCTGCAGATGAGCAGCATGAGAGCAGCGCCAGGGTTGGCTGGAGCAGGCTGCCTCAATGCTCCAGCAGGCACAGGAGCCCTGTGCCTGCACTCCACCCAGCTGTCTGAGACAGTACTTCGATGAAATACTGTGAACATATATTCAAGCAATACTTGATTCTCGCTTTGAGGAACATAATATAAGCTAAATGTGCTTCCTATATATCACACGTTGCTACTTTTGATTAATGCATGGAACGCAAACAGGGTAATACCCAGGGGAGAAAAGACAGAACATGCAAAACATCCCAGAATGATAATAAAGGTATCTGCAGTAAATATATTGGTAAATAAATGTGACGCTCCATGCGCATGTCAGGCTGGCCGTCGCAAGATAGCCAGCAAAAGTGAATAGTACAGTGTAAACTGGTGGAGTTAGTACTACTCCCCTTCTGCCAGTCAGCAGCAATGCCCCATCCTCCACACACTGCTCGGGCTGGGAGCAGTGAGAAATAAAATGGTAATTCATTTTATTACTATTATATTTTTCACTTTTGCTGCACTGGCAGCAGGGGGGGGGAGGAGATACTCCTCTGCTCTGATGGGGGAGGCCGCCGCTGGTTATAGGTATTTTAATGGGCTTGAACTCAACGCTCCTGGGTGCCCACTGTGGGGATGGAACAGATGTAAACACTGAAAATGGCATCCAGAGTCCCCATTCAGGTAGTAAAAACATCCATATTTGGGGTGCAGAGGCCCCCTCACAGTTTTGGCTCCCAGTGGCACTGCACCTGCTGCACCATGGATAGGTACGTCCCTGGGCGCCCAGAGAGCCAAGTCTTAAGGAGTTTCCATAAACTGGATGAAGAGGTATCAATCATCAGGAGTCTGATGAATGCCCGAAGATACAGGTGCTGGCCCTGGGTGCATTAAGTAGAGTTATATGAGCAGGCCAGTACATACATCCTGCTGTAAGCCATAGAGACTCTTGAACCTGTGATAGGTGGCCCTCCTGGTGATATTCATGCCCTTAAAGGAACCAATGTCAGTGTGCGCCTGATAGGGATATGTTCTCGAGCTTCCGAGTCGTGTCCGAGCTGTACTCTGATCAGAAGTTTCACTAGAGCCGCCAGATATGGGCGTCACCAGGGGTCGTCCGGGACTGCACTATGTACATGGAACTGTTGATCAATAAAATGCATGAAATGAAAATTAAAGGACATTCACTAGTGCATAAGGGAGAGCCGTCAGTCGGGGGAACGAAGCATCTGCCCGTGTGCGGGAGCTTGCGGATCACCGGGCATGCTTCTCATTGGGTAATCCACCGGCCTGGGCCCTTCCCCGGCGCCATATTTGTTGGCAGATGTTGCCACTTCTCAGGGACCGAGGACATTAGAAGAGCTGGGGACGTGACGAGGAGCCCCCCGCTTGGTGTTTGCTGTACCCCCGGAAGGGGGCGCTCTGCATTGCCTGAAACATCCTCGCCCCCAAACAGAAAGGAACGGTCACATATTAGTTATTCTTGGTGGAAGGGCCACCTCTAGCCAACAATTGTAGGGTGTGCAAAGCATTTGTCTAGATTATGTTGATCTTCCCTTCAAAGTGTGCACTGGGTGCCAATTAGAAGCATTTGAAGTGAAGTCGTTCAACGTGTATGTAGTGTGTACTTTGCATAGCATGTCCGTGTGGTGTGTGCTGTGTAATTTAGTTTATATTTTGTCTGTGTTGTGTTTAGTTTGTGTGCTTAAGCATGTGGAATGTGTGTCTGTGTGTGTGCGTACTCTGTGTTGTCTGTCTTGTGTGTATTACGCATAATGTGTGTGTTGTGTGTTGATGCCTGATGTGTGTGTAGATGGTGTTTCTGTGTGTGTGTGTGTGTGTGTATGTACGTTTTACGTAGTTTGTGTGTGACTGTTTTATGTGTTTGGTGGGTGTATGTGTGTTTACGCTTGTTTATGTACTGAAAGTGTGAGTGCCCACTTTGGCACAAGTGAGTGCACTCTCACACACAGCGGGTACAGACGCCTCCTGAGAGTGCAGCCAGGGGGGTCCAGGCCCCCGGGTGTACTGGAGGGGACCAAAAGCAAAGCAATGAGCAAAGGCCTGCCAAAAGCTATGTACAATAAATCTGTGACCCGTCCCAAACCTCTCCTCTCCAAATACTTATTATTAAATCAACTTTAATGAAGCCACCCAACCCTATGCATTTCCATATTAATAGACTTGAACCTGCTTGCCACAATGGGGGAAGGGGTGGGAGGTTCCTGAACCTCAAGTGCTGTCTGCAGATTACAAAGACCCCTCCTTCAAGACGGGCCCTTCGCCTGCAGTGCAGCAGAGACATCCTGCTCCAGAGAGGCAGCCTAGGGGTTACAGCAGGTCTGCGCCGTGGCCCGTCAGAAGAGGGCTGGCCTCTGTGCTCCTCATATCATCAACTCTAAAATGATTGCGTAGGTCTTTCTGACCTTACGCTATGGTATCTCTGCTTCCTGTATATACCCATATTGAGGTATGCGGGAGGCATATCTACAACGAGGCGCAGCAAGGAGGGATGAGAATTACTTCTGAACCATGCTCCGCATTTCAACAATTCTCCGCAGTCTTTGTACAGTTCTCCGTAACCTTGCACAGCTGCATCATTGGTTCCTGGGACATATTAGGGTAAGGGGAGGCATATCTGCAGCGAGGCGCAGCGAGGACAGCTGAGAGCTGCTTTCTCAGTCGATCTCTGCATGTCAACAATTCTCTGCAGTGTTTGTGGAGGTCTCTGTAACCTTACACATCGGCATCGCTGCTTCCTCATAAGATGGTACATTGAGCTATGGGGGAAGTCATATGTGCATCGAGGCACCGCAAGGAGGGCTGGCAATTACTTTTCAGCTGTGCTCTTCATTTCACCAGTTCTCTGCAGTCTTTGAGCAGGCCTCTGTAACCTAACTCAGCTGCATCTCTGCCTTTTCAGAAGGTGGTATTTATTTATTTTATTTATTTATTTATTTAATGCATTTTTATATAGCGCAGACTTTACCCAAAGGTGTCAGAGCGCTTCACAATAGAACCAAGTACGTTACATGAGGAGAATATTACATATTTACATGATACGGAGAAACAAGAAAAGGTCAAATAAAACAATAGATGTCAGTCACACAAAAAACACAATAGGATGAAGATTGTACGGGCATAGGTTACACATTTACAATAATGAAAGAACTTCCTTGAGGGACATGAAAATGGTTGTATTGGTTCTGGAAGTGTGTTTGGAAGAGAAGAGATTTGAGGTCGGTTTTGAAGGTCCGGGTAGAGGTGGTGGTGCGGAGTAGTGGAGGAAGCGAGTTCCAGATTCTCACCGCAAGGCATATCTGCAAAGAGGTCCAGCGAGGAGGAATGAGAGTTGGTTCTCAGCCGCGGCTCACATTTCATCAACTAAACTCTCTGTTTGTGTGCATGTTTCTCTTATTTGACACAGCCGCATCTCCTCCTTCTCTGGGAGGGGCAATTGGAGGGGGCGAGCAGCTCAGAGAGGATGCTTTTCATGTACCTTCACACACATCTAGCGGGTTGAAGCTTGCTTACACGGCAAAGACGGCGCTGATGTTACACAGATGCTTGGAGGGGGTGGGGGCATCTTGTTACCTCACTCAGTGCGGGGTAAACTGGCCAAAGCAGGGCCTGTTGGGGGTGTGGGTGCAGGAAACATTATCCTTAGAGGCAGTGCTTTAAATGGGGAAAAATAAGTGCAGGTACTCATTAAAATAGAGATGTGGCAAGTGGGCGGGGCAAGGGGCGGGGCACGGGGCGGGGCTAAGGGCAAAATATCATAATACATAGAAACTTCTGTACCAGTTGCAAACTTCTGTACCAGTTGCAGCACGTATTAAAACACATGAGAAATGTGTTTATGTAAAAAAACACAGATTAACTCATAACACAAAATGAAAGTCGTGATGGCACTTTCACCCGAATGGTTGCTGCGCACCTGATTGACAGTGCAGGGTCTGTCTAGAGACCCTGTCCTGTTAATCACAGCGTGACACAGGCCCTCTCACCCTACTGCAGTTTGGGGACATTCAAATGGGCGCTGCTGGAATCTTCACCAGCAACTCTGCAAAAGGATACTTCAGCCGAGTTAATTACAAGCTGCTCGGAAGCAGAGCAGCCTCTGCCCTGGATCAGCAACCTAACCTGAGCCTTCCGTGCCGTGGATCAGGGTACAGGTACTCTCCCTGGCTACAGAGAAGTGCCGGTACTGACGGCAAAAAACTTCGGAAGTGCCGGTACTCAGTACCGGTGAGGACCGGCCCATTTAAAGCACTGGGCTCAGTTAATTAACAGAGAATGCACAGGCGTGCCTGCGCTTTTTTAGAGTCCAGACTCTGGATCTAAGGAAGTTTTATTCCACTGCCTTTTCCTGCAGGTGCTCCGAGGCAACAGAATTTGTAATAATACACCGTTGCTGGAGGCTGCTATTTTGTGTAACTCGACTGCCTGTCTAAAACCTTACTTTGTTCAAGTGCAAAAATTGAATTGGTGAATGATGATCTTTTAATAATAATCTGATTTATAAAGCACATAGTTTCTCCCAAAGGCGTGTCCCTGTGCTGGAGGAAAACCCAGAAACCTACAGCCCAACGATCCTCACCTATAAATAGATGCAAAGCCAGCGAACTACCACCACCCTACCTTACCCAACATGACCTTGTACCAGAACAAATTGAAACAGCCATATTTTGAGCTTCTTATTAAAGGCGTTTTACGAAGGTTCCCGCCTGAGCTGTAAAGGCAGAGAATTCCACAGCTTGATGGTTATCTTTTCACCTAATTTCTATCTGAATTCTGCTACTGCCGCTACCTGCACCTTTGCACACCCTGTTCCTACAATTCCTTCAGTGGCTGCATCCTGGCCACACACATCTTAAATGCCCAAACCATGCCTTCCTCCATTGCCTACTCTGCATCTTGTATGACCATTGGCATCTTTTTCAGCACCTTATTTTGTATCTCTTTGTTTCCTGCCTCCCTGAAGCTCCCCCCCTGTCCGTCGGAAGCAGTCACCTGCATCTGTATGTTGCACCCATGTTCGCCTCCTTTCCCTTCTCTTTGCTGCTTGACCACTTATAAGGTCCCAAAGGCGGGACCTATTGGCTATGCCAATGCTTGTTTTTTTAGGCACGAGGACATTGGGGGTGCGCGCAGGGCACTCACCTACAGAGTGGCAGAAAGTTCCTTGTGGCTGGGTTCTCAATCGGACTGGCACTGGCGCTTATGGGAAACCTGCTTTTTGCTCGCTGGCGGCATTTTATGGCTGTTTCCCTTTCTCCTGTGCTCGCAAATTAGAAAGGGAAAGCCAGAGCAAACTGTGCTTTTAAAGGGCTTCCCTGGCTTCCTCTTTCTTCCCACCGCACAGCTACCTGGGGGGTGACGTCACACGTTGCTCTGCCCTGGGGCGTCACTGCCACCCTCTGTGAAATTAACATCATGTGAGCATGCGCCGCAGTGTAGAAATGCGATGCATGCTCACATAACTATTTGTGTCCTAAAATGAAGCCTTGTTACAGTGAGTACCGGTACTCTCGTTATTAACGGAGAAGTGCCGGTACTCTAGAGGGGAAAAAAAAGAAGTGCCGGTACTCAGTACCGGTGAGTACCGGCCCATTTAAAGCACTGCTTAGAGGGAACTTAAGCAAACAGGACCAATCACGATGAGCCGCAACTGGAGCCTGCTTTCCTGCCCCATGAACTACCCAGACACATAAAATAAAGTTCACTTTTGTGTTTGGAGAGGGCACACACCTCGTACCTAAACAAACCGTAAGAGAAAGAGGGGGCATTCTGGTCCGAAGGGCACACACTACCTACATTCATTCATTATACTTAGTAATACCATAACATGCATAAAGCCATTATTGCTTTTAAGTTTTGTGTTAAAAGCAGGCAGAGTATGGTGCGCCATCAGTGATCAGTTGTCTTGCCGTGTATTCATTGTGTGTGCGGTTGTGGGCCGACGGCGGTCATTAAACTATATATGTTCATCTGTCTAATTAATGTTCTATTTAAAATAATAAAAGTGGTGTATATGATGAAGGCATGTTCAGCCTTCGTCTATTCACACGTAATGGCTGTTTATTGGGTAAAAGCACACTGGTATGTTATGGTGCACAAGTGTCATATAAAACGTTGAGTAAATAAAGGGCATAATTCACCCATGACAGGCCTTTTACACGTCACTGCTTGGTACCCCACTGCTTCTGGTTGAGGCACTGAACAGGCTTCTAGGCGCAGCACGAATCCCTCTGCTGAGTAGTGGTGCAGGCGCATGTACCCTGCGCTGGAACCGGGCAGAACACACTTTCAATGTAAAACAAGAAAATATCATTAATCTGTTGGCACTTTTCTGCCAGAGAGAAGTCAAAAATGCAGATCAGAAAAATACTCCTACATATTCCTTTAATTTCACAACTTCCAGCCTGTATGCGAATAAATTAAAGTCCACGTGAAAGGAACATAAACAGCCGTTAAAAATTCCCGTTTTATCATCACAAATTCTTTCAATGTTTTAAAGTGTGTGTAAAGTCAGCCATTGCTGCCCCTTCCTGTGTCTCGGCACAACAAGCAAAGCCGGCTCCACACATGTGCCAGCTTGTGCTACACTGCTGCCTGCAGCAAGATGCCTGAAAACAACATGACGACATTGCACTGCAGGCCTTTGATTCATCAACACATGTGCAGGTAAATAAAAACACCAAAAGAGCACAGGCCGCCGTACCGTGATACACCCTCCGAAAATACGGGCCCCTGCACCGTATAGTGCCTATAGACAATACAATCAGAATTGTACACAGGCCATGCATTGTGCAAAGGGAAAAGCGCTTTCTAATGGAGTGCACTGCTAAACAAGCCTTCTTTTCTCACTTTGTCTCCGCGCCTTCCTCTGCCGTTTGCCAGTCTTGTGTTTTGTTACAGAGGGAAGGGCTGCAGGCACAGTAAGAAAAGAAGACATGGCAAAATGAAACCAAAAGTTAACTAGAGCCTACAAAACTTTGTAATTTTCTTTGTCCTGTTGAGCACCGTGGAGTACAACAGCTGTTTTTCTCTGGCTTGGGAGGGAGGAATGCTGCAATAATAAAATGCAGGCAGCTACGAAGCATCCCCATGTAACACAAGCAGGACATAAATAATAAAGTAGTCCCTCAAACCAAGAGATAAAGAACCAGAGTGTAAAAATACAGTACTAAGTACCTGCTCTGTGAGAGTAAAACAAAAGAGCAAAAGGAGGGACAAAGAGGCAGGACTGGCTACTAGCAAGCAAGGATTTTTAAAGGACACTGAAACAAACAAATGAAAAGCAGGGGGATGACTTTAATCCCACAAGAGAAGTATATACTAAAGTATATTCAATAGAGTCTCGAATGCTCGACCTAAAAATAAAATGATAATTATACAATTGTATTATCATTTTGTTTTTTAAGTGACTGGCTGAGCCATGCGTGTGTAGGGTGGGGCGGGGCTGGGCCATGGCAGGGAGGAGTGGTGGGCACTGTAAGTGCGCATGTCGGTTTGGCCGACCGTCTTAGGCCGGCCAAACAGACATGCGCACTCAGGTTTCTCCAACCCAGCTGTATTCTACAGCCGATTGGAGAAACAGCACAGGCTCCCTGTTCCTGAGAGAGCATCAAACCAGCCCGCTCAGGCCAATCCCAGCGCTGCTCTCATAGAATGAGAGCAGCGTCTGGATTGGATGGCAAGTCTGTCCCAGAGACTGCTGGGAGCAGCAGGAGAGCAGAGGAGCTGCGAGGTGGCCGGCAGCAGAAGGTAAGTCTGTATTAATCCCCTTGTATCCATTGCCCCACACCATGGCTCCCCACCAAATATTTGAAGAAGCTGCGACTGGGGACCATATATACAAAACATGTTTGCCGTCCATTTCGGACCACCAAAATAGTTCCGTATGTACAAATGCGAAATTGCAATTCAGTAACAATCTCAATTTGGTTTAGCGATTCGGTTTTTGGAAGAGGAATGTTTAGGGCGTCCCTTCCAAATACTGAACTGCAGTGCTGTGTATGAATGTTTTGCAACCGACTAAAAAGTAGCGGTATCCATTTGCAAATGGGAAGGGGGTCTCCACAGGACCTCTTCCCCTCTGTGAATGTATAAAACAATGGGTTAGATGTACAAATCATTTTTACAGAATTGGACCTTCTGCGACTGCAAAAATGCTTTTTTGAAATGTACAAACACCAAATTGCAATGTGATAACTTGTTAGCGAACCGCAGTTTGGGTTTGCGACCCAAACAGAATCACTATTTGGAGGGCCATTACATAAGAATCGGGTAACTCAGTAGGCCGTAGGACCTGGGTACAGTGCATTTGACAAAAGAGTTGGTCCTAATGGATAATCTAGTCTAGATATGGCAATTAAATTAGCCTATCCTGACTCTATACCAGTAGTCATACAACCCCAATCCAAGGGAGAGGGGAAAGTACTATTCCTGAGAGCCTAGGGAAGGATATGTCACCATTACAACACACCAACACAAAGATCAATGAAGTTAATTCAAAATTGTATTGAAGTTAAATACATACACACATATACACACACACATATATATATATATATATATATATATATATATATATGTATATATATAGCGGCTGCTGACATTTGAAAGTGGTGAGGCGTACAATTTGTGGCGGAGTGCACCACGGCAAGCAAGCGTAGTGAGGGAGCCCGAGCAACCTAAGGGGGGTTCGGGTGGGTTCTCCCCCCTAGAACATTTTGAAAAAAGAGTGGGCAAATGGTGCATTTTCAAGCAAATTTGAGAACGCAAGAAGGTTAATAAAGCAGTATTGAAAGTGTAGTTATTACATTAATAAAGAGATGTCATATAATAACATAGGTAGCTGCTTTTTCAGTATAACCACAGAGCTGCATAACAGACTTCGAGATAATAATACTGAGTACCTCGCAGACTTTTTTTTTTATCATACAACTGAGCAGGTCACAAACTAGCAGCATTCAAGAAATGTTAGGATTAAAATATTGTTCACCTTTTTTGTAGACAAAATCAGCACGTCTGTCTTTAATAGCTGCGAACTGCTCAATGACTTGAACATTAAAGTCTGGGATTCTTTTGAAAAGGCCTCTCTCTATAGAGAGCATTGCTAAAGCATTCAGTCTTTCCTCAGTCATGGTATACGTTAGGGATGTTTTGATTCTGTTTAAAGTGGAAAAACATCGTTTCGACTCTGCTGTTGTCATAGGAGTGGTAATGACTATTTTTAGTAAAGCGACCAGTTACGCGATAGAGAGAACGGACTTCAACTGAGAGCCGGAGCCTGGGAGCCAGACGCCGGAGAAGCTGCTGACGGTGTGAGTGAGGCGAGTGAGGCGAGTACGCGAGCGAGAGACGGGGCGGGAGAGCCAGTATTACCAAGGCCCCCAGAGCCCCCCTGTGCCCCCTGAGCGGCACCCGCAGCGGCACCCGCAACTGCAGCCGCAGCCCCGCTCTCTTTCATCGAGGCGCGAGTCGTCTCTGCACCAGCCGCTCCAGCAGTCTTACAGCTCCGGTGCCGAGCGTGCTGAGCGTACCACGGCGAAGGGAGCCGAGAGTTGAGAGCAGCAGAGCAGTGAGCAGAGAGGCATCTCGGGAACTCGGGATCACGATCACACCCGGCTCCCGCAGCCTCGCCGGCTCCTGCAGCCTCGCCTTTCCTCGTAATTCCAGTAACTCCCGTAACTCCAGTAAGCTCCCACGAAAAGAAAGAAAGAAAGAAAGAACAATACTAGCCAGCGGGGCAGGCGACCATAACGAGTGCTATCGCCATTAGCAGGCGGAAGCAGAGAGTGTGCCCAGGCAGGCGCGGAGGCGGTCCGGTTAGACCCGGGTGCAGCCTGCGCCTGCCTGTTGAGACCCACTCGCTATTTTTGGTCAAAATACCATCAAAATTCCATCAAACTTTACCAAGGCTGACGAAGGAGTAGATAAGAGAATGACCTGCAGTAGTGCAACAGCACCAGCAGGGGGCCAGTAGCAGATGCCAGATACAGAGGATTTATAACGTACCACAGCGTACTAAAGTGGAAGCGGAAGTGGAGGTAAACCGGTTTGTCTCTCCAGCTACCCAGCATCTTTCCCTCCTTTTCGCCCCCTCTTCTTCCATAACCTAACCCTCGTTCAGAGGCAGAGAGAGGCCAGAGTGGGGCTAAGGGGGGGTCACAACAATTTTCGGGTAAACCTCAAAGGAAGGGATACGCCAATAAGAGACTGTGACCAGTAGCCTCCTCTAAGTGCCTGTGGTTTGTCGTCAATCAAAAATATACCTAGTTAATACAGAACGCATCACAACGGTTAACAACCAATTTTAATCCGGTAAACTGGCGTAAAGTGAAAATTCAAGAAAAAGTACAGTCTAACCAGTCAAACCATTCTAACGAGTAGCTTCTACTACTTGTCATCCGTCATTTCCCTCCTAATGGCATATAAAAAATTGCGTTCACGTACGATCCACATGAAAAGACTGGGCACACATCAAACTTCACGAAATTGCCCAGGCAAAGCAGCCTACATCGGATTCCTCTCTGGGAATGCTGAAATCTTGAAATTCTTCATAAAACCTGCTAAACCTACTAAGCCAGACCACGAGTCCTTTCAAATTGCACAAATCGACCAGGGCAAAGCCCAGGACAAAGGAACAGACAATGCGGAGAAAAGTAACTCTTCTATACAAAACATTAAAGCCTGCGACGGAACGCTGACAAACGACATTACAACTTTAACATCTACAACTCTAACATCTGTGAAAGACGATGATCGTCAAGGATGCGCTGACCATTCTCTCAGTCTAAACGATCATAAGACCCGTTAAATTTCCGAAACAGACTTTACCTTACCAGATATAAAAATTAACGAAACATTATACCAAATGGCCGATAAAGTAACAGCAGAGATCCCGATACCGTTAAATAGCACTCCTCAGAGAACATCCGCCTTAGAAGTGAATTACTCTCATCTCTCGGAACTTCCATTCCTAAATAATATGCTATCATCTAATGGCCAAACCCCAGTGTCTGACTCATTATTGATCCTTCAAAACATCTTGGAGTCAGTACTACATCTCCTAGGGAATGTAATGGAAAATTCCGATCAGATGCTGGATACCCAAATAGGTATGCTCCAATACCTAGTCAACAAGAAAAAGAAACATCAGCAAATGAACCAGCAAGTCTCACCTCTGAAAAGCAAAGGAGAGGTGGTAGGAAAATCGGACATTCCAAAAGATAACCCTTTAATAGAAACTCCTATCCTACTAAAGATAGAAAAGGCGACCCAAACCAACTGGAATCCAAAAAAGGAATGATCAAAAAAACGGACAACGGAAAAATCTTCTCCCTTAGAAAGCTATTTAAAGACCCAACAAAGGAAAAAGTCTGCAACAAAGTAATTCCTTACTATCCAATCTTCTATCAATGTGGACCAAAGGACCCACTCCCATCTCCTAAAACAGAGACAAGCAAAATACTCGTAACAAAGAGCGAATCCTCAACAACTGATGTTCCAGACCCAGTTTTAAATAAAAAGGAAAAAAGGATAAAAAAAGACCAGCGGCTAGAGACCAAGAAAAGAACTAGAAGAAGATTCACGAAAAGAAAGCACAAAAGCTAAAATTTCCGATGCATTTAACTCACGAATGCAAAACCTCCGAAAAGGTACAATCTTCAAGATCAGTTATTAGAGTTCATGAGATCGGACACAGTGTCCAAGATCTCAAGGAGAAAGTAAATCAAAAACAACTAAATCCTTCTGCCCCAAAATTTACAATGCCTGGCTACGATACAGAGCAACCAGTGCTATCTTATGCCCAAAACAAAGAACAAACTTCGGGGGAAACAAGTTCCCAGGTACAGCAGAGTCAATCACGCTTTTTGGAATTTTCTGACTTATTTCCCTCAGGAAATGACCCACTAAACCGAGGGAGAATAGTGAATTTAATCCGCAAGATCCCTCAGTTACAGTCTCTAACAAGTTCCAAAATAAAATTAGTGGCGTTCCCGTCAAAATCTAAAAGCACGGAGGCTATTGTTGAATTCAGGTCATGTGTCATCCCAACAATAATTTTAAACGAAAGTGAGATCCTTTATAAAAACGGATATGACGTAGCAGTCGCACACAATAAAGGAATTCAAATAAAGGGGAAACATGAGGAAAAGAACAGTATAGAAATACAGTCCTTTGATGATAACATCAGCAGCATCAAAAACTCTGCCAGTATCCCTAATGAAAATCTGATCATCTCGATAGAAAACGGAGAGAGAGTAATCTGGAATAAAAACAAAGTTAAGCAGGAGATCTCACCAAAGGAACATCATTGGTCCTGGATACCGGAGACCCTAAACAGCCATAAACAGGGAAGGGAAATCAAATTCTCTTTTTAACAGCAGGTTGTCCATCGCATCCTGGAACATAGCAGGAAAAAATACAGAGAAACTGGCGTTAATCCTGGAGGATTGCCCGGCGTTGGTCACACTTCAAGAAACCTGGGCAACAAAGCCCTTTGATCTAAATTATTATTTTGTTTATGACAAAGTAGCAGAACCGGCGACTCAGGGTCACGCTAAAGGAGGACTAGCTATATTGCTTCACGAGGACTACTTTTGGGATCAGGCAGTAATCCCCATGTACCAAACAAATATCCAATGCCTAAAGGTTAAAAGCTGGTATGTTGCCAAGGACTCTTCAACTGACCTAATAATTTTTAACGTTTACATTCCACCAGGTCCCTCGAACGACGCTCTTATGGTCAAAGCATTTGAAGAAATAGAAAAGGTGGTGGAAGAAAGAGGATTCCCTCCCGTTTTCCTTTTAGGAGACTTCAACGGGAAAATATCCAATGATCTCATAGAAAAATGGGTATATGAAGAACAAGTACAAGCTTTATCAATCCCTACTCCATTATTCCCCCCTGGGATCAAGGCAGACAAACGAGGAAAAATCCTATTATCTTCTCTCCCCATAATAAATGGTGTCATCCTCAACGGATGTACAGAAGGAGACATACCGGCAACCTTCACAAGAAAAGGCAACTTCACCTCTTCTATTTTAGACTACATGATTTGCAGTCTAGATCTGTTCGACAAAATTAAGGGGCCTATTACGATGGCGGTCGGAAAACCTCCCCGACCGCCATGGTAGCGGGAAAAGACCGCCCGAATGGACCGCGACATCTCCGCCGGTCGAATTACGATGACCCACGCTCAAAATCCGACCGTGGCGGTCTGATCGCGGGCCTTAACATTGCGGCGGTTGCTGCTGCCCGCAGCACCGCCGTGATGCCGAAAGGAGCATATCCTGCATTTCCCTGCACTGCGTGGCAGGCACTGCACAGTGCCTGCCACCTGGTACAGGGAAATGTAGCGGGGGACCATGGGTACTCCCCCAGTCCCGCCCCCTCCCCCCCAACACATTGGGGGCCCGCAATGGGCCCCCGGAAGACAATCTCTGCACGCCTTTCCATGTCGGTTTGACCGCTGAGGAAAGGCTGGCTACCGCTGGCATTATAATCCTGCCGGCAGAGCCTGCTCTGCACCGCCACCATTATCCCGGTCCTGCTCCGTCCGCCAGGTAGGAGTGCGGATGGCAACCGGCGGAAAAGCGTCGGTCGGAATTTCCCACCGCCGCGGTCACCACCGCCATCCTAATTTGACCGGCAGTTTTCTTGGTTGCGACCGCCATCGTAATAGACCCCTAAGTACCAAATTTCAACATGGAAGTGACCACGCTATACTAAGACTCGGAACTGAAATAACATTGCAACGCACCTCTCCGGGGCACATTATGCACCTACAAAGTTCTGTACTTGTGAATCAGGCCCAAGGGGGATTAATATGGGCATCCACCACCTTCAACAAAATCAATTACGCAATCAATAATGCAAAAATACTACAATACACGTTTTCCTCGGACCCAATAGCAAATTTTGAATTAGTGCTTAAAAAAATTATGCAAGCTCTACAGGCATCTCTAAAACAGCGGGACACTGGAGCAAAATCTCACACAAGCAAGAACCCGGATATAAGAGCTACCGCATTAAACAAACTAATTCGCCTGCAATTTCTACAGCCTTCGGAGACAAGAGATCAAGAAATTAAACATCTAAAAAAATGCCGGAGGAGGGAAAAAGAAAAAATACGAAAATTGCAACAGGATAAAAACTGAGTCGAAATCCAAATTGCAGCAAAACAAAACAATAATCGGGCGTACTGGAGCTTAATAGCCAAACAAACAGGAACTAAGAAATCCTTGCAAGCTTCACCAGTTCCCCCGATTGAATGGGAAATATATCTACGTAATCTATATAAATCAAATTGGAGTCAAGTAAAACGGAGTCAACCACTAAGTATGCAGCGGGAAAATATTCAAAATACTTCTCCCCCTGTGACACGCCAAATAGAGTATCACATAAAAAGAGCAAGATCATCTGCTGCAATGGGCCCGGACCAAATTCCGATGGAGGTACTGCAAATTAAACCCGAGGAATGGAGTAAATTCCTAGCACCATTATACTCCCACTGCTACTCTACCGGGAAAATCCCCAAATCATGGAAGGGGAGCATCGTGATCCCAATCCACAAGAAAGGATCTCGGCTGCAACCAGGTAACTACCGACAGATCGCACTGTTGGACGCAATAGGGAAGATCTTTGCGGCAAGTGTCTTGGACCATCTTAAAGATTGGGCCTTTTCTTCCGGAGTGATTCCTTTTAATCAGGCTGGGTTCAGACAGAAACATTCAGTAACGGATAATATAGCAGTTTTACAGACAATTATCGACAAATACGTAGTCTTAAAATCGCAGGTCGTTTATGTCGACTTTGTCGATTTTTCAACCGCGTTCGATAGAGTGGACAGACCAACACTCTGGAACAAACTCAGAAATCAGGGAATCCCGAAAACTCTTCTTCATCTAAGTATTTCACTACATTCCGAAACTTGGTGCCAGGTACAAATGGGAAAAGAAAAGGGACTTACTAGCCCAATAGCCACACCAAATGGTCTTAGGCAAGGTTGCCTACTGGCTCCCCTTCTTTTTTCTTTACACCTCAGTGACCTCCCGGACAGTTTTCAGCAGGTTGTCAATTTCCCTCCGAAGATTGCATCATGTAACATACACATAATGATGTATGCCGACGACGTGGTAATCTTCGATCTCACCCCTTTTGGATTACAAAGGAACTTAGACGTGCTAACAAGATATACAAAAGAGAACTTCTTGGTTCCAAACATAACTAAAACGAAAGTAGTCCCATTCAGAGGGAAAAACCATTACACAAAATACAACTGGACATTGGGAGGTGAAACGATAGAAGTGGTAAAAGAATATACCTATTTGGGGCGAATTTTCAATCAAACACTACTAAACTCTCCTCACCTGCAGCACTTGAGTCATAAAGCAGACATTCATGTGGGGGCGCTTCAACGATTATATTCTTCTTCCGAGCAAATGCACTTCTTTTCCTTACTACTGGTTTACAGTTCTAAGATCCCCCCAATCTTATCATGCACTCTGGAATATATTCCAATTACCCAGTGGCATCAAATACAAACTAAAGAAGGGAAAATCCTCCGCAAATTGGCTAAGGTCCAACTAGCCGTTCCTGCACAAGCACTGCGTTTGGAATTTTCTTTAGTCAGTTCCTTCGCCAGAGCAATCACCAATATATTAAGATGGGCGTACAATCTTTTACATGCAGTTCAAGGCACCTTAAGATTCTTACTAAAAATTGAGACATTTGAGCCTGAATCTACAAAATATACTTTAAGCCAGAATTTGATTATTGCTTTTAAATTATCAAAATGCACAACTGTACTCTTGAAATCATGGACTCCCACCCAATTGAAGCTTTTCCTGAAACATCTGATGCCAAGGATCAGCTTCGAACTGGACCTTTTGCACTGTTCTAAATTACACCATTATGAATATTATGCAGAATCAATTACATACAAACAGGCTCAACAATATATTTGTTTCTCCTTAAGGCATGGAATTCGGCGTTGTATAATTTTATTGCGGCTTGGGTTACTCCCTTTTAATTCATTGACTTTTAAATGGACTCACAAAGAAAATGCTACCAGTATTTGCGATCTTTGCAATGGTGGAGTGCAAGATCTGAAGCACGTATTGTCGGTATGTCCGAACCCGAAACTGGTTGAGGCTAGAAGGCGCTACTTAAAAACAATTCAATTTAGATATAACAGCGCATCTGTGCAGAGTCTGATCTCGCTTTTTAAATCTCCCCCAGACGAATGTGTGTGCACAACTTGTTTAAATTTTTAAAAACTTTTTAAAATCTATATTGAATGTTTTTACCCATATAGATATAACAAATGTTTTGTATGAAATTTGTTGTTCTCAGAAGAGAACTAAATCAAATAAATTAAACTTGAAACTTGAAACTTGATGTAGTAAAGCCACTGTCTTTCTAAGTGACTTTTCCATATTAAGTTTCTGAATTAAAGCCAGCAAAAAAATGGCACCAGTGGCCTGCCAGTATACATGCATTCTGTACAGTAAAGTCAACTCAGTTCTCAGATCCTCTTTGTTGAGCTTAGGATAAGCTTCCACAGCCTCATTCAGAGCTTGCTTAAGGAAGGAAGTATCATATTTTGCAAACTGATCACTTTGCAGTAATGTGGCACTCACCAAATGTTTTGGAAAAGAAAAACGTTCCCTTGCATGCACAATTATAATGTCACATACCTCCTTTGCAATTCGGACCAGACTGCTGATGTTTTTCCTGCGGTTTGAGAAAGTAGAATCCTTTGGCAGTCTGCTATCTAAATTGTCAACCCCATCTCTCACTTGGCTCACGCTGGTGACAAACAGACTGGTAGCTCTTTGCACAAAGACAGTATCTATTTCTCGTTTTTGTTACTGGCTGTATAATATGTCAACATGAGGCATTATTTCATGAAATAAAAACAGAAAGAACTGAAACTCTCTGTCTTGCAGTGTTCTAGCAAAGCCACAGGCTTCATTGCGACTTTTGAATTCAAAGTCAGCATTGGCTTCTATGGCATCGAAACATTTCTCAAGATCAACCCTATATTGGGATATTAGGTTGATTGTACGTATGTGAAAGTTCCAACGAGTTAGGGATCCCTTTGGAAGCCTTTTGGGCACAATTTCCTGAAGTACTTCCGTTCTTGTGGGGGAACGTGAGAAGAATGCTGCCATGCCTCCAACATCCAAAAAGAAAATTTGTGTCTCGGAGATCTTTGATGCGCATTAGGGTACACATCTCTAACTCTTTTTTGTACTCCACCAAGGCTTAAACTCATTACTGATGCATCATCATAGCTTTGTGCAATACTTTTTTGAGGCTGTTCGGGAACATTCAAGTTCAGTTCACGTAGTATAGCTGAAGTAATGTTTTCTGCACTAGAGTCTCTTAAATGTATGAAACCATAGAACATCTCTACAACTCTACTGTCATTGTCAAGGTACCGAAAGACTAATATGGACTGTGTTTTAGTGGCCACATCAGTGGTGTCATCAGCCTGAATAGCCACAAAGTCTCTGTTTTTCACCTGTTGGAAAATATAGCTTCTCATAAGTTCTAGCATACACTCAAGAAGTTCATTTTGTATTGTTTTAGAGGTGCCCTTAAAGGCTGTAGCACTTGCTAAATATGCTTCCATTTCATTGTCCATGCTTGCTATTAAATTCACAAGGCCTCTGAATATACCAGGATTTGCGGAACTTTGAGATTCATCATGCCCTCGTAATGCCAGTTCTAAAGCACTACAGAAACTAATGCAATCAATTATTTTTGACAGTATGTGTATGTTCCTATCAACTGCTTCATTGTGTTACTGTACTGATTTGAGGTATGCGTCGCTTATGTGGGCTTCAATCGGTGTGTCTCCCAACAATAACCAAAGTACAAATTATAAGGTTTGGTGCAAAAACCAAATTTCTATATAAATACATATCTTGTGCATTGTCGCAATATATCTCCAACGGCCCCCCTTTGCACAACATGACTGTTTAAAATACAGCCTTATTATAGCCTGCTGCCTCTGTGTGCCATACTAGTTGCTGAAGGCCCTGAGGCAGACATATCTCGTGCGAGAGGTGAGTGCCTATAACTAGGCAAGGAAGAGGGCCTTTAACAACTGGTATAGCCAGAGGCAGCTGGGCTATAACGCTATTATTACATTCCATCCACTGAGGATAGAATGCTTGAAATGGAAAAGGGGGAAACAGAAAGACAAGCTTTGGAATTATGTTGGAGCAGAAGGCTTACACAAGCCATTATTATCCCTGAGCCAATTCATTGTCTTCAATGGAGCTTTCAACATTCAAATCTATCTTTTAATATTGATTACACAGTTCCATGCCTCAAATTGATACTGATGTGCACCCACCCCACCCAGCATGAAGACCACATACATAGCCCTTAACTTCAATGTAAAAAAGCTACAGCTTCAGTTTCCTTACTGTAAACGCTGGGGTTGTTGACCTGTGGGAGTGCAAGAGCAGCAAAGGAGGTTGGGTCCTCTGTTATTATTTGCCCAAAAATTAGGTAAAGTTCATCAGGCTGAGGCCTTACCAGATGCTGACAAAAAATATAACATAATTTAGTAGTGTCAACGAAAACACAAATTAGACGTGAAAGCCAAGCAATGTCTGTGGAACTCACACTTCACCGACCCAATCTCTGCCCACGCACTTTCCCATTCTGGAGCTCGGCCCAGGGCAATGGTAATGCGCAGAGGGTCAATATACCTGCTGCAAAGAACGTGGATCATAAAAGTGCATAGAATGTAGATAGTTCAGAGGGTTGCTGCTTTTGTGAGAGATGTTTTTTGTTACTTACAGTTCAAAAGTTACAAGCCTAACATAGCAGAGAGAGCTATTAACTGTCATCAAAAGAGCTGCATACAAACACAGCAAGGCATAGGTTAGAGGTGAGCTTTATGAATTTTTTTCCGCTCTCCTGCCATTACCCTAATGTTGCCAAAAAGGGTTCATTTGGGTAGAAAAACATTCTTATCAGTAACGTCAACAAAACCACCGTGGTGTTATGTTTTCAATTATGCACTATCAAACACAGGAATGCTTTTCAGTACGCATCTACATCCTTTCACTTCAGCAACTTTGTTTATTGGAATCGAAAGAGGATGACTAATGCTATAAATCAGTGGTTCCCAATCTGTGCGCCGCGGCGCCCTGGTGCGCCCTCCAAAGTTGCCAGGGGCGCCGCGCTTCAAAGGTTTCAGATTTTCGAATTCGTCATAAATTGCCGGTAACAACTTTGAAATGTGCAGTTATTTAGTAAAAGCATAACACCTCTGTCCACCAGATGGCAGCAGAGCATTCCTTATTGAGAGTGCAGAACCTAATGTTACTGATTGAGATGGATTTCTCGTATTTCCTGCTTAAGAAGCCAGCAACCAAATGCGAGGAAAAGCCGAGTGGAAAGATTATGGTGAGCGGTAACCTGGCGTGAACGGGGGAGAATGGGACAGGATAGGGAGAGAGAAAAGGGAGGAAGGTGGGAAGCGAATTTTGGGAGAGTGTCTAAAGCACA
Organism: Calotriton arnoldi; assembly: GCA_963921515.1. Lineage (NCBI taxonomy): Eukaryota > Metazoa > Chordata > Amphibia > Caudata > Salamandridae > Calotriton > Calotriton arnoldi. The sequence continues at coordinate 846,388 of CAWUFW010002558.1, read as the reverse complement.
AAGAGAAACAAGCATTTGCAATGCAATAGGTCTCGCATTATTAAAGTTTGAGCTATTGGCATTGCTAAATAATGCAACACCAATAGCTCAAACTTTAATAATGCGAGACCTATTGCATTGCAAATGCTTGTTATTAGAATACCTGCTACATTTTCTAAAGACAATTATTTCAAAATGCATTATTCCAGCAAGGGAACAAACCGTACACATCTGAATTGGTAATATGACACCTTTCACGTGTATCAAAAGAAAATAACACCTTCGAGAGAGAAATCAAAGCACTTACACGTCGGTTTCATATGCTGTTCCTCCTTTGTGTACGAGGCTGTTTTATACGATATTCAATATGTTTGCTTTTTGCACGAGTTAAACAAAGTAGGGCGGACTAAGGGTTGCTCGGAATATATTTTCCATTTGTACCATGTACCAAAGGTGAATGGCCAACAAAAAAACTGCAGTATATTTTGTTCTTTTTAGCCACGTCTCTGACCTCGTCGCCAGACCACCTGCCCCTGCCCCCAGTGCACTCAGAATCACAGCTACCATACCTTTTTATGCACTTTTTAAATGTATTTTGTACGAGGCTGTTATTGAGGACTCATCTTCGGTGCAGCTAAACACACATCAGCTAAAGAACAGAGTGTGTCCTGGAAGCTGCAGCAGCCGAGGCTAAGACAAACGACGAGGTAGGGGTATGGAGGTGGTGCTGAAGCCCTTTTAGCCTAATGGGCTTTATGCGCCTGCTTGCAATAGCCATAGCAGAACTTAGGCGACCATAACCATTAAGCACAATAATATCGATGTTAACTATTATTATTTGTAAATATCAGATATCATAGGCACTCATGAAATTACTTGTAAACAGGATATTATCTTTTAGGCATTGGGGCCTGGCTCCACCCCACGACTTATATTTTGCTGAATCCTAAAACGCAAAAAGGAACCTCTGCGATCTAAAAAGACACTATCCAAACCCATTGTTGTGCGTAAGAAGGCAATGGGAAGTCCCGAATGGCGGCAAGGTGGCACGTGTAATGCAACATCTACCATTTAGACTAGAGGCATGTCTCTGTACTAACAAATTGATTGGCGTCCTTCCACCTGCCCAGATTATATAATCAGCAGAAAGCTTGCATATAAATGACCACCATGAGGGACCACCAATCACAGGCCCTCCCGGTGGCGTTTAATCAACACAATGCGCGAGACCGGACTGACCATCTCTGTGTGCGCGCGCAAGAGGCCATGTTGTGGACAACTAACTTCTGAAATCCCACCTCCCTTTATTAACGAGCTAATATGCCAAATCACATTTTGTCTGTCAAAAACAATTGACTAGGGCCTTCGGAATGTGTCACAACATACTTAGCGAGGTTGTCTCATCAGGAATACATCAGAAGGTAGATCCTTGCAAATGAGGTATTCCCTGTGATTCATGCCGACATCTCTCAATTCCTGGGCTACAGCAAGGAGTCATTTCTCCGTGCTCGCTAGAGGCGAACAGGGCACGCAGTGCGATTTCTGTGACACCCTGCACAGCTACCATGCCCGTTTTATGAGGCCCTATAGATCGCTGCACTCGTGACTAAGCCAATATGCTTCAAGCGACGCATGGGCTCTTAATAAATAGTTTCTGCGTCTGTCATTTAGAGAAGGTATCTGCGGCTGTCCCGTAGCAATTCACCCCTTGTCGTTTGCACCACAATTGTGGTTTATTTGTTTGCAATGGCGAAGCAGTGTGTTTTCTGTGGCAAGACGTCGGCTTTAAGAGCGAACGCGGGTTGTTTCGGCACATATAGAGAGATAGCGCTGGCTGGAAGGAGAAAGCCCTCGTTGCTCGGTGGTGTGGGGCTGATAAACTTTAATAAATGCACATTATAGTACCAGCAGGAGCCCTGCGTGATTAGTGGAAACACGTCACCTCTGGAAGAAAATGGACACAACTAGTTTCAATGCAGGGGTGAGCAGTCATGTGTGCTGTAGCTGACCAGGGTCCTGATGGATTTAGCAATGGTTATTTTCTTGCAAGTGCACCGGTGCCACACGGCACGGCGTTTCCATTTAAACGTGCCCTGGTGCCCGTTCGCGTTAGTAGTTCCTGTTGGAAAATGACCACATTATTATTGAGGTCAAGCCCACACCTCCCATATAAAAATACCAGTAGCAATTTCTTGAATGATGCCTCCGGCAGCCATCCCATGCGCTCCCCCGTGTCACATCTGGCGTGACCTGCGTGGAGTCATCATTAGCATCCCCTTCCTCCCAGAGTGACAGCTGCCCGTGTCCCAGGCATTCCTAAACACCCGCTCCCCCGCCCGCGGGCCCCCTCTGCAAATATTCCACCAATAAGGTGCTTTTTAATTTAAAAAAAAACACTGACAACAGCTGAGCACCGTCGGATGCCTCTGCACAGACGTATTTGTAGTGCTTGTAAATAAACAAACCCTGCTCTCGGCTCTAAAGAGTATAAAGAAATTACATTATTGCAAACCAACATACGAGCCGCCACCATGGCGTTAACCCATTGCACATTGAGGGTAAATATGCTCTCAGGGGTGGAAGAGAAAGACGTTAGACAGAAAAAATGAGAAGCGATTAGTATTTGCATATATGCATGAGTGAGCGTATGCGTGCTTCTACACGTGTGAGCATCCATGCGTGCGTGCGTACAATTGGATTGGGTGTCCGTGCGTGGATTGTGTGTGAATTCGTGCTTGCCTGCTGATGTTTTACTACAAGTGCGTGCGCGTGCTAACGTCTCTTCATTTGTATTTGTGTGGACTAGTGTGTGCATATTTGTGAACATGAATGTATCTGTGTGTTTTTGTGCTTCTATGTCTTTGTGTGTGTGAAAAAGTGCATCTGTGGGTACCTGCATATATTTTGCTATGCGTACCATATCCATCTAGGAGTGTGTATGTTCATATGTATATTTGTGCTGGGATCTTTGCATTTGTGCATATTTACATCTGAGTGTGTGTGCACGCACCCTCTGTGCGTTTTGCATTTTTTTCCATGAGTGTGGATATCATCTTCTAAGTGTGTGTTTCTGTGGGGGTCTATATAGATTTAGTATGTATATGCTTCTGCTGCTTGTGTGTTTATGGGATTTTATGTGCACGAGTGTGTTCAGTATGTGTTTCTGTGTGTATGTCTGTGTGTATATATATATACATATGTGTGTCACAGTGTGTGTGTGAGAGAGAGAGGGGTGTACAGAAGAAAGAAGACAGAGCATTGTCGGGAGAGCTCGAAGACGGTCACTATATACTATTGATTACAAAACACACATTTTTGCAGGTTAAACGGAAAATGCCGTGCATGGGCAATTCCAAAATGTCAGCCTCATTTTTACACCCAAAGTCAACCGGACAGCGAGATCAAATTCGCTCCTCAGTTCACGTGCGGGAAAACCGGGTATTCCTCCACAGAAAAATTCATCTCACGCCATTTAAACTAGAGAAATAGTCCGTGCTTCTGCTGCCGGCAGACAGTCCGTACTTCCTGCAGCACATCCCAAACACACAGAAGACTGCCCTGCCCCCGAGCCTGTGCACGCCGGCGACGCGCGTGGAACCACAGCCCAGAGAGCCCGCGGCGCTGACAAGCTCGTGCTAGGAAGCGCCTTGCACCTCAGCCTGCCACCAACTCCCCGATTCTCGCGTGTCAGACACCTGATCAGGGTGTGAGCCACCACTGGCATCACATGCGGTGGCCACCGTCGGGAATGGGAGGAGCGAAGGCGGGACATGCGCCCGCCTTTGCCCAATCGCGTGCCGTTTTTTCTAAAAAAACGCACGCTACAGCCAATGAGGGCTTCTGAAAACAAAACCACACGCACGAGCGTGTGGGTCGTTTTCAGAAGCCCTTTCTAGAGGTCTCGCTGCGCGAGCAGTGCTGCGCACTGCAACGCAGGCGCGAGACCTAAAAGGGAAGGATATCAAAAGTTTCCTGTCTGTAACAACATAGGAGGGAAGGTTAAGGTCTCACTCACGCAATTCTGTCAATATATTTGACAGAGATTTATCTAGTCCTGAGTTACCGCCTTAGTCACTGCAGAGCGCCGGATAAGTGCTCTTGCACTCAAGCAGTCTGGCGCCTGGTTTGAAGCTGTGTGCTAGAGGCAAGTCCTCTGGGTTCCCGTAGAAGTGCTCAATCTGGGGGAATGCGGGGTTACCCATTGAGATTCTTTCACCTTAGGCACTGTATGGTGGGTATTGGTGTCAAAGGCCTATTGCCCCCTGGTTTTGGGTGGTATTCTTTCTTCCATTGAAGTTCAGCTCTGAATCATGCCTAAGGCCTGCCTACATCCAGGGGCAAAACAAGCCCATTTATTTTCGAGGCTCGCCTTTGAAAGCATTTGGAGCTTAAGGTACTCATAAACAGAGACCCCGAGCCACTGCAAGTGCAGGAGAATGGTGCCCACCCGCACATGCCAGGGCCCATCACAGCAGCCAATCATTCCTGCCGATCTGCATGTGTATTGTGGGAAGGATGTGACTGTCATTCAACACGTTCAGTCCCAGTCTAAAATCTTTCACTAGCAGAGGGGTACACCGTAGGAAGAACACGCTGCCACAATAGCTGCTATGGGCATCAAGCATGCTAAAAAGGCATTGGCTAGTGACTGGGCAGAGGCCCTTCAGGAGAGCTGCAGAGTTTCTAAGGCATCTCTAGACCATCACAGTGATCTAGACACTGCCTTAGTAAAACTGGCTTTATATATGTCATTGATGGTCAGACAGCCCACAGCATAGTTTTAGCTACAAAGTAACCACAAACATTTACTCTAAGAACAGACTGCAATATTTGGCTTCCTGAAGTTATAAAGTACATCTTCCTAAGGTAAATTACGTCATTTTTCCTTCTTATAAATATAAAAGAATTGACATTTATTGTGTGTGATAAATGTCCAAACTGAACTAGGCGTTCCATCCCATTCTACATCCGTCCACTCCACCCGCAAAAAAATGTCACATAATAATAGGGAGCCGCGGCCAACGATCAATAAGCCAAGGGAGCCATGGGTTGAAAAAGTTTGGGAACCACTGCTATAAATGGAACTGAACACATATTTCACAAGCACAAGTGAAGGAAATGAAATGTCTCAGGGATGGCAGTGACGTATTGTGTGGCTTTGGCAAGCATCACAATGATGAAAGACATTTTGCTACAAACAGAACCAGCATTCAATGAGCAGAAAAAGACACATTGAACTCTCTTGGGTTCAGGTTCAGTCTTGGTGAAAAATCAGATGATGCATGTATGGATTAGTGGGTCATCTGTAGTGTGAAAAGTGGTGAAGGGTGGAGTGAAGGTGGGATAGAGAGCTGACATGAAGCAATTGTGCATAAGCAGAGTTTTCAGTCCACTGAATGTCTGGTGGAAAGACCTACTAATAATAGAGAAGGACCAGACGAAAGGCAGAAGATGCAGAAGTGCAGTACAACATGCATGGTGCCGCATCTACAGAGACCAGAGAGAAGGCAGGGAAACAATTAGTGTGTAAGACATAAGAAAGGTGGAACATGCAAGCTATGTCACTGCCACAAATGAACCCTTCCCATCCAACATGCACTGTTGACAGGCACTAATTAAAAGGAAACATTTTACAGTACAAGAAAGTGCAGGTGTACATTTCCAAGCAGCAAAATGTGTGACTGGACAACAGTTGATTTGGGGCATTTCATGATCATTGATGTTGTGCTCAATTATGCACAGAAGGTAAAGGGTCCGATGAGCTCTGCAACAGTGCAACCTTTTGTTGAAAAAATATACACAGTTCCCTTCCATCCAATTAGTCTGCATTTTACTGACTGGTATATATTGACTATTTTAAAATGTTCCTGTGCGTAGAAGTTTGCTTCTGTTTCATTCTGCCTACTGTATGCCATTAAGTTTATTTTGGGGTGGGGGCAGTACGAAGGGGCTACAAATATACAAATATCCTGCATTTCTTAACTTCACAGCAGATTACAAGAAAACTGTTAATCCAGACACCCCCCCGCCCCCTAAATTACAACAGTTATGCGACTACATCTCAGTCAATAAAACTAACAACCCACACTGGTGACGAACCCCCGGGACCGTCCGCGTCCCCACGCAACAACCAGACTGCTGCTCAACAAACGTGGAGTATAATCGAGCCAGGCCAGGCCCCGAGCCTGCCCGCTGGGCACACCCTCACTGGGGCACGTTTGGTTTCTCCAGCAGGGTTGAATCATAATCGTATCCTCTTGATAAGATACAAACCTGCTGGAGAGAACATGTGTGACCCCGCGCCCCATGGGGCCTGACACAGATTTCTGAGGGGCCTAGGGGCAGGCAGAGAGTGGAGACAAGCGCAGGGAAGGGGGCGCAATGGAGGAACAGTGGCGTCCTGGCAGACTGCAGGCTCGCTCGCGCCAGGCCTGCCCGCACTTCTCTACTTGGGAGTTTGGTCGATATACGCTGCTGCCTGGTAGTGGGGCCTCATAAGTGTCCATCCCCTACCAATGCGATTTGGAAACAAAATTCCAGAGCAAAGCAAAGACCCTACTCTTTTTTTCCCCCCATAAAGTTTTATTGGCATTTGTAAGTAATGGCATTACATCTGCAAGCGTGGGCATCGTTTACTTTCAAGTACCACTTATTGACAATGTGTTTCCCCACACAATCCTTTCTAATATAATGCATAAAGAATGTCTCATTAAACTAACTCTCCCGTCCTCCTCCCCTACCCTCCCTTCCCCATTCAGTCCGTGTCCGATTACATGGTTACGTGCACAATACAAAATTACATCTATTTGCTGGAATAATAAACATGGCCTAGGCTGTTTTTCACCTTTATTCTCTTCTTTGGGAGGCCTCCCCTCCTGAGGCCTCCTGGGATGTAGTTGTTTGGTCTCCCTGTAGGTCCGCCAACATTGAGGCACATGCCAGTAGGTCTTCCTCCACTTTATAAATCGTACCGACTCCGCAGTCACCCATTCGCTCACATGTCTAATCCAGTCCGCGGGCCGCGGGGGCCGAGGATGCATCCATGCTATAACCACACGTCTCCTAGCCAGGACAAGTCCCAGATTGACAAATCGCCTACTTAGTTTCTTGTGCTTGGGCGTAGGCAATACTCCCAGTAGTGCTTGCCTAATATCTCTGGGAATGCTCCAGCCCGTGGCTCCTCGCAGACGTGTAAGTACTTCCTCCCAATAAGGGAGCAATAGCGAACAGGACCAGACCATATGGAGGAAGTCCGCCCCTTGCCGGTTGCATCTGGGACACTCATCCCTATGGGATGGGTAGATTATGTGTAGCGTGCGTGGGGTGAGGTATACTTGATGTACTAAGTTGTATTGAAGAAGCTTAAACCGTGGGTTTGCACTAACCCTCTGCACACCCTTGTGTACCTTCCTCCATTCACTCTCTGTCAGGGGTTCATCCACTAGCATATCCCACTTTTGCTGGATTCCAAGGGGCTCTCCCGGTAAATCATCTCTCAGTGCTCTGTAAAGATGAGAAATCAGCCGCCTACCCTGCGCCATGTACAACATGACTTTCAAAATGTTAGTGGTCGGAGATTCCTCTGGGAACCCCGGCCAAAGCTCACTGGCAACACTAGAGATTTTCCCATATTGCAGGAATTGGCCCGGTCCTAAATCAAAGGTATCTTGTGCTTCCTCTTGAGTCATGAATTTCCCGTCCACATAAAGGTCTCCCAGTGTCTGGCAGCCTCAATCCCTCCAATGGCGCACCGACATGGAGTCCGCGATACTGGCGAAAGGGCGCAGAGCCCACAGGGGCATATCAGGAGCGAACGGGGCATGCTGCACTACCCGCCGCACCGCGTTCTCCCATACTGCTGCTACATGGCGTACAATATACGGGCATTTCCTGGAGGCTCCGCATCCCAGCATCAGCAGCTCTGTCAGCGAGCGGTCTCGTAAGTTCCCGCCAGCAGGCGTTTCTCCCAATTATCCTCGCCGTCTAACCAGTGAACCGCATGCTGTAACTGAGAGGCCATGTAATAAAACTCTAAGCGGGGCACCTCCAGTCCTCCCCTTTCCCACGTCCTCTGTAGTGTTGTCAGCCGCACCCTTGTACATTTCTTCCCCCATAGGAGGTCTACCAGTAGACTCTCTAGCGTATGAAAATAATGTTGCAGGATTATTTAGAGTGAGTGTTGCATTGCATGTAGACAGCGAGGCAGAACAATCATTTTAATGATTGCAATGCCCCCCATGAGCGACAACTGCAGATCTGTCCAGAAGCGAATCGACCCCTGCAACCGATCCATGACCCGACCAACGTTGAGCTCGAGATAGGCAGCAGCTGTGTTCGCCAGGCGAATTCCCAGATATCGTGCCCCCTCTCCCACCCAAGGCAACTCAGTGGCGGTCGCTCCGCTATTGGGACCATGGCTATTCTACCAACAGGGACCACCCTGGACTTCCCGGGGTTGATGCGAAGTCCCGAAATGTCACCGAAGGTCCGCAACTCTGTAAGAAGCAAAGGTATAGAGCTCTCCGGGTGTGTCAAATATACCAGTGTATTGTCTGCGTATAGAAAAACCATATGATTGGTCTCCCCTAGCTCAACACCCCAGGGGTCTAGCACAGTCCGCCAGAGGCCCCATAACCATTGCAAATAATAGGGGGGAGAGCGGGCATCCCTGACGGGTGCCCCAACAATGAGTGAGCCGTCCAGACACCATCCTACCCACTCGGACTCTGGCAAAAGGAGCTGCATAAACCAACTGCACCCATTTTAAAAACTGCTTGCCCACCCAAAGTCGTTGAAGGACCTGACACATGTAGGGCCACTCTACTGAGTCGAACGTTTGTGCGATATCCAACAGTGCTATGGCACAGTCAGTCTCCAACAAACCCGGGGCACGCCACACATGCGCCATTCGTCGCAAATTATGAGCCGTACTTCTTTGCGGTATAAATCCCGCTTAATCCGAGTGGATAAGCTGGGGCATCCTAGAGAGGAGACGTTCCGCCATTATCCCACTGAGTATTTTTACATCGATATTCAACAGCGCAATTGACCTGTAGGAACTGAGTAAGTTGGGGTCCTTGTCATTTTTAAGTATCATGGCCACCAGTGCTTCCCTCATGGAGGGAGGTAGAAATCCCCTTTTCAATGCTTCATTATAGACTTCCAGGAGTCTAGCTACCAGCAGTGGGGAAAATTGCCTATAAAACTTCGCCGGGAGCCCATCGGATCCCGGACTTTTAGCCGGTTTAAGTCGATGTATGGCCCAGATTAATTCCTCTTTAGTGATCGGGGCGCACAGTGCCTCAGTCTCCTCGGGCTCCAACTGGGGAAGCTCGACAGCTTTCAAATAGGTGAGAATTACCTCCAGGCTTGACACAGGTCGCTCTTTAAATACCGCTCGCAAGTGGCTCGCCAATGCTTCCGCAATGGCTCATTGTGTGTACACCAATGTTCCTTTGTCGGTACGGATCTGCATTATTGGTGCCACAGACATTTCCTGCCTCACTGGTCGAGCTATTAAGGCCCCTGTTCTGTCTCCTTCTCTGTATAGCCTTTGGCGGTAGGCTGTGTGAACATGCTTTCTAACCTACGGCGGTCTGTCAATAGGCCTCCTTGGCCGCACACCACTCCTTCAGTTTCTGGGGGGCCCTGGCAATCTCGGCCTCTAGTCTGCCAAGGTTTGCCTCATGTGCAGCTACATCCCGCTCCAGTTGACGCTGAACCCCATAGGACGTTTTGATGCAGATTCCCCTCATGGCCTCCCATTCGGTCGCGCGATAGCAGGTCGACTCCCAGTTCTCCACAAAGTAGCGGTTTAATTCTTCGGAGAGTGTGGCTACAAATGGAGGGTCTGTCAGAGCTTCAGTATTGAGCCACCACAGGGGTATCTCAGATCTATCCCCTCTCCCCCCTAGTTCCATCAGGACCGGTGAGTGATCTGATAAGTATCTGGGTAGGTAAGTTATCCTGCCCACACTCTAACCGAGGTCTGTAGAGAGAAACCAATAATCAAGTCTACTAGAGGTCCCCGCGGCGGGAGTGTGACATGAGAACTGCCTAATGGCAGGATGAAGCTCGCGCCATACATCCCTGAGGCGCATACCCTCTAGCATATCCTGTAGTGCGCTAGTCATTTTGGGTTTAGTGTGGGATCGCGGAGGTTCACGGTCAAGGAAGCCATCAAGGACACACCTAATATCCCCAGCCAGCATCAATGGTGCCCCCAGATATGGTGAAGCCGCATCCATGAAATCAGGGAAAAAGGAAGCACTATCTTCATTAGGGGCATATACATTAATAATGCACACTTCCGTGCCATCCAATCTCCCATGCAGGATGACATACCTCCCCTCTGTGTCGACTACATGATGTAGGTGTTGAAAGGGAACCCCCGGTGCCACCCATATGAGAGCCCCCCCTGGCAAACCCAGAATATGAAGTGGCGTACAATTATCCTCTCCAGCGCTTCTGCAGGCACGGTATAGTGTCCCTCCAAAATATGAACTTCCTGCAGGCAGGCCACAGCGACCTTATACCTCTTCAGGTATGCAAATACACGTCTATGGGGCATATTCTCAATAACGTGTGATAACTACCGCAAAAGTTGCTTAACGCAACCCTTCACATCGCAGTCCATCGCGGGAAAATAACACCGTGTTAACGTGGTATTCCCAACCCTGCGGCACCATGCGATAGTAGCAGGATAACGTGCCAAATGACCGCCCAAAAATCAACGCGATGCCGAAACAATGCGAAACACGAACGCGAAAAAGCCTGCGATGTCCCAAACCACGATACAAAAATCAGCGACAACCAGCCACAGTCCTGCAAATCCCACGCGTCATGCGTGAAAATGCTCTATAAGAGCAACCAAAAAAACCCACCAAAAACAAAACAAACTGCGTAGCACCATGGATGCACCTGGACCGAGTGCAGAGGACAACCCGAACCCCACAAGCCCCACGGAGGACCAGCCAGGAACCCCGTGTTCGGGGAAGGGCAAGGAGAAGAGGAAGAGGAAGACGGGGTTCAGTCCGCAGAAAGACCGGATCATCGTCACGGAGGTGATAGAACACTATCAACAACTGTTCGTCACCTCCACTGCATCATTGGCAACACAAACGGAAATATGGCAGTCCATCGTCACCAACGTGAATGCAGTCGGAGTGTCGAGGAGGTCAATGGAGGAGGTCAAGAGGCGCTGGCATGAAGTGCACAGCCAAACCAAACAGAAACTCGCTGCCAACAGGAAGGCAGCAAAGGCGACTGGAGGTGGGAGTCCTGCGCCACAGGAGGAGCTGGAGGAAATGGTGGCCACAGTAAACAGCGTGGAGACGGTGCAAGGAGTCGGGGGTCTGGACACAGCCCGATATGACCTGACCCAACAGCAACAGGGTGAGTAACGACTAGGGACTGGGGGGACGGGGGCAGATGGGCACAATGCCACACATTCACAATCATGTGCAGCACACTGCACACCCACAATGACTGTGGAACATGTCCCGGATACCCTTGGCACACTGCAGCACACATAGAAACACCAAGTAGGCCCCCGTCCACAATCTGCACAAATGGGCCCCCCTCCATATCACCAATGCCACAACCTACCCATGTACATGTGCTGAATCCCGAAAAGCATCGGCTCTGTGAGCCACACCGACAATGCAAGTGACACTGCATGACAGATAGCATGGCTGAAGTCACAATACATGACATGGTGCACGAGACGACACTGAGGTGGCTGAGTGCGGACCACATCCGTAAAGGAGCAGGTCACACTCTGACACATCCACGTGCACCTGCGACCCATGACGTCAAAAACACATCTGCAGACAAACAATGCACAAGAGTACCAAATATCACCAGTAGCACAAATGACCCAAGTCGCAAACATCCCAGCACCCGAAAAGCACACAAGTCAAATGCACACCGACTCAAAGGGAAAAGGGTCCGCCAATGCAGAGCTGCAGGGGCGAATCGCCAACAATGCAGCACACACACATAGCAATCACAGTACATCAACATTGAAGACAATGTGGGACAGAGTGCAACCCCTACACCACAGGACAGAGGACACAACTGGTGCCACTCGTGCGTAGAAACTGGCCAATCACAACTGGCAATGCATGACACTGTGAGATGATGATGTACGAGTACAACCACACATCCGTCATGTAGTCGAAATGTCCACTGACTCCCATCAAATAGCCAGCTTCACCAAAACAGTCACAATGTACATCGTCATGCAGTCTGAATGTAAACATCTACAATGCGTCAACATACATGGAACACACTGTTAACCTGCATCTCCCCTTTACATTGCAGAGGGACAATCAACACCTCCTGCAGAGCAGACCACACATCTCTTCAGTGATGATGAAGAGGACACCCTGCACATTTGCACAGACACCCTCCGCACCCCACCTCCAGGAGCAGGGCAGCCCAGCTGCATCGCAGTGAGCCCACACCCTGCACAGACCACACCGCAGGAAGCACACACCACCACGGCTGCCTCCCAGGACCCCCACGACCAACACATGGATTTCAAACTCCGTGTGTTAGGGTGCCAGGAGAAGATGGCAGATCAGCTGCGGCTGGGTTTCGAGCTCATTGCAGCCAAACTCGATGCCATACGTGGGTGCCTGAGTCCCATCAGGGAGCACCTACAGTCCCTAACGGATACCCACTGTCCGCACCATGCTCACCAACAATCCTTGGCTGACATCGCTGGGTCCATTACTCGGTTACAAGAACTGTCTAGGCAGACAGGCCCAAGCGATGACAGCACAGAGTTGGCACAGATGCGGAGGTCAATGGAGACCATGGAGCCGATGCAGGCTGGAAGTATGGCTGCCACTGCTGAACACCAGCAAGATGTAGCTGCGATCTTCCATGCCTTGCAGATCCTCATCTTGCCATTGCTGCCACTGAGCCTGTTCCAGGTGACTACTGCAGGAACCTTGACACACACATATCCGCCCCCTGATGTGTCAGTGGCACACAGTGATGCAGCCCTATCACCTTCGCACCCTGATGTGTCAGTGGCACACAGTGATGCAGCCATAACCCCACCACACACACCTGACACACCGCACACAGAAGACGTCTCAGAGGAGTAAGATTTGGAGGGTAATGACTGTGTGAGGAAGGAGGTAGTAGCATCCGTCCCCGCCATATGGCCTGTCCCTGCCTGGTTGTGCTCTCTGCATCATGCCCTGGAACAACACCTCACACTGTCCCCCAAAACACTCTGCGACCTTCACATGGACCCCGACATGGACTGCCATACCTGCTCTGGTACCAATGACACAGCAACCCGGCGGCGGACTCCACCCTTCCTCTTCAGATCAACTTTGCCTTGCCACAAGAACTCTGGTTGGCCCACCACTGGGCAACCATGTTATGTGGGCTTGAAGTGGCCATGTACTGCTCCAGGTCCGACACCCCCAAGAATGTGAATAAAACATTCCAAATCACACAGATGTGTCATGTCTATGTTCACTCACGAATAAATGTTTGGATGAATGTAGGGACATCGATTGCACTAAAAGGTACACCCTGGTAAATGTCATCAATGCGCATGTTTGACCCTGACCCACATGGCCACTTAGATGACTGTGAAGGTGTGAACTAGCTGTGGCCTCATTGCACAGTAACAACAATCTCGTTGCCCCCAAACGTAGCCCCACGTCCATGTATCAAATAGGGCTGTGTGTGGAAATGTCACATTCGGTAGCAGTCCTTAAGTGGTGTTCCCCATCACATGTGACAACAGAACGTCTCTTCGCATGCCTACTCACACACATCTGTGTGGACACAGTCTGTTTTGATGGATGACCTTGATCTACATGGCGAGAAGTTGGACACCATACGCACATTGCTGGGGACACGTAAGAGCACAGGTCTGCCACCAACTATCCCAGCCACAATGTCTGGCTCACAGAGGTGGAGCTGGCAATAGGGACTCACCCCCAATTCACAAGCGTCAGTCAATGCCTCCCTGTGTACGGACAATGCACATGTAGGAACAAGATCTGTCATTATGATCAACACTCATCACAGTTGTACACAGGTGAAGTTGCATAGACTTTATTAGCATGTGCGTGTCAGTACGGGCAAGGCAAGGGCCACAACATGCAGACCAATGTTTAAGACACTTACAGGCAGCTTAGGAACATGTCGAGGTGCAGGTAATGGGGTGGCAAAAGTGCACACAATTCATTACGGATGTCTACGGTCTCAGCCCACCTTGCCTTGCTGGACGAGTCATGTGATGTTTAGCGTCTGCTCATCGGCCCGTGTCAGGGGACACGACTCACAGCCAATGGGATCTGCATAGTGCTGTAGCACCGGACTGCGCTGACTGTGTGCTCTGCTGACAGTGAGCAGGTGAAAGGATCCTACAAGATCACATGTCGTGCTACATTGCCATGTGTGTACTCTCCCCCCAGCAGTTTCTCTGATTTTGGAACGTTGCCAGGCGACGCTGTGCTGCTCCGCCCATAGGACTGCATCACCTTGCACAGGTGTGTGTACACACACGTAGGTCCACGCACATGCATTCTGAGTCCAGGCGAAGGCAGACATGTCCACTGTTGTGGTGGGATATATGAAAATTCCTCCGAGATGCTACAAGGTGTGGGGACCTGTGCTGTGGGTGACAATCAGTTGTGGCTGCAGGAACGTAGTTACTCGTCCATGTATGTGAGCGCTGCTTCATGGGCAATCTGTTCCAAGAGTACATCGTTGTCGAGGTCAAGGTACCCGAGGGCGAGCCAATCCATTACCTGTTCCGGGCAGGTGTGCTCCGTCCACGCCGTTACACCAATCCGCAACACAGCCCAATAGGGGAGCGCCTCGATGTGGTCACTGCACACGAGGAGTTGTGCAATCTCCCATGCCCAACTGCCTGCACATACGCCAAATATTAAGACATCCCATGCACAAGTATCACGGTTACACTCCTGTTCGTGGGCCAAATGGGGGCGCACACACATGTCATAATCCAGTTCAGCTACCGTTGTGTTGGATAGGCAGACATCCATGGGCCACTCGAATGTGCATGATCGACAGTGGAACCAGGGCTGGACGCAGGTGACGTACGCAAGACGGAAACTCAGACGGTAACTGATGCGCAACACTGCCAGTGGCAGTGATCCCAACAGATGCAGCATTCGTACACGGTACAGTTCCACATGACAGGGGTTGTGCATGTGCACGGGATTGCCAGCCATTGCCTTTGTTGGTCTCGTAGCACCGGCACTCTTCTGACAGGCGGCAGTTATGTGGATGATATGCCACTGCTCGGAGCAATGAGTCGTATTTGTGTGCAACGTTTGGGTGTATGGGTTGTTTTTACTTATGTGTCAGGGGCATCCCAAGCAGGTGTGCCTCAGGCAGGGACAAGTGTGTGTGGGGTGTGGACACGTTGGTCTTTCATTCACGCAGTTCGTGGTGTGGGAGTCGTCACGATCTGGTTTGGTATCTCTCGCAGGGAGTGCCAGCCGCAGTCAGGACCAAGGTCGGGGGTTCAGATGTCCTTCAGCCTTGTGTATTGAGACAATGGAGCTTTCATTCCTGATGTTGGTCTGACTACTGCTTGCATTTTTGAAATGTGATGTGGCCTTCGCATTGCTATTGATGCCAGGCCTTTGACTTAGTGTGCACCAATAGCGATACACACACACCAGTTGGCATGTATGAGCCAGGAGCCCGATTGGCCTTGCGCTCCTTGTACAATATCTCTCTTTCTCTCTCTCACTCCCTCTCCTTCTCTCACTCTCTCTTTCTCTCTCTCTACCTTTCGCTCGCTCTCTCTGTCCTTTGATGAGCGCATGACACACCTTCTTATCTGGAAATTTGTTTTGCAGGCTGTGACTTACAGATTGTCCTGGGAGGACCCGCCATGACTCTTCAAAATAGTTATTTTGTGTTTATTCTTTATGAAACGGATTATTTGCCGAGTCTAAGATGAATGTATGATTCTCATTTTTCTGACGACACATGTATGTTAGGTGTTGTTATTGTGCGACATCGGGCACATTGTTTTGTTTATGATTTCGTGAGGTTGATGTGACATATCTTTGTCCGGGTGTGGGTGGGGAGTGCCCGGAGTGGGGCCCGGGGGGGGGTCCTGGGTGTGGTGGCGGTTGGTGTTGTTGCCCTCTTGGGGCTCCGGGATGCATGGTGAGTGGCTCCATGGCATCTGTTGTTCTTCATGTGTGACTATGGACTGTGCTCCCTTGTCTGTTGCAGGTTGTGGTTCCGACTTAGCACCAGGTAAGAGCAGGTGTTAATTTCCTGCTGCTAACGCGCCTTGTCGCATGTTTTGTGATCTTATCGCCGATCGGGCTGGTCGTTGAGAATGTTGTGGAGTGGTGTTGTCGCAGCTTTTTGCACGGGAACGCCTACTCTGCATATCTTTAGCGTTAGTTGCCGGAGGCATCTGTGGTGATGTTTTTTGCGACTGCTATCGCAGGTAAACTGGTGTTATGGGCTGTTAGCACCAGCTTGGGAATGGGGAGATAAATTTATCGCGGATTTGGCTGCGATAACGTGCCGATAACTCGGCGATAGCTCCTTGAGAATATGCCCCTACGTTTTTCAAAGGCAGGTATGCCTCGGACATTCCATGTGATCAACTTAATCACAGTGGCCGCCATGGAGTGCACACATCTTCCATTTTGCCCCCGTAT
Source organism: Calotriton arnoldi (assembly GCA_963921515.1). Classification (NCBI taxonomy): domain Eukaryota; kingdom Metazoa; phylum Chordata; class Amphibia; order Caudata; family Salamandridae; genus Calotriton; species Calotriton arnoldi. The sequence goes on along the minus strand of CAWUFW010002558.1, from coordinate 829,715 downwards.
AACCATTCTGCCCTAGACCATGCAAGCAACCTTAACCATGCATTCATCATTGTGAATCCTGTCGACTGACACTTATGAAGGGAGGACCCTTTGAACCAATCCCAAACATTACCAACTCCCCCCCCACTACTTGGGCAATATCACATTTCCCTCCCCATATAAACATAACAAGGTGAAGGCATGTAATTGTTTCACCATGTCCCATAAGAGAAACCCCTAAAGTTAGAACCCTATAAGAAAGGAAAACCCACTTCTACGAGTAAAAACCTCCCTCCCGCTCCTCCCAACAGTAGTGGCTGGCCAGCCGGTGAGGTGCGAGGGCTAGCCGCTCGAGCCTGCTGCCTTCTGGCCACAGCAGCATAGGTGTGTGGCACTGGTGGTGGTGTGGCTTGTCTGGCTCACTGGCAGAGAGTGGGCAGGTGACACAGACAACGCCATAGCCCACCAAGCAATGGGAGAAATGGCCAATCACTACATGGTTTCACAAAACGATTACAGTGATTGGTCTTTGCTCCGTGGCAGACCCTCCCACCCACGTGGTGCCATCCATGGGAAACGTCACTGCTGCACCCTAAGGCCTCCTAGGCCTGGCAGCCAATCCAGACGTGCTGCTCTCTTGCTGTGTGTTACACAGCATGAGACCAGCGCCACGATTGGCGTGGGCAGGCAAATTCACCGCTCACTAAGTGACTGGGGGTCTGCGGTTTTGAGAAACCCCCCACTCACTCAATGAATAGTACAGAGAAGCCTGTACTGCGCATGTCGGTTTGGCCAGGGAAAGGCACCTGGTCAACCTGACATGCGCACTTTGCCATGCGCTCTTGCCGGTACTAGTCAATGTCAATCATCATCATGTTACATGTGTCCTCCACCAAATGTCAACCTGCCCCATCCCCCTTGTCGGCTGCTGCCTCGGCCGGGCTGATGACTGACTCACGCAAATGGGCTGATTTAAATAATAAAATGTAATGTAAGCCAGTTTCTTGCTTATATTTATTTTGCTGCAGGCAGGGCAAATAATATAAGTGGGGCAATGCCCCAGCTCCCTAAGGCAGAAACCCCCACTGATATATATATACACATTATTATCATATAGTGGTTGCTCCATTGTGCAGAATACAACTGCTTGAAAAAAGTGCTTGTGCATAGGTGAAAAAGAAATCAAAAAGAATACAGCATAAGTTTAGCATATTGAAATAAGAATTATGTAGCGTTTTGGCCTGTCGGACACCCTTTCTTTTTCAAATAAATCAAATTCCATTCATAATGTACCGGCACAGTGTTTGAATCAGTACTGTCCTTCCGTGGATAGTTTAGTCAGTCCAGGCTATAAGAATGGAGGTGTCTACGTTTCGACCCAAGATAGAAGAAGGCCAGTTATAACCATAATAGTGGGTCTTCATCAGGACAGTTGGGAGAAACCTAAAGAGGGGGCAGAATACCAGTCAAAAAGATATTGAAGGTGTTTGTAATGTGAAGTTAGACTCTTCCCTAGTAATCATGCTCACCTGGAATCACAATTATTCCCGTGAGGGGTTAAAACTTGTTACAAAGCGAAGGCCCACCGGCTCTTCATCTGTTCAGGAATTATTATGCTCCTTAGCCCAATGGTATCAGCCTTGAAAAGGTCCAATAGTCGTTTGCATTGTGAAAAATGCGCAAGAACTGAGTTAGCTGATGGTAATTGCTAAATATTAAAAAGCATTGTTTAAGCCTGCCTCCAAGTCAGTTTACTCACCCAACCGAGGGGTTGCTTCTTTAAGTATTAATTTATTTATCAGAACAAGCCAACCGATTCAATCAGGCAACAGGCTCTAATTTAGGGGAAAAAGTAAAGTGTGCAATTACTGACTAAACGGGAACTGTTGCAATGAAAACAGGCATTGGTAATGCATTGGTTTCGCCTATGTGATGAATAATGAGTTGCTGTTATCAAGCACCATTGAGACGAAGGAAAGAGCTCCCTGACAAGTATCAAGGGGGCGGAGAGGATGTGGCGCAGCGGGCAGAGCTGCTGAATCAACAGCTGAGGATCCCAGTTCGAGTCTCAGCAGTGCAACATCCCGTGATTCTGGGCAAGTCACATAATCTCTCCATGTGATAAGTGCTGCAAGACGAAAAAGCAGAAAGAGGCAAAACGTTATGAAAAAATAGTTCTACCAAAGCAGATGTTAACAGTATTTTGGCTACGGGAAACTGATAAGAGAAGCAGGCGAGGAACAAGCATTGGTAAACGCAGAAACAATAAATGGCAAGCAAAGGAACCAATGAAAAGCCAGGAAAGCGAGGGGTGGGATGGCAGCCCCTTTTAAGATTTATATTAAAAACAATAGATTTTGCCAGCACAGTGCAAGTGCTCTGCAGGCGAAACCTAAAAACCAGGCCTTCTTGACGGAGGAAGGTGATGGAGGTGCCAAAAGCAACATGTAACTTATATCCATATGTTTCTTCACTGACACATTATTACAGTGTTGTGGAAAGAGGTGAATACTAAAATGAACATATTTTTACAGAAGCACAAAGATGACAGCCATGAACATTTTTTTTTAAATGACATAATGAATTGGCCATACTTGAGAACAGGACAACAATTGTTGCTGTTAAGTGGAATTATGATGGTTAAAATAATTGTGGTAACAAACTGGAAATTATTATCAAACTACACATCAATACTTGAATACTCAGCGAGGCAAAGTTGTCGCAACTAGAAAAACATCATTTAATTTCAATGGTCATGCTGAGAAAATCATATTCTTTAATAGTTTGCATAGTAAACATGTCTCAGGGAAAGCCTCTGTAAAACTGCACTTCTAAATAATTCACTGCAACTACTAAACTGCGCGCCAAGCAACAGATTGCTGAATTAACAAAAAAATAAGTGAAATAATTATTGTTTTTCGAATGTTTCTGAATCAAGAAAACAATACTGAAAGTGTAGGGTCCTTAATATTGCTGCCACATGTGCTGAAATGTTATATTTTCTGAAGTCAGCAAACTTCTGCACATCACAAGCTAAACAAACGAAGCTTCGGAGAATGGTAAACAGTATTTTGTATTTCAAAACGATTTGCTGAGTTTGACTTGCAGGAAGAAGATGTAGTGAATGGACATGTGGAACAGATGCTCATTTCCCACACATGACTCTTTTTCACCCAGACTTCCCGGTCCGCTTCGATGCCCTGTTCGATTTCCAACTCCGATGTTCCTTGGAGTGAACCAGCGGAATCCTCCTGCATCTGAGTCCACTGTTGTGCTGATCTTTTTCCTGCAGCGAAACGCTTGGCATGCCCAATGCTTGTTCATCCTGAACCTTGGGCGAGCAGACCTTGCACTGATCCTGGAAATGCCGGCCTGTTCCGTGTGTGCGAGAAGCATACACCAGTGTCACCTGCCTTTTACTGCGCATTCTGTAAACATCCCTGTGCTGCAATTAAGATAATCCTTCTCAAGGCGGCGTGAGAACAGTTGGGCACACACTAAACAAACTCCATTGCCCAGTGCGAACACAGGGGCAGATTTACAAGAAACTGACGCACCCTGCATACATTTTACCTGACGCAGGTATAATGTGACGCAGGGCTTTACAACGTGACGCATCTCCCTAGATGTGTCACGTTGTAAATGGGCCGCAACATTTACGCCACGGCTGCATCACAAAAGTGACACAACAGCGGCGCAAAAGTCACGCAAGGGGCATGTAAATCTGCCCCACAGTTTGTTGCCTCCGACGTGACTGAAGAGGAGGAGCCCGAGAAGTGGCCAGACTGCTGACTGACCAGAGCGAGAGAGACAGTTTTACAGAGACATTAATAACGTGTCTCAATACTGAGTGCAAGTATCGTGAGAAAGAGTAGAAAAAGTTCTGCAAATTATTAAGTAAAATCAGAAACTGTGATTTAAATCAACAATTATGAAATCACTTAACGTGAACAAAATAAAGCCTGTGAAGCAGCCTTTCTTTTCTTTTTATTTGCCGATCCAGATCAGCAAACAAAACATTTTCGAAATGTGTTTTTTTGTGAGCTCGGAGGAATACGGAAAGGGTGGCAGAGAGCCACATGGGTGAGAGAGTGACACGAAGCGCGAGTGTGTGTGGGGGGGGGGAGCAGTGCTTAATTTGAGCCGGTGGTTTCCGGTGCACAGCACCGGCACTTAATTGATTTCCGGTGCTCGACAAGGCACTAAATTGTCAACACCACACTTATGACAGTCTGCCACGTGGTGGCACTGCTCAGTTAATTTAGAGATGAGCAAAACTACGGTTGTTTATCCATACGATATACATAAAAAACTACTAATACCTGCCTCCCCTGACCTCTAGCTGCTTTGGGGACCTGTAATAATCGGAACTGTTGCACTTGCAGGCGAAAGAGATGGTTAGTAGTTGTCTTGGTACCACCATTGGCAGCAGTGACAGGGGTAATGGGTGATGCAAGCTGTAGTGGCCTCTGGTCAGGACCCTGGCACTTATTATTTTACAAATTAAGCACTGGAGGGGGGGGGGCGAGGGGAGAAAGGCACACATGGGAGACATCTGGAAATGACATGCATCCTCATGGAGTGCTTCGCTAAAAAAAATTAAAAACACAAGAATCACAGGAGTGGAGTGCATGTGGCTCAGCTGGCCAGAGCTGCTGACTCGAGAGCTGATGATCCCAGTTCGAGTCTCAGCGGCGCCATATCCTGTGATTCTGGACAAATCACTTAATCTCTCCAGGTGATAAGTTCTGCAATATAAATCTGCTGCAAGATGAACAAGCATTGGCATAGCCAATAGGTCTCGCTTTTGGGACCTTATAAGTATTTAGTTATGCAGCACAATATCCTTGGTGCAATAACATCAACTGTTGCATGGCTAAAAACTTATAAGGTTCCAAAGGCGAGACCTATTGGCTATGCCAATGCTTGTTTTAATTGTTTGAGAGAATATTTGTGCTGGTCATGTTTATGTGTGTGTTCGTTTTTATTTTGCCTAACAGAGTCTTTTTGCAGTAATTTAAACTTCAGTGGGGCGGCTCAGGCCCGAGGTACATCTTTTAAGAGTCTTAGCGGGATTGGATCCTGGGCCGGCCATTGTGTCAAGGATCACACGGCTCGACTTAAGTCCGCCGTACAAAGGTAGTGATAAGGAGGTGAACTCGGAGCTGACTGACGAGATTACAGGCCCTGGAGTCGGCGGTATCAGCAGCAAAGCTCCCCGCGGGGTCCCAGTCACAGAGAGGGGCTGACCAGACAGCTAAGGTTCAAGAAAGGGAGGCCCATGGAATGGAATGTGAGAGCAGCGCCGAGGAGACGGAGAGCAGAGCGGTGTGTGCTGAAGAACACAAGCAGAGCAGAGTGTGCCCCCGAGCTAGATGGTTCTGAGACAGTGACCGGCACGGCACTGAGGCCTGGAAAGTAACTTCAGTAACGGAGCAGAGAGGCGGAGAAAGCGTGTCGTAGACTTGTGGAAGAGAGAGCGGAGGCCCCTTCTAACACTAACGTGACAGCAAAGAGAGGGGGGCTGCCGCGTGTCACTGAAGGAGGGGCCACCTCCGGAGTAGGATTAAACTACGTACACTGGGCATGGGGGGAGGGAGGGGGAGAAGGGAGGGATGTGTGAGAGCAGAGAGAAACCATTAACAGCGCGGCGCTCGTAAAAGGGCGCCGTGCTGATTATGTTACAACAAGCCAGGACTATTGTCTTTGTCAATGGCTGTTAGATGCATAAGATAAAAAACAAGCCAGCGAAGGTCTGGTGTAAAAAAGCATTGGCCGCGCGGCCGTGAAAGAGACGCGAAAGTGAAAGTGATCGCGATGCACTTAATGACCCGTGACGGAGGAAAGACAGATGGCGGCTGCGCGCGTGCACGCTCGCGTGAATGCAAGCTTGAGGCCAGCAAAAGCCTGTGGTAGCACTTTCAAAAGCCACTCACTAAATTTCTCGCAGAGCACCGCATGCGCTGGCTCAACGAGACCTAAAAAGCAGAAAGAGACAGAACTTTTTGAAAAAATTGTTCCCCCCAAAGTGGATGTTAACAGTATACGGGAAACTGATAAGAGAAGCAGAAGAGGAACAAGCATTGTCAAAATGCAGGAAAATATGCTACAGCCAATAGAAATGGAGGAAAAGTAAGTAAAAAGCCCATTAACCAATGAAAAACCAGGAAAGAGAGGGGGCGGGATGTAAACACCATTTAAGTTTATATTAAAAACAATAGATTTCACAAGCACAGCGCAAGAACTGTGCAGGTCAAACCTAAAAAGGGAATGCGCCGGCAGCATAGCCCGGTCCTTTACCTTTGTGCCATAAAGTGTCACTGAAGCATCTCGCGGCTTGCGGGCGATCAGATCTGAAGATTTAATAGTTTACAGGGACTACTACCTGCTCTTAAAAAATGAAAATGAAACATTTCATTTTTATTTTTAAACACATCCCGTTTTCTTTTAAGAATGGCACGGTTCTGAAGGTGGGCGTGGGTGAGTGAAAGGATGCTGCTGCATCCAATGCTGTGAGTTAATCTTTAGCTAATATCGTTAGTAATATAAATGTGTTATGCACTCTACCTTTCAAAATACCCCAAACATCACATTTATTTGAAGCTTTAAAAAGTATGGTGTTTATCCAGATCCGGGACGCCCAGCAGATTCGAATTTTTAAATTGGTGGTAGGACAGGAATTTTTTTTATAGCACTTGCTGTCTGTAGAAAAGTTGACTATTATTTTAGTTGCGCTGTCCGGCTCAAGGAATAATAACATTTCTTGTCAGGATGAACCCTCAAATTCACAAAAATAACCTAAGCTGAACCCCCTGGTAGCGACTGCACAGAGCAGACAACCTTAACTGTGTAAAGCATTTATGTGGTACCAAAACAGTAATAAAGTCAAAACGCCAAATAATAAAATCCCTAAACTGAATTAGAAAAACAGAGTATAATGTAATAAACAAAATAATGAGAAATTCACATAAGGAGAACTGGAGATATGAGTTTTTAAAGTTTTAGGTGACAATAGCACCAAAAGGCACAAAGCACCAATGGTGCTCAACGGTCGCGGTAGACTGTGACCTAGGCGCGACTTGAGGCCCACCGCGATTGAGATCAGGTCAGGCCCTGGTGAAATCTTGGAAGTTGAAAAGTTAAAAAAAGTTTTTAAGTCCCCCTTCAGAAAGGGCCTGTCAGATGGAAAAATCCTCTCTGAAACTGTAGCTGCTGAAATGGATCTGTATCCCGGACACCTGAAGAAGGTTGGTCTGCTGACATCCTGAAGCTTTTGAAGCTTTTGAGATTTCCTGCTGAATATTTTCCTCAGACCCAACTCACAATGGGAGTTTGTTGTATTTTTCAAAGTTGCAGATATCTCTGTGGGGGGTGAAGCTGAAATTCAGTACGAAGCTGTGGAAGTGCCGGTTGGATACTTTCTTTATGTAAAAGCAATCACAGACATGATGGTCTGCTGACCCAAGCAGGTCACCATCCCTGTGATGGTAGTGAATCCTAGTAAGTCACAAATTGTGACCTACCTTATTAATATTCATGAGGTAGGTCTATTTGTGACCCACTCCGAAATGCTATTTATAGAATAGAGGCTAGATAACCCCTTTGTACATTATTAATAGCGATTACCAAATAACGATTTGTAAAAAATCACTATTTGGTAATCGCTATTACTATTGTTCATTCATCTAGCCCAATACTATTTAAGAGCAGGCAGTGGTCCCATGGACCACAGCCTATTCTTAAAAATGAAGTTTCAAAGTTTCATTTTGTCTTTCTGAGCACATCCCAAGGAACACGGGCTGCATTTTAAAAAGAAAGTTTGCATTATTGAAAAGCAATCACAGACATGCTGGTCTGCTGAACCCAGCAGGCCACCATCCCTGAGATGGCTCTCATTCCTGCACACAGGGGATTTAAGGGACAGAGGAGGGAAGAGCTCACCACAGTTCCTTGCAGCTTCACAGTCCACAATGAGATGGTTGCAATTCTTGAATTGGTCTCAGCCATTGGTAGTCACCATGCTGGTCCAACAAGGCCGAAACCTATCTAGGTCTGCTTGTTTAAAATTCAGTGGGCACATGACCCTGCAGATCAATAAAACCTGTGCTTCTTAGGGTGGAGCCAAACATTATTGCATGTGGTTGTTCCCTGTCTGTAATGGCACAGAGGAGTTCAATAATGTTTGGATGAAATGTGTCATTTGCAGTCACTGAGATTAATTCAAGCATTCCACCAATCACTTTTTGTGCTGCCTCAAAATATGATGAACTGCATCAAGTGTTCTCGGTTTGACTCCCAAGGCTACCTCTTCTGGTACCAGTTCATCAATAGAAATGAAAAGGGAGGACTGAAACTAGAGATCATCGTGTCCTCTGCAACCTTTGGTACAATACACCATTGAACGAAAAATACTTTAGTCAAGATAAAGTAAATGATATCCGGAATCATGTTTATTTCTGCATAAAGATTCTGAAGATTTTCAGGCTGCTTTCTCTGAGCGAATTTAATTGCTTTAAGACTTAATTCATATTTGATGAAGGTTGTAGGAAGGTGGAGTATTATGTGGTGAGGCTGGTTGGTTTCATCGTGCAATACTCTCACAATACTGTGAAGATTGTCCTTGGATTCACCATATTAAATCCTTAGCTCAGTCCTGGTAGAGTGGCAAAGCGCAGCCAGGGTTTACTAGAGGAACTTGTGTTAAGCATTGCAGAGTACCAACATAGACGATAAGTAATTGACACGATTTGAAAGAAATCGACTCCAATTTATAAAAATAAAGCAGATTTTTATATTAATTCAGATACCAAATCAAACGTGATCAGATACATATAAGTGGAGTTATGGATTTTAGAAGAAAACATAAATCACAGCAATTCAATACTGCGGGACCTTTGCATTGTGGTTGTTGCAGAGTTTCTGCTCAGGAACAGAACTATCCTTGGGACCATAGAACATCAGTATATAGGGACTGCGTCACCATACCACCTCAGTGTCTATGAGCCCAAGAACGACTAACTATAGTGCCTCACTTACCCTCCTAACCTTTCCAGAGAGACAAATGATTTGGCACCCCAGAACACAACAATCTTGACCCTCTCATGGATCGCGGTAACAGGACACACCCTTTCACTCTCTAACTCATGCTTGCCCACAATATGATGAAAAAGTAACATGAAGGAAGTTTACAATGTTTATTTAAACTATTGTGCTCTAAGATGCAATAATTACACCACAATTTGAAAACAAATACATATCAATAATGTCAATGTCAATAATGTCATTTGCATGGTTAATAAACTATACAATAAAAAGCCGTCATCTTATCTGACAGATCTGCCTAAACCCTCCCTTACTACTGATGCTAAGTATTTATAGATATTAGATGGGATTAGTGACGGACCCCATACCTTAGCATACACAGATGGATGGTCTACATCTCAGCTGACGCTGCACTCTTGTCTCAGGACCTTTGCTCTGTGCGTATGTGTTTTTCAGAACCCCTGTCCTCAGATATATGACAAGATATGTGTATTCAAAACAGCAGCTGCATTCCTTTATTCCTAGGTTCTAGTGTCTGATCAGAGAGAATAACAAGGGGCAATGTTGTTTGACCTTGCCAAGGCTGTTCAGACTAAATCTCAGGAAAAGAGTAAAATACGAACACATGCGCTAGTTCTGTATGAAAATACAATGTGCCACTAAGGCAAGCGGGATATTGAGTAACATATGCGAAATAAAAGAGGCCTACAACGTGCACAATTAGGCTAATATAGGGAAAACGACAGTGGGTGGTACAAGAAATCCACGACATGGTCAATGGGAAAAAGTGGTAGTGACAATGGGTCACTTGCAGGACAAGGTGCCTGGAACCCAAGGAGGGTAAAGGAGATGCACATCCAGGAACAAGCCACAACAGTCAATTCAATTTTACCTGGCCCATGGAGCCCGGGGGCAGTGTTGTCCTAGCAGTCCCTGGTGCTGAATGGGAGCCGTGGAAGAGCTGCTTTTACAGCTTACACAGTGCTTATGGGGAACAGGGTGCATAATATCAAAAACGGGTTACCAAAGGGGATGATGGACGGAGCGCTTGAGCAAATCAAACACTCACCCCCAGTCAACTGATCTGGGTTTAATCCAGCATCATTCTTTAGCTCACTCCACCACCCCAGTTCAGACATGGCCATATGCAAATCAGTCTGACCCTGTGCCTCATGGGAACAGTCCAGCCCGAACTGCCAGGCCATGTCTTCCCTGGACCGGAAACAAGCATCCTGGGACCGGTTTCTGGCTATTCAGCCGTCATCAGCCAGGCTATCTTGAATCCAGTGGCAAAGTGAGCAAGGGACCCACGTCTGGGCATACCCTGCCAAACTGGAATGGCATGGTGAGCAAAAAAACGATGGATTTAGGCCCATATCTCTGTACTGGGGTGAATGTATGACATTGTTCTGCATTCTGGCCATCACTTGTTGTTTTTGCATTTGTCACCCCGAGTGGGACGGGTATGCCCAGACGTGGGTCCCGTGCTCTCCATGCCACTGGAATCAAGCTATCCTGGCTGAAGAGGGGTGAAACCCCGAAACTGGTCCTAGGATGCTTGCTTCAAGTCCAGGGAGGACCTGGCTTGGCAGTTCGGGCTGGACTGTTCCCATGAGGCACAGGCTCAAGACTGATTTGCATATGGCTGGGTTCAAACTGGAATGGCATGGTGAGCAAAAAAACGATGGATTTAGGCCCAGATCTCTGTACCGGGGTGAATGTATGACATTTTTCTGCATTCTGGCCATCACTTGTTGTTTTTGCATTTGTCACCCCGAGTGGGACGGGTATGCCCAGACGTGGGTCCCGTGCTCTCCATGCCACTGGAATCAAGCTATCCTGGCTGAAGAGGGGCGAAACCCCGAAACCGGTCCTAGGATGCTTGTTTCCAGTCCAGGGAGGACCTGGCTTGGCAGTTCGGGCTGGACTGTTCCCATGAGGCACAGGCTCAAGACTGATTTGCATATGGCTGGGTTCAAACTGGAATGGCATGGTGAGCAAAAAAACGATGGATTTAGGCCCAGATCTCTGTACTGGGGTGAATGTATGACATTGTTCTGCATTCTGGCCATCACTTGTTCTTTTTGCATATATCAAAAACGGGGCTGCTGCTGACATCGGCGAAAGTTGTTTGGAGTTCCCTCTAGATGCAGTGTAGAGTGGAGGGGTCAGTTGCCGGACTGGCAACCAACAAGCCTTGGCAGCGGTAAGCACAGCAGATAATTACTTCGACGTCCTGCTGTCCGGGGTACACAGTAGCTACCTGAAACTTCGAAGAAGGGGAATACTACAGTTCCCACGATGCACTAGACCATCTGGGTTTGTGCAATCCCTCGGAGGGCCCAATGGCCAGCAATTCTTTAGATCTAGGGCATTGTTTTACCTGCAGGTTGCAGGGAACTAGTGCCACTAGTCTAGAGGAGTCTGGTGATGCCTTTGGCTCTGAAAGGGCTCCCTCTTGCTGGGGTAACCGAATATTGGTCCAGGACGGGTTGCAGTCATGTAGTTCCAGGAAGGTTGCTACAGGTGCAGAGCATCATGCCTTTGCATTGTGCAGGTCCTTTTGTTGCAGACACAGGTCTCTTCTTTGTCCTCTTGCAAGTCAGATCAGAACTGAGGTTCTGGTGTCAGGGGTGGCCCTTATATCCTAGATTTAGGGGCATTAGGGGTGAGGGTGCAAGTGGCCAATGGGATACAAGTCCCAGCAGCTAATCAGTCCCTGATGTGGCAATATCAGGGGGCGTTGGTCACTTTTTCTACCCAGAACCCGTCTATTCTACAACTTTTAAACATGGCAGAAGTCTTCATCGGCTGTACAGACCAGGTAGCCCACCTTTGAGGTGTGGCTAGCCTTCTGGGGGTGGACGCCTCCTGAATACCTAATTTTCCCACCTGCCCGGGTGCAAATGTGCCTGGGGTTGGGGGGCTGTTTCCTCCTTTGGGAGGCAGCCTGGTTGCATATCACAGGTGGTGCAACCTTTGAAGCTCACCTCCTTGATGTGCCACTTCACTAGCCAGACTGTCAGGGAGGGAAGTGTGAACTCCTTCCTGTCCAGGCCTTTGTTTCTGACTCCTGGGAGAGTTCAGAATCCTGTCTTGGCGACAGCAAGCGCAGGCTGGCAGCCAGAGCACAGGAAAGCTGAGGCAACCAGGTGGGCATCCTCTGAGGTAGCCACCTGGGTGCATACCACATCGCCCCTGGCAAGAGATTCATGTTAGGGGTGAAGAGGCATGTTGTTTCATAGCAAATATGACATATTTAGGCAGCACCATAATGGAGCTGGCAAGTTCAGGGTTGCCTGGGTGCCAGCCCATGTTATCCTATGGACCGCCTATTACTTATAGGCCCAGATTCACAAACGTTTAGCATCAGGTTAGCGTTTCTTTTTAAAGCACACCCAATGGTAAACCTGTTTGGGGATTAATAAACCAACGCAAATTGGTACTGAAAAGCAGGCGTTAAAAGAAGAAATGTTTTAATTTCTCCTTGCTTTTCCAACTTTGCATGTGCTGCACTGTACAGCACACATACAAAGTGGGAAAAGATTTTAAACTTGTCTAGCTGTAGTATTTTGTACAGGAAGGGTATCCTTCCTGTAGAAAACCTGTGGTAGACTCAGGCAGTACCCTAGCACTATGGCACTAAGGTGTGTGCCTGGCGCATGGCAGCTGAAATCAGCGCTGGCGCTAGGCAGAGGGGAAGGGAGCGCCATACATCTGTGAATATGGCGCTCTCCTGCTCTCTCCCTGTCACGCAACACAGTTCAGCTTCTTTGGGTGCTGCACTGCGTTGCGTGACACCTTTGTGAATCTGGGCCATAGTGTCCTTTAATAGTAAAGGCCACTATAGGGTCATATAAGCTTGCACTTATATGTCTTCATCCTTAATACAATTAATACAATGCACCCTGCCTTCTGGGCTGAGGAGTTCTTCCTTAGGATTGACTGACATATATTACATATAGTGCTTTGACCTTGCCTCAGATGGTCAGAGCAAAGTCGAGTTCGAGTAGTTTGCACTGCTCCTGCAGTCTGCAATGGCAGGCCTGCTGTCAGTAGTTTACTTAGGTCACTCACGGTGGCACAGACAGTGCTTCGGGCCCTGCTGATCTCTTTAACATCCATGCCCTGGGTACCACTGGTACCATATACTAGAGACTTATAAGGGGGTTAGAGTCCTTGCCAATTGGGGTTACCAATTCACACATATCAGTTTTAGGGACAAAGCACTGGCACTGGAGCAAATTAAGGTTTATATAAAAGTATTTGGAGATTCTCTCCCTAAACAAGCCAATGCCCAAAGTAATAGGCCTTGCAGGTGGTGGATGTCCACTTTTACACACTAATAGTAGTATGTAGACAGTAAGTCTTATCATAAGACACTGAGGGGCCGATTCCGATCTCGGTCGGAGGCGGACCCAATACCATTCGGTCGGGAAAAAAGCCATGCGAAAGCCTGTTTCCCGACCGAACCGTACGCGAGTCCGGCCGAGCGAGTACGATGCGGATTCGCCGACCGACTCGTCCGGGCGTCCCGACAACTCCGACCGACTCGCTCGGACTCGAACCGCTCCGACCGACTCGCTCGGACCCGATTCGCACCGCGCAATGGAGACGTTTTCCGGCCGGGTAAGTACGATGCGCACCTCGACCGCTCCGACCGACTCGCGCCGTCCGACTCGAACTCGCTGTCGGAGCCGTACTTTGGGGGTCCGTGTCGGACCCCCTGTACGCGTACCCGTGCGAGGCGCACACAGGGGGACCCAGGGGTCCCCCTACCTGTGCGTGTACGCCGCGAGCGCTTCGCGGCGTACTCGCTGTAGGAGCGCCCTTGTCCGCCTCGCACCCATTGAGGCAATGGGAGCCCGCGTACGCGTTGTACGACCGGCTCCCATTGAGTCCAATGGGAGTCCGACCGACTCGTGTCCGATAACATACGGACGCATCGTACTCGTTCGGTCGGACTGCACGGGTCCGATTCGGTCGGAAATCCCTCCGGGTCCGGCTCGGTCGGAGAGATTTCCGGCCCGAATCGGAATCGACCCCTGAGTGTCCTCTTGAATGAATAAAACATTGTGGGCCTCATTTTCAATGATTTGGTTTAGGGCAGCGCCTCAAGGCTTTTTGCTGAGCTGCCCTACGCTAATCGAAAGGGCAGAAATGTACTGTATTTACAAGATAGGGTGCATTCCTGTCCTTTCAGCCAGCGCCGGCACACAATTTGGTGCCTGGCGCCAATACCGACACCCTTGCACCATAGTGCAAGGGTGTCTGCATTGTTGGCAGGATTGTTTTTGTGCAGGAAGGGACACCTTCCTACACAAAAACAATCCATGGAGGCGTTTTCCTCTTTCTATGTGAGCTGCATAATGCAACACACATAGAAAGAGGAAAAGTTAGGAGAAATAAACATATTTCTCCTCGTCATGCCTGCCCTGGGGAGGCGCACAGTTTTGATGTATTCCCAGGTTTACAGATCCTTGTAAATCTAGGAATGCGTCAAAACCCAAGGGGGTTGCATGCGAACACCCACCGTGGCACAGCGGCAACTTGCGCTGCGTTGCCTTACACCATATCTACGAGGCAATGAAAGCCACACGAAGTGGCTTTGTGTGGCCTCGTAGATCTGGGTCTGCTCTCTGAGCTGCTGGAGCATGATAAAAAGTGATGTGACGGCGGCGCAAGGGGTTTGTAAATAAGCCCGTGTTTCTAAGCATCCTGTTTGAACAGAGGATCTGCTTCAATAGATTACATGGGGCCAGAATGCAATTTAACCTAACCCCTTTTGCAAAATTGCTTGATGTGGTCTGTGTTATACTGGATAACTATGTTATCACCCTGAATTGATTTCTTCATTAACATTGTGAGATCTTGTGTAGGAATCTACAGTAGTTGATTTTTAGGAATAATTTGTGTGTCAAAGATGTATGTTTCTTTCTGCATGTGGATTCCAAGTTTTCCAATTTGTGAGTAATAATTGTATCAGAATGGTGAAATGAGCATAATACTAGATGTGGTTCTGAAACCATGGAAATGGGGTTCAACGTGATATTCTGCGTATGTTTCTAACGTGTAAAGTCTCATCTTCATCCTAAAAACTCTGCTGAGGAATATCAAAAAGACCCTTTTTATTTCTTTTGCATTCCCTCTTGACCAGCTAAGCTCACTATCACAGGCCATACTGGGTCTAAATCACCATCTCTTTTTCGGCATTCTGCATGTCCAAAAAATCTGCTAAATCACTGGAGAGGGTCACATCTTGTTCCCTAAAGCCCATTCCCTCCATCAGCATCATTCTGACAGCCTGTGCTCCATATTAGCCGGGGTCACAAATGGTATTTTCACTCACTTTAACCCCTTTGGATCTTTTACACGCTCTGGCAAATCCAAATTTAACAACACACTGTAGAGAGGGGGGGACGCAGAGCTATTAGAAAGAAGACAGGTCCAGTACCATTGCTCCCAAGAAATGACGTGGTATACACAGAGGGGTAACTGTTCCTAAAGAAAAAGAGAGTAACAACCTATTCTGGTTAGCACATAGGAGTTGTCTGTCTCAGTAGAGTTGGGATATTCTAGAGTGAGGGGGAATTCCTCCTTTTCAATATAGTGCCCTCACACACCCTTGCGAGTGTCATGTTTCATCATCGGGCGTTGCTCCTCGTGGGGGTGGTGCTGCTGTCCCCCACGGGCCCCGCGAGAGGGCTCTTTAACGGAGATCTTTTAAGGAGACGCCGCAGTTGTGCATGCGGGTGTGTGGGCCTGGGACAGTGAGTGAAGTGAGTGAGTTAAAATTATCAGCCGGTACCTAGAACCTAGTTTTATTCGGGGGTCCGGATGATAAAGTTAAAAATGGAACGGATGTGGAGCTCCTCTTGGAAACAAATGTAGAGGGGGGGATAAATGTAACCCCGTTGCTCTCAGTATCCGTGAAGGTGTATGAAAAAAGAATAGGGTCAACATGTTTCGCACATCGGAGCGGTCCATAAGGGATCCATGGGTGCTTTGTCAGGACCAAAAGGGTGAAAAGAATATATATAGAGAAGAAAATGACCAGGGATCAGGGACAAAAAGGACCTCTGTATACCTGTAATACCTATAATCAGGTGTTGATGCGTCTCGTCGCTAGTAGGAACGTGTACTTCAAGTTCCTTTGCCCAACCTAGTGATATAAAGAAAGAAGAGAGAGACACACAAACATGTAAAATTCCAATGTGGAACACATTTCAATGCTGGCATTCACTAGGACTCAAATGTGCTCGTGGTATAGTATTCGAGTCCACACGCATACCGGTGTGCATGCCTGGTGAGGAATGCCAAGGTAGACATACTGCCAATGAGCACACAAACTCGCATACGGTACGCAGCTCCCTGTGCGGTGAAAGTCACACAGGAGTGGTGTCAGTATCAGTTAGCTGCGCAGTGCTAAATGCGTGGGGGTTCAGGCACAAACATCACTGATTATATTTATCTTGCGGCTTGGACAGTGCAGTGATGGTGATGATAGACAACGTCTATGTATCGGGCTCCACTAGTATGAAGTTAGAGCGGGGACTATTGAGCTGTACTTTCGAATTCAATGCATAATTCGCATGCAGGTCAGTCGAAGTGAGGCCGGTTGTTCAGGGCACCGAATTGGTGAGGGGGGTGTATTTGATAGCTTGTGACTGATGTGTCAAGTAGCCACGTCTTATGTCTAGCGAATAAGACTGAAACGTTGTGTATGTTGTAGCGCATAGAATTGGAAACGCTACACATGACGATGTCATAAAATCAAATTTAAATAAAAATGGAAGACCTACCCCCAAATTAGAAGTGGAGGGCCGCGTCGGCGCTCACTGCGGCTATGGGGGAGAGTATCTGAAGGAGTGGGGGGGGAGAGAGAAACAGAGGGAAAATAACAGTTTAGTCCTCGAATTCCCATCATACCCTAGTTGTCACGATCCCTTTACCTCAGATCATGGAGTGGTGTCAGCCGGAAGGAAACTTACAGTCGCTCGTCCCCTCATGTGCCTGGTACCCGCCCGTCCGTCAGAGAATCACCGGTGTGACAGGGGAGCCCCGGGTGCCGAGATAAAGCATCCGGACTTGGAAATGGGTGGAAGTGACGTATCGGGGGGAGGGGGCAGGACTAAGGTTACGTTACGGCCTGGAGCAAGGGGGAGTGTCAACAGCTGCACTGCTCGTAATGTAGGGTGGGGAGAGGGTTCCGGGCGGCCATATTTGAGAGGTGCAAGAACGCCTGATTACTGTCTTATAAACACAGGGGTGGTTCTTAATGTAGTATGGGGTCTGTTAGCTCGGAAGCGTAACGTTGGTTACGGAGTGTGAGAGAAACACCTACTGAAGGATCTCTATGCCCAGTTGTAGTTCATTACAGCGATGATGATGTGCACTGAGTTGACATTTTCATAGTTGCATGCTGTTCAACTAGATGGAAGTAACGTGGGAATACCCCTATGGAATGTAGGAAAACTGTAGGTGGTAAAAATTGATGAAGGGGTAAGGTCACAGGGAAAGACATGTCTAGTATAGTATACAGAAATGTCTAGTGTGGTATGCCGAGTAGGTTATCGGAGATGACCATGGTGAGGGAGTCTCAATCCCGATATCATCTATGGTAGGACCAGTTAAGTGCAGAACGGGAAGGAAGGAGTATCCCACTAAACTGAGAGCGGTGTGGATCTCAGCAGAAAACACTAAGGCCCACCATATGCTGATTCAGGTTTATGGAAGAGAGCATACCTAGAGGTTAGCGTGAGAGATGACAGAGAAAGGGTCTAAGAATGTCCATAGATCCTAAGGCATTAGTTCCACCCACGGTATCTCATCATTAAGCCCCTCTGTGTTGGTCTTTAGTCTATGGACCCAGCGTTGTTCCTGTCTGAATAAAGTGCTGTTTGTCCATTGGGGGTTGGACTCAATAATTGTCCATCTTATACTTTCCGGTTTGTGATTATTGGTGAAAAAATGGCTCAGTAATTTGGTGTTTGTTTTTTTGCATCTTATTGTGCTCCTGTGTTCCCCAATCCTGATTTTGACTGGCCTGGTGGTCATACCCACATATCTTTCACCGCAAGGGCACGTGATTGTATAGATACAGTTTTTTGTGTTGCAATTTGTGTGTCTAGACTGATGCCAAGGTCTAGCCAGACCGAGGTCAATCTGTTTAGAGGCCGAAGTGAGTGGACATACGGAGCAGGACCCGCAGGGGAAGTGTCCTTGCACCGGTGGTAGAGCCCAAAGTGTCGGTTGTGTAGTGGGGGGTGTTCTTGGACTTGTATGGACCAACAGATCTCTTAGGTTCTGGGTGCGTCTAAATGCAAATAATGGCAATGGTCCGGGGGTGAAGGTACCTGTTTCCAGGATGCCCCAGTGTTTTCTTATCACTTTCTGGATTTTATTCGAGTTGGGCGTAAATGTCGTCACACATGTGATTGCCTCTGATTTGGATCTTTCCTTTACTTCGAGGAGGGCCTCTCTATGGTTGTTGCGGGCTCGTTTGTGTGCTTGACGTATTATTTTCTTCGGGTATTGTCGATCGGCCAGGTTGTGTGATAGAATTTCTGATTGTTTTTCAAACTCTGTCAGGGTATCGCAATTCCTGCGCAGTCGTAGGAACTGGCCCACTGGTAGGTTGTTCCTCAGTGGTTTAGGATGATGGCTGTCAAAAACAAGGAGACTGTTTCTGTCTGTGGGTTTCCTATAGTTTGTTGTATGTAGGACCCCATTGTCTAGGGAGATCAAAAGGTCTAAAAAAGGTATCTTATCTTGTGACCTGGTGCTGGAGAATCGTAAGAAGGGGTCTAGTGTGTTAACCCACCCACAGAATGAAGTGCATTATTCTTCGTCCCCCCTCCAGAAAAGCAGAATGTCGTCGATGTATCGACGCCACATCAGTATGTTATTTCTGTAGGGATTGTTCTCCACTAGGATGTACTTGTCTTCAAATCTAGCCATATAGAGGCAGGCTAGACTGGGAGCGAAAGTGCTCCCCATGCTGGTGCCCTGGATCTGGTGGTACAGCTGTGTGTCGAAGGCAAAGAAATTCTCTTTGAGTGCTATGGAGGCACATTCACAAATGAAGGAGATTGGTGTTTCATAAGGCCATGGTTCAACGTTCCGCAGGGTGGACTCAAGTACTTCCAAGGTTGCATCTTGGGGAATGTTCGTGTAGAGTGCTTCTACATCTGGTGTCACCAACAGGTCTATGGTTGCTGGTTCAGGGAAGTCTTTTATGACGTTGAGCACCTCGGTCGTGTCCCTGAGATACGACGGTGTTTTCGTGACCAGTGGGCGGAGGTAGAAGTCGCAGTATTTGCTGAGGGGTTCTAGCAGAGAATCGATCCCGGACACGATGGGACATCCAGGAGGCAGGTTGGTTCCTTTATGGATCTTGGGTAGGGTGTAGTAGTACGGAATCCGGGGATCGTCATTGATGAGGAAATCCGCTTCTTGACGGGAGATCCAGCCCTCTGTTTCCGCCTCATTGACTATGCCCTTAATCCTGGTGGTGAGTCGCGTCGTAGGGTTTTCTGTGAGGGGTTGGTAGTTTTTGGTATCTTTGAGTTGGCGGAGGCATTCCGCATTGTATGTGCCTATGTCCTGTATCACAGTGGCACCGCCTTTATCGGCTGGTTTCAAAATGATGCTGTGATGGCTTTCAGTAAAGTTCTCTCTTCTTTGGACATGTTGTTGAAAGGGCGTCTATTGGTCATGGCTCCAACATCCTTCAAAATGGCCTGTTCGAAGGTGAGAACTTCATAGGGTGTCATGGCAGCTGTGGGAGTGAATTTTGATTTTTTTCCTCAGACCAGTTTCGGTAGTGGGATTCTCCGGTTTGTCCTGTTAGTAGGCCTTAAGCCTGACCTTCCTAAAGAATTGGTGAAGTTCCTGGTGGAGTCTGAATGAATCCTCAGAGGGGGTGGGGACGAAACCCAGGCCCTTCTCCAAGAGCCTGGATTTGCCCTCCATCAGTTGTCTGGAAGATAGATTCACTACTAATGTTTCTGCCCCATTGTCTTGCTCCGTAGTGTCATTGGTTCCGGATCCTGCCACTGGACCGTCTTGGATCCTCCTCTTCTTCTGCCTCTTCCTTTGCCCCTCCCTCTGTTGTGAAAAGGGGGGTTCGGGATTTGGTGGTATTGAGGTGCTTGTAGGTGGTGTCCTGGTGGCATGTTCCACATAGGTGGAGGTCCTATCCACTGCCCCGGGTATAGGGGTGGTTGGAATGGCTGTGGTGGAAAATTGCGGAATAGGGGTGGCCGATGTTGATTCTGTGTACCCCTTAAACGAGGTGTGTAATTTCTGCCCTCATGGCTGAAGTCGCTGCTTGTCGATCCAGATCTCTTCGAGTGGTTGCTGCTTCCTTCATCAGATGACGTTGTCTCATAGTTCTGGATCACATAGTCTTCTTTGGTGTACGGATATACTTTTTCTTTGTTGAAGCGTTTAACGTCCTTCTGGAGTTTAGTAATCTTTTGTTTTGTAAGGAACTCCTTATGTTCGTTCATTTCCTCATTGATTTCAGCCAGTCGTGATTTAAATGCTGTGACTGAAATCCCTGCTCTGAGTCCATTCTCAGCTAAGGTTAATTGTATTAGGAGTTCGTCCGATAGCCTTTTGGCTGTATTAATTATTAAAACGAGCCAATCTCGTGTACTCTTCCATGCTATCTTAGACCATTCTATGCGGAACGTCAGATCTTCTAGGAAGATTCTTGGGGAGAGGGTCACTAGGAGGCCCTTGGGGGCTATATTGGCCCTTAGATACTCCGTCATGATTATCCCGTGTAGAGCTGTTTTAATCTGTTGTCTCCTTAGCGATTGTAGGGCTTTCTAGTCGTCGTTCTTACTCCCTGTAGCTGCACTACCATCCTCAGCCAGGAGAGAGGGTGCTCTAAGAATTTCTGCCACTATATCATCATCAAAGCTCAAGCCCGGGTTGTCCATGGTCAGTGTTGTGTGTGCCTGATGAAAACTAACTGAAATTGATGTTACGGTTTTGATGCCAAGAGGTGGCAATGTTAAAGATAGTTAGAGGAAAAAATAGATTATATGTCCCACGGCTGGCTGCCTTACTAAATCACAACACACTGTAGAGGGGGGGGGATGGGGAGCTATTAGAAAGAAGACAGGTCCAGTACCATTGCTCCCAAGAAATTACGTGGTATACACAGAGGGGTAACTGTTCCTAAAGAAAAAGAGAGTAGCAACCTCTTCTGGTTAGCACATAGGAGTTGTCTGTCTCAGTAGAGTTGGGATATTCTAGAGTGAGGGGGAATTCCTCCTTTTGAATATAGTGCCCTCACACACCCTTGAGAGTGTCATGCTTCATCATCGGGCGTTGCTCCTCGTGGGGGTGGTGCTGCTGTCCCCCACGGGCCCCACGAGAGGGCTCTTTAACGGAGATCTTTTAAGGAGACGCCGCAGTTGTGCATGCAGGTGTGTGGGTGGGACAGTGAGTGAAGTGAGTGAGTTAAAATTATCAGCCGGTACCTAGAACCTAGTTTTATTCGGGGGTCCGGATGATAAGGTTAAAAATGGAGCGGATGTGGAGCTCCTCTTGGAAACAAATGTAGAGGGGGGAATAAATGTAATCCCGTTGCTCTCAGTATCCGTGAAGGTGTATGAAAAAAGAATAGGGTCAACATGTTTCGCGCATCGGAGCGGTCCATAAGGGATCCATGGGTGCTTTGTCAGGACCAAAAGCGTGAAAAGAATATATATAGAGAAGAAAATGACCAGGGATCAGGGACAAAAGGACCTCTGTATACCTGTAATACCTATAATCAGGAGTTGATGCGTCTCAGCGCTAGTAGGAACATGTACTTCAAGTTCCTTTGCCCAACCTAGTGATATAAAGAAAGAAGAGAGAGACACACAAACATGTAAAATTCCAATGTGGAACACATTTCAATGCTGGCATTCACTAGGACTCAAATGTGCTCGTGGTATAGTATTCGAGTCCACACGCATACCGGTGTGCATGCTTGGTGAGGAATGCCAAGGTAGACATATTGCCAATGAGCACACAAACTTGCATAAGGTACGCAGCTCCCTGTGCGGTGAAAGTCACACAGGAGTGGTGTCAGTATCAGTTAGCTGCGCAGTGTTAAATACGTGGGAGTTCAGGCACAAACATCACTGATGTATTTATCTTGCGGCTTGGACAGTGCAGTGATGGTGATGATAGACAACGTCTATGTATCGGGCTCCACTAGTACGAAGTTAGAGCGGAGACTATTGAGCAGTACTTTCGAATTCAATGCATAATTCGCATGCAGGTCAGTCGATGTGAGGCCGGTTGTTCAGGGCACCAAATTGGTGAGGGGGGTGTATTTGATAGCTCGTGACTGATGTGTCAAGTAGCCACGTCTTATGTCTAGCAAATAAGACCGAAACATTGTGTATGTTGTAGCGCATAGAATTGGAAACGCTACATATGACGATGTCATAAAATCACATTTAAATAAAAATGGAAGACCTACCCCCAAATTAGAAGTGGAGGGCCGCGTCGGCGCTCACTGCGGCTATGGGGGAGAGAATCTGAAGGAGTTGGGGGGAGAGAGAAACAGGGAAAATAACAGTTTAGTCCTCGAATTCCCATCATACCCTAGTTGTCACGATCCCTTTACCTCAGATCATGGAGTGGTGTCAGCCGGAAGGAAACTTACAGTCGCTCGTCCCCTCTTGTGCCCGGTACCTGCCCGTCCGTCAGAGAATCGCCGGTGTGACAAGGGGAGCCCCGGGTGCCGAGATAAAGCATCCGGACTCGGAAATGTGCGGAAGTAACGTATCGGGTGGGCGGGACTAAGGTTACGTTACGGCCTGGAGCAAGGGGGAGTGTCAACAGCTGCACTGCTCGTAATGTAGGGTGGGGAGAGGGTTCTGGGCGGCCATATTTGAGAGGTGCAAGAACGCCCGATTACTGTCTTATAAACACAGGGGTGGTTCTTAATGTAGTATTGGGACTGTTAGCTCGGAAGCGTAACGTTGGTTACGGAGTGTGAGAGAAACACCTACTGAAGGATCTCTATGCCCAGTTGTAGTTCATTACAGCGATGATGATGTGCACTGAGTTGACATTTTCATAGTTGCATGCTGTTCAACTATATGGAAGTAACGTGGGAGTACCCCTATGGAATGTAGGAAAACTGTAGCTGGTAAAAATTGACGAAGGGGTAAGGTCACAGGGAAAGACATGTCTAGTATAGTATACAGAAATGTCTAGTGTGGTATGCCGAGTAGGTATATCGGAGATGACCATGGTGAGGGAGTCTCAATCCCGATATCATCTATGGTAGGACCAGTTAAGTGCAGAACGGGAAGGAAGGAGTATCCCACTAAACTGAGAGCGGTGTGGATCTGGCCCACTGGTAGGTTGTTCCTCAGTGCTTTAGGATGATGGCTGTCAAAAACAAGGAGACTGTTTCTGTCTGTGGGTTTCCTATAGTTTGTTGTATGTAGGACCCCATTGTCTAGGGAGATCAAAAGGTCTAAAAAAGGTATGTTATCATGTGACCTGGTGCTGGAGAATCGTAAGAAGGGGTCTAGTGTGTTAACCCACCCACAGAATGAAGTGCATTGTTCTTCGTCCCCCCTCCAGAAAAGCAGAATGTCGTCGATGTATTGACGCCACATCAGTATGTTATTTCTGTAGGGATTGTTCTCCCCTAGGATGTACTTGTCTTCAAAACTAGCCATATAGAGGCAGGCTAGACTGGGAGCGAAGGTGCTCCCCATGCTGGTGCCCTGGATCTGGTGGTACAGCTGTGTGTCGAAGGCAAAGAAATTCTCTTAGAGGGCTATGGAGGCACATTCACAAATGAAGGAGATTGGTGTTTCATATGGCCATGGTTCAACGTTCCGCAGGGTGGACTCAAGTACTTCCAAGGTTGCATATTGGGGAATGTTCGTGTAGAGTGCTTCTACATCTAGTGTCTAGGACACTTCCCCTGCGGGTCCTGCTCCGTATGTCCACTCACTTCGGCCTCTAAACAGATTGACCTCGGTCTGGCTAGACCTTGGCATCAGACTAGACACACAAATTGCAACACAAAAATCTGTATCTATACAATCACGTGCCCTTGCGGTGAAAGTTTTGCTCTCCCGGGCTGGAATTGGTGAATCATCGCTTCTCGGTTTACGACAGAACTCTTACCGAAAAGCATGGAGTATTCTTTATGGGAAACCAAATAAAACGAACGAGTAGTTCTTTGTTGAACCTGTTCGAGTTTTATTTCTGAGGCTGCATGTTGTGGGTTTGTTGAGCATCTTTTCATGTTTATTAACTTTTGCCACCCCTTTCGAAGTTGTCGTAAAAAATCAGCTTTTATTCTCCTTCCATTTGTGATTCATTCACATCACTCCAGGTTTCATTTACGTAAGATCCTATTCATTCATGCTCTTTTTGCAGGAGGTAATGCCTCTGGGTAAACTCCTAGCCGCCTGCGCTGCCATTTGCTTTTCGACTGCTCTTCCCTGCTTGTAATAATGTGTTCATTCCATCCCGCTATAAGTGGTACATACCTCTGTCAATATCCTGTTTCAGTTTGCCAGTAAACATTCTCCCTTTTCCCGAAAACAAGACAAGGAATCAACACACCTCTTCCAAGTGAGTGAGAGGAGGGTGTCAGCAGCTGTGCTTTTCACATTAAAATGTTATCTTCATGCAATTCAGAATGCTTGGCTGCTTAATACATCTTCTCACAGAGACACTCTTCTTTCAGTGTTGGCACCATTCAGTGTGAGCACTTCCTTTTCTGTCAGCATATCACTGTGTGGCAGACTGTGTCGTAAATCACAGTGACTCTGAATAAGGTGGCACTTGCCTGCCCCTCCCATATGATAGCTATTTACTGGTGAAATTCTTTGCCCGCCATCCTGATGGAATGGTAGAAACTTAACGCTTCTTGGCAGGCTGGTCTACTCCTCCACAGCAGCTTGTTTTCTTTGTGGCTGTCTCTTGCTGTGTGTCTCTCTCTCTCTGAGTCTCTGTGCAGGTGGCTGTATCGATGCTTCTGCAAGTATGCTTCTCTCTGTTTCTGTCTCTCTGCAGCTGTTTGGCATTTTGCAAAATGGATATTGTCACAAATAGACAGATGGAGCCATTAAACATTTTTTTTTAATACAAACCCCACAGCTGTTGGTGCCTGTGTAAAGGGAAAAGGGGAGGAAGGGCTCATCCCATTCTCCATAATTCTTCTCTACCTTTGTAATGCCATCTCTGCTGTCTTTTCTCTCACTCTCCTCTCTTCTTCTCCCTCTCCTTCAGTGTATTCCCCTTTCTCTCACTCTATTTCTTTCTCTTCATCTGTTATCCTCTCCCACCTCCCCCTTTCCTCCTCCTTTAATCCCCCTTCATCTTCTTTCCCCTTCTCTTCATTCCTTCATTTCATTTCATTACTTGTCCCATTCTAGTAATTTCCCTCGGTCTCCTCATCTGTCCTCACCCTTTTCCCAGCTCCACAGCACAAAACATTCCACATAATTACACTCCATAACACACAATCGCACTCCACATAATTCCAGTATGCTCAATACCACATTATCACTATCCACATAATTCCACTGCACACCGTGCCACATAATTCCACTACACAAATCCACTACACACCACACAATTCCACCCACACAATTCCACAACCAACAATTCCAATCCAACCCACATAACTCCACTATACACCACATACATACACTCCATAACACATGGGTTCAAGACATTGTCATTTACAGCGCCAATAGTTCTAACTCAAGCAAATGCGAGACCTATTGCTTTTCCAGTGCTTGTTGTTTTTACTTCAGACCAGTTCCAGGGTCAGTAGCATCCTCACATTATTTTTGCTTTTTCTCTAACTGTGGTACCTTTTGGCCGATCTCTGAACTGTCTTTTTCTGGATTCCTTAAAACTCTACTTTTGAGAGATTACTTTGTGGAACGGCTTAGAAAAACACAGAATGGGAAAAATTGTCCGATGGCCCTTAACCTCAGTTTGAATGCGGTCATTCGGGTCAGTCCAAGGTGACAGGTAGAAGCATTGGCAATAAGTACTAGCAAGTATAAACAATTAACAATAACAAGATACTTTTATTTTATATCTTAAAACATACATGTTTCTGTTGATCTTGGATGTGAAATGGGATTTCCATATTGCTCCACATCAAGATGACACCATGCGGCAGATTTACTATGATTTTGCACCGTGTTTGTGTCACAACTGTGACGCAAATTGGTACAAAACCTATGCTTGACTCACGGAAACACCCTTGCACTATGCCGCAAAGGCATTTCCGTGGCGCACAACAGCTAATTTCAGCGCTGGCGCTAGTTACAGGGTAGGAGAGGGCCATATTTCAGTAAATTTGGCGCTCGCCTGCTCTCTCCTTCTCATGCAGTGCAGAATTTGCGGCTGCTGCACTGCGATGCAGAGAAATTGGTAAATCTGACCCTGTGTATCCATTTTGAAACTTTCCTTTTACAAATCGTTGTCTGATAACTGAATCAGACAAGGACTACAGTTCCCAGAAAACCTAGAACAGGAAACATGGTGTCCTCCTAACCTAGATGGAGTGATGGGGCAACCCAATGTGATTATCTACACTATTTTCGGATCTCACAATGTCAGCATTTGAACAGACCTAACAGGGTGAAATGTTCACCTTCCCCACGTAAGACATCCGAAGGAAGGGATAAACGGCCAAAAAAGGTGTAATTTTATTACATGACACTGAGGCTCTATAATGCATTTTCTCTTTTCTTAGTGTTTATTTGTGGCACTTTAACAACAAAAACTCACATTCACATATTCCACAGGAAATGACCTACCACTATAAAAGGGTTCCAATTAGAGCACGTCACCCTCTTTTCTTGGTGCTTTTGAGATAAGTTTACTTTTATGTGGTTGTGGGAAAGAGTGTGTTCCATGTTCTATCTGTTTGGCTGGTGACTTACTTTATACTTTAGCCTAACATGCTGTGCTCTGTGCTGTTTGGTGTCTGCAACTGGAGCATGCATTCTGATACATGTGGGATTGTTTTCCAAATCGTTTGATATTTGTTCCTCCCTGAGGGGAGCACACATGAGTGCTACTCCAGGGATTGTTTATGTTGTTCAGATCCTGTAATTGCTTTTGTGGGACACGCTCAATAAGCAAGCGGTATGTGCTTTGTATGAGCTTTGGCAGCCATTTTGTTCTGGTGCACGTGACGAACGTGTCCGGGAAGTGAAGCGTTACTAATCCTTAGCAATTTGTGGGGCTCACAAACAAAGCTGCTTACAACTGTTTTTTGGATTCCCTTTCTACCTATTTCATGGTCTGGATTGGACCTTCACAAAAGCGCAATTGTGCATTTCATGTGTGCATCTATGTTAATGTGTATCTTTTCACCCAAAGGTTGTGTGTTTCTTTTATATTGCCTATGTCTCACATTACACCTGGGGTGTTAAAAAAATAAATAAAAGAGAGGGGATCTTTTGCCTCTATTCTCTTTGGTGGGGTTCAATTACCCCAGGATTTTGTGGCTCTCTAGCCAACGTGGAGAATTTTAGCGGTGAGGACGGCGTTGAGAGTATGGTAGTTTCAGAGGAAGAAACTTTTAAGCAAAATCTGAAGGAATTCCTTGATCCTTCTGTGTCAAATTCAATAAGTAAGACAGTGTCTTTTACATTTAAGACGGTTGCCTCGGGCATTGGTAGTTGACGGTTGCCTCGGGCATTGGTAGTTGACGGTTGCCTCGGACATTGGTAGTTGACGGTTGCCTCGGGCATTGGTAGTTCTGTGGCCACTGCCATTGCTGATTCTTTAAATAAGCCCATAGGGGGGAAAACGATTGAAAACTAAACACCTGGTGGTGACTGATGATGAGTTTTGTGGTGGTTCAACTCCGCAAGGGTTTTGTAATCTTATGTCTACTAGTGTCAACCTTCTTCAGGGCACTGGTGGGGACCAGAGAAACAGGCCTTAAGATGATATTGATGAGTTGTGTGTTGATGATCTTTATTACGATGATGTTGAGCATGATGATTGTGATACACGTCTTTAATCTAAGAAAGCTAAGATGGAGAAGCCCCAGGAAGTTATTTTAGACTCTGAGGGTCACCCCATGTTTGACCCCTCTTTGGCACTCCTTGGATCTGGTTAGGGCTCTTACAATCTATTTGCAAAGAACTTATTTCGGAAAGTGGATTCTTTGTTTCTCACATATGGGACGGGGTCCACCACTTCCTCCCTTAGAAGATGGATTAAAACAGTGATTCCTTTGACTTACCAAAGAGCAGGTCTTTCTCTTCCCTCTCTGGTTCAAGGACGTTTCAAAAGGGTGGTCTCTTCATGCTGGTCAGCTTTTAAAGGGGCTCGGCTCAAAAATATTTGTGAAGCAGCTACTTGATCTGACCATCATAATTTTATTTCCCATTACAAATTAAGGGCCAGATTACAATGCCGGACGGACGGCCACCGACAGGCCGTCGGTGGAGGCCCGCCCAACAGACTGGTCATTGGTCTCACGGCCGCATTTCAGTGTAGGCGGTTGAATCGCAGAGGTCTAAGGGAAAGACTGCCGTCTCTGACAGGATCCAAGATCTCATTGGGCGGTGGTCGGAATTGTATCCCTACCATGGAGGTGGTGCCTGCGTAGGCACCGCCATAGGGATTACGAAGTCTCTTTACAACTGCCTTTTTGATGGCGGTCCGACCGCCATAAAAAGGCTGCCGGAAAGGGACTTTGGGGGCCCCAAGAAGGGCCCCCATCCCACATGGGCCACTTCAAAGTGGCACTGGGGGGCACATGTAGTGCTCTCCCCACACATCCGTGCACCGTGTACCAGGCACCACATGGTGCCTGGCAGATAGTGCATGGATGCGCACAAAGTGCCTGTTTACACTGCAACTTGTGCTGTGGCCCTTTTTATGGCCCGCAACACAAGCTGCAGTGTAAAAGGGCACTTTTCTGACTGCCAGCACAGCGGTCAAATCCTAATTCGGTGGTCGGACCACCAACTGCTTGTTGGGCGGTCTCCTGACCACCGCAATAGTGCTGGGCAGTCCGACCGTCGAACATCATAATCAGCCCCTAAGAATGGGAAAAGTTTACCCCCCTTCCTTTGGTTCAGCTGTGCTTTCTGCAATGGAGTAAAGTTTTGTGTGTGTTTCTGAAATTGCTGTCTTAAATAAATACTGGGTGCTGCATCGCTCATGGCGTAAGGAGTGTGGTGAGAAAGACGGACGAGGTTGGTAATGACTCGATTATTTACCAGTAATTTTCATTACTCCGAGTAAAAGTCTTCCTCGATGCAGTACTTCATTCCTTCCCTCCAAGAGGGTGGGGAGCGGGAATTGTATTATTATTTAAGCTTTGGTAATGCATGAAGTGTTCTGCCTTGGCTCCTCCTATATGTATCCAGATTCACAATACTTCCTGTGGGGGCCACATTGGTGTGAGCATTGAAGTAAAGGTTTTTGAAATTTTACGGGTGAATGCTGTGCAGGAGCCACAAGGTGCTCATGATGTACGTACTGTGGTAAGGAAGACGGACAAGGTAGGTAATGGGGCACAAGCAACAACGGAGCATGATGTTACAAAAAATCAGATAAAAAGACAATAAAGGCACTTCATATTCATAAAATACATTTAGGTGAACCATTAACAAGTTATTTAAGTAAAAAAAAGTAAACAGTGTTCATGGAATTAAATTGTATGCACCTTGCTTGTACACTAGCAGCCCATAATTTGTGGGCAGATGGACGTTGTGTTTTTTTGTCAGCAGGTTGGCTCTGTGGCTTTGGGGATCAGCAGCCCAGAGCTCTGCACACTTGTGAAGAGGTTTTATTCATGGACAGAGTGCATGTCCCTTGCACCAGCACTAAAGACCATCATTATTGGCAGTGATCTTGCGCGCCACTGGACACATTGCGCTGGTCTCTGCAGTAGAAAACACAATGGGGCCGATTCCGATTCGGGCCGGAAATCTCTCCGACCGAGTCGGATTCGGAGAGATTTCCGACCGAACTGGACTCTAGCAGTCAGACCGAACGAGTACGATGCGGACGCATGCTATCGGACTCGATTTGGTCGGACTCCCATTGAAGTCAATGGGAGCCGGTCGTACGACGCGTACACGGGCTCCCATTGACTCAATGGGTGCGTTGCGAACAAGGGCGCCCCCTACAGCGGGTACGCGTCGGTGCGACTCGCGCCGTACATGCCTGTGTGCGACTCGTGTGGCTAGGCATACAGGGGGGTCCGACTCGGACCCCCGAAGTCCGGCTCCGACTGCTCTTTTGAGCCGGACGGCGCGAGTCGGTCGAACTGTTCGAGGCGCGCATCGTACTTACCCGGTCGGGGAACGTCTCCATTACGTGGTGCGAGTCGAGTCCGTACGAGTCGGTCGGAGCGGTTCGGAGCCGGGAACGAGTCGGTCGGGGATTTCGCGTACGCTCGCATTGTACTTGCTCGCGCGGACGGGTGTTCGAATCGGTCGTGAACAGGGCGTCCGAATCGGATCCGGTAAAGCCGAATCCGATT
The DNA here is from genome assembly GCA_963921515.1 of Calotriton arnoldi. Taxonomy (NCBI): domain Eukaryota; kingdom Metazoa; phylum Chordata; class Amphibia; order Caudata; family Salamandridae; genus Calotriton; species Calotriton arnoldi. The sequence goes on along the minus strand of CAWUFW010002558.1, from coordinate 799,171 downwards.
CGGTGCCCTACCGGCCGAGATCGGAATCGGCCCCAATGTCTTATAAAAAGCTTTTGAATGCTTAGTGGTGAGGGTGCTGGGTCTCCTGCAGGCCACAACAGAGTGGGGGTTTTGGACTATCTTGCCTGAATTAGCCTCTGCTCTTCTGTGAAGTGCCAGACACATTTTTAAAACAAAACATTTTTATTGGCATTTTACAGTTGTATAAATGAATTTTACAGGTACCATTCATCATATAACATTTCTGGACCTGCAAACCCGCACATGTAGGATTCCAGTGTAACACAAGCAGTAGAGAATATTTTCAATATATACTCCCAACAGCGGTTTGCGATGTTCGTATTACTTTTACATTCCGGACCATGTCATATAAGTACCCCAGGGAATTTCTTCATCATCTCGCGTACAAACATTTCTCGCCAATTTATTAACAAAAAATAAATAAATAAATAAACTGTGTGGTGTAGTGCCTCTTAGTACATTTGTTGTATCATATATGTACACAGGTATGCCTCCTTGTCCGTCATGGGGCTCTTAGGTCCGGATCGTGTCTCCATGTGTATGTAGCTATTTGTTTGTTATGGTGGGGAACTGGTTGGGTCTGGGGATCCCATACTAGGGGTGTCCTCTCCCAAGTCCTCCGCTACCTCATCTCTTCCGTCTGTTTCCTCACTATTCTGTAACTCCCAATCTCTCATCACCTCTACCCACAGATCTGCAATTAGGCGTTTACGTATTCCTCGCGAATCCTCTTTCTGGAGGTCCTTCAGCTCCACCCTGGACCAGGTGTCCACATTTCCCTCCCATGTTGTTATCGAAGGGGTGGTGGCTGCTAACCATTGCTGCGCAATCTGCTTTCTAGCTAGGACGAGCGCTAGATTTGTTAACCTATTCCCTATTTTTCTGGCTTTGGGTCTGGGGAAGGAGCCCAACAGGCAAATCGCTGGTGTGTTCGGGAGCGTGCGGGCCAGCGTCTTCCCAATCTCATTCAAGAACTTTTCCCAATAGCCCTTCAAATGTATGCATTCCCACGTCATGTGTGCAAAGCCTTCATCTATCAATCTCCATTTAGCACAGAATCTATTGCCCACCCCTCCCATTACATTCAATCTGTGTGGGGTCAGGTACGCCATGTGTATATAGTTAAACTGAATCGCCTTGAAATTAGAATTTCTGGATACCTTGTTGGACCCTCCCAGAACTCATGCCCACTCCTTGTCTGTCAGGGGTTTCCCAATAATCCCCCATTTACCTCTAGTGCGGTCTAGCTGTTTTGTAACTTATTCGAGCAGTGCTTGGTATAACCATTTCACCAGGTGTCGAGCAGCCCCCAAAGTTAGCAGCGTTTGGAGCACTCTGTGAGTGGAGGGCTCAGTTGAACCACCCTGCCACAGGTCACGAAATGTTTGTACCAGTGAGTGATAGGTGAGGAACTGGCCATGTGATAAGTCATAGTGAGACATTAAGTCGTCCATAGGCATTAATGTTCCCAGGTGGAAACAATCTCCCACCATTGTAATCCCCGCTTCTGTCCATGCCGCTAGTTTAGGTCCTGTATAGGGGGCCAACGGGTTCCTATATGGGATCCCTATATGTGGTATCTCCGGCGCGTAGGGGTGTCCCTTGTCCGTGCGCCAAAGGCACCTCCTCCAACAGTACAAGGTCGCCTTAAACAGCACATTCAGGTACTGGAGATTCACTTTCTGTTGCACCACTGTAGCCACTAACCATCCCCGGCTGTGCCTCCCACTCATCTCTCCCAAGAATTCCACATTCCGGCCGTCCAACCACTGGGCTAGCCATTGCAGCTGAGCCGCTAGGTAATACAATTAAAAATCCGGGACGCCCAGTTCTCTGTTCTCAGCTGTTTGTGTCATTTCAAGGGCTACCCTCTTTCGTCCCCCATCCCAGATCAATTCCCGAAGCAGCTGATTCAAGTCCGAGAACCAGCTCGGCGGTATCACCAACGGAAGGTTCACAAAGTAGTACAGTAATCTCGGTAACATGATCATTTTTGAGAGTGCCACTCTAGCCATCAGTGGCAGCTTGAGGGAGTGCCAGAATTCTGCGGACACTTTCAGTGATCTAACAATCGGATTAAGGTTGCCCTGGTGTAGGTCATCTAACTTGAAAAACATGGACTCCTAGATACTTGAATGAGCCGGGGGCCCACACCAAACCTGTCGGGAGGGTTTCCAGCTGCGTCTGATCCTCCTTTAAGGGGGAGGCATAGGTCTTAGATTTATTAATTTTGAGCCCTGCCAAGATTGCATACTCATCCAGCACTGCTAAAGACCGCTGTGCTCCTGTCCCCCATCTCTTAAATACAACAACAGGTCATCTGCATAGAGGGAGATCATGTGGGGCCTGGACCCTAACGGAACCCCGAGAAGGTCCACTGGCTGTCGAAAAATTGTCGCCAGGGCTTCTATTGCGATAGTGAACAACAATGGAGACAGAGGACATTCCTGTCTAGTACCTCTATGTATATGATAGGATTCCGAGACCACTCCATTTGTCCGCACGCGCGCAGTTGGAAGTGTGTATAAAATTTTCACCCATCTAATCCAGTCCTTCCCCATTCCCATCCGTTCCATCGTGCCTTCGAGGAAATCCCATCTTACCGAATCAAATGCTTTCTCTAAGTCAATAGATACAATCAATGCGTCCGGGTACTAGTCTCTGCTTGGGTGGTGCAACACAGAGAATAGCCTTGGTAGGTTTCCAGAGGTGGATCGGGTGGGCACAAACCCATTCTGGTCTGTGTGTATTAAGGTAGTCATATATGGCAGTAGACGTGTGGCCAAGATTTTACTCAGAATTTTAAAATCTGTGTTAAGCATCGAGAGCGGGCGGAAATCCGACACCTGTGGGTGTGATTTTTTAGTTTTGGGGAGAGGCACTATCAGGGCGTCCCTGGTCGAAAATGGTAGTTCCCCCGCATCCCAGGTTTCGGTATATAGCTCCACTAGTTTTGGTACTAGGGTGTGGGCATACATGGAATAAAACTCCACTGGTAGCCCATCAGGGCCGGGAGTTTTCCCCCGAGCCATCTCTTTTAGTGCTGCCCTAATCTCCATCTCAGTAATCCGCCCCCCCCCAGTGTTGCTGGTTGGTCGGGCAATATCACCGTTAGTGGGAGGGGTGCTAAGTAATTTGTTATGGTCTCCATCTGTTGATCTGTTGCTGTCTGGGTTCACAGTACAGTTGGGCATAGTAAGTTCAGAATGCATTATTTATCTCTCTAGGGTGATGTGCAATCTCCCCGTCTGACAATTGTATCTGGGATATAGGGGTACTCCCATGTTCAGGCCGGATCAACCATGCAAGTAGCCTGCCCGCCCTACCTCCCTCCATATGTACTCGTCCACAATATTCTTGTGTGTCAAAGCTTTTCAGTCGCTCTAGTGCTTCATCGTGTTTTTGCCTCAAGTCTCTTAGCCCGTCTCGGGCATCCTCATCCGTAGGTAAGCAGAGTTCTTTCTCCTGTAGTTGGGTTTCCAGGTTAGTAATTTCCCCTAGTATTTCCCTCCTTATCCCTACTTTGTGGCCCATGCATTGTCCACGTATTACCACATTAAAAGCCTCCCATTCAATTGCCCTGGATATTGCCATGGCTTGATTACATTGAAAATATTGTATGATGGCTGTCTGTAGCAACATATGGAACGGGCCATCTTCCAATAGATTAGGGTCTAAACGCCATGTAGGAGTCAATGTGGGCTCTGACAATGGGCGGAAACACAGCAATAAGGGATTGTGGTTGGATATAGTGCGCCCCAAATATTCTGTATGGGTGATGGACTGTCCTAAACACTAGAGCAGACATACATATCAAGCCTGGTATGTAACTTATACAAGGGGGAGTAGTACGAGTAGCCCCTCATGTCTTCATGTTGCAGAATCCAAATATCCCCCATATCCCAGCCCTCCAGCCATTCTCGGAAACCCCTAGTCACCTTAGCTACCGGGGTATTGTTCAGTGGGGCGGTTGACCTATCCAACGCTATATCAGCCACGCAATGGAAGTCCCCCCTAGCAATACACGAGAAGTGTCCATCTCAGAGAGGTGCTTTGATAAGCCATGTAGGAACTGGATCTGATCGTGATTCGGTGCGTAAATGATCCCAAGTTTAAGTTCCCTGCCCAGTATCCTCCCATGAATCAGGACATATCTGCCCTCTGGGTCCGTGAGAACCTAGCTCACTTCAATGGGGGTGCCTGCTCTGATCCATATAAGGGTCCCCCTCGAAAATACAGAATATGTGGTAGCGCACAAATGTCCCCGCCATCGACGTCTGAGTCGAATACCCTCTTCCAATGTGAAGTGCGATTCCTGTAGCATTGCTACTTGTATACCCCGACGTGTGAGATAGCTCTGTATTTTGTGCCGTTTGGACATTGACCCCATACCCCTTACATTCCAGGAAAGCATCTTAATGTCATAGTGTACTAGAGGCAAGATAGAGATCACCGTAAAATTTACCCCTCCTCCTCCCCCCCACCTGGTCCCCCCAGTTCGTGCAGACTTCCTGGCATACCATAGTAACAGTCTGTCAGAGACCACCACTTTTCCCCAACAGTTAACTCCCTTTCCCCCGGGCACCTCCGCAACAGCGGGCCACCCAAACCTGTAGAAAAGAAAACCATTAATACAAGATTGTCCTACTGTCGCTTCGGATCAGGACTCTCTTGGTGGGGATGCGTAAGACGTTAGTCTCTGCGGGCGATGTCCGCTCAGGCCTCAATATCTTCTGACAGGGATCGGAGTCCCTCCTGCCGCTGAGACCCATGGATCTCACCAGTCCAGGGCCCCTGTCTCCCCACCGCGGGGCACAGCAGCCAGCGCTAGATAATGCCATCGGCTGTTTGCGGGGTCACATCTGGCATGTTCACCTCGCTTCTGGCCGAGTCCCCCACACTGTGTTCCGAAGTCTTGTCGCAGTTACTTTTCTCTGTACGGTGTGTCAGGACCTCGGCCACGGCTTGCAGAGCTGCTTTTCTTTCCTGTACAGTTTGAGATGCAGTGGGTTTCCGTAGTGAGGCTCTCCTGGACGAGCGCCGCAGACGTTTTCATTGCGGTAGAGTGAGCTTGGAACCATGTGGGTCATCCCGGACCATCGGTTCACCCTTCTTGTAGGTCTCCAACCATGATGACATATCTTCTGGTGAGTCGCAAAAGTGCGTCGATCCATCCAGGGTGATTCGCAACTTAGCGGGGAACAGTAGAGAGTATCTAATTCCCTCTTCTCTCAATGCTTTCTTGGCCTCCAAGAAAGAAGCACGTCGGGCCTGCACTTTGGCTGTGAAGTCTGGGAAAATGGATACCCTGCTGTTGTCCATAGGATAGGGACCATTAATAGGAGCCTGTTGTATCAAAATGTCTTGGTCCTTATAATGCAAGAGGCATGCCACCACCGGCCGAGGGGATCTCCCTGGCACCGGTGGACGCGACAGGACTCTGTGTGCCCTCTCCAGTGCAAAGAAGGGCGTGAGCAGGTTTGGGGCCATGATGGTCTTCAACCATTCCTCCAGGTAAGCCACCATGTCCGTATTTTCCTTTTTTCCAGGTATTCTCACCGCTCGTATATTATTCCGTCTATTTCTTCCCTCAGCGTCCTCTGCCCGTCTTTCCAGAGTGGCGACTCTTGCTACCAGATCATCCTGTTGATTGGATGTGGATTTGCAGTCCGGTTGTATCGTTTCGATTGGTTGCTCCACCGTTTTCACCCTATCCACTAGCTTGTGGTGTTCTGCTTGTAGGAGACCAAGGCCAACCGAGACCGCCCCTAAGTCCTGCTGTAGCGCCATTTTAGTGTTGGCGATGGCCGCTAATATTTTATCAAGGTGATTATGGAGGGCCTAGTCCGATGGCCCCAGAACCTCAGGATCCGCAATGGTAAGTAGGGGTTGCGTGTCTCCCTCCTCCGCAGGGGCATCTCCCTGCTTTTGTCGTGCCTTGCCCATGATGGGAGCGTGCCAAGATTCCAGGGGGGGGGTCTCTTTCCTGAAATCCGTCGGGTCCCCCAGATCCTCTGCTGGCAAGCCCGCAGCTCCCTCTTTCAATGTGTGGTGGATTGTTACCAGCACACCACGTGACCTCGTCCCAGGAGCCCCCCACTGTCACTTATTCCACCTCTCCGGCTCAATCGGTCCCACCTCGCAAATGATTGCGGTGTTTTCCCCTGGGGGTCCTGGCGTGGTTACCTTTGGCCAAATCCTTTGTTCCTTTGCGCTCAGGCCAGCGATCTCCTTGAGCACCCAGTGTTGGCCTACACAACCATTCCCACCCCAAATTAGGGGGGTTCCCCAAGGCAGGGGCGCAGGATCTCAGGCCGGATCAACGTGTCCCCAACGTCCGCCCCGTCGGTAGTTTAATTTAGGGGGGCTATCCCGGGGCACGACAGGGCCACCTTGTCTCTCTGCTGCACCGAGATATGAAGGCCTCCAACCTCAAGCTCCCGTAGTACCCCGAGAGCCCCCGCCACGTGCAATCACAGTTCCTTGGGGGAACAAGATGGGGACCACCCTCCCTGGAGATCAACTCAGGGCACACTATCTTCGGTTTGCACCCCAGGTCATGAATCAACAACTGGAGTCCTGTAGCCTCAGGGATCAGCACGGCTCAGGCCCTCTTCCCCTGGGGCCTCCCCCAGGCCGGACCGCCCGCGTGGCGCCTCACCTTGCGAAGTCCGGGATCAAGGGGCTCCACCGGTCCTCAGTCCGTCTGTAACTGCTGATGCCTCCACAATAAGCAGGCCCCAAGCAGGCCCCCACCTCCAAGGCTCACCGTCATCAACTTCTCTCGGTCCGGCCCTCCGTTGCCCTTATCGCAGGCACTGGGAACTGCGCCCCTGGCTCTCCTCTCCTTCCTCTGGGGTGCCCCGGCTCACGCAGGCCAACAGGCGATGTCAATTGCTCCTCAGAGCGCAATACTGGCCCGCTCCACCACGGGGAGCGCCGTGTCTTCAGCCACGCCCGCCTGGGCGCACATCTACTCCAGGCCGCGGTCCCCAGGCCGCCCACGGCGTCTGTCGGCACTCCACTCTCCACTGCCCCGCTGCCTCTCCACGGCGAGCAGGGCCGTTCCTCGTGGGACCCACACCGTCGGATTTACCTCTGGGGCCACGTGTACATTGTGGTCCGGCCCTTTGCCAACGACGTCACAGGCTCCAGGACCTGCACGCTCGGCTCTCTCCCCCCCAGAGGCCTCGACTCACAGGAGACAGCTGGCCTGTATCCTCAGTGCGCCACTGGTCTCTCCACTGAGTTCAGTGTACGCCCGTCTCTTGATGGGAAGCGCCGCACTCCCAACCACGCCCGTCTGGGTGTGCGTCCACTGCAGCCTGCAGCTTTCAGGCCGCCCCCGGTATCAGGCCGCGCATTGCCATTTATCGCTCCGCCACTTCTCTGCTCGTTCCGTGCGGTCTGCGGTCCCTGGCGACTAATCTGGATGTTGTCCCAGTGCCGGCGGCAGGCAAATGATGGAGGATAATTATTAGGCCTCTGCGGAGCACCTCGCTCACGCAGCCACCATGTTTCGTACATTTTTACAGCGAATGGCATGTAATTACATGAAGTGGCATACATTTGGGAATTTTGTGTAAGAAGCATAACATGAAATTCCTTGAAATTACATGGCGTAATTTAGATTTCACCCAGGCTTAGTTTGTAATCGTCCTATAGGTAAAAGTGATGTGTTGTGCTGTTCAGTCAGGAGGTCTGTGGACAGACTTCAGATATTCAATGGTGTCCTCTCTGAGGTACGTCTGTCTCATCTGTGTTGTGGGCTGCATGGTTCCTTGCCTCCTTACCTGCACTAACTCTCAGTAAAGAGGGCCCTTTGTTTCTTTCTCCAGGTCTTTCTATAGTGGGACATCAAAGTTGGGCACAGTCCTGTTTAAAATCAGGCCCTCATGTTCATCTCTTTCTCTCTGCGGTCTGCCTAGAGGGAATGTTTGTTCATTTACCACATGCTCTGATACCATCCATGTTATTTCTAAGCGTCAACAAGTCTTGCATAAAATGCCACGCTCTCCAGTCTCACCTTTTTTGCCTTCTTCCAAAACTGGACAAAACATATTTTTTTACGCCTAGGCCAACCTGACTTTCACCATCTGTGTTATGTTAGCTACTAGCTTAGGGCATCATAGCAGTGTAACTTCCTGGATGTCATATCCTGATTCGTTCTCTACCTTCCTGCTCCTATAAGAAGCACCTAAGGTGTTGCAACCGTCAGTACAATGCGTTCCAGAACCGGCTTCCTCGTGATTAGTTGCTCCTGGCTTCCTGTATTTTCCTGCACCCTCTCCTGGAATCCTGCTCCATCTCCTGGAATCCTGCTCCAGCTGGATACAGTTCTCAGCTATTCTGGTCCGGGTTGTAGGAGTGCCATGTTCCTCTACAATTCTTTACCCTGGAAGTCTTGTCTGCCTGTAAGTTCTTTTATGCTGCTGGTCTTTTCTTCCAATCATTAAACATGCCAGTAGATGCTTGTTGCTTACAGGTGTTTAGCAGCACAAAGATTACAGGAAGGAGTTGCCCTTACTTCTGGCAGTTTCAACAAAAGAAGAACAACAATTGCATCCAGCTATTGATATGATGTGGGTAATGATAGTGGTGATGGTCATGCTGCTCGTGGTAATTGTGCTGGTGGTAATACTTTTGGTTGTAGGTGTTGTGGTGGCAATAGTAATGGGAACAATAGTGATAGTAATGGTAGTGGTGACAGAGATAATAATGGTGGTGGCTGTGATGGTGGTTGTGATTGTAATGGTGGTGATGGGATTAACAGTGGTTATTGTACTTGTGGTGGTGGTAGTATTAATGATAATGATAGTAGTGATGGTGTATATGGTGGTGTGGTTACGGTGAAAGTAGTAATGTTGGTTGTGGTGGTAATGGTAATGTAGTGGTGGTAAGTGTTGTGGTAGTATTTGTTTTTCTTGGTAGTGATCATGGTGGTGGTGTTAAAGTTGTTGGCAGTGGTGATAGTGGAGGTGGTGCTAATAATGATGGTAATTGTTGTAGTGCTGTTGGTAATAGTGATTATGGTGGTAATGATGCTGGTGGTAGGTAGTAATGGTAGTGGTGATGATAATGGAGCTAGTAATGGTGGTGGTAATGGTTTTGGTGATGGCGGTAGTAATGCAAGTTGCCTGTTCCACGAGCAGACCGCGGCGATCCGACCCACTGTTTCAAGGTGGAGGTGACAAAGGATTTGGGTGCGTAGTCTCCCCTTTCTGGTTCCTGCAGGCTGATTCAGATGTGGAGCCCTTTCTCCAGGTCCCTCCTTCACAGCAGGATCTACACCCAGATGAATACAATCCAGTTTACGACGATCTACAGGTGAGTCCTTTTCGGACCATATACCCTTTGCCAGGACTGCCCACATATGGGCCAAACCCAGGTAATGGGTATATGGTATTTTTCCACATATATCATGCATATGTGTGCATCCGACACATATGCAGTCGTAATGCACACACAGGCATCGATATATTTGGAAAAAGTACTCACCACCGCTGCAATATCCCCGCATCCACACCGCTGACCCCGTGGTCAACTCGTAATACAGCAGTCTTTGGACCACCAGCACCATGAGCTGCTGGCGGGGGTGGATGCAGTCCTATGGCGTTCAGACCGCCAAACTCGTAATAAGGCCATAAGTGCCTTCCTGGACTCCGTGAAACATGGGGTACTGACACTGTCAAACCATGCCCCAGTAAATGGCACATTGAGATGGGGTCAAATATCCCTGCTCAAGGGCCCTGACTGGTTCTTCAATGACTTCTTACTTAAAGACCTGAGCCCAGATTTACTAAGCCCTTGCGTTGCCATTGCATCATTAAAGGCAACACAAGTGCTTAAGTGATATTTACTAAGCCATGCAAAGCCATCTTGCCTGGATCCATACAAGGAACATCCCTGGACTGGATCCGATCATTCCTCACCGGAAGAAGCCAAAGGATCAGACTCCCACCCTTCCTCTCCGACCCCACGAAAATCACCTGCGGAGTCCCACAGGGTTCATCACTGAGCCCCACCCTCTTCAACATCTACATGGCCCCCCTCGCAGCCATTGTCCAACAACACGGCCTCAACATCGTATCCTACGCCGACGACACCCAGCTCATCCTCTCCCTCACCAAAGACACCACCACTGCCAAACTCAACTTCCAGAAAGGAATGCAAGACGTCGCAGTCTGGATGACCAACAGCTGCCTGAAGCTCAACGCCGAGAAGACAGAAGTCCTCGTCCTCTGTACCACCCCTTCTGCATGGGACAGCACCTGGTGCCCGACCGCCTTCGGAAGCCCACCTACCCCCTCAGACCACGCCAAGAACCTCGGCATCGTACTCGACTCATCACGCAACATGAACCGACAGGTCAACGCCGTCACCTCCAGCTGCTTCAACACCCTCCGCATCCTCCGCAAGACCTTCAAGTGGATCCCCCCTGAGTCAAGGAAGACAGTCACCCACGCACTCATCACCAGCAGACTGGACTATGGAAACGCACTCTACGCCGGCATCAACAAGTCCCTACTCCGCAAACTCCAGACAATACAGAACACCGCCGCCAGACTCGTCCTCGGCATCCCCCGACACGAACACATCAGCCAACACCTACGAAGTCTCCACTGGCTCCCCGTGGAGAAAAGAGTCACTTTCAAAATCCTCACTCACGCCTACAAATGCCTACACAACAACGGACCCAAATACCTCAAAGACAGAATCAACTTCCACATACCCAAAAGAAACCTCCGATCTTCCAACCTCGCACTGGCCAAAACCCTGTGCATCCACAAAGCCAGAGCAGGCGGAAGATCCTTCTCTCACATTGCAGCCAAGACCTGGAATGAGCTACCGGCAGACATCAGACGTGCCCCCTCCCTGAACACCTTCAGGAAGACCCTCAAGACCTGGCTCTTCGGCTAAACAGATCTGCGGACCCCCCCCCCCACCAGCGCCTTGAGACCCTCGCGGGTGAGTAGCGCGCTTACAATTCCCTGATTGATTGATTTTTTGATCTGCATGGCTTGTAAATCCAGAGTATTGCAAGTCAGTGATTTGCGCTGCCTTGCGTTACTCTGCGTTTAAATGGCGTTCCATGGGTGGAGTGTGGCCATTCCCATTCATGCACCCATGGATTTTGGTTCATTCCCAGATTTACTAAGGGTAGTAAATGCATCAAAATGCTGTGCCATCCCAAAAGAGGCGTAACAAGGTGAAATATGTTTATTTCTACTCATTCTTTCCTCTGCACAAAAACACTCCTGCATGTAACACAGGCACCCTTGCAGACAGAGAGCAGGAATGCGCCACATCTTAGTAAATATAGAGTTGTCTTGCTGCGTTGTGTCAAATGTTAGTATGTCTGACCCCCAGTATCCAGAGAAAACATTCATTCATAAAGAGTTCCTCCTCCTCAGCTACACAGGTGATTCTAGTAAGGAGATAATTTGAGCTTCCCTTAAAGCCGTTATTAGGGGCCCTTGTATAGCAGAATCAGCTAGACCACAATATTTTGGGGAAGAACTTATTCAAGAATTACAGACCAAACTACATGCCTTAGAACTCAGACATAAACAGACCCAGTTGCATAAAATATGGTAAAAAACAGCAGTGTGAGGCCTGATCCACCTAATGGAAATTAACAAGGCATAATATTCATTAGCTAAAATAAACCAAGATATTACGAGGGAAGGAATAGAGTGTGGTGGCTCCTTGCAACTAATTTATGAAGAAAGCAGACTCAAGCATATACTGGGGCCATTGAGTGGAGTGAAGGTGTCAGGCTAATATAAGGATCAGATAAATCATCAACCTTTCATAAATACTATCAGCAGTTATATTCGATAGAACTAGTGAACCCTGGTGATGTAGCCGGTTACGTAAAGGAAGCAGTCCTAGTTAACATCTCTACGGCAGAAAGAGAGGGTTTATAGAGCCCACCACCCCAGAAGGCATGATTAAGGCCAGTAAGAAGTTGCAGCCCCAGAAAGCTCCATGACTAGACACTTACACTCCAGGTTATTGTAAAACCTTGTGGCTGAGTAGGATTTATATCCTAGTTAGGTTATGTAATACTTTTCCAGAGTTGGGAGGAGTAATACCTTCAATGGTGGAATCTCAGTGCAGCTGAAACCACATAAAGACCCAGGGGAATGTGGCTTGTGTGTGATGTTCCTGTCACTGGATGCAGAACAAAATCCTTTGACAGAGTGGACTGGAGCTTCCATAGGGCTGTGATGCAAGCCAGAGGCTTTGGACAACAGGTTATGTAAATGGCTATGGGAGGGTATGCTTCATCAAAGGCTCGCATCAGAGACAGAGACTCCCCTGAGTTACACGTTTAAAGAGGCACCCAGCAGAGACATCCACTATCACGACTCTTGTTCTCATAAAATCTGAAGCCACTTGCCCAGAAAATCTGTGCAAATAGAGAGATAACAGGTGTAAAACTGATATTAAATACTTTTTTGAAGAAAAGTCTTGATCTTTTTGTACATATCTTTACTACAGGGCATCCGAACTCTGCTACTTCTTGGAGTGGTCCAAGAATGAGACGGAGAAACATTGATGCGTTTCTGATCATATCTTAGCAGGCAGAACCCTTTGGGGATATTGTGGTTGGCCCCATGAGATAGACCCATCAATGTAGAATGAACCCTAAATGAACAAGCCACCCTGAAAGTATGGCTCCAAACGAGAACACAATTCGAACTCAATAGTTACGCTCTGCCATCAAAACCTGTTATGTGTACCTAAAGTGCGTAAAGCCAGAGCAGGAGGCAGATCTCTTGCCTTCTTAGCTTGCAGCCTCTGGAATGCCTCACCAGAGTATCTCTGGTCTACCTCTAAGGAAAGATTGTTTAAGGCCCAGTTGAAGACTTTTCTATTTCAGAAGGTGTAATCTAACCCTAACTCCACCAACGGCACAGCGCAAGGACTTTTCTTATGAAACAGCAGTTGCACTTTATAAATACTCGTTCATTCATTCATAGTTTCCTATATCCTTTCATACCCTTTTTTTGAAATTCAGATTTCTCCCTTGAACTTAATATTAAGTTTTTTCAGACCTAGCAGGATGCTAGGTGTATTAAAGTTGGTGAGTTCTTTGAAAAGGGATGATGAAAAGGCCTATTCTCAAAGGTAAACTTACACATAAATTTACATGTGGAAGTTTACTATTACACTTTTGGATAACCTTAAAACTTTTGGCTATACACCATTTATTAGTGTAAAGTTAGTCAAAAGTGTAGACTTACATGTATCCACCCCTGGGCCAAATTTACAAGTGAAAGTTACTAAAGCCAAAAAGGAGTAGCAGCACGTTGAGCACCACAAATAGCCAACCACTGATATGGCAGTACCCTGCCATATAAAATAATAGAGGCTGGGCTTTAACAAAGGAACCCATAGGAAATAATGTTAAGTTAAAATAATTTATTTTGACTTTCAAAAAATATATATAAATTAAATTGTTAAAAAAATATAAATATTCAAAAATAAATATTATGCAATAATACCATAGTGTAATAACTTTTTAAATATAACAATAAATGTAAAAAACGTAAATTAATTTCTGTTAATTCTATTCATAACATTTTTTGAATTCAATTCAATCATTCTTTTTGACTACGATTGAGCCATAAAAGCAAACGTCAGTAATACAATGCAGCATAATAATAATAATAAAAATGATCAATAATTAATACAAAAAGACTTTTGTACAATGCCAGAATTGCTTAATCACAATACATTTCCATAATTTTTCCTGATCTTCATGGATACCAGAAGAAAATTTAAAACAGTTAAACATATATACTCATATGAAAATTGCTAAATTTAAAGAAATCTATACTTATAGAAATGACTATGCAAATTGTCAAAAATTGGCAGTAAAAAACGTTTCCAGGGAGATATGTACAAAGTACAAAATAGTAACATGTTTCAAGTGCTTGGTGCTGAAACATTGTCACGGGGCAGGGAGGCAGCGTTTCTTCCATAAACCGGCAACAGGGAACACCAAAAGAAAATGCAAGGTATTATTTAAGCTTAGCCTGTTTAGGCAAACTCCAAACTGAGGGCCCTATTTATGCATGTTTTGCATCGCTTTTGCACCATGCAATGTGGTCCATGCGCGACGCAACCCCAAAACTAGATTTATCAAGTCATGCAAGGCCACTTTGTGGGGCCCTGAGTGAATCGATAAATCAGGAGTAATGCCACGCTTCATTGCATTATTGTGCCCCAGGCAGGCTTACCGTGGGTGTTACGTGGGTGTTTCCACGCAACGCCCATGGATTTTAACGCATTGCCTGGTTTACCATTACTGGTGGGCTTGGGAATGCGCCAAAATGCCACGCCTTCCCAGGGGAGGCTTAGCAGGGACAAATATCTTTATTTCGCCTCTTTTTTTTTTTGCAACCTTGATTAGAATTACATTTATTGTACTTAGAAAGGAAATTCAACAGGAGATGTTTCTTAGATATATGAGCACCATGAGCTACAAAAACATCCAAAGCATTCTATGACTACATTGAGCTAACAAGACTTCCTTACTGTCTCATACCAAGTGCCATGTAATATTTAATTTTTCAACAGCTGATTTTCGAACAAGGGAAGAAACGTTTTTGAAAGTAGAAATCTGTTGCTGGCATTTTCAAGTGTGTTATTTGTGATCTGACATCATTTGTTTTAAAAATATATCTTTATTAGCATTTATAACAAACCATGCAGAGTCGACATGTAGCATTTGTAGCCATCTACGGAGGAGTAATAACTTATCATAAACACAGGAACAGTGATCTGAGTACACTCCAAATATGTATAACAATCGACCTACACAGATAACATGGCTACCACCATGTATGCTACCTCGTCGGATTCCAACCCCAAGTGTGTCTACCTTAGACCATGCCTCCGAACTTTAGAAACCCTCCAGCGTTTACTAAACCCCCCTCCAAAATCCCCCCCACCCTCAACTAGAACCTCCCCCCCAACCCCGCCATGTCTGGTGTACGTCCCCAGCTTTATGTATGTCCTTTTCATTCCCCGCCCAATCCGTACCCATTCAACGTCCGGTACGATTTTAAGGACCGGTCTGCACTGGCTCCTGACCACCATCTGGTTCAGCCCCTGATTGTGCACTCCCCCCAACCTCCTCGTGTGCGTCGTTGTCACCCCCACCGTTATTCAACTCTCCCATCATTGCCCTCCAAGCCTGTACATCGTCCTCCAACTTTTCATCCCGCTTGGTCTGCTGCATCCAGATCACCTCTGCTGTCGCCCATTCCTTGACGTCTCGTACCCATTGTGCCGCTTTGGGCGGGCGGTGGCATAGCCACGAGATGGCGATCCGTCGCTTCGCAAGCACCAGCCCTAGGAGGACAAACTTCCTGCTGAGATTTTTATTCTTGGGTCGGGGTAACAGCCCGAGCAGCACCACCCGGATCTCTCCTGCTATCTCCCACCCAGTCACCTCCCTCAGCACGGTCAGGACCGCTGTCCAATATCCCTGAAGCTCCTGGCAAGCCCAAACCATGTGAATAAATGTCGCTGCCACCTCCCCACAGCGAGGACACCGCCCTGATCGCTCCAGGTAAAGCTTGTGTAGCAGCTTGGGGGTCAGATATGTCTGGTGCACATAATTGTATTGGATAAGTTTGAACCTTGCGTTCGCACTCACTTGTTTAACCCCCTCGTGAATTTTGGCCCAATCCCTTTCAGTAATAGAGTCGCCGGTCAGTGCCTCCCATTTCGCCTGAATGGGCAGTACCCCTTCTGCCCTGTCGTCCCTTATCGCCCGGTATAGATGTGAGATTAATATGCGCCCCTTAGCCATCATTAGCAGGGTTTGTAACACTGTGGAGACGGGAGGTTCATCCAGGAACGCAGGCCATAGCTCTCTCGCCAGCTGTGTTATCTTCCCGTATTGAAGGAACTGACCGGGACCTAGTTCAAAAGCTTCCACAGCCTGCTCGTGCGTGAGGTACTGTTGGTTATTGTAGAGATCGCCCATGGTCAGGCATTCCCCCTCCCGCCACTTCCAGATGGACATAGAAGCGGAGATCTGTTGGAAGGGTCGAGCTACCCATAGGGGCATGTCTGGGGCATATGGTGCCCTCTTCAGAACTCTCCGAACTACAAATTCCCACATCTCCGCCACATGTTGGACGATGTATGGACATACCCCGGGCGCCCGTGCTCCCATCATTAGCAGTTCAGGTAGCTCCCTGTCCCCCAAGGTCCCCGCCAGCAGGGCCTTCTCCCAGTTATCATCCCCATCCAACCAGTGAACCGCGTACTGTAGTTGTGAAGCCGCATAATAGAACTCCAGACATGGGACCTCAAGCCCTCTGCCTTGCCATGTCCGTTGTATAGTGGCCAGACTGACCCGTTTACGCCTGGGTCCCCACAGTAAATCCTTCAGTAGCCTGTCCAACGTAATAAAAAAGTGTCGGGGGATCCTAAATAAAGAGTGCTGCATTGCGTATAGGCATCTAGGCAGGATCACCATTTTAATCAAAGCTATCCTTCCCATAAGTGACAGAGGCAGCTCCCGCCAAAAACGGACAGACCCCCGTATTCCCTCCACTACCCTGCCGATGTTAAGAGCCAAATATTGGTCAGCGGTTTCCGCCAGTCTGACCCCCAAATAGCGGGGTGCATTTCTCACCCACGGAAACCCCACCTCCGGCAGTTCCTCATCCGGGCGCAAGGCCAATCTCCACAGCAAAACCAATTTGGATTTCCCCGGGTTAATCCGCAGGCCCGACACGTGACCAAACCTCTCCAGGATGGCCAGCAAAATCGGTATTGCAGAAGACGGGTCCCGGACATACACTAAGGTGTCGTCCGCATACATGGACACCACGTGGTTAGTCTCGCCCACTGTGATCCCGTAGGTTGCCATCTCTGTTCGTAAACCCGCCGCTAGGGGCTCCATTGCCATAGCAAAAAGTAGAGGTGACAATGGGCATCCTTGCCTGGTGCCTCGGTGTAATCGAAAGGCCTGCGACACCATTTATTTCTCCTCTTTACTGCTGCATTCTGCAGCACACACAAATAGAGGAAAATGCCTCGGAATTGTTTTTGTGCCTCTTTTGAGAATGCGGTTTCCCTTTTAGCCCAAAGTGAAAGCTATTACATAATGGGGCAACTTCTGATAAAATCTGAAATATAAGGCGTCCCGGACTCTTCCTGTCGAATGAAATTAGAAGTAGATTTTGGCACTGCTAGAAGCCAGCGTAAAAACTCTTTCTGTCTTCTGTAGGGGTTCCGGATTAATATAACTCCATGTCCCTGCCCCATAACTACCCACTTGTAAACATTTTACCCTATAGATTTCCAGTATGGGTCTAATTGGTTTCACTCCTTCCTTTGTAGAAAATCTTTTAACAGCTTCCACAGAGCTCAGCATTTGTTGAGTTCTTATAGTAAGGAGGTGTCTCCAATCTAACAAGGCCTCAAATTGCAAGCCCAAGTATGTAAAATGGGGAAGTCTATCGACTTTTAAATTATCTATTGAATGTGTTTTAATTTTAGAGCCCCTAGGCCCACTAGGCAAAATATAAGATTTAGCTTGATTAATATTTAAATCTGAATTTTTATAAAAAGATTAAATGGTGCATCTCCTTTCCCCTATCAACTAATAATTGTTTTAAACTGTTAATATCAAATGAAAATAAAAACAGCACCAATACACATCCCTGTCTTACCCCTTTCACAGAGGCTAGTTTCTCTGTCCAAGCCCCCGTGGGAGCATAACGAACCCTGGTCTGTGTGTCTTGATGTAGCCTCCTTCAAATAGGGATCAGCCACTTTTCCACCCCAGCAGCCTCCATCAGCAGCCATAATTTACACCGATTCACAGAATCAAATGCTGTTGTTCATTCCATAAAACCCATATTGATAGAACCCTTTTTTGCCGTAGTATATTTGCCAGTGCTCAAAAGGAGGTTGAGAAACTGCTCAATTGTTCTCAACCCTGAGCGAAAGCTGTAATGTACTTCCAAAAAAAAACACCTTTTCCTCTGCCCAGCTCTCCAGCCTATTGAGAACAACTCTGCATAAGACCTTTTGCTGTAGAGTCAAGTAGAGAAATTGGGCAATAACAAGCAGGTAGACTCCTGTCCCCTTTTTTAAAAATCGGAACTAAAACTGCTTCCATTCAGGATGGCGGGAAAAATCCAATATTAGCCGCATTTATCACAATTCCTATCAGAGGGGTCCAAAGTGAGATACAACTTTTAAATACATCGACTGGGACTCCGTCCGGCCTTGGAGCTTTTCTTGATGAGGCTATTAATAGTGCCCCTTCTATCACAGGTACCTGCATAGAGTATGCAACTAATGCTAGCACATCTATATCAAGGGGGTGCTTGATCAAACCCCCACCTGTCCCTGTATGTTTGGAGCCAAAAAAGTCAGCAAAATATTCAAGCCACTTTTCATCAGGAATTATTGCATCAGAAGGGTCCAAATTTGAGGGACTGAAATGCGGTGCATTCATCACACACCAAAACACACCTGAATCTTTAAATTTAGCAGCCATCTCTAAGTCAACCCAGGCCTTTTCTTTTTTCCCTCTTTATAGCTTTCAGAGTCTCATTATAATTGGCTCTAGCTTCTCTAATTTCGGAATTTAATCTCGAAGTCCCCTTCAGAGCTTTAAAGATTTGCTTCTGAGCCTTTGAGCAATCATGACTAAACCATCCTTTACTGGATTTACCCCTAAATTGGGTTGCGAGAAGCTGGCCTGGTATATGATGTCCACTTATGATGGTCACACTTATGGTGATTTAAGACGTCTTAGACAACCTTAGAAAGCTCTCTAAGTGGTAGCTGTGGAGTGCAGTCTTCAGGCTTAGTCCAGAAGGAGTGTAAAGGAGCTTGTTTCACCAGAATGCAATCTTATATGTATAGATTAAGTGAAAAAGAACCACGCAAGGTATTTATAAAAATATGTATTTATTATATAATACTCTCTAACACATACAAATATCTCCTACCCGGAGATATGCACAATGCACACAATACTTTGCATAGAAATCAAGTAAATAGCACGGAATACACAGTGGACCCCAGGGGGGACCAAACCATACACTAAGAAAGTGGTATAAGAACCACGACTCGTGTCAAGACAATGTCCAGAGGACGTAGAAGTGCTGGGGACCCACAGAACCACCCAAGGTAAGTAGATAGGGACCCCACAGAGAGCGTGTGCAGTGTGAGAACACGACCGCGTTCTCCATACAAATGAACGTGTAAGTCGCAGTTGGAGTTTTAAAGATTAAGGACCCTTCCCAGTGGACCCTGAAGAAACCCTGTGGAAGACAGGAGGTTGGAGAGCCACCCCACTCATGGATACCCTAGTACCCATGTTACCTACACCAGGGAAGCCGGGTGCATAGGTGTGAAGTGGTGTCGGAAACCGCCGTCGAAACCAATGGAGAACTTCAGGAAAGTGCTGCTGCTGAAGAAGAAGAAAGTGTCTGGTGGAATCCGAAGGTGGATTCGAGTTGAGAGGTACCTGCAAGCAGAGGGGACAGATTCTATGTCACTCAGGAGTGACCAGGAGATCTCGAAGACTAATGCCCACCGATGTCGGGAGTTGCAGGAGAGTTGACGGTGACCTTGACTCTGCAGCTGTGAGGACCAAGCGATGCTGAGGAAGACCAGGAGCCATGCACCAGCTGTCCTACGTCGTATGTCGAGAGCTGAGGGGTCGGTGTCTGGCGGGAGCACCAACAAGCCTTGGCAACTGCAAACAACGTAGAAGTCGAGGAAGGTGCAATGTCGGGACCAGCAAGGTCCAGGGGATCACCACAAGCAAGGGAATCAGGGCAGGCCCGAGTACTCAGAGGAGCCCAAAAGAAACAAAGGTGACCCTCAACAGGACCCACAGGACGGAAGCACTGGAGTCGCAAGAGGACCTTTAGCAGCTCATCGAAAGATGCAGGCCACTGTGCAAATGATGCGATGTGGCTGAATACTTTGGTCACTGGAGGTGCTTGAGGTTGGGGCTACTTGGAGCCCATCTTGGTGGAAGGAAGCCAACAAGCCTTTGCAACTGCAAGTTGATGTGGTTCACAGGGGTTCGGTTATTGCAGCCCCCACGAGGGATACTGGCCTCAGACTTGGTGAGAGGGCAGCGCAGGCCTCGAGGGACGCGGAGAACCACCACCTGTGTTGTTGAGCCTTTCGGAGTCCGGAGGAGCCCAGGATCAGCAGACGGGTCAGTTTAGTTGCAGTGCCTGCGAATGCAGGGAAGTGACTCCTTCACTTCAAGGGACATTCCTTCAGGTGTCTTTGATGCCCACAGGCCTTGGAAGGTTCCTGTATGGTGCACAGGCACAGACGATGCACCAGACAGGAAGGGAAGATGAAGTCGGGGCCAAACGAAGTCCAGAGTGCCCAGACGGTAGAAGTAGAAGTGGTGTCTGACTTGAATCTTGTCCCACGACGAATCTAGGGGCCTACACTCAGGTAAGCCCTTAAGTTACCCTAAAGAAAGGGTCGGGACGATTCAGGGGAGGGTTATGGACAGGGGGGAGGTTACTCCCATGTCGTTTGTCCAGTTTCGCACCAGAGCGGTTTGATCTGGACTATGCAAGGATGCACCAAATGTGCCCCTCATTCAGACTCAGTGGCGCTGGAAAGCGCCCCCACCCGGTCCCAATACACTAAATCCTGTCTGGGAGGTGGTCACACCTCCCTGTGACAGGGAGCCTATTGTTCTGCCTTCCCCTGCTCGAGCTTGGCTCAGCAGCAGGAGGGCAGAATCGTGTCTCTGGTCGGCAGCAGCCATGTTGTGCTGTCCGGGTCTAGAAGACTGGCACAGAAAGCATGGAGGCCCATTCCAGTGCTTGGACTCATACCTCCCACACCGTTTACAGTGTGGGAGGTATGATTCCAACATGTTTGATACCAAACATGATAGGATTCGTTGCAGCCAATTTCGAGATGGTCATCGCGTAATTACGCGGTGCCCCTCTATATGGTATATGGCTGCTTCACTTACAACCCGAGAGAATGGACTCCGTAGGCTGTAGAGGTGTCCTGCTCATGCAGGGGCACCCTCACACTTGGAACCAAGCATCCTGCCTTCAGGATTGCAAAGGCCTGCTATAGGGGTGACTTATAGGTTTTAAGTGCAGTGACCCTAGATATAGGAAACCTATATCTTTAGTAAGTAGTGCTAGCACCAGCTTACACAGGCTGCAATGGCAGGCCTGTAGTTCCATTTTGAATGGTCTCCCATGGGTGGCATAATACATGCTTCAGCCCATGGGGGACCTCTGGGGGATCTATGCCCTGGGTACCTTAGTACCATATACTAGGGACTAATAAGGGCACCCCAGTATCCAATCTGGGATGTACCCAAGCAAGAAACATAACAATTTAAGGGAGAACGCAGAGAGACTGGGGTCCTGATTAGCAGGATCCCAGTCAGACTAGTCAATAACAGCTTAGCACCAGGCAAAAAGTGGGGGTAACCATAAAAGCAGATCCTGCTTTCCTACATGGGTCTTGCTGGTTAACAGAGAATTTATAGATTCTGTAAGATGCTGAAAAGAACATATAATTCCATTGGGGGCTCCCTCAGAATTTAGACAAAACTCCAAGCGCTCCGTTCGGGCTGGACTGTTCCCATGAGGCACAGGGTCAAGACTGATTTGCATATAGCTGGGTCTGAACTGGAGTGGCGATGTGAGCTAAAGAACGATGATGGATTCAACCCAGATCTGGGGGTGAGTGTATGAAAAGTTTCAGTGCTCCGTCCATCATCTCATTGTGTTTGCATAGTGAAACACGTCCCACCGCTCCTGTTCCTGTACCTAGTAGTGTAGGTCTTGCAAAGCCCCCTCAAGCCCCTGCCATAAATGCTTCTCGTCCCCATCAGTCGGCATCTAAAGAAGCAAGTGCCCGAAGGGCACTTATCTTGGCCAAGGGGATTCAGGGATTTCCCCTCCTCATTTCCCCGCCTGAACCTCCCCCCCTGCCTGTTATTGCGTGGCCATCTTAACTGGTATAGAATCCTATGCACAGCTCAAAAACAAGGTTTGTCATTGGCTGACCAGGCACAAAGGTTTCAGCTTACATGAGTATGATGATATTCTTTGGGTAAGGAAGGTGGGATGGGTGGGTCTATCCTCTAAAAACATTGGAGGGGATTGTGTGGTTATTAACTGCAGGAGTCCCGACCTTGCCCAGAGGCTGGTTAGAAGTGGGGCTGGAGCCTGTCTGGGGAGAGAGGACTTTAGCCTTGTTCCATTGTTACTTTTTATAAACACCTGGCAACAAGGGAAAGGTTGGATTCAAGGCCTCTACCCCGTGTGTGGTGCTATATGCACTCATATGTATTGGGATAGTGTGATGACCTTGGATTACCATTGTTTTAATTGACTCTGTGTTTTAATTCACTCCATCTTGAATGTACGACATCATTTTTTGTGCACTTGCAATGACTTGAGATTTCATTTCGCGTCTCCTTATAGCTTTAGCGTAGGATTGTTTATCTTCTCCTCAGCATAGAGTAAAACGGCCTTGCCTGGAACAGAACGTGTGGGATGTAAGTTTGAAAGCATGAGAGAGAGAAATGTGTGGAATGTATGAAGTTTTAATTATTAGCTTTAGCTTGCTATAACTCCATCTTGAATTCTGACTCTGTCTGGCCTAAGTTCTGCACACACAAGCAGGCCCCCAGGTTACTCATGGTTATTTAGGTTATTCCCGTTCAAGATGGTTTTCCTCTTTGAGGGTGTTTTTGTGCTTGTGAGATGCTTCTACTTTCTCGGGCTTCATCAAGATAAGGGGCTGGAACATGTAGTGTGGTAGCGTGAGGAGAATACGTGAGAAACCCTGTGCCTTGGAATGCTTGCAGGAGCTTGGCCAGCACCAGTAAGTTTCCTTGACGGTGAGGGTGTGTTTTCCAACCTTCTCGTGCATTGAGAATATTATAAAAACTGCGGTTTCTTGGCATGAAAACCGGGTTCTCCCCTGAGAGGTGGACGCATCTGCTCAGTGCTGCATTTCCCGGTTTGAGGAGTCTCTTGACTCCAGGATTGTAATTTGGGATCCCCCAGTCCTGTGTGGGCTAAGATGAAGATATTGCAGCTGGTGATGTGTTTTCTCTGATTATTGGTATTGAGATATATGTAAAGTTATATAGTTATTTCTACATGTGTTTTTGTCTGTGTGCAAATTCATTTATTCATTGGTTCTTGTTCATTGGCAGTATCTGGTGTATTCTGTGTATATATTTTATATGCTTCCATGCTGTGTATACATGCTCTTTATATTTCAGTCTATCATTTGATAGTGTTTATTTCTTGTATTTGATTACTTGCATTTGACAGCACTTGTTTCTTGCATTGGACGTCCATTATTATTATCTGCTTATGTTTTGCTCTCATTTGACTTGTGAATATTCCATTTATAATTGCTTAGGTTTTGCTCCCTTGCATTTCACTTGTGAATGTTTCATTCTTATCTGACTTGTAAATGTGTACTATTTGCCTGCGTTTTACCATAATTATCTGCTTGTGTTTTATCCCATGCATTTAGTTCTTTTGTGAGTGTTTTATACATATAAGTATATTTACATTTGCATGTTGTTTTCATTTGACACCTGGGAAAGTATTTTTGTTAGAGAGTGTTGCACTAATAAAACTCCATACTTTATTCTGAAACTGGCTTTTGACGTGCCTTATTTGGTGAGTGTGGAGCCTACCCTCCCCCCCCCCCTTTCCAGGGGTTTTCTTGCTTTACCGAGTTCTTCTTCTGGGGAGTGCTGAATTTCTTTTATTTGGGAGTGTAAAGCAAGACACCCATGGGATTACTAGTGAAAATGGATTTCCTGTCCCACATTTAAATAGATTCTCCCCACTAACTGACTTGGATGGTCTAGACTGATGACCCTCCCTGCCCGTCAGTCATAGCAATCCATTAGCTGTTGGTATGATGTTTCTCAACTCCTTCTTTCTCAAGGATGGGCCAGTCATGACTCTAACCACTGTGACACTGAGCTCTAAATCTATTCCTTTAGATTCAGGTTTTCCATCAAGTTGTCATGCTGGGTTTGAAGCAGAGTCCCCTGCAGTGATGGTACCCCCTGCCTTGGGTGATTTAGCCTCTCATCTGCCTCCTACTACTAAGATTGTCTTCTGAAAAGTTGCTGGCTTGGTGTTGATCCAGCGCGGCTAATATAAATTCCTCCTTATGGGGCCCATTACGATACCCGGCGTAAAAAAATCCGCCAGGCATGGAAGCGGCAAAAATCCGCCCGCACACACCGCCTGAACACCGACCACGCCATTATGAGTACACAAACTGAAAACCGCCATCGGCGGAAAAATCATACAAAATACCGCCCGCCATCGTCCGAGTCGGAGTCAAACCGCCCGCCACGGACGGAAACACGCACGACAACACAAAACCGCCCGCCCTCACGGCCGACACACCGCACGTGAAATTACGATCGCACCGCCATGAGCGCGGAAAAACAACAAAAATACCGCCCGCCAGCGCAAACAACGCCGATGAGAATCGACACGGCAGAAGCCATGGCGCCCACGTACCTGCACAGAAACCATCCGCACACAAAACCAATAGCACACAACATGGCCAACAAGTCCACACAGCAAGGCACGCACAAATACACAAGCACAGTACACATCCCGAAAACACCCCCGGACAAACAAAAAATACAAAGGCCAGAACCCCAGACACAACACACCTGAAAACAACAGACCATGAGGACACACCCACATAGGTGAGTACAAAAGCAGCACTCCCACAGACCACAACCCCTTGCTACATTGCAAACCAGAGAGGAGAGGAGAGGACACAGTGACACAGCAAGGACAGCAGCACACCACAGAAACGCACACATCACAACCACCACCACCACCACCACCACCACCAAACACCGGCACCACAAACCCCCTGCACATTACACAACACACACCGCACCAGCACCACAAACACCATGGCACCACAAAGGATGCCCAAGTTCACGCCCATGGAGCTGACGGTCATGGTCGACGAGATCATCAAGGTGTACCCACAAATCTATGGGAACATGGTCCAGCACACACCACTAGCCACCAGAAACAGAATGTGGAACCGGATCGTAGACCAGGTCAATGCAGTCGGGACCCTGCCCAGGAACAGAACCGAGATAAACAAACGTTGGAATGACGTAAAGAGCCTGGTCAAGAAGAAGGAGGGCAAAAACAGAGAGCTGGCTGCCGTCACTGGCGGAGGGAATCCCGCGCTCTTTAAGACCTTCAAAGCGTGGGAGGAGAAGGTGCGAGTCGTAATCCATCCGGAGATCCTCGCCGGATTAGCAGGGGGAGTGGAGGCTGGTAAGTACAAACTAATGTATACCAGCACACCGCTATGTACACACATGCGCAACCACCATGCCACAGCTCCCAGGGACAAACACCCCCATGTCCAGCACACAATACACAACACATCACACGCACATGCAACAGACACTACCACACACAGGCCAAACCGAACAACTGTAAGATGCGTGGGGACATGTGTACACTAAGCCAGCCACGTAACCACCAACAGGTCCACAAATATGCCAGAAGCGCCACAACGAGCACCCGCCACACCCATGTGTCCGCCACAGCTGCACCAACTGACAAGTAACAGGTAAGTGGCAGGAACACAAAGTGCAGTGGGTCGGAGGGAGGACAGCTGAAGTACAACACCCACCAGGCCCCCACTCCCACAGACCAGCAAGGAGGAGCATCCCCCACACCCCACACCCACGTGTCAGCCACCGCAGTGCACAACGACAGCCGAAAGGCAGACATCACGGTCCACAGCAATCGGTGTCAGTGGGTGTACAGCCACCCCCACGACCCACTACACCCCCCACCCCCACAGACCTGCAACATGGAGCACCCCCCGCTAAGAGCCATGTGGCATCCAGTACAGTGCACGCACGAACAACTTGCAGGTGGGAAACTGGACAGGGCTGGATTACTGGAGGCATGAGGACCATAACACCACCAACACATGGGACATGTCACGTAGCACACGGACACGCAGCACCGCCCACCGTCACGAACAAGTGAACAATGTGCACACGGACATGAACAGCAGACTCACACCCCACATGACCCATCACAGACATAGCAACACCCAAGGAGCCACGTCTGCATGCACAAGCCACACTGAATATAGTCCCACACGGCAGCCACTGTGCAACTCATCACACACAACCGAAACACCATTGAAGTCCTGTCCATGTAGCCCCTACTGCCTGTCAACCACACACCCCACAACTACGCCTATGTAAGACAAACAACACTAGACGCAACAGAGCGGAACAACAGAAATGCACACGAACACCACTGAACCCATCAAACACACAGACACACCATGCACATACAACATACCATCCATCCCATCCGTCAGCCCCAGTCTCATGAAAGGCATGTCATCCGCACAGCTGCCACACATACAGCAGTCACGCTAAGACACATGCCCATGACCAACCATGTGCCAGAAGTCAATTAAGCGCACGACACACTGTGAGCAACAACACACAACATGGGCCACACCCCCCGAGCACTGCAGTGATGCACATGGCACAGGGCAGCACGCACACCAAGGAGATGGGACAACTGCAATACGTTGGCTGGCACACAACTATCACTCACTCATAACGATGCGTCCAATGCCATGTCCAGTAACCACAACAGACAGCAAATATGCAGGGCATGTCAGGCATGCACACACCTCAGACCATGCACTGTCATGCTGCCACAACACATGTCACGTTCGGCACCCATGGCTCACAGCATGTACCCCAAAAGCATATACCCTCCCAAATGCGAATCTGGGGCATGGCCCCCATGTTGCCATATGCGTTCCTAAGCGTTCCATTTGAACCCCAAAAGCATATTCCATCCCAAATGCGAATCTGGGGCATGGCCCCCATGTTGCCATATGCGTTCCTAAGCGTTCCATTTGAACCCCAAAAGCATATTCCATCCCAAATGCGAATCTGGGGCATGGCCCCCATGTTGCCATATGCGTTCCTAAGCGTTCCATTTGAACTCCAAAAGCAAAGTACAAACCAGACCCAGGATGGGCCAGGAGCCCGCATACACCAGAGTCACAATGAGTAGGGGCAAAGCAACACACCCATCGGCATGGCCAATCCGTCCCATGCCACATGTGCACAGCACACAGTCCCATTGCCTAGCACACACACCTACAGATGCCACAGCCACACACTCGCCTCCGGGAAACCCATGTACGAGATTGCACGAACTGCCAATGTCAGACGACTAATACATACTTCGCCAGGTGCAACACAATAACAAATCTCATTCTCTCCACAGGTGACGAACTGCTGGACGCTGGGGATGGAGACAGCAGCCAGCACAGCCAGCCTACAAGCCCCCAACGAGGACACACGGATCTGGAGGATCTGTCCACCTCTTCGGACACGGACCACCAAGCTGGCCCATCTGGCGTGGCAGGGCCCAGCCGCTCCCCAGGACCCCTCCTACCCACCAACCCATCATCCAGGGATGCTGAACAGTCCCAGTCCCCTGCTGCCACTGTCGTTGCGGCCACACCCACGGTCATTGCGGCCACTACCACTGCCGCAACCGCCACCATCGCCGCACCGACCACCACCGCCTCCACCACCACCACGTCTTCGCTGGCACCAGCCCCAGCGCAGGTGGTGGCCCGGCCGACTGGATCCACCCTGGGAGCCACAGCGAGGACCGTGGTGAGCAATGTGGCTAGTGGGCAGGCCGGTGGCAGCAGGACTGGTAGGAGGAGCAGGATCAGGGAAACGCCAGCCTCCCCTGGGAGCCATGCCCTGCCTCAAATGGACAGAGTCCTTGGGGCCTATGAAGAGGCCCAAGGACAATGGGCCAGGTCTGCTACTGACACGCGGGAGGTGCTGGGGGTGCTGAGGTCCATGGACGCCCATATGGGCCAATTCGTGTCCCGTATGGACCAACTCGTGGACCTCATGGGCCAGCTGGTGGTGGCGGTGGGGTCACAGGCAAGGCCAGCAACACCACCTCCGCCACCACCTGCTAGGGCGCAGGCTCGGGCAGCAGTGTCCACTTCCCCTGCGTCCACAGCCAGTGAGCACACCTCACCCACCACCAGCAGGTCGCCACCACACCCCCCTCCCAAACGTGGAAGGGGCCGTCCGAAGAGGAAACAGATCTCCCGGGAGGACTTCGCACGCTCCAGTCGCAAGTGAGGCAGCCAGCCAGCCTTCCTTGACCAGCCACTGCATTGACTTGCTCTACGATCCCACTCCACACAGCCAGCTGGATGGCATGTGTGTGTTGGACTATGGACATAGAAACAGTGGGTACACCCTGATCATCACGCAGCCATGACCGACAGCTCATTGTCACTGCACGCACCACTTTTGTCATCACCTTACACACAATCACATGTCACAGTTTGTAATAAATGCACCTTTTTCACTAACTGCTGTTTGTGCCCTGTGTCTTTATTGTACGGAATACAACGGCCACCTTGGGCGGAAAGGCACCTGATGCGTGGCATGGAAATGGAATCCGGAGGGCCTGTAGGGACCTAGGGGTGGGAGACAGAACAGGAGCACATTCAATGAGTGTGTCACACACCCATCACACAGTACATGTCAACAACTACAAGCAATGTACACACATCGCACAGAGCAATAGGGCACAATGCCACAGCCACCAACAGTGGCATACTACCCTGGCCATGGAGCGTTGACACACAGCACGCAGTGAACAAACGGCCACCCTGACACAGCACACACACACCTGCACAGATACAGCCACATCAGCCGTCGTACATGGACACTCACCGTCAAGTGAAGTAGCGGGCGATGAGCTGCTGGCGCACATTCCCAGCTTCCTCCTCTCCGCTGTCCACCTCACTCGAGCTGTCCTGGTCTGCGGGCTGGGGCCCTGGTTGATCTCCGTCATCCACAATGAGGGGGATCTGCTTCCGAATGGCCAGATTGTGCAGCATGCAGCACGCCACCACTATCTGGCACACCTTCTGTGGGGAGTACGCCAGTGCACCCCCGGTGCGGTCCAGGCACCTGAACCTGGACTTGAGGAGGCCAAAGGTACGCTCGACCACACGTCTGGTCCTCCCATGTGCCTCATTGTATCGATCGTCTGCTGGGGTGCGAGGATTCCTCAATGGACTGAGCAGCCATGCCCCATTCGGATACGCAGAGTCACCTGGGTGTGAGGGACACAGAGAACCGTTGCTATTCCAACTGGACAGGGGACAGCATCGCACAACCAGCACGCTACACCACTCCACATACTCACCGACAATACAGCCACGATCCTGTTGCAGATTGGCCATCAGTCGTGGCAAGATGCTGTTGCGCATTATGTGTGCGTCATGGGCCGAGCCTGGAAACTTTGCACACACGTGGGTGATCACCATGTCCGCAAGGCACACCACTTGCACATTCAGGGAGTGCGTGTGCTTCCTGTTGCGGTACAGGTGCTCAGTGGCCTGTGGTGGAACAAGGCCAACATGAGTGCAGTCAATGGCTCCCACGACGTGTGGGATTCTGCCAAGGGCATAGAATGCACCCTTCACTGCCGCCAATTCACGAGCCCTGGGGAATCTGATGTACCTGTTCCGGTACAGCATCATGGCTGCCAGTACATCCCTCAGCACCTTGCTGAACATGGGCTGGGACATCCCTCCTCCACTGCCCACTGTGTGCTGGAATGACCCAGTGGCGAAGAAATGCATGGCGGCCATCACCTTAGCCGTGGGGGTGACAGCAGTCGGATACACCCTGCGGGGACGGAGATGGGGCTCTAACATGGCACACAGTCGATGCAGAGTTGGCCTGTCCAGCCGAAACTTCCTGATTACCTCTGTATCGTCCATGTCCGCCAGCAATTGGTATGGGCGGTCAATGTTCGGTCTCCGCCTGGGTTAAATGGCAGAGGACACATGTCAAAGCAACACGGCACATAGCAATTTCGCATACACATCACTGACATGACTGAGCAAGCACATGAGCCACAGCCCAGCTGTCAAGCTGGGACGGCACGGCCACAATACACTTACACAGGTCTCCCAACAATGGCAATGGCAAGTGAGACATACCACTGCCATGTGCATGCACATGGGGATCTAGGCCCCAATGACTTGCGGGGCGTGCTGATGGGGACTGACTGCATATTCGTCAAGCGGCAACGCCACGGCAACATGAGTGTCTGCTGAGC
This sequence comes from Calotriton arnoldi, assembly GCA_963921515.1. Taxonomy (NCBI): domain Eukaryota; kingdom Metazoa; phylum Chordata; class Amphibia; order Caudata; family Salamandridae; genus Calotriton; species Calotriton arnoldi. Next base: position 768,896 of record CAWUFW010002558.1, on the reverse strand, counting down.
ATGGTACTGCTTCCGAGGCTGGATGAGTATGGCACACGACGACGACGATGTGGGCACGGGCTGAGCGGCCAATACAAGTGGGACCTGTGGCACGAGGGGATATGAGACAGTAGTAGGTGTCAGCACTGCACCCTATGTACAGCACTGTACGGATCACAGCTCCCGAAACATTGACTGGTGTCCACATTGACAGCCCCATGCCAAGACGGCTGTGTGCTTGCAGTCACACGTCACAGGTGAGAGGTTACATTGCACGTGCCAGGTGGCAGTCGTACATAGTGGGAGCTGGCATGTGTGTGCATGTGTCTCCTGTTCAGGATCCACCAGATGGGCGCTGACTCTGTACTGACCATTGGACACAGCATGTTCCGTGGAAGGCTTGTGTGTGTGGGATGGTGGCACTGGATGTGCCTCCGTTGGGGGGGCCATGCACAGGGCGGGTACGTCGATGATTGCGCATTGTTGGTCACGGTGGGTGCACCAGCTAAGATGTGTTGCCCTGTGTTCAATTCCTATGTCCGCATGATGATGGACTGTGGATGTGGGCAGACTACACATTGGTCGATGTGCTGTCTATATGCATGTGCCTTCACACCAGGCACAGCTGCCCCTGCACATGTGACCCCTGCTGGACTCGCTGCTGGGTCTGTGGAGCTGATGCACCTTCTGCGCGTGGGGCGGACAGCTCTCCTCACTTCCCTCATTGCGCATGTCATGTCTTTGCCGCAGGTGACATGGATCATGGAGGGCCCACATGTACGCGTGGGTAGGCTACACATGATTGTTCACTGGTCGCCACCCCCAGTCAGTGTTTCGAATGGGAAGGTTGTCGTGCTGGTGGTATGTTCGATGTGGCGGATGGGCGGGCCTAGGTGCGGGCTTACATTCCGGACATGGGGGGGTAGTTGGATTGGCGACTAGTTGCAGTACACACGGGACACGTCTCTTCCTTTCCACATCTGGGTCATCCCTTGTACTAACTGACAGTGATACAGTCATCTTCGCCCCAGCCCTCATGTCCTCCCCTCGCCCCCAATATGCATGCTCACCTGCGAGGCTAGCGCTTGCACAGGCAGCCCCAAGCTTGCACCAGAGAGGGCAAGGAGTGTATGTGTGGGTCCAGTTGCACGAGTGGGCTGTCTCAGGGTATGATGTGTGGCGGGACGCCGTCCACCTGCGTGGTGCCCCAAATGGAGACCCGGCCTGCATGGACTATGCATCACAGTCTTCGCCTTCCGGATCCGCCACCTGCGACACCCAGTGGCTGTGGCTGCCCTTGCGGCCATGCCGCGTCCGTCTGTGGCTGATGGCCCACACATTCACTCTTTGGCCTCTCTGGGGAGGGCTCAGGGGTGGTGGCGCACGCGCTTGCACTTAGTCGCAATGGCATGTGTCGTGGTTGGTATGATGGGCAATGGATGGGATGGTGCGAGCCACCTCCCGTGACGTCAGTGCTGCTCGTGCTGTGGTGCGTCCCCCTACACTTCCATTTGACTTTTTGCCATGCTGGACGTTGAGGTTCTATTGCCTGCGTGATATGAGCAGGAGGAGCGCGAGGAGACCTCTCACACACCATGCTCCACTGCCATCCCGTGCCCTGTATCGCCTGTGCGGATTGACTATGTTGGGGTTACACCTGGTCGACTGGGGCTGTGTGTGCCTTGTCAAGGGGCATGGCGGGCGCACAACAGGATCCAGCTCGTCCACAGAGGGTGGGCTGAGGTGCGCCTGGTACCGCTTTGTACGTGTGCCCGGCTGCTGTGCACACACGTGTTCACTCCCCCGACAGGTGTCCTCTCACAATGCCCAGGGAAGCGGTGGTGTACTGTTCATGAGCCCTCCCAACACGGCGTGCTCCAACTTGGCATGTGCGCATCTACCCGTCGCACCCACCCACCTGAGCACTGCGTCCATACGACTTCACACGACACATGTGTGTCTTCCACAGTAGTGCTACTCATTTGCGTTGACATCCAATACCAGTGGACTACATGGTCATGTCACGACTGCCGTGTACTTCACATACTCTCATCCTCTCTCATTCGTACTTGTGAAATGAGTCAGCGGAGACAGTTCTGGTTTCAAACATTATATTGAGTCTTCTGTCCTCTGTGATGCAGTATAGTGGACACTACTGGCAGCGGAATACATATTGAGGATATACTGAGCATGATTACAAATGGGATAGGGTGTGGGGTTACATCTGCTTGGCCAAGGCTGTGCTAATGTACATTTACGTATAGCTGCGGAGCTGCGGACTTTGACACAGACGGTATACATGTAGCCTACCAGACCGCTCGGCATCATGGGCACAGTCCATCTCAGTTCCATGTGACAGGTTTGCTGCGGTTGTTCCTCATGCACGCGTGCATGTGAGATGACATCAGGGCATGTGCTTGCGTGCATGCAGCGGCGTGCCACTTGTTGTTGCACTGTGGTGGTTACTGGACATGTCACAGTCACTGGGGTCGTGTTGTTGTTGTATGCACTTGTCATCCATGCAAAGGTCCTGGTATGGGATTCCCGGGGCGGGGGTGGGAGGGGTGCAGCACCCACAGACTCCAGGCGACCTATTCATGTCCACTGAGCGGTGTGTGTGTCCATGTGCGCTGGATCCATGTCGTGTCCTGGTTGTTCGTGCAGTTCCGTCCATGTGGGTGCGATGCACAGAGCCCATGCCACTGCCTCCCACGATGCATGCGGTGTTCCTGGATGTGATGGGGAACAGTGTGCATGTCCCGGTCATATCCGATGTCATGGCGATGTCGTTGATGGTGTGGTTACAGTTGCCGGTCGTTTGGTATGGCTGTTGTGGTGGTGACTGGCCAGTCCGTGCGGAAGCTGAGCATGGGTGCGGGGTTGGACTTCATAGGTCAGTCGGGGAACCTGCGTTGTGGTCCGACGTATTTACAGGTTGTCAGGTATGCGATGCCGTCCAGCAGGGCTTCCATGTCATTGGTGGTGTACATGTTTGCCAGCCAATGAAGCGGATGGTGGCTGTCAAGGTGTTGTTCGTAGGTTGTCCCTTGGAGGACCATGATGGGGCATGCTGGGTGACATTCGATGTAGCTGTTCTCGATGATCCGTCGTGTGGAGGCACAGTGGTTCCATTTCAGTGCGCGTGCGATGTTGGCCACATACGCCATGCCCCCATAGGCAGAGCAGGCCCTGTCGTGTGCGTCCAGAGGGAGGAGTAGTGGTAGCAGGTCCGCCTTCAGGCATGCCGGGTTGGAGAGGCATATCTCGACGGGATGCTGGTAGGGACACCTCCGACAGTAGAAGACGGGCATGACGCAGCTGAACAATGTGATGCGGTAAGTCAGTCGGTAACTTACGTTCAGCAGGGACAGGAGATCGCATCCCAATGTATGGCACAGGTTGGTTTTGTACAGCTTGAGCTGTTCGGCGTAGTTGGGTAGGTGTGTTGCGGTTGCCATTTCGCAGCGGTGCGTTGTGGTGGCGTGCTCCGGCTGTGTGTGCAGTCTGCAATGTGCACGCTCCGGGGTTGCTGTGAGCTCTGTGTAGTCGTGGGGAGACAGGACTTGTGTTCTGTTGGCTTGTTTGGAGGACACGGGCCCTCTTCCCACATGCTTCTCAGACAGTTCAAGGTCAGTGCTGTGTGACTCCTTCCAATTAACTTGCATGTGGCCGACATGGGGGAGTGTTTTCTTCTTTCTTCCCCGTCCGTTGTGTGCTTCTGTGATATGCGCTATCTGCCGTGTGGTCGGTCTCCTCGGCATGCCTGTGTTGGTCTATTCTTGGACAATGGCTGTATTCACCGGCTTCTGTCGTAGGGCTGTGGTTTCGGTGTTGGAATGGAAGGTCATTCAGTGCTGTCTGCTCTCCCTTGTGTGGGCGGCAGCCTGCCTTTCCGCTCTGCGTTTGGCCTTGTGTGTGGATGTAATTCTTGGGCCACCTGTTGTCGGTCCCCGGGCTCTTTGGTGTTCCGTTTCATGTGTCTTGTTCATATGTGCAGGGTGGTATGGGTTTTTCAGTGTGGTACTGGCGTTCCTCTTCCCGAAGGAGCCCTGCTTCTCCTAGTTGGTGTTGCCGCCGCTGTGTGCTTCGCCATGTTTGTTACACTGGGGTGTGTCCTGCTGTTGCGTGACTTCACTGACATGTGTGCGTCGGTTGTGTGGCGTTGGGTGTTGTCCGTGAATTGGGCGTTGGGGACATGTCTGTGGCCGGCCTGTCACGTGTCATGTGCGTTCGGGGTGGGGCTGGTGTGTGTGCTGCTTGGTTGTGTCCCTGTGTCTGTGTGCGACGCATGCATGGCGCTGCGGTTGGCCTCTGCGTTGTGCGCATGTGTGGCGGCGTCATCGGCGCTTTGGGGCCGTGACGGGGTGGTTGGTTCCTAGTCCCAGGTGGTGTGTACACATGTGTTCTGCGATGTTAGGATTTGGCCTGTGTGTCATATGTGGATGCAATGGTGGATGTGTAGTGTGCACGCGCTGGTGGGGGTTGTCCGCTTTATCCGCCCTTGCACTGTGTGCGCTGTTTGCGTGCACTTGTTGTGTGTGTGCCTACCTGCGTCTCCGCGGTACGTTGCGTCCTTGGTGGTGCATCAGCAGAAGCATGGGAAGGGCCTGCAGTGCTGGATTCATGCCCGGGGTGCCGCTTCTTCGTTGTCCGTGCTCTGCGTCCGTGTTTCCGCCTCTCTTTCACGTGCGGTGTCTCTTTGCCGTGGGAGCCGTTTGTTTGCGGCATCGTAATTTATGCGCCGGGCGGGACGTGTTTCGTCGGACGGTGTGTGTCAGTTGTGCTGCGCCGCTACGTGTGCGGGCGCACTTTGATGGCGGACGGTGTTGCTGGCTTGCCGGCGGTGTTTGGCCTGCTTTTCGCATCGTAATTTGGCGGGCGTGTGGGCTGCGGCATGCGGGCGGTAACTGGTGGTTTTTGCATCCGCCAGCACGGCGGTAGTGCTTCCGCCCGCCATCGTAATGGGCCCCTATGACACTAATCCAGAAAAACACCTACACAGAACTTATGTCGGTGGGGCCCATGACACCGCATACATACATTCATTCAATTTCTGGATTAAACGCTAAGGAGAATGAGCTGCTGGACAAACGGGATACCTTGTTAAAATTGACAGAATAATAACCTATACATTATATACATTAACTGTGGATCCTGTCGGTTCTAAACATCAAGGTACTCCGCTATTCGGTCGATGGACCAACTAGTAGAATCAGTTGATGGAGATTAAGACCAGCTCAATCACAATTAAAACCTTTAACATTTATTAAATCATAAACTTTGTTTTAAAGAACCACAGACTCATTTTAGAGTTAGAATATATTTTTATCTAAAATTCTTCGAGCAAATAAGTAAAACATTTTATTAAGTAAAACATTTAAAATTATCAATAAACATTTTAAGAAAGATTTTTAGGAAAAGATAAAATTACTTATTACCCTTGGCCGTAGGGCAATGACAAGAATGGTTCACGAAAGGAAGATGAACCGCAGATCACAGGATAGGACTCCCAAACTGACGGACTGTCCCGCTAACCTCCTCGGACGCAATCACCTCCCGGGCAAAATTCCTGCAACGATCTCGTTCCTTCCCCATTCAAAGTTCAAAGTCCAAATTGACAGAGTCTCTCGCAGCATCAAGGTGGGAAAATGAAAAGCAAGTTTTTTTTTTTCACAATGTAAGAGCAGACTCTCTTATACCCTACACTTAAAAGTTGCAATCCTTAGGGGCAAGAATCACGCTAATTGGTCCATTGGAGGGGTGGTGATGGTCACCTCATCGCTCTCCTTGTTCGAACCGGTTTGGGGACAATAAAGCACACAATAAGTCTCATGATCATGGTGTCCAAAAGTAGTCCAATTTGTTAATCCATTTTGTAACAATTTTTGATGGTCACACATTAGTTCATCCCCTGTCGCTCGACTTTCCCATCCGTTCCCAGGCATATATGCTGAACACTTGGCACGCTCCTCGTTGCAGGTCAGATTGGCCTTGACATCTCTCACTCCGAGCACAGGCCGCATACACGTGACTGAAGCATTCATGCTGAGTCTGCGCGGGGGCCATCTTATTCAGCGCACGCGATCTCGTCCTTTCCAGCGGCCATTTTAGAAGCATGGCCTAGCAGGCCCGAACGAAACTAGTATAAGAACAAACACAATAGAAATTAAAATATGGAAAATAAGCCTTCCTGTTTACCACCCGCCATTCTAAAGACCCGTGTTAGATATTACCTAGCAGAAGCGACATTTAAAGCCATTTTACTTACCATCTGCATTCTTTGCCACAATACAGTTCTATCACACAACACAAATCATGCAATTCACTCTATTTACTAGGTAAATCACAATACTTACGTTAATTTGCTTCACATTTGTAAATAGATTAGATTTTTGCAACATTTAGCAAATTGCCCACGTGTAATGTCTACTGAAAAGATGTATTTGTTGATTAGTTCATGCGTTTCAAACGGTTAGTATCATTAATTATTATGGGGTCATTGACTTCCAAGGGGTACAAAATTATTTTGTTTCCCCTGCTCCATCAGTGTCCAAACTCGAGTGGCCCAACTGGGGTTTATTTATCGATTCCTTTGACATATGCGTTTCAGGAGACTTGGTCAGTTGCCCTGCAGTACCGAGCTGGGTTTGTTAATTTTTCCCTGACTGCTTCTTCTTCGAGGAGGGGTAGACCTTCAGGTGGGTCAGCAGTTTGGATCAAAACCGCCCTTTGCTGTACATCCAAGATTAATGCTTAGGGTAGTACTGATGTCCAGTGCGTCTCTCTCTCTCTCCTTTCCGTCAAGCAGGGTGTATTTTTTGTACAATGTATATTGCAGGCATGAGGGTAAAGGCACAGAGCTAAAGATTATTGATCTGATTGGAGCACATATGGCTAACCTGCCCGCTAACTCTTTTAAAATAGTGGCAGGTGATTTTAATTGTAAGTTTGAACCTCTGTCTGTTCTCCAAGAGGACCCTATGGGCGATGAGGATCAAATCTGGGGAATTCCTGATCTTTCCATTGCTCCGATTAAGAGGTGGACTGCTGCCATCCTCCAGCTTACTCCTTCACATATAGCAATGGCCTCAGGGCATGTAATGGGAGACCTGTCTCAGGGAATCATACGTATCAATGCCCCCAGTGTACTAGCCTTATTGATAATATCTTACTAGATATAAGGTTATGGCAATCTCTGGCTGTAGTACCTAAGCAGTATAGTGACCACAATGCCCTGGGACTATCGCTGTGTGCCCGTGGTAACTCCCTCCCATGTTTCCGGCATGAGCTGTTCGATAGAAGGTTGGTTCTGACTAATAACCGTCGTAGGCTTAAGTGGTATTCCTTGGCAGGGTCAGAGGTGGCCTTGGGTAAAGTGTTTAAGATCGTGACTTCAGGCCTGGATGCTGTAGTTTTTGTAATTGAGAGCCCAGTTGACGCAGATTTGTTCCCTAGTTTGGGTGAAATTCATAATTGCATGTTTTTGGTAGAGTCCCAGTCTATTCCCAAGAGGAAGAAAGTAGCTTGTCGGTATTCAAAATTTTGTCAGTTAGCTAGGAGTGCCCTTTACCTTTCAATTAGGTCTGGGTCTAAGCTGCCATCATGACAGCCAAGTTACTATATAAGGGCTCGATCTCTGTTGCAAAAAGGAATTGGGAGCGGTCTAACTGGGAGTCCATGTTAAATGCCATTAACAGTAAGGACTATCAGGCTTTCTGGCTCCTTGTTGCCAATAAATACCCCGTACCCAGGCTCCTTTAGATAGTAAAATTTCTGCTGCTGCTTGGGTATAGCACTTCTCTTATACTCAGGAGCTGAGGGTCAGGGATCGATACAGGTAACCCCCAATGCTCTAGCCCTTAGGGTGATGAGCTCCACTCCAACTATAACTGCACCTTCAACTGCACCAGCACAGTGACAAGTTCCCAGTGTTTCTGTTTCCGAAATTTCAAGAGCCATGGATCAGATAATACCTAATAAAGCCCCTGGGTTAGACAAGGTGCATTGCGGCCTTTTTAGGTCTCGCCTAGCGTTGCAGCACGAATGTGCTGCCATCGCTTTGCGAGGCATGCAGTATACACTATAGGTGAGGGAAGCCCCGCCCACTTTTTCATTGGCTTGTGGCTTTGTCCTTTCTAAATGCTGCCTTCCGATTGGTTTAGAGGCTGCTAGTCCCTCCTTATGAGAGCCATGTCTCCTTCCATGGCTATTGGCCCCTTTACTGTGTGTTTTCTGAGGACTACTTTGTTCGTGTGCCACCCCTCCCGCTGTCCCTGCCTTCTCTCCCACCCCCCCACTCCCGTTGTGCCTTAATCACGCCCGCCCACCCGCACTCCCGTTTGCAATGCAGGTCTCGCGTAAACGCGAGTCCTCTTGCTTTGCTTTAACACCACAACAGTGATTTATCAGTACAAAAAACTGGCATTTATTTATTGATAAAGCTTCGAAAACTCGCAGAGACTGCCATGGCTCACAGATATCGGACACCGCCCCTAAATGATTTGCATGCGTGCACAGCAACTGGCTCAGAAGTCGACATATTTTACAAGCCGCGGATTTCAATGACAGCCACGCCCCAAACCGCGAACTCAAGCACTGCAGATAACAAGCCCGGAGGACGGGGTATGACGTCCCATAGAATGCAAGGAGGGCGGCAGGTGAAACGCGTAGATGCCTCCTAAACAGGGGCCGTTCGGCACGTGAACTACAGTGTATTTATTAACTTGTGTTTTGTAAGAGCCGGGCTCTGAGCCAGCCAGCAAGTGGTGTGGACTGCAGGTCAAGACTAGTCCGTGGGAACGCACTTCCCATGCCAAGATGGCCGCCGGCATAATGCTCAACGGAAGCCAGCTGAGTAGTTCCTGTCCAGGTAGTATATTCACCAGCGAAGGCTGAGAGGCACAGTTCAAAGGGATGTGTCTGAATTTTTGGGCATTTATCTATCTACTATTCAGAAATGTTTGTAAAGCATATTACGGTCCCTCGACACGATTGGATTTGTAAATAATATGTCAGTGCCATCTCTTCTTACCAGATTTGTAGTGCTGTTAAAATGCACGTATAATTGGCTTGTGCTTCTTTTTGTCTTATCAGAGTCTGAAAAGATAGATATGCCTCACTTGTTCTTACGCTTCCCACAATGGCTGCCGAGTTGACGAGGCAGATGCCAAGTCCCACGTAGCTACATCCTTTAGTCCTACTTCTATTTCTATGCCGCTGGAGACTGACTTCACAGCACCCACCCCTCCACAGCTCCCTCTCTGATTGGTTTATCTCCGCGTAGGCCCGCCCCTTTTGACACAAACAACTAGAATGGCTTGGAGCTGCTGATCTCGTGCTGGGGATGAGGGGCGCAGCTGCAGGTGGAGTAGCGAGGGCAAGGTGAGTGCACGTGCCCCAGCCCTGACATGCAGGCACCATTCTCCTGCAGTGTTGCACGGCTCACTGTGAACATGACAACGTGCCAGTTGCTACACATGTAACATTGGGGTTCAATGTAAATTGTCTAAAGAACAAAATGTCACAAAAAGTCATACAAAAAATGAATGCTGCTCATCAACAGGACAGGCTGCACCATTTGTGGCAGTTGGTGCGGTAAAGACTGTCACTACGTGTTATTGGGCCAACGCTTATTATGTACACCTAATTCCATTCATGTATCGGAAGCAGTGCATTTATCAAATTAATCACGCAGTGGTGCAACGAGGAGGCCTGCTGGTTTGAGTGTTAAGCATCAGTGCCAGAGGCTCATGGTAGGACTCGCTCCAGATGGTTAGTAGAAAAACGTCCGATAACAGGAGCCTGATAATTTCAGTAGATTTTGCAGAGCAGTTGGCAGCGTAAATCTCGACGTTTATTATCTATGATCCTGGAGCTGCGTTACTGAAAATGCAGCCTCTGCTGATATGGAGCCAGCTTCCTGCTGGTTTTCCATGCTGGAGCCACTGGAGCAGTCAGCCCACATTTAATGGTGGGTGTTCCCTCAGTTGGACATGGATGGGCCCATGTGCAAATAAGGGAATCCCGTCTCCCCGGTGAAAGTTCGATTAGAGGCCTTGGTATGAAGTACTGAATAAACATTACACAGGAGATGGAGAGGTGTCGTTAGAAATTGCAATTCTGCACATGCAGGGGCAGAGAGCCCGTGCCCCCACCCAAATACAAGCTGGGGTGCCCTTGTTAGGACTGTGACAGCATATTAGCAGCTGCACTGCCAGTGTTTGAGTAGGGACACATAGTCTTGTATCTAGATGGACCCGAATGGTCCCAGGTGAATGGGTGCTGCCTCAGGCTTTACTCTTGCCGGGCAGGTGAACAGCAACTCCTTGTCTGTTCTGCACACTCTTCAGCATATGTGTTGACTGTCCCGGCTGGAGCAAGGACTACCATTTAGGCCCTCAACTGTTAGACTCCAGTGCTTTAAAATGTTGCACTGTGTCCCTTACCAGATATTGTTGACTGAGCACCAGGTCACCAGGACATTACCACCAGGAACTGTGGAAGAACCATAGACTTTGCTGGGTGGCAGCCTAAGTACTAGGTTGCAAGTGTTATTCAATATACCTATTATAATGGGTGACTCCTTTTATTCTAGTTTGGGGGCACTTTTAGTGGTGACCTTGTATTCGAACTTTGCACCAGGACTGTAGTTTGGGCCAGAGACCCTGCATCAGTATGCTTTGTCCACTTTGTAAATCCTTTAGAGTTTGCTCCAGTTAACAACAGGAGACGTTGACGCTTTAGAAGATTCTAAAATCCACCGTAACCTTGCATCATAGGATAACACCGTCCATGTAACCTTTCTGCATTACAAGCAATACGAGTTTTGCTTTAGGCCTAGATCACATTGCTAAACGCGTTTACATAGTGATATATGTATAGTCACAGAGAATTATGAAATTATCAAACTCAGCTTTTCGGTGTCAAAGTTCTCCTCCGCACTTTATTTACTCTCCCCATGGGTGTACAATTTTACTTTATATTAGCCGCCAAACTCCTGCATGGTGTAGAATTTATGAGGGGCTGCTTCTGAATATTTGACGGAGCGCTTACACAGTGATACATTTATAACCATGGAGATCTACATTGCAGTAATGTGCGATAATATGCTACATTGCTAAATACTTATAAGGTCCCAAAGGCGAGACCATTGCATTGCAAATGCTTGTTAAGTCTTGTAGGGATGTCTGGTGCCCTTATTTCTCAGTGTATTTTAGTACTATAAGAAATGGTGCACCTATGCCTCCTACCTGGGCTGGGGAAGAGATTTTTCCAATATTTAAAAACGGTTATAGGTCCCTGCCCTCAAACTATAGGCCGAGCAACCTCATTGACAGCGCTCAGAAGCTGTTTAGTTGGGCATCCTGAATCGGTTGAGTGAGCGGGTAACCAACAGTAATATTTTGACTCCTTTGCAGGCTGGTTTTAGGGATAGCATAGGGACTATGGATCAGGTGTTCCACCTGGAAATGTTATATTGGAAATATGTGTTCTTGGGAGGAGGCAGACTATGGGGCCGATTCCGATCTCGGCCGGTAGGGCACCGAATCGGATTCGGCTTAACCGGATCCGATTCGGAGCCCTCTTTCCTGACTGATTCGTACGTGCGTCCGGCCGAGTACGATGCGAGCGCACGCGAAATCGCCTACCGACTCATTCGCGGATCCGAAGCGCTCCGACCGACTCGCACGGACACGACTCGCGCAATGGAGACGTTCCCCAGCCGGGCAAGTACGATGCGCGCCTCGAGCAGTCCGACCGACTCGCGCCGTCCGGCTCGAAAGAGCAGTCGGAGCCGGACTTTGGGGGTCCATGTCGGACCCCCCTGTACGCGTAGCCGCGCGAGTCGCACACAGGGGGGACCCATGGGTTCCCCCTACCTGTGCTTGTACGCCGCGAGTCACATCGAGGCGTACCCGCTGTAGGGGGCGCCCTTGTTCGCCTCGCACCCATTGAGTCAATGGGAGCCCGCGTACGCGTCGTACGTCCGGCTCCCATTGACTTCAATGGGAGTCCGACCGACTCGAGTCCGATTACATGCGTGCGCATCGTAGTCGTTCGGTCGGCCTGCCAGAGTCGGATTCGGTCGGAACTCTCTCCGGGTCCGGCTCGGTCAGAGAGATTTCCGGCCTGAATCGGAATCGGCCCCTATATGTCATCTTTGCGGATCTTCGGTCTGCCTTCGAACTCGTCCCTAGAGACCTGTGCGGGGGCGCAGAGTGCTCGTTCAGCAATGCTGTCACCTGGAGCCCCGCCCACTCTGCTGACCCCCTCCTCCCTCAGTGGAGAAGTGTGGCTCAATGGTTAGAGCGGCAGACCCTGATGCAGAGATCTGGCCCGGGACAAGGGTTCAATCCCCGCCTCGGCGGGTCTTGGGCTCAATTTCCTCGGACCTGATAATTCTCGCCTCGGTGCCTATTCTAATCATGGGTCCCACTCTGCAACTCTGGGCAATAGCTTGCTTAATCTCCACAACGGCCCCAACAGCGCTGGGATGCCTGGCTTCACCCTGGGGGTGCCCAGGAGTGGACATTTCACAGGGAAAAGCCAGGAAGGGTTCCACAGCGGTATGCGTACAGCGCCTGGACATCCCTTTGGGGGTATGGGTGCGCTTTACAAGTACAAATTTCATTTCATTTCATTTCATTTCATTGTGGAAGGTTTTGAGGGAGATGGGAGTGCCGGGGTATCTTTCAGAAATCCTTAGCAGATTACATCTGAGTAATTACGCTCAAGTTAGATGTGGACCGCATGGTGAACTGTCAGACCCCATTCCGGTTAGTCGGGGAGTCAGGCAGCCCCAACTCTCTTTCTTTTATATATTAATGATTTGGTGTCGCAACTGGAGCAATGTGAGGGAGATGCCCCACAGCTTACTTGGGTTAAGGTCCCAGCCCTCCTGATGCAGAAAATACCCTGTTGTTATCCAAATCCCCTATGGGGATTCAGAATCTTTTGGATTGTTTTGGGTCATTCTGCAAGCAGCGAGGGCTCAAGAGGAACCTCGGCAAAACCAAGTTCATGGTTTTCAACCCATTCCCAACCACTCGTGCCAACCCAACACTTAATGGAGCGGCCCTGGAAAAAGTCCAGGTGTTCAAATATCTTGGGGTTACACTCTCAGAGAGCTTTCATTGGTCATTCCACATCAGGTGCGTGGCCTTAAACTAGAGCAGCTTTGTGGGAGTATCTTGAGGGCACGCCAAGGCTCCTCTTTTCGGCCAGCGACACCCGCCCTTGAGATTTATAAAAGTCAGGCCCGGGCTTTCGAGGATTCCCGCTCCTTAAAATTATTAGAAAATTGTTTTGCAAGGAATCTTTGTGGTCTGCCAGTGAGTACCCCGCATGTCCCTCTATGGCTTGATTATGGCCTTTGGCAGAGTAGGACTGAGGCAATTTTTGCATTGGAGAAGGTTGTGGGTTACCCCAAACTTCGACCTTTTCGCTTGGCCCTAGAAGATGTGATAAAGCAACCTGGGGCATATAGGATTCCCTGGCTTTGGTCTATTTAAGTTTGTTTGAGTTGGATCGGGTATTCCAATCTGCGGTCCTCCGCTGGTGATGTTGGGTTAGTCCCCTAATCTGGCTTAAAATACGCTGATTGGAGATACATGGATAATCAAGCTTTCTGTTCTCCAAGGGGAGGTTCGCTTACTGACTCCTTTTTAGAATTTAAAGTGGATTATTGTATGGAAGCATATTTGGATGAGATTGAACCTCTACTGGCAAAGACCCTAAATGTTAAATTCCGCTTAGGGATTCTTTCCTTATGTGTTTCTAAAGCCAAATGGAATCATCACCCTAGTGATGGGGATAGCTCCTGCCTTTTTTGCCCTTTGACTGATGAGACGGTTAAGCACGTTATATTCTTTTTGCCCAGGGTATCAAACAATTAGCAATAAGTGGATTTTACCTGTTTGCCATAACCTAGGGACAAGGTATAGGATTGCATTTAGAATTTTAAGAAATAACATCAGTCAATGTATTGTGTTCTCTGTCTCTCAATTTCTGATGTATAATGTGGAGGTACACACAGAAAAATGTATTAAGTTAGCGGGTGCAGTTTCTATCTTGAGTAGCCCTCTGTTTTTATTGTTATCTAATAAGCAGGGTGTTTTTAAGCTTCAGTGATTTTAATCTGTATGTTGTGTTTTATGCATATGTGATTGTTAGATAGTATGGAATAATGTATGTAACGGTGCCCTGTCAAAGCTAGACTGAACTAATTAATGAATTGAAATTCTGTGTAAATCGTTTTATTCCTTTATTTATTGTATCATCTTTTATTTATTCTTTTATGACCATGTGCCGAAATAAAGATTTATTAATTGTAATGGTAAAAGTTGGTAAGTAGTGAGACTATTTTAGACAGGGAAGAAATACATTATATTTCATGATGAGCCTATTTAAATACTCCACATATGGGTTATTTTAAAATGTGAGTGACCTTCCCCTGCTATTTCAGAGAAGCCACATACTTTGATGCTGGACTATTTGCAAAACGTGATATTAAAATATCCCACCCATAATATTGGAATTGGAGTTTGTAATATCCTCAAATGGGTATCTAAATCATATTCAAGGTCTTTTAGAATTAATATACCTGCATGATTAAAAACATTGTAATAATAATTGATTAGGAAGACTTGAAGCCCATTTCCAAATTTTAACACAATCAACTGATAATGGAGAGTAGTAGCCATAACTTTCATGGAAGATAGGCACAATTTATTGATGCTAAAACTGCCACGTATTCCATGTTACCACATGAATCAGACCATTGTTCTCAGAAACGCTTGTCAGTCTGTTTTGTGGTACAGGCCTTCCTAGCTTATGGCCAAAAATTAAAAGACTTCCTGGCGGTTTATAAAAAATAACCAAGTGGCATGGCTCTGATCGCTCCTTTCTTAATATCATACAAATGTAATATATACAGTAGACTTTCCACCACCAATTGATTTTTAAATTAATAACTACATAGTCTGGGGTAGCCTTCGGGCTAAGGACCACCCATCGGGTCCTTCTTACCATGAGAATGTCTTCACAAAGATCTTTATGCCACCACAAATGTTGTTTAGGCCAGTGTGCTGCCTTATTTCTGAACTCCTCCCATCCTTCGTTCCGATGTTTAGGAATAACCGGTACATTCTCCAAAACATTCATGTAAGGTGTATATTCAGGAGGAAGTTGTAATGAAAAAGTATTATCTTCCTTCCTGGGCAAAGGATCAGAAATAGCGCATGTTTGCCTTGTTGGATTGTGAGTCGTAGAGACTTGTTCAGAGACATGTCCAGATGGCACCTGAAGGACTCCTGCTTGCGATATAAGTGTAGAATGTGTTCCATTACTAGATGGCAGTGGCCTCGCACTGGAGCTAATCAAAACACTTAGGGGCATATTCTCAGGGAGCTACCGCCGAGTTAACTGCACTTTATCGCAGCCAAAGTTGCGATAAATGTATCGCCCCATTCACAAGCTGGTGCTAACAGCCGATAACACCAGTTTACCTGCGAAAGCATCCTCAAAAAACATCGCCACAGATGACCCCTGCAACTATCGCTAATGAGATGCAGAGTAGGCGTTCCCGAGCAAAAATCCGCGACAACACCACATCTCAACATTCTCGACAACCAGCCCGATCAGCGATAAGACCACAAAACAGGTGATAAGGCGCGTTAGCAGCAGGAATCTAACACCTGCTCTGACCTGGTGTAAAGTCGGACGACAACCTGCACCATCAAAGGGAGCCCAGCCCACAGACACAATTGGAGAACAGATGCCATGGAGCTACTCACCATGCATCCCGGAGCCCGAGAGGGCAACAACACCCACCGCCACCACCCACCCCGGACACCCACCGCCCCCCCCGGACCAACACTTAGGCAGCGCAGACAAAGACAGCGACCCTCCGAAAATGCACCAACCCCACAGACCCAACACCAGAGAATGTCATTGCCCACTATATGCCCAAAGGGACAACCCTCCTCCGCATCCTGACCACCATAGCCCACAGGCTGACGGTACCAACACAGCGGACAACCAACATCCAACCGCAGACAAAGCTGCTGGCCGTGCTGCACGTGTAGGCCTCTGGTACCCTCCAACCAACCTCCGCCTGAGACAGAGGAGTCACACAGCCTGGCCAATCCAAGTCCCCCACAACGGTCATGGATGACACCATCAGCTTGGTACCCCACTATCCATACCTCACACACACTGCGCAGGAACAGCCGGAGACCAAGCAAGGCGTGTACGCCACAGCTGGCTTTCCGCACGTGTCAGGGGGCAAGTGACTGCACACATGTCATGCTAGTTGCCCCTGGCGACACTGCACACAATAAGCGCAACAGAAAGCGCACGTATCCCACCAATGTGCAGGCAATAGTGGACCACTGTGGAATCTCCGCCAACGACGTCGCCAACCACCCAGGCAGTGTGCATGATACCTGCAAATCCCGACAGTCCATCATCAACCTGCGCCACCAGGATGGCACCCACGGAAATGCACTGCTCATTGGCCAATACCAAATGCACACACCACACACCTCAACTCCACAATCATGCAACACACAACACAGGAAATGCACACGTCACAAGCTCACATACAACATGCACACCCACCAGACACGACAGCACAACTCACTGTGGGGACCTGGGCCAGCCATGTACATGAGCCATCTACGGCATGGCACCTGGGACACACAATAGCAGAATGTTGGAAGAGGTCTGGACCAGGCATGTGCGAAGGAGGCAAGGGACCGATGAATGAGAATGTACACAATGCCAAGTGTGGCGTGGATGTGCTGGCCAGACTGCAGTATGCAGACCACACACAAATCCATATCGACACACACCGCTGGTGTTTGGAGTGTAGTGGACAGTGGACGCAACCATGTCACCCCAGCCAGTGGGGAAGTCGCGGAAATGTAGCTTGTGACGTCCCCCGTGTGAGCGGAGTGGGCTGGCCCGGCGTACGCCAGGCCAGCGTAGGGGTGTGAATAAAAGGCACGTAACCCTGGGTGTGGTCCACTTCCGGAATGCCCAACGTCTCTGCCAGGGCTGCGCCCCTCACCCCGCCATGAGGCCGACGCCGTGAGCGGTGTTGCCAGCGATCCTGTGCGCCTGCTGCACCCCGGGACGCTGGTCCCCAAATCAGTCCTGCCCACCCCTGCGCACCCAGGCCTCAATGCCCACCTTCCGAACCCGGCGTGTGTCGATGAGGGCCCACCACGTGTCGGTGCAATCTCCAAGCCCGAGGCCTGCGACCTTGGCAGCCTCCTCAGACCATCACGGCCTCCGCAACACAGGCCCGCAGTATTCCTTTCACGTTGACGTACTCCACCGGCATGCACAGCGGACAAGTAGGTCACACATTTGGAACTGAGTCTTGATTACACCATGGCAGAGCACATAAATCATGGCTGAGTGTATGTCACTATACACCCTTCGATGTGGTGCCAACAGGTCTTGGTGTTACATCACAGCCGCAAGATTCTGTGGGCCCACGCGGACTTCTGCTCTCGGCCTACGCTGCGCTCGAGTAGGTCACAGAATTGGAACTGAACATCGATTATTCAAAGGCAGAGTACGAATCATTGCACGCAAGGAGAGGCATAAGAGGATGACGCGTTGCATTTGGGAGGAAAAAAGGATCATCATTACGGAGGTGATCAAACACTACCGACAACTGCCCTGATGTCACTAACTCTGTGCATCGCGAGCCTACGACACGTGGCTGTGGCCCACTGCTGACCGCTGCCTCCGGCCTACACTGCGGTCCAGTAGGTCACAGAGTCTTGATTCGTCAATGCCGGAGTTCTTATCAGTGTACCGGCATCATCGCAGACTGCATCCCCTCTCAGCCCCGGTGCCACTAAGTCTGTTCCCCGACATTCATGGACACTCTTTGGTCGTACATTGGTGGCGTTTGAGTCTATGGACTAGGGGGTAGTTTAAATCCTCATGCAGCTGACACCGAATTGGTGGTGGCAACGAGGCAGTCACTTTCCACTCCTCCATTTGCTGCTTCCGGATAGCTTCTGCCCTCTGCATCATGCCCTGGAAGAACACCTTCCACTGTCCCCCGAAACACTCTGCGACATTCACCTCCGACATCGACGAGGACCCGCTCAGTCTGCGTGGCCCTACCTCATTGGACCGCAAGTCACCGTCCCGTGGCAGTGTGTCTGTGCCTGCCGCTGTGCACCCGGGGCCACTAACTCTGTGCAGCTCAAGTCCGGGACCCTGTCTGAATGAATATTGGATGACCTCTGTGACGGTGGTCTTGGGGTCATCGACGCCATGTGCATGTGGCTCTGCGCTGTCCGCTGCCTCCGGCCTCAACTGCGGACCACCAGGGCTTACACATCAAATCGAGTCCTGACCGGCCCGGACGTCGCATCACCGCAGGAGGCACACGCCACCATCACCAGGGCCAACTCCAACCACCATCTGCCAGAGTCGAGACAGTGGTACTGGCAGACTGACGGAGTTGCTCAGACCTGTCGTGGATGCCATCATCTGCCTGATCCCCTGCTCAGCACTCCAGGTGCCACTGACTCAGTGCACCGCAACCAATGGACCGTTACTGATTGAGTTTTGTGATGTGGAGATGTTGCGCAGCAATGTCACCTCAGGCAGTGTGGGAGACCTGGGACGTTGATGAGGAAGTTGCTGCAGGTCTAACACACCCCACTGCATCTGCATCAGGAATATCCCGAATGGACACAATCCAAGTTATTTTCATCACATGAGCGCGCACAGCTCTAGTGCCCCAACCTCAGTGCACTGCAACTCACGGACACTTCTGTTTGTATGTTGGGTGACCTCTGTACTTGCTCCGGCTCCCTCCATGTTGCTCAGCAGTTGACGGTTATGCATGTGTTTTCTGTTTCCATTGCACTGGTGTCCACTGTTCAAGTTGTTGCCAGCACCGAGCACTCCGTGCGGGCTGGCTTATGCTCACCTCACACACATCCAACACAGGCATCACTGTACATGTGGCCCTGCCAATAAAGGGGCCGGCGCACATGCCCGTAGCCAGTTCAACATAATATCTGCGTGTGTCTCTATGGCAATGTGGGTCTCCTTTGTGGGGTGTAGGTGGTCCCTGAAGGGTAATTGACACCCACATATGTGATCTAGTTCGCCTTCCATGGGTTCGGACCACACCCGCACCTGTTCGGCCACCTCCTTTTGGTGTTCTGACACCTGGCATTGGGGTGCCATGTGTGGGTCGGTGAAGTAATATGGGCCAGCCGTGCTTGCGTGTGCTTCATGCTGTGTGGTCTGTTGCAGGGGCTGGGTTTTCCTCTAAGTAGCTTGTCTGCCCTGGTCCTGGTGGTGGGTTGCGTGGGATGTCCATGGGCTGTTGTAGGGCGTCGGTGTCGAAGGTGTGTTGGTCGTGTCCTGCATCACTGATGGGTTGTCTGGTCTGACCTGCTGGGGGTGTTGTTTGTCCCTCTGCAATGTGAAGGGGAGATGCATGTTGACATTGTGTTGACATTTATGTTGGCGCATTGTTCTTGTAGACATGCAGACTGTGTGACAATGTACATTGTGACTGTTTGGGCGGTGCTGGCAATTTGAGGGGGGACAGTGGACATTTGGACTACATGACTGTTGTGAGGTTGTACCCGTACATATGCATCTCACAGTTCCCTGCTCTGTCAAATGTGATTGGCCTGTTTCTGCGCATGGGCGGACCCAGTTGTGTCCTCTGTTCTGCAGTGTCGGTGTTGCACTTTGTGCCACATTGTCATGGGATGTGCTGTGATGTGCTGTGATTGCCATGTGTGTGTGCTGCAGTGTGCCACGGGGATGGGGGACATGACCCTGGGTTATTGTGGGTGTGCAGTGTGCTACACGTCGTTGTGCATGTGTGCCATTGTGCCCATCTCCCCCCGTCCCCCCAGGACCTGTTCGTTACTCAACCTGTTGTTGTTGTGTCAGGTCCTCTCGAGCTGTGTCCGTACTCCCACCTCCTTGCACCGTCTCCACACTGGTGGCTGGCCTCCATTTCCTCCAGCTCCTCCTGTGGCGCAGGACTCCCACCTCCTGTCACCGTAGCTGCCATCCTGTTGGCAGCGGCTTTGGGCCTGGTTTAGGTTTTCGCGTCATGCCAGCGCCTCTTGGCCTCCTCCATTGGCCTCCTCGGCACTCCGGCTGCATTCAAGGTGGTCTGAATGTGGGTCAGTTGCTGGTAGTGTTCTGTCACATCCGTGACGCTGGTCTTGTTTTCCTACGGACTGCACCCCGTCTTCCTCTCCCTCTTCTCCTTGCTGGTGGTCTGTGGGGCTTGTGGGGTTCGCGTTGGCCTCTGCGCTGGGTCAGGGTGCATCCATGTTGCTACGCACTTTGGATTGTTTCTGGTGTGTTGTTTTTGTTGCTTCTATGGTGCATTTTCCCACCAGACGCGTGGGATTTTCAGGCCTGCCGCTGGTTTTCGCTGCTTTTTGTATCGCGATCGGCCTCATCGCAGCTTTTTTGGCGTTCGTGTTTCGCATTTTTGCGGCGTGGTGTTGATTTTAACGCGGTCAGTTGACGCGTTATCTGGAGACTATCGCATGGTACCGCCGTGTTGTGAATACTTGGTTAACACGGCACAAATGTCCAGCGATAAACTGCGATGTTGAGGGCTGCTTTAAGTCACTTTTGCGATGGTTATCACACGTTCTTGAGAATATGCCCCTAGGAATACTAGTAGGAGGGGACGGGTTGTTAATGAGTTAGTCTACTGTATTTCCACAACTCAAGGCTCGCCCTGGATTCTTCTAATTCGAATTCAGAAATGATGATTTATCTGCTAATGGACCAAACACGTCCCTTAGTAAGGATTACAGATTCTGAATTACTTCCGTGAATAAACTTAATATATTTTATTCTAGCTTGTTTAGATCCAGAGAATCAATTGTAGATACAGGGAGATTCTGCAGATCTCTGGCTTTCCCACTAACTCCAGGCGTTTGTAGTTACTTTTCTGCTGAGCACGCCCCCCCTACCCCTTCGCTCCCGGTTTCCTTTTCCTCTTTAGTGGGGTGGATTTTAGAGCCGTGGACATTGAGGTCTTGATCTCTTCAACACTTAGGGGCCGATTCCGATTCGGGCCGGAATTCTCTCCGACCGAGCCGGACCCGGAGAGAATTCCGACCGAATCGGACCCTGGCAGTCCGACCGAACAGAGTACGATGCGTTCGCATGCTATCGGACTCGATTCGGTCGGACTCCCATTGAAGTCAATGGGAGCCTGTCGTACGACGCGTACGCGGGCTCCCATTGACTCAATGGGTGCGAGGCGGTCAAGGCGCCCCTACAGCGTGTACGCGTCCATGCGCATTGCGGCGTACATGCACAGGTAGGGGGACCCATGGGTCCCCCTGTGTGCGACTCGCGCCTACGTGTACAGGGGGTCCGACGCGGACCCCCAAAGTCCGGCTCCGACAGCTTTTTCGAGCCGGACGGCGCGAGTCGATCGGAGTGGTCGCGGCGCGCATCGTACTTACCCGGCCGGGAAACGTCTCCATAGCGCGGTGCGAGTCGTGTCCATGCGAGTCGGTCGGAGCGTGTTGAAGCTGCGTTCGAGTCGGTCGGAGATTTCGCGGGTGCCTGCATCGTACTCGCTCGGCCGGACCCGCGTACGATTCGGTCGGGAAACAGGGCTCCGAATCGGATCCGGTAAATCCGAATCCGATTCGGAGCACTACCAGCCGAGATCGGAATCGGCCCCAAATTTGTGACTCTCTCACAACACATGGATTTTGGTCTTGCATAAACTGGTCTTTTCTCCCGTCGTTATCCGCATCTATCGGAACTAGCAAGGGGAGTGAATCATTTATAAAGCGTTTATTTACAGAGTTAGGGCCAGATGCACGACCCTATTTTGCATGCGCAAATGGGATTGCGACCCATTTGCGCATGCAAAATTTAATAGGGCCATGTACAAATTCCTATTTAGCTAAATAGGAATTGCGAGCCGCTATTAGGAAGGGGCGTTCCAAGGGCGTCCCTTCCTAATAGCGAGTCAGAGGCCTATGTAAGAATGTTTTGCGACCGCAATTGCGGTCGCAAAACACTCGCAATTTACCGCCCTCCTCAAGAGGATGGTAAAGCACTCGCAAATGGGAAGGGGTATCCAGGGGACCCCTTCCCCTTTGCGAATGCAGGGGAAAATATTTTTTAGGGGCATGCAGTGGTCCCAGAGACCACTACCTGCCCTTAAAAAATTAAACGAAAACGTTTAATTTTTCTTTTTTTAAATGCATCCCGTTTTAATTAAGGAAAACGGGCTGCATTAAAAAAAAAGTCCTTTATTTAAAAGCAGTCCCAGACATGGAGGTCTGCTGAGCCCAGCAGGCCACCATAACTGGGAGGGCCAGCCATTCCTAATGGGGTCGCAAATTGCGAGTGCCTCATTAATATGCATGAGGCATGCAATTTGCGACCCCATTAGGAATCGCTAACAGTGTCTCAGACACTATTGTACATGTCATTTAGCGACTTGCAAATTGCGACTCGCAATTGAGCGCAATTTGCGAGTCGCTAAATGACATGGTCGTACATAAGGGCCCCTAGTTCCTTGCTCAATGCCGTTTGCTAAACTCTCATTTAGCCCTCTATGCACTGAAGAAAGCTGTTCTTCAACCCTTTCGATATCAGAGAGTAAAATAACCATTGCAGAACCCATTGCAGTAGTTAGATTTGAGGTTATTGAGGTCACCGAAGCTATTCGTTTGACCCCTTCTTTTTTTGCCACTAGGGCCTTCCTCTTCCCCATGATAATAATCTAAAAAAGAAAGTGCCTGCCAGTCCGTGTTGAGTCCAAGGGGCGGTGGTCCAGCCCAGCCTCTTCCGGACTCAGACTCAGACTGGCGCCCATCAGCCCAGCCAATCGTACGTTTGTTGCGCTGGGAGACCTGGGGGGAGGAGGGAGGCAGCCGCCCACGCTTCTCCGCTTATTTCGTGCCATGCAGTTGTGTCACCAGGTATCGGGGCGTTCACGGGTATCCGTGCAGCCACTCATCCCACCTCCTCCGATCATCCTGAACGGCCCAAGTGGAGGCTGCTACCCACCAGATCGCTGCAGTAGGCCTGTAAGTCACTGCCGCTTATCCCGTATTATGTAGCGCTCAGGCCCTTTGCAGGGTAAATAGACATAATATCGAAATTTTAATATCGATATACATAAATTTCGAGTTTAGTATATCGATAGTGTTAAATATCGATGTAATGTATATCGATGTTAAAAATATCGATTTTGAGTATTGTCAAAAATATCGAAGTTTGTATTATCGACTGTTTAAAATATCGTTATGTTAAAATATCCTTATTGTACTATATTTTAATGTATTTAGAGTTTGTTTGTAGTATATTAGTTATTGTTATAAAAAAATAAATGTGTATAATATTTTTTAGGAGAGGGATGTTGGGTTTATAGGGGATAAGGGTGGGGAGTATTTTAAAATAATAAATTTAAAATAAATTCGAAATTTTATTTTTTAATTTTGGAAATATAATTTCGAAATTAGAAAATTATTTTTTAGGAGCGGGATGTTGGGTTTATAGGGGATAAGGGTAGGAGTGTTTTAAAATAATTGATTTAAATTTAGAATAAATTCGAAATTTTATTTTTTAATTTTGCAAACATTATTTAGAAATTAGAAAATTATTTTTTAGGATCGGGATGTTGGGTTTATAGGGCATAAGGGTGGGGAGTGTTTTAAAATAATTGTTTTTAATTTATAATAAATTAAAAAAATTTAAAATAGAATTTACAAAATATGATTTCGAATTTAGAAAAATAATTTTTAGGAGTGGGATGTTGGGTTTATAGGGGATAAGGGTGGGGAGTGTTTTAAAATAATTATTTTTAATTTATAATAAATTCGAAATTTAAAAATAGAATTTACAAAATATAATTTCGAATTTTTTTTTAGGGGTGGGATGTTGAGTTTCTAGTGGATAAGGTTGGGGAGTGTTTAAAAAATATTAAATAAAATGTTCAAAAATTGGAAGTTTCTATACTCAATTTTGTTATATTTTATTTGTATATTGAATGTATTGTTTAATCAGTTTGGAGTTGTGTTTATAGGATATAATGTTGGTTACAGTTTTATAAATTTTGTTAAAATATTTCGAAATATAAAAAGAAAAAAATATTTACTAAAAAAACAAACGTGTGTATACAGTGTAAATTATTAATCTTTTAATATTTATATTAAATTGTGTATTATAAATAAAATATAAAAAGTTGGAAAATGTAATATAATAAATGGAAATTATTAAATATTTCATTTGTTAAGAATGAAAAATTTAGAATTTAAATAAATTGTGTAAATTTTATAAAAATGTAATCTGGGAGATAAATTTAAATAAATCTTTAAAATTTAATATTGAAATATTTGTATTTAGGTATTTTATGTAGATAATATATTATTTAAATGTGATTTTAAATTTAATAAATTATAAATATTTAAAAATAAAATATATATATTTTTGTTTATAAATTATAAAAATTATGAAATGTATTATATTATATAGTGTAGTAATTTATTATAGGTGTTGTCAAATACTGAAAATATTTATGCATAGTGTAGTTAGTCATATTATTATAATTTTAATGGAAAAAGAAACATTTTTTTTTAAAGGTCTGGTAATTCTATTTAGTTTACAGTAATTCTAGTGTGTATAGTTAAATAATTAAGTTTAATGACTAGCACTAATACTTAATTAATATTAACTGGAGTGGGAATAGTAAATTAATTAAATTTAGTGTCCAGCACCTACCCCTAATTTATAGTAATTGGAGTGGGAATAGTAAATTAATTAAGTTTAGTGTCCAACACTTACCCTGAATTTATAGTAACTGGCGTGGGAATAGTAAATTATTTAAGTTTAGTGTCCAACATCTACTCAAATTAATACTAACTGGAGTGGGAATAGTAAATTATTTAAGTTTAGTGTCCAGCACCTACCCCTAATTAATACTACCTGGAGTGGGAATAGTAAATTAATTAAATTTAATGTCCAGCACCTACCTCTAATTAATAGTTACTGGAGTGGGAATAGTAAATTAATTAAGTTTGTTGTCTAGCCCCTAACACAATTTAATACTAACTGGAGTGGGAATAGTAAATTATTTAAGTTTAGTGTCCAGCACCTACCCCTAATTAATACTAACTGGAGTGGGAATAGTAAATTATATAAATTTAGGGGCCGATTCTGATGCGGGTTGGAAAAGCTTCCCGACCGAATCGGTTGGGAAATGGTGTCCGACCCACTCGGATCGGGAAAGTCCGACCGGCGGAGTAGGATGCATCCGGATGCTTCCAGATACGATTTGGTTATACTCCCATTGACTTCAATGGGAACATTTGTTCCTAACCGCATCAGAATTGGGCCCTCGGTCGGGAAGACACGTTCCCGATCCGATTTGGAAGGAGCAAATGCCGTTAGGAGGCCTTCCTAACCGCATCAGAATCAGGCCCTCGGTCGGGAATCTTTTCCAACCCGCATCAGAATCGGGCCCTTAGTGTCCAGCACCTACCCCTAATTAATACTAACTGGAGTGGGAATATTAATTAAATTTAGTGTCCAACACCTACCCCTAATTAATACTTACAGGAGTGAGAATAGTAAATTAATTAAGTTTAGTGTCCAACACTTACCCTGAATTTATAGTAACTGGAGTGGGAATAGTAAATTAAGTTAGTGTCCAACATCTACCCCAAATTAATACTAACTGGAGCGGGAATAGTAAATTATTTAAGTTTAGTGTCCAGCACCTACCCCTAAATAGAACTAACTGGAGTGGGAATAGTAAATCAATTAAGTTTAGTGTCCAACACTTACCCTGAATTAATACTAACTGTAGTGGGAATAGTAAATTAACTAAGTTTAGTGTCCAACACTTACCCTGAATTTATAGTAACTGGAGTGGGAATAGTAAATTAAGTTAGTGTCCAACATCTACCCCAAATTAATACTAACTGGAGTGGGAATAGTAAATTATTTAAGTTTAGTGTCCAGCACCTACCCCTAAATAGAACTAACTGGAGTGGGAATAGTAAATCAATTAAGTTTAGTGTCCAACACTTACCCTGAATTAATACTAACTGTAGTGGGAATAGTAAATTAATTAAGTTTAGTGTCCAACACCTACCAGAAATTAATATTAACTGGAGTGGGAATAGTAAATTATTTAAGTTTAGTGTCCAGCACCTACCCCTAATTAATACTAACTGGAGTGGGAATAGTAAATTACATAAATTTAGTGTCCAGCACCTACCCCTAATTAATACTAACTGGAGTGGGAATAGTAATATTAATTAAATTTAGTGTCCAACACCTACCCCTTATTAATACTTACTGGAGTGGGAATAGTAAATTAATTAAGTTTAGTGTCCAACACTTACCCTGAATTTATAGTAACTGGAGTGGGAATAGTAAATTAATTAAGTTTAGTGTCCAACACCTACCAGAAATTAATATTAACTGGAGTGGGAATAGTAAATTATTTAAGTTTAGTGTCCAGCACCTACCCCTAATTATTATTAATTGGAGTGTGAATAGTAAATTATTTAAGATTAGTGTCCAGCACCTACCCTGTATTTATGCTAACTGGAGTGAGAATAGTAATTTAGCTAAATGTGTTTTTAATTATAGTTTTAAAAAATTATTACAGTTTAAAGTAGTATTAAATTATAATTATAAGACAGTTGTGAAGGAAAAAATACAACATTGTATATATATTTAATTAAAACATTTTATACAGTATACTTAATAAAAATAAATTTAATATGTAACATTGAATATAACATTAATAAAATGGTAGACAATAAGACGTTTTTTTTTTTTTATTGATGTTTATTTATTGGAAAATAATATGAAATCAAAAATATATTTTTTTTATTAAAAATATGTAAAATAAACAAATTCATAAAGATAGGAAATTATATTTATTTTACAAAAACAACATAGGGGCCATTTACGATGGCGGGAGGACAAAAACCGCCCGCCACCATAACGGAATGCGGGACCGTCCGCAAGGGGTGCGGCGGTCCCGCACCGGACATTAGGATGCCACCGCGGCGGTGGGACACCCTATTCCCAGCATTGTGGCGGGCGGTGCTCACAGCACCGCCCACCACAATGCTGTGAATGCACGTCGTGCATTTGCATTCACAACGTGACAGGCACCGTGCGGTGCCTGCCACCTTGTGCATGCAAATGCAGGGGGGTACCATAGGTACCCCCCATGTGCACACCCCACCCCCCAACTTCCTGGGGGCCCGCTACGGGCCCCCGAAGGCAAAGACCACATGCCTTTCCATGGTGGCAACGCCGCCATGGAAAGGCTGATCACCGCAGGCATTGTAATATGGATGGCGGTGTCTTGCAGACACCGCCACCATATCTAACCTGTTCTCCGCCGGTCGACGAGTCGACCAGCGGAGCAGCCGGCGGACGGTCTTTCCGTCCGCCGCCGACCCTCAGCCATCATAATATGGTGGGGGTCTTTGCTGTGTGGATGGAGGGCGGATCGCCCCCGCCGGCCCGGCGGGGGCGATCCGCCCGCCATCATGACCCCCATAGTTTGTACATATGTAAATTTGTACATGTAATAATTAATAAAATGTATTCAATACATTAGTACATTGTTTTAAACACGTGTATATTTTGTAATATCAGATAATATAGTTTTACATTTCTTTAGATACATTTAAATAATATATTTTTAACAGTTGTTAATTTTAGTTTGGTATTATTACCATTTTTTATTTAGTTACATATATTTGTAACAACTTCATAATATGACAGTTTTAACATTTTTTAAATACATTTATTAAATATAAAGTTAGTTACATTTTTAAAAAAATACATAATAAATTATAATTATTACTATATAAAATATTATTAATAATTAATACATAGTTTAATTTTTATACATTTTATTTCTAAAGTAGACATTTTTTAAAGATAAAATTTTTTTTTTTTTGTTAATAAATGTATGTAACATGTAAATACATGGAATTATAATATTAAATATTAAGCGGTCGAATCCGATTCGGGCCGGAAAAATACCGACCGACTCGGTACGGGAATTTAGTCCGACCGACTCGGACCGGCGCCGTACGACCCGGGTAGCACGATGAAATGCATGTGAAATCCGACCGACTCGGACGGAATACAAAACGACCGACCGAGCCGGACGGAAACAAGCCATCCGGCCGGGAAACACGCGAAACGAACCGACCGACACGCACCCGGCTTGAACCCGAACGAAACGTACCCGCGAACTCCGACCCGCGTAGTACGATGCTGTGCGTGCAAAACACGACCAACTCGCCCGGAGCACAAGCCGTACGACCGACACGCATACAAAACCCAGCCGAAGCAACCCAATACTCCGCGACCGACTCGTACACCGCATATAAAACCTAGCTGACACAGCGGGAACGAGTCGGACAAGATCGCACCAGACAACTGCAGCGTCCTACTCGGACACAAGAACGACTCCTACATGCACCAAAAACATCAAGGAAAAAATTTAAAAAAATAGGGCCAAACAAGCAACCACAAAGCCAATAAATACAGGGAGGAAAAAAAAATGGAACAAGGACACACCTCCAACTCCACCTACATAAATGCCACAAATCCCTACCATGATCCTTTGCAAATTCCACTGACCTGCCAGCACAGAACACCATCACAAAGCAACCACAGACACACTCACAGCTCATACATCACACAAGTCACACACCATTACCACACCTACAAATAGCACCCTCACACACACCCAGCTAAACCTACACTCACACCCCCCCACTTGCGCACACACATCAATCACCACCACCACCCTTCACCATGCCCCCAAAGAAGAACCATAAGTTCCTAGATTGTGAATTGGAAGTCCTGGTAGACGAGATCCTGAGGGTAGAGCCACAGTTGTTTGGTACATTGGTACAACAGACCCCCATGTCGTAGAAAACCAAGATGTGGGCGAGGATTGTCGACAGGGTGAACTCACAATCACCATGTTTGCGCACAAAGGAAGACATCCAGAACAGGCGGTATGATGTGCGCAGGAGGGTCCGGGACCTACTCAAAAAGGACTACCTCCTCAGCCAGCACACCGGCAGTGGCCCTCCTGCAAAACCAGTATACCTCAGGCCCTGGGAGGAGAAGGTGCGGGCCATCCTACCACCAGTGAGCGTATACGGACTAACAGACATCCCAGAGCCTGGTGAGTACACAACTAATATACACAATATGGTGTGACAACACACACACATCACAGTCAAGGGGATAGGCAAACCATGCACCCTTAGCAAATACACAGCAACCAAAAGATATTCATCCCAAGATGTGAATGCTAGTCAGACAAACACAATACCTGCCATCTCATAGTGATATGTAACTGTGTCATGACATGTACAAACCTAACAACAAATACAGCAAGGCAGTGGCACAAATAGAACTAACAAACACTCCCAGATATTTACCCACCACTAGAACACCACCTCACAGGGAAGCTCACTGAAAGGAAGGAATTCTGTGTATGCTGGTGAAGTCAGTGTAGCCAATAGCATGATGGGAGTGGTAGTCACAGATATTGGTCACACCCACAATTGGCCCATCAACACCACTCTGAACCATGCTCACATCACACGGAGTGGAAAAGGACTCACAAGATGGCTGACACTGGGTACTGCTGGGGGGAGCACAAGGCCCTGCTGGGAACTGGGCACCAACAAACAACAGGACCACACTGTCAGCCATCTTGCCATTGCTGTCACACTCACACACACTGAAGTCCACTCAAAAGGAAGGAAGGATGGGCATGCTGGGAAGGGGGGTGTAGGCAATAGCAGGATGGGAGTTGTAGGCACAGATATTGGTCACCCTCACAATTGGCCCATCAACATCACCCTGAACCATGCTCACATCACAGGGAGTGGAAAAGGACTCACAAGATGGCTGACACTGGGTACTGCTGAGGGGAGCACAAGGCCCTGCTGGGAACTGTGCAACAACCAACAGCAGGACACCACTGACTGACATCCTGAAAGACAACTTGCACTCCCTGCAATGGAAGCACGTTCCATGGTGGGATATCTGGCTGGGTGGGAAGGAGGACTCACAGCACTGACTATAGTTACAAGCACCTCCCCTCACACACCCCTCAACACTAACTCCACATAACCCACCTGGGAGAATGCAATGCCTCACATCCTAACTGAAGATCCCACAAAGAACCACCACCCTGGGTTATGCTGTGTGAAGCACAGGGACACTCTTGGGACTTGTAGCCAAACAACTGCCAGGACAACACTCCCAGCCATCCTGTCAGCACAGGCACCCCACCCCACAGGGAAGCAGAGTCAAAAGGAATGAAGGATGGGCATCCTGGGAAGGGGGGTGGAGGCAATAGCATGATGGGAGTTGTAGGCACAGATATTGGTCACCCTCACAATTGGCCCATCAACACCACCCTGAACCATGCTCACATCACAGGGAGTGGAAAAGGACTCACAAGATGGCTGACACTGGGTACTGCTGGGGGGAGCACAAGGCCCTGCTGGGAACTGTGCAACAACCAACAGCAGGACACCACTGACTGACATCCTGAAAGACAACTTGCACTCCCTGCAATGGAAGCACGCTTCATGGTGGGATAACTGGGCTGGGGGAGAAGGAGGCCTGGATGGCAACCAAATACCACCAATGCTGGTCATGCACACACCTCAACATTCACATTGACATGCCACAGGTTGGCAGGACAATGTGCTACACCAATATCACTCTCGGACTGTCACAATTTAGGAGAATGCAATGTCCTGGCCCACATCCAGAGGTACAGTCACAACTGTCAGGTGTTTGAACAATTGATGCCAGTAGAAACATAACATACAATCTGTGTCTCTCCCCAAAACAGGTGATGATGGGGACACAGCAGCAGACGAGGAGGAGTCCCTGTCCCAGGCTCCGGGGAACACTGAGCTTACTGGTGTGGATCAGCCTCTGCACTCCTCGGATGGCGAAGAACAAGCTGGACCCTCCGGTGTGAGTCATCATGCAGCACCAGCAGGACCAACATCTGCACCCCCTGCACCCACCCCTCCAACAACTGCCAACACACAGGCCACCCTTGCCAACACGGACAGACCAAGGACCACAGATGACAACAGCGCAGGGACCCAGGGCCGAACTGGAGCTGGTGACAACGAGCCCAGGAACAACACCCAAGTGGGCCCACGGTCACCTGTGCGTGTCACCGCAGGTCCTGCACATGTCGCCAGGGGTGGTGGGAGGGGTGGTAGACATAGGTCGCTCTTTGCAGAGGGGTCTGGACTGCATGATGACCCACAACTGGCACGCAGGCTGCCCATCATGCCCGCTTGGACTCCCACATGTCCCGTGTCGAGACATGTCACGGGTCGAGACACACATGTCTGGCATGGAGTCCAAGTGGGACACATTGGAACAACTGACAGCGGTGCATAGGGACATACTGACATGCCTCCGCCAGATCAGCACCAACATGGCCTCACCTCCCTGTGTGCCAACAACATCTGCTGCTGAAACAACTGCAAATGCCACAGGGAGGGAGGAGGACTCTGGCAGAGAGTCCCCTGCACCGCCGCAGCCTGCACCTGAGGGTCCCCCCAAGAAGAGGGGCCGTCCGAGGAGGCCAAACTGAGAGGCCGATGGCCATCTACATCCCCCAGGAAGCCAACACCTGTTCTGGAACTTTTCCTCTGTGTGCAAACTGCACGCCCTGTCGAAGCCAACCCAACTCTCCCACATGACATGGGGAGCTCTAGTTGACCAAATTTATCAGATGACTGTGGACTTTACTCTGGACATTTCAGCTACCAAGACTTCCAATTCACATGGGAACTTTGGATTCCAATTTCTATGTACAGCACCCACCATCCTGTGCACCATCCTCACACCTGTATGTAAATAAACTCACCAATACACCATATCTGCCTCTGTTGTGATTCAAACGTGCTCTCTGTCATGGAGATGGTGATCAGAAAAATGACACTGTGCATGCTAACTGCTACAGCAAGTCCAACACCGTCATGTCAGTCATGGCGACGTGACACATATGAGGGCGACACACCACTAGGGCCACACAACACATACACACCAGGGCCATCAGACTCATCACCTATACGGATGTTGCAACGAAATACAGTGGAATGCACAGACACGCCACCTATTCACAGTCAGTGTCAACTAGACTACAGGTGCAGTAAGCAAATGTCAGTCAGATGTGTGACTACAGACAACGCACATCCCAAAGTGAAGCACAGGTTTATTACACATTTGCAACATGTTGTTTCCACTACAAATGCAAGCTAATCCAACCTGGCTGTGGCCACAAAGTCAAAAAGTGCAGAAGATAGAAAGTCCAGGGGTGTGTGGCACATCACCTGTAGGGAAACGACTGCTTCCACCTTGGAAGTTGAATCATGGATTCGGGGGATCCAAGTTGATCAAACAACTCCGGCAGCACCCTGTGAAGGACAGACATGACACAGTCAAAACCACTGAAGAACACCACAGAACGGCAATACTCATGTCTAATACATGTCACGAGATAACTACACAAAACCAAGTTAGCATGTCAACACTGTTGGGCAGTACAGACCACCTGCAAGGACACATCGCCTCACGCATCCAGTCAAGTAGCAC
Organism: Calotriton arnoldi; assembly: GCA_963921515.1. Classification (NCBI taxonomy): domain Eukaryota; kingdom Metazoa; phylum Chordata; class Amphibia; order Caudata; family Salamandridae; genus Calotriton; species Calotriton arnoldi. Next base: position 736,217 of record CAWUFW010002558.1, on the reverse strand, counting down.
ATGGCCACACTCAAACAGCACCAGAGCACCACACACACATATCATGCAAACTCAAATCATTGACATTACAACCCTCTGGAGACTCACATTCAGCTGAAGAAGTTGGTGATGAGCTTGTGCGGACATCACCATCATCATCATCATCATTTTCACTGGCATCGTGACCCAGGCCAGGATCTTCCACAGGTGGCGGACGTTGGTCATCGTCATCCAGGATGAGAGGCAACTCCTTCCGCACTGCCAGGTTGTGTAGCATGCAGCAGACGATGACAATCTTGCACACCTTTGCTGGGGCATATGGGAGGGCCCCTCCTGTCTTGTCCAGGCAGCGGAAGCGGCTCTTCAGGAGACCAAAGGTCCGCTCAATCACTCTCCTCGTCCGACCATGTGCCTCATTGTAGCGCATCTGGGCTGGTGTCACAGGGTTCCTGAGGGTGTCAGCAACCACGGCATGTTGGGGTATCCCGAGTCACCTACAGACAGACAATTGCACATTAGCCGATTTGAAAATGTGTGCGGAAAACAACATAGCAGAACACACACAATGGTACAAAGTCAGTACACACCAACAAGCCAGGCACGCTGGTTCAGCATCTGTGCCATCATCCTTGGGATGCGACTACTCATCACGTAGGCATCGTGTGCCGAACCGGGGAAACGGGCACACACGTGTGATGGTCATATCTGCAAGACATACCACCAGAGCATTGATCGAATGGTAATGTTTACGGTTCCGGTATGCCTGCTCATGTGCCTGTGGTGGTATCAAAGCCACATGTGTCCCATCAATGGAGCCAATTACATGTGGCATCCTCCCCAGGGCATAGAAGTCACTCTTGACGTCAGTGAGTCGTTGACGTGTTGGGAAATAGATGTACTGGTTCAGGTATCTCAACATTGCCCCCAAAACATCGCGTAGCACATGGCTGAACATAGTCTGTGACATCCCACCAGTAGTTGCCACAGTGTGTTGAAAGGTACCGGTGGCAAAGAAGTGTAGGGCTGCCATCACCTTCACCTTGGGGGTCAGCGCTGTAGGATACGGCCGGCCAGGCTGCAAATGTGGGTCCAACCGCACTGCCAAATCCTCAATCAGCTGCCTGGTGAAGCGGTACCGTCGGATGCTGTCACGTTCCACCATCGTTGCCAGGTCTGGGATTGGTCGATGGCCAGCAGGAGCCCTGCAGTGCATAGGTGAAGAAAGCAAGATTGTCAGTCACCCCACCTATGTGCTGTTCACCATACTCAATTTCACATGATACATCATTAACAAACACAAGTACTTGATGTGTGTGTCGTTCTGTTTGGACATATATGGCACCTACATGGACATTATCTAACATCTCTGTTCAACAAGTGTTGACAACAGGTTCCAGGGTGTGCTATGGGAAACCATTAGGCTGTGTCACAGTACCCATTTACTGCTCTCACGTTCCACACACATACCACAGTGACATGTCTGGACAGATGCTCCACAGGCATCATAGCTCATTGACAGGTAGATTCCCAGGGACCCTGTCTTGCCACATGGACACTGGCATGACATGGCGTATCATGTACACGTCAGAAAAACAAACATGACACCCACAGGTAGTGGCCCCTGTAGCCTCTGCAGGACAGACATGGACGTCTGTGACACACACACACACATCAAAGTTCATGCACAAACCACGTGGATGTGGAGACTGTCTCCCATTGTGCACATGGAGTCAGAGACATGTGAAACACAACATGCACACAGACTGCGGAGGGACATCACTATTGTGGCAATGGGCCACCCTGTGACGTACATGCCTTCCCACATGTGAGCCTGGGGGTATGTGACATGTCATACACATACACAACCTGGAAATGTGACCATGACACATGCTCAGAAATGAAAAGTTGCACACCACAGTGGTCAGGTGCACAACACACAAAGAACCCTGTCCCCATGAACACGTGCACAGCCTGGGTGTGTCTGCCCCCAAGTGCCACCCCAAAAACCTCATGTTCACCCCCATACACAGAGATGGTTATGCTGCCACACATGCCTTAGATACAGTGTGGACTGGGTATGGTGTTGTAGGTGTGCCCCTGAGTCCATGGAAAGTAAATGTGGCTGGCATAGGTTCACCAGTGACCAGCATGGTGACATATGCGTGTGACCTGTCCAGGGACGCGTTGTAGAGCAATGGACCGATCGGTGTGCCCGCACGGCCCATTGCATTGGATGTGAGCGGGTACGCGTTGTATCCCATGTACAGCAATGGACCGATCGGTGTGCCCGCACGGCCCATTGCATTGTATGTGAGCGGGTACGCGTTGTAGAGCAATGGACCGATCAGTGTGCCCGCACGGCCCATTGCATTGGATGTGAGCGGGTACGCGTTGTAGAGCAATGGACCGATCGGTGTGCCCGCACGGCCCATTGCATTGGATGTGAGCGGGTACGCGTTGTATCCCGTGTGCGCGTTGTACAGCAATGGACAGATCGGTGTAGCGGCACGCCCATTGCATTATATGTGAGCCGGTACGCGTTGTAGAGCAATGGACCGATCGGTGTGCCCGCATCGGCCCATTGCATTGGATGTGAGCGGGTACGCGTTGTATCCCGTGTACGCGTTGTACAGCAATGGACAGATCGGTGTGCCGGCACGGCCCATTGCATTGTATGTGAGCGGGTACGCGTTGTAGAGCAATGGACCGATCGGTGTGCCCGCACGGCCCATTGCATTGGATGTGAGCGGGTACGCGTTGTATCCCGTGTACGCGTTGTTCAGCAATGGACCGATCGGTGTGCCCGCACGGCCCATTGCATTGTATGTGAGCGGGTACGCATTGTAGAGCAATGGACCGATCGGTGTGCCCGCACGGCCCATTGCATTGTATGTGAGCCGGTGCACGTTGTAGAGCAATGGACCGATCGGTGTGCCCGCACGGCCCATTGCATTGGATGTAGCGGTGCAGCGTTGTATCCCGTATGCGCGTTGTACAGCAATGGACCGATCGGTGTGCCCGCACGGCCCATTGCATTGGATGTGAGCGGTACGCGTTGTATCCCGTGTACGCGTTGTACAGCAATGGACCGATCGGTGTGCCGGCACGCCCATTGCATTGTATGTGAGCGGGTGCAGCGTTGTAGAGCAATGGACCGATCGGTGTGCCCGCACGGCCCATTGCATTGGATGTGAGCGGGTACGCGTTGTATCCCGATGTACGCGTTGTACAGCAATGGACCGATCGGTGTGCCCGCACGGCCCATTGCATTGTATGTGAGCGGGTACAGCGTTGTAGAGCAATGGACCGATCGGTGTGCCCGCACGGCCCATTGCATTGTGCGTGAGCGGGTACGCGTTGTAGAGCAATGGACCGATCGGTGTGCCCGCACGGCCCATTGCATTGGATGTGAGCGGGTACGCGTTGTATCCCGTGTATGCGTTGTACAGCAATGGACCGATAGGTGTGCCCGCACGGCCCATTGCATTGTATGTGAGCGGGTACGCGTTGTATCCCGGGTACGCGTTGTACAGCAATGGACCGATCGGTGTGCCCGCACGGCCCATTGCATTGTATGTGAGCGGGTACGCGTTGTAGAGCAATGGACCGATCGGTGTGCCCGCACGGCCCATTGCATTGGATGAGAGCGGGTACCCGTTGTATCCCGTGTACGCGTTGTAGAGCAATGGACCGATCGGTGTGCCCGCACGGCCCATTGCATTGGATGAGAGCGGATACGCGTTGTATCCCGTGTATGCGTTGTACAGCAATGGACCGATTGGTGCGCACGCATTGGCTGGGGCCTGGCATGGCAACGTACGCGTTTTCGAAGCTTCAACGAGTCTGATGCAGTGAATTCAGTTGGCCAGCCACAACAATGTTGCAAAATCATGGGTGTCATGAAGTTGAAGGTTTGAAGGATGCTGTGGGCGTGTATTAGTGCTGCTATTCCATGGATTGGTCAGATTCAGAAGATGCAAACGACTTGGACCTATCACTTTGGACACATGGGACAGTAGCTGCCTCTGCAGCACACATATAATGCTGGCTGTTCCCCTGAGAGCTCACTTGCCTGCACTACATGCTCCAGGACGACATCTGCCACCAACACTGCTGCTGTTTATGCATCCTCTGGCTCCTGCAATGGCACGTACTGTGGAGAGAGCCCCAGCCTTCAGCCTTGAGGAGAACCAGGCCCTGCTGGACAGCCTCCTTCCACAGTACAGCAAGCTGTATGGGACACCAGGGGAGCAGGTGAGTGTGCTGTCCACTGCCTCACTAATTGTGCATGTTGTCTGACTAGCAGGACTTTCAGTGTGCACACCACTGGCTAGCATGCCCACTGAGTAGTTGTCACACCCCAAACTGTGTAGTTACATACACTGAACTGGTACAGTGCAGTAACAGTGCATTCCAACTAGGTTTACTTCCCATGCAATGATACCATGTAGTGACTGCTGGCAAACTGTTCATAGCCATTGTTGCACTGCCTGTGTACATCATATGCCCCTGTGATTGAGACATGTATATCCAACTGTGTGATGCACGTATATGTTGCATGTGTAGTAATGGCCTTTTCACTTTGTCATCCTCACAGGTTGATGCCCACCAGAAGCAGGAAATCTGGCTGACCATCGCCCGGAAAGTAAGATCCGTGGGGGTCTACAGGCGCAGGATCCGCAACTGCCAGAAGAGGTGGCAGGACCTTCGTGGCTGGACCCGGAGGATCGCAAGGGTCCAGCTGAAGCGGTCGCCTCCTCGCAGGAGGGGCGGACACCGGACCCTGACCCCCACATGCTCCGGATCCTGGCGGTGGTCTTCCCTGACCTGGATGGGCAGCTGAAGGACAGACAGCAGCAAGGAGGGGGTGAGTCCATGACTGCACTGTGCACTTTGTCTGACATGCTATGTGCCCTCTTCTGGCCTGGTTAAACTTCCACAGTACATCAGTCATGTGGTCCAGGACCCATGTCCCTCATTTGTGACATGCCCACTTCTCCTCTGATACACATATGTGTGGCCTTTATAGTCAGGAAATTGTGTCATTTGGGGACTGTGTCATTGCATTTAGCTTTGCTCAAGGTGGGGGACAGCATTTGTTCCCGTGACTATGTTGTGCGATTCATGGGTGGGTCAATTGCTTACACAATGCCTAAGTTCTGACATGTAATCTGGGTGTAACTTTGATATGTGGTCCGCTTGCTGCTTTGACTCACCACATGTCCCTGGGGAATTTGGCACACACCCATGCTGCTGGTGGGAACAATGTTTGGGCCTCAGGAGTATGTGTATCCAGTGTGTCACACATGCTTAACCACCTGCCTACTGTCCAGGACTCATCCCTCTTACAGGTGGAGCAGGACAGTCATGCCTACTCCAGGGCATACAATACACTCTGTACTCCCACTCCCGTGTATCATCTGGCATGTTGTGATCAGTGAAATGTACCCTCAGGTGTCTGCCTCTGTCTCATTGTGCTGTGTCTTCGTTGTCAGGACTACTGGTATGTTTATCGGTTAGGGATCAGCATGCCATCTGAGATGTGACCATGATAGACGATACTTCTGTGACTTATAGGTGTCTGATCACTTGACTGTGCACACAGGTGTTTGCGACTGTGACTTTCATGCAGCTGTATTTTCATTCACAGCACACTGTGAGGTGCTCATGTTCAGAGAGTTGTGTTTCATGTCCCCCATATGTCCAGTTGGTATGACGTGGACAAATAGTAGTACAGATGATGTGGTATTTGGGGGATGGACATGTGCACTTGTCAGTCACATAACTTGCATTCCCCATGCCCTTGGATTGTGACACAGTGCAGACTGTTGTTGGCTGGCTGCCATGGCCATGTGACTTGAGACAGTAATGTATGACTTTGCACGCATTCCTGTGTCATGGCATTAAACTTCCTGAGACTGATCCTGCAGGGGAGTGACATGTGCAACATGCACCCCATTGTGGCATTGACTATCCGGACATGGATGCATCATGGTGTCTGGTGCTGGTATGCATCACATGCATTTCTATTTAGACTCTGGCCATCCCTTTATCCGGACACCTGCACTGACTCAGTGGCAAGAGATGTGATGTGTGCATGTTCACATACTTCACCGTGTTCCCTGCAATGTCCAACAACTGTGTAGGTGGTGCATGTGTCCACACTGGGGTCTTACCATCAGACAGGCACCAGACAGATGGGTGCAAGGGCAGGAGGGGTGTGAGTCCCATGGTTGACCATCAGACTGACAATTGGCTTCCCGAATCTGTGTGAGGACTTTAGGCAATGTTCAACTAAGGATGCCAGGGCTTGCTCTGTAATGTGCTGTACTTACTGTGGTGTGTGCGGTCAGTGCAGGTGACTGATGTTTGTCTGTTTCCCTAATTGTTTGCAGATACATCCACGGCCACAGGAGGGGACAGCTCCACGGACCAGGAGGAGCAGCGAAGCCAGACTGGGTCAGCATTGGACGAGTGGTCAGAGGGACCCAGTGGCACGGAGGGCGAGGGGAGCCACACCGAGGAGTCCTCAGCACCATCCACCTCAGCTGAGGACCACAGCAGCTCGGAGGATGACTCCCTTGTGGAGGCGGGTCTCAGCAGCCACCAAAGGCCAGCTAGTCTGTCTGGCCCGCCACCACCACCACCACTACCGCCCTCCCATTGGCTCCCATTCCTGAGGTCCGTGGAGGCTCCCGTACTCGGGAGCGTGTCTCCTTCGTGCCAGGCACCGCACCCCTGCCCCTGTGTCCCCTGCTGCCCTGAGTGAGAGAGTCTGTGTACCTCCTTCGGCAGCTCCATGTAGGGCAGACAGCAATGCTGAGTGTCCTCCATGCACACACCACTCTGTTGACACAGCTGGTGTCGCTCATGGAGGGCATCTCGATGGGTATGTCTGCCCTACAGAGGAGCAATAGGTCCATGGAGTCCTCCCTGACGGCAGCAGTGTCCCTCCTCCAACAGTCCCTCGCCCCTCCTACCTCTTCCCCATCCACACTTCCTGGCACCCTACCTGTCCCAAGCACATGCACACCTGCACAAACACCCAGACACACAGACACGAGCAGCACAGACACACCCAAAACCAAGGCAAGACGTGCACACAAGCATCCTCAGGGGACTGATACCACACACACAGGGGATGGGGAACTGATACACACACAGGCAACCACAGTCACTCCGCAATCCTCAAGATCCTCTCCCTCCAAGACCCCTTCCCTTGCCTCACCTGCAACCCCACCTGATAAGCAGCTCTTCCTCTGTGACCTCGGCCTCTTCCCCTCCAATCCCGCTGATCCAGCATACCGGGGGAAGAGGAAGTCCACCCACACAGAGGGGAGTGCCCCTCGCCCCGGACACCCTCCCCAGGCGCAGGCAGAGTGAGCCCCCCACCCGCAAGTCCCCCGGTCCCGGAAGAGCAAGACCCCGCCACCGCCCTGCAAGTCAACCACCCAGTCTCTCACCTCCATCCCCCAGGCCACCACTCCACAGGTTCCACCGCCACACCATGCCCCAGGTTCCCCCACACACCGATACCGCATCCCCAAACTGCTTAGGCCCTCCCCCCTGCCACTCGCTCTTCCACCCCCAAACCAGATGCTCTGCCTGTTTGTGCCACTGGGGTGGAGACCGTGTCCCCCCCTCGGTCCTGCCCAGCTCTTCTGCCCCCCCTTCCACTACCTTGGAGTCATGCACTGCGGTGGAGTCCACAACCACCCCGTCTGACCCGGGCACTGCATTGGGGACCCAGTCCACTCCATCTGACCAGCCCACTGCAGTGGTTGCAGCACCAACACCATCTGACTTGAGCCCTGCGGTGGTGCCAGCCCCCCCTGAGTCAGACACCTCCACTGCAGTTGCTGGTGACACTCCTGCACCCACCTCCCCTTCACTGCCTCCTTCTGGCATCCCCTGATCCTGTCCCTGCGGTGCCTGGCCTGCCCTCGTATGCCCCTCCAAGGGGGATGTCCCCTGTCCGTACCTGTGCAGGTAAGCAATTGTTGACAAGTTGTCACACATCACCCTGTTGGGACTGTATATTTGGACTGGCCATTGGCCTTAGTTTATTTTGGACTTTTGATTTGAGTTGCACACTTGCTGAATAAAGCCTCTTTTTGTTTACTTGTGGTTAATCTTTGGAGGTACATGATGTAGATGTGTAGAATCATGCATTTGCTGTTGTAATAGTGTTCAGATCAGGTAAATCAAATTTTGCTGTGATGGGCTCCATGTGGTCCATGGGATATGTGTCCTAATCTAGTCTGGATCTATAGCATCCTTTGCTGCAGTCTGAGGGTGTAATGTTCAGCATTTGACACAGGGATGTACGTTTAGCATTTGTAGATTACCATCTTTGTCCTACACTGATGCACATCTGGTGGGCTTACCACTGTCCAATGTTCCTAGTACCCTGACTGTGTGCCCGTCTCCAATGGACATGCAGTTTAGCACATCAAATTTGGAGGACTCATCTGTGTACACAGTGCAAGTTGCTTGACACATGTCTCGGGTGTAAGCAGATGACTGACGTGACACTCCCGTGCCCAGGCTGATATGAGCAGAGCCTTCAGTGTGTTGTAGTTGTTGACTCACTGACCGAGTGTTCTGCTGACATGTTTGAGGCGGGCACAGACAAGGTTTGGCACAGCTGACCTTCCACAGGAGTGGAGTGCCCTCATGGCAGTGCGTGATTCCGTGATATAGGCTGTGCCCGTGTTGTGTGTTGTGTAGGCATGTCTGTGCGTGTTCCCTTCTCCTTTTCCTACACAGGCTGTGTCCCTACGGATGTTCCTGTTTGTGATGCTTGCTGAGTTGTTCTGTGTTCATCCAGCATCTTGGACCTGGTTTCTCCGGGATGTGGGTGCATGGCAAACTAATGTTCATGAGGTTGTCATCCCTAGTTGTCTTTGTTGTCAGGGCTGGGGATGTGGGCAAACGCAGATGGGACACAGTCAGGATTCCTCTTGGCACTTGTTGGTTACACGAGTAATGTGATTTTCTGTTTGTGTATGCTTTCAGTGATTGTGACACGTTGTGTGTGTGACTGCTGCCACTCCTCAGGGTCAGAGCTGCAATGTTGGAAGTTGTCTTTGTGTGTCCTTTGTGGGTCAGCTTGGCTTCTTCATTGGTGTGTGACTATGGCCAGGATCCCATTGTTTGGGGTGGATTTCACGTCATGCCCATGTACGGCATACTGTGCAGTGTGTCAGACATTCACAAGTATTGTTGACTGGCCATGTGTGATGGGTTTCTGCACCTTATTTCCCCCACCACCCCTGGGATTGTCATGGGTGCATGTGCAATATCAGCAGTCCATGTGAGCTTCACTGCTGCACATTGGTGGAGTTCAAGGTGTGTGGCGTTGAGTGTGTGCAAATGTGAGTTGTTGCACGGCTGGGGCACTACCTCCATATTGTCCTTGGCTGGCAGACCATGCTGAGTGCTTTGTGCTTGTATAGGTGTGATGGTAGTTTGTTGCTCAGGTCACATGGCTGTGGTTCACAGTGTGGATGACATCTACCTTTGTCATCACAGTGTGATTGTCATGCAGGCTAGTGTCACCACATTGTGGGGTCCCTGGGGGGAGTGCTGTGGTGGTTCTGTCTCTTGCTGTGTTTGTTGCTGTTCCTACAAGGTTGTGTGACATGTGTAATTTGGGCTCCCTCTCATCTCACAATGCCTGTTTGCGCACATAGGGGAATCCAATCCATGAGTTACTTTAGTATGTGACTGTGTTGACATCTGTGTATTAGTGAATCTGGCCTTCTCATGTGTTGTGTGTTTGCCTGGGGACACTGGCACACAACCCCCCCCTCACCTGTTGTGTATGATATGCAGTGTGAGTCTGCCTGTTTGTGTTTGTGCATTTGCACCACTGCATTGGCATATCTTTAGTTTGCCATTGGCTGTATGTTGTTTGTTAGCTTTCCCCTGCTGGCCCTGGGACTGCTAGGTCATCAGTCAGCACATTGATCATGGTTAGTATGTCCCATTGCTGCCATGGTATGGTATTTGTTCACCTGACATCTACAGTCTCCACAGGATATCTACATTTGTGTGTCCATTGGTGCAGATATGTGGGTCTGCATTATGATGCTCACTTCTGTCATTGTGTTATTTGTGAATGTAGACAATGTGGGCCCCCATGGCTGATGTTTGTGTGCACATGGCCAGAACGATGTGTCATTGGCACTGCACTGCTTGCCTCACACAATCTATGTTGCTATGGGACACAAACACTACAATGCCACTGTAGTGTTTGGTGTTGTGTGACCAGGAATAATCCATGCAGTTTTGTTTTTGCAGCTTTTACATGGACTACACTTATCTTTTGGGCACTGTGGTGATGGGGCTTTGGGCCCCATTGCCACACTGTTCAAAATGTGCTTCAGCTATGGAGCACACACTTACCTTTTGGGCACTGTGGTGATGGGGCTTTGGGCCCCATTGCCACACTGTTCAAAATGTGCTTCAGCTATGGAGCACACACTTACCTTTGGGCACTGTGGTGATGGGGCTTTGGGCCCCATTGCCACACTGTTCAAAATGTGCTTCAGCTATGGAGCCCACACTTACCTTTTGGGCACTGTGGTGATGGGGCTTTGGGCCCCATTGCCACACTGTTCAAAATGTGCTTCAGCTATGGAGCACACACTTACCTTTTGGGCCCTGTGGTGATGGGGCTTTGGGCCCCATTGCCACACTGTTCAAAATGTGCTTCAGCTATGGAGCACACACTTACCTTTTGGGCACTGTGGTGATGGGGCTTTGGGCCACATTGCCACAGTGGTCATGGCCTGCTTGCATTGTGTAGGCCACACACACAATTATGTGTGACACGTGTGTTAGGGGGTCACATTGTATGTTCAATGTCATGTTCAGTGTTGTATGCATTTGACACAGACCACACACGCTTGTCATGGTGTTGGGGGTGGGATGTAATTTACAGACAGTCCTTATGTGGGAGTATGCTACTTGTGTCATGCATTACCCGTCCTATGAGTAGGGGTGGTTGTAGTGGCAGCCATCCAGCCCCCCATGAGTGGGGATGGCAGTAGTGACAGGCATCCAGCCCACCCTGAGTGGGGATGGTAGTAGTGACAGCCATCCAGCCCCCTATGGGTGGGGATGGTAGTAGTGGTAGGCATCCAGCCCACCCTGAGTGGGGGTGGGGTTAGTGGTAGGCATCCATCCCCCTATGGGTGGGGATGGCAGTAGTGACAGGCATCCAGCCCACCATGAGTGGGGATGGTAGTAGTGGCAGCCATCCAGCCCCCCATGAGTGGGGATGGCAGTAGTGGCAGGCATCCAGCACCCCATGAATGGGGATGGTAGTAGTGGCAGGCATCCAGCCCCCCATGAGTGGGGATGGTAGTAGTGGCAGCCATCCAGCCCCCCATGAGTGGGGATGGCAGTAGTGACAGGCATCCAGCCCCCCTTGATTAGGGATGGTAGTAGTGGCAGCCATCCAGCCCCCCATGAGTGGGGATGGTAGTAGTGGTAGGCATCCAGCCCCCCATGAGTGGGGATGGTAGTAGTGACAGGCATCCAGCCCACCCTGAGTAGGGGTGGTGTTGGTGGTAGGCATCCAGCCCCCTATGGGTGGGGATGGCAGTAGTGACAGGCATCCAGCCCACCCTGAGTGGGGATGGTAGTAGTGGCAGGCATCCAGCCCACCCTGAGTAGGGGTGGTGTTGGTGGTAGGCATCCAGCCCCCTATGGGTGGGGATGGCAGTAGTGACAGGCATCCAGCCCACCCTGAGTGGGGATGGTAGTAGTCACAGCCATCCAGCCCCCTATGGGTGGGGATGGTAGTAGTGGTAGGCATCCAGCCCACCCTGAGTGGGGGTGGTGTTAGTGGTAGGCATCCATCCCCCTATGGGTGGGGATGGCAGTAGTGACAGGCATCCAGCCCCCCATGAGTGGGGATGGTAGTAGTGGCAGCCATACAGCCCCCCATGAGTGGGGATGGCAGTAGTGGCAGGCATCCAGCACCCCATGAGTGGGGATGGTAGTAGTGGTAGGCATCCAGCACCCTCATGAGTGGGGATGGTAGTAGTGGCAGCCATCCAGCCCCCCATGAGTGGGGATGGCAGTAGTGACAGGCATCCAGCCCCCCATGAGTGGGGATGGTAGTAGTGGCAGCCATCCAGCCCATGAGTGGGGATGGTAGTAGTGGCAGCCATCCAGCCCCCCATGAGTGGGGATGGTAGTAGTGGTAGGCATCCAGCCCCCATGAGTGGGGATGGTAGTAGTGTTAGGCATCCAGCCCCCCATGAGTGGGGATGGTAGTAGTGACAGGCATCCAGCCCACCCTGAGTAGGGGTGGTGTTGGTGGTAGGCATCCAGCCCCCTATGGGTGGGGATGGCAGTAGTGACAGGCATCCAGCCCACCCTGAGTGGGGATGGTAGTAGTGACAGCCATCCAGCCCCCTATGGGTGGGGATGGCAGTAGTGACAGGCATCCAGCCCCCCCTGAGTGGGGGTGGTGTTAGTGGTAGGCATCCATCCCCCTATGGGTGGGGATGGCAGTAGTGACAGGCATCCAGCCCCCATGAGTGGGGATGGTAGTAGTGGCAGCCATCCAGCCCCCCATGAGTGGGGATGGCAGTAGTGGCAGGCATCCAGCACCCCATGAGTGGGGATGGTAGTAGTGGTAGGCATCCAGCCCCCATGAGTGGGGATGGTAGTAGTGGCAGCCATCCAGCCCCCCATGAGTGGGGATGGCAGTAGTGACAGCCATCCAGCCCCCCATGAGTGGGGATGGCAGTAGTGGTAGGCATCCAGCCCACCCTGAGTGGGGGTGGTGTTAGTGGTAGGCATCCATACCCCTATGGGTGGGGATGGCAGAAGTGACAGGCATCCAGCCCCCCATGAGTGGGGATGGTAGTAGTGGCAGCCATCCAGCCCCCCATGAGCGGGGATGGCAGTAGTGGCAGGCATCCAGCACCCCATGAGTGGGGATGGTAGTAGTGGTAGCCATCCAGCCCCCATGAGGGGGGATGGCAGTAGTGACAGGCATCCAGCCCCCCATAAGTGGGGATGGTAGTAGTGGTAGGCATCCAGCCCCCCATGAGTGGGGATGGTAGTAGTGGCAGCCATCCAGCCCCCCATGAGTGGGGATGACAGTAGTGACAGCATCCAGCCCCCCATGAGTGGGGATGGCAGTAGTGGCAGCCATCCAGCCCCCCCATGAGTGGGGATGGTAGTAGTGGAAGGCATCCAGCCCCCCATAAGTGGGGATGGTAGTAGTGTTAGGCATCCAGACCCCCATGAGTGGGGATAGTAGTAGTGGTAGCCATCCGCCCCCCATGAGTGGGGATGGCAGTAGTGACAGGCATCCAGCCCCCCATGAGTGGGGATGGTAGAAGTGGTAGGCATCCAGCCTCCCATGAGTGGGGATGGTAGTAGTGGTAGGCATCCAGCCCACCCCGAGTGGGGGTGGTGTTAGTGGTAGGCATCCATCCCCCTATGGGTGGGGATGGCAGTAGTGACAGGCATCCAGCCCCCCATGAGTGGGGATGGTAGTAGTGGCAGCCATCCAGCCCCCCATGAGTGGGGATGGCAGTAGTGGCAGGCATCCAGCACCCCATGAGTGGGGATGGTAGTAGTGGTAGTGTGAGAAGTTGGCCTGGTATATGCTGTTCACTAATTAAAGTGAACACCTTGCACCAGTACAATTCGACTCTTATGGTAGATAGGTTTAAGACAACCTTTATAGAAAGCTATCCTAGTGGTAGCTGTGGAGAGCAGCCTTCAGGCTAAGTCTTGAAGGAATGTAAAGCAGCTTGTTTTACCACACAATCTCTTGAATCACCAAGTGAAAAGACACCACACAGGTATATATATCAAATATATATGTATTTATTAATAAACACTCTCTACTAATCTCTTTATGAGATTAGAAGTCAGGAACATATGTACAAGTCAATTGTTATCAAAATAAGTTAGCACAGTAAATATCACAATCTTATCTTGGCTAGACCGGGGTCTAGGGTACATAGAATCGAGGGACCCCCAGAGAACCACCCAGGTAGTTGTAGGAGACCCACAGGGGACGGACGCGGTGTTCAGACACTAGTGCGAGTCCTGTACGAGTCTATGTAAGCGGACGCGATTGAGTTATCAATGTTACAGGCCCCTGGCGTGTTCGAGGCGAACACACCGATCGGTCAGTACGAGTCGAAGGACGCGGTTACTGGTAGATTTACTAGGGAGTTGGACGCTGTGTGTCTAACACAGCCGCGAACCCTGTACGAGTCAGTGCGAGAATCGCATGGGGAGAATAAGAGTTTTAGGATACTTCTGGTGAACCTACAAGCAAGTCACTTACAGGGTAAGTAGTTCTAGGGCCCACACCCACAGGAGCACCGTAGTGCTGGAGTTACCTCACCCAGGGAAGCCGGGTGCACAGGTGTCCTTTGGTGTCGGGTCACGGCGTAGTTTTCAATGGCGAACACAGAAGACTTGCTGCTTGTGATGGTTTGAAGAAGTGTCCGGTGGAATCCAAGCCTGGATTCGGTGGAAGGATGACCTGAAAGCAGAGGGGACAGTGTTCAAAGTCACTTGGCAGTGACTCGGGGCAAGGAAGATGAATGCCCACCGTCGTCGCAGGATTCAGGTCGTTCACGGTTGCCTTGACTCTTCAGCCACGAGGTCCAGGAGGCGTCGACGACGACCAGGAGCTGGATTCGGCGTGTCCCACGATGTCTGCAGCTTACTGTGGTGTCGGCAACTCGATTAGAGCCAACAGGCCTTGGTAACAGCAAGTCTCGTGCAAAGTGTGAAAAGGCAATGGCGCAGACCAGCAAGGTCTGAGGGACTCACCCAGCAAGGGTAAGTCAGGGCAGGCCTGGAGCAACCAGGGGAGCCCTTTGGTTTCTTTAGAAAGTCTTCTGGGGACCCACGAGCCGGCTGGCAAGGGATCGCGAAGACGCCTCGGGTGGATTCACTCACAGGGGCCCACGGTCACTCGGGACACGGTAGGCCTCTGATCTTAGGAGGGATTCCTGCTGGAGGCTGGGACCACACGTGGTCCAAAGCACAGGTTCTTAGAACGTTGTGAAGGGGTTGCACTCGACAATAGTGCACGGTACCCAGGGATCGCGGTTCCTCGTCACTCGTGGGGTCCACTTGCCTCAGCTTCGCTGGGGACTCACGATGGCCTTGGAGAAGTCAGGAAATCCACTTCTTGGGCTGCAGGGACTTCGGACTCCGGCGGGAGCGGTGTAGTTTGCGAGCGTCGTTTGTAGTTTTTGGTGCCTGCCAAGCAGGGGAGTCACTCCTTGACTCCAAGGGAGATTCTTCTGTCTTCCAAAGGTAGTGGAACGTCGAAGGGCCAGGATTCTTCTTCAGAGCGTCGTCCAGGGATATCTAACTTACAAGTTCAAGGGCTCCCTATCTTATACTGTAAAGAAGGGAGGGACTAGCTCTATGACCCCACCTATGGGAGGGTCAGGGGAGTGGGTGGCTACACCCACTTCCCTTTGTCCAGTTTCGCGCCAGAGCAGGGGTAGGTAGCCCCTGAGCCGGTTTGAACTGGCATATGCACAGAGGAGCCTTCTGCTCCCCCAGTGCAGGACTTCAAAGCACTCTAAGAGTGCACCCACCCAGCCCCAATACACTAAACCCTGTCTGGGAGGTGGTTACACCTCCCTGTGACAGGATACCTTTTGTTGGGCTCCCTCCACTGTGAGTTTCGGTCATCAGCAGGAGGGCAGCCCCGTGTCTGTGACTGGTGGCATCCATTTTGTGATGCCAGGGCTCTTCAGGATTCTACTGTGTTTCCACAGTGGGTACATGTCTATCCCTCTAGAAGGGTGGAATGCTACCCCCGCCGCCAGGACTGGCGGGGGGGTAGTATTCCAAGGTGTTCGACACCAAACACGACTTGTTTCGATGCAGCCATTCCAAAGTTAGCATTTTACCGCGAGGATATAATGCACTTAAAAGTATATGGTTTAACCGCATCCACAAACAGCACCAGAGACTGGACTCTGAGAGCTGCAGAGGGGCCCTGCTCAGGCAGAGGCACCCCCTCACATAGAAGCCAAGCACCCTGCCCTCAGGATTGATAGGGCCTGCCTTAGGGGTGACTGATAGGGTTATATGTGTGTGTGTGAGAGATATAGGGAACCTATATCTCGGTGAGGAGTGCTAGCACCACCTCACCCAGGCTGCAGTAGCAGGCCTGTGGTGTCAGATTTAGCCTGCTTCCCAGGGGTGGCATAATACATGCTTCAGCCCCTGGTAGGCCTGTGAAGTACCTATGCCCTTGGCACCTAAGGTACCATATACTAGGGACTCATAAGGCACCACAGCATCCAATCACTAGTGCACCTAGAGTGCACTCCAAATCGTTTAGAGAGAACAGAGAGGCTGGGGCCCTGATTGGCAGGGACCCAGCCTGACTATAGCCAGAAACCAGTGTAACATCAGAAAAAAAGTGGGGGCAACATAAGAGGCAGATCCTACTCTCCTACACAACCCCCCAAACGCAGGGACACTAAACTAACCTTGACCAGTTGAGTCTTCGTGTTCAAAGTGGAAATACCTTGAGAGTCCATCTGCATTGGCATGTTGGGTCCCAGGCCTATGTTCCACTGTATAGTCCATCCCCTGTAGGGAAATGGACCACCTCAAAAGTTTTGGGTTTTCACCTTTCATCTGCTTAAGCCATAGGAGGGGCTTGTGGTCAGTCTGAACTATGAAGTGAGTGCCAAACAAGTATGGCCTCAGCTTCTTCAGGGCCCACACCACAGCAAAGGCCTCCCTCTCTATAGCTGACCAACGTTTCTCTCTAGGGGTCAGCCTTCTGCTAATGAAAGCTACTGGCTGGTCTTGACCTTCATCATTCAGTTGAGACAGTACAGCTCCCACACCCAGCTCAGAAGCATCTGTTTGGACAATGAACTTTTTGGTGTAGTCTGGACTCTGTAAGATGGGGGCAGTGCACATGGCCTGCTTTAGGTCTTCAAATGCCTTTTGACAGCTAGCTGTCCACTGAACCTTTTTTGGCATTTTCTTTGAGGTCAGATCATTCAAGGGGGTCACTATAGATCCATATCCCTTGACAAACCTCCTATAGTACCCAGTCAGGCCCAAGAAGGCTCTCACCTGTGTCTGGGTGGTTGGAGCAACCCATTCCATTATGGTTTGGATTTTGCTCTGTAAAGGTTGAACCTGGCCTCCACCCACAAGGTGGCCCAGGTACACAACCTGACTCTGCCCTATCTGGCACTTGGTGGCCTTGATAGTGAGGCCTGCTTTCTGCAGAGCCTCCAAAACATTCCTGAGGTGGACCAGGTGATCCTGCCAGGAGGAACTAAAGACAGCAATATCATCTAGATAAGCTGAGCAATAAGTTTCCATCCCTGCCAGAACTTTATTCACCAACCTCTGAAAAGTGGCAGGTGCATTTTTCAATCCAAAGGGCATCACCACAAAGTGGTAGTGCCCACCAGGGGTCGAAAATGCTGTTTTGGCTTTTGCATCATCAGCTAATCTGATCTGCCAGTAGCCAGCTGTCAGGTCAAATGTGCTTAGATACTTGGCTGAGGCCAAAGTATCAATCAGCTCATCTGCCCTTGGTATGGGATAGGCATCAGTCCTAGTGACTGCATTGAGGCCTCTGTAGTCTACACAAAACCTCATCTCTTTCTTACCACCCTGGGTATGAGGCTTGGGTACCAGGACTACTGGGCTAGCCCAAGGGCTATCTGAAGGCTCAATTACACCTAGCTCCAACATTTTCTGGACTTCAGTCCTGATACAGTCCCTGACATGGTCAGGTTGCCTGTAGATTTTATTCTTGACAGGCAGACTGTCTCCAGTGTCCACCTCATGGGTGCACCAGGTAGTCTGACTAGGGGTCAGGCTAAACATATGTCTAAACTGTTGCAGAACTTGTCTGCACTCAGTTTGCTGATGCTCAGTGAGGCTGCTTGCCAAAGCAACACCATCTACTGACCCATCATCAGGGTTCTGAGAGAGCAGGTCAGGGAGAGGGTCACTCTCCTCCTCCTGGTCCTCATCAGTTGCCATGAGCAAGCCCATGTCAGCCCTGTCAACATATGGCTTTAATCTGTTGACATGGATGTAGGAGAGTAGGATCTGCTTCACAGGGGTACCCCCACTTTTTGCTGATACTTCACTGGTTTTCGACATTAGTCTGGCTGGGGCCCTGCTATTCAGAACCCCAGCCTAGCTGTTTCCTCTTTAAAAGGGTCTCCATGTGCCTTAGGCACATCACTGATTGGGATCTGGAGTGCCCTTGTAAGTCCCTAGTATATGGTATACTATGTACCAAGGGCATAGGTACCTCAGAGGCCTGCCAGGGGCTGCAGCATGTATTATGCCACCCCTGGTAGGCCATCCAAACTGACACCACAGGTCTGCTACTGCAGCCTGGGTAAGGTGGTGCATGCACCCCTTGCTGTGGTATAGGTTACCTATATCACTAAATGCATACACACATATAAACCTATAAGTCACTCCTAAGGCAGGCCTTATCAATCCTAAAGGCAGAGTGCATGGTTCCTATGTGAGAGGGTGCTCCTGCATGAGCAGGGCCCCTCTGCGGCGTTCGGAGACCATCTCTGATGCTGTTTGTAGTGCAGCCTGACCATATACTCTTAAACGCATTATATCCTCGCGGTAAAATGCTAACTATGGAATGGCTGCACCTAAACATGTCGTGTTTGGTGTCAAACATCTTGGAATACTACCCCCCGCCAATCCTGGCGGCGGGGGTAGCATTCCACCCTTCTAGAGGGAAAGGCATGTTAACTCTGACGAGTCCGGTAACTTCTTTCCAGAGCCCTGGCATCACAAAATGGATGCTGCTGCCACAGACACGAGTCTGGCCTCCTGCTGCTGGACGAAACTCCGGCAGGGGAGGCCTGGACAATAGGTTTCCTGTCCCAGGGAGGTGTGACCACCTCCCCAGACAGGACAATGTGTATTGGGGCTGGGCGGGAGCACTTTCGGGTGCTTTGAAGTCCTGCACTGGGGGCACATTTGGTGTCCCTGTGCATACCCCAGTTCAAACCGGATCAGGGGCTTGCAGCCCCTGCTTTGGCGCGAACTGGACAAAGGGAAAGGGGTGTAGCCACCCCTCTGCCCTGACCCACCGATAGGTGGGGCCACAGAGTAGTCCATCCCCTATTTTTAGAATAAAGGTAGGAACCCAGTCCTTAGGACTTTAGATTATACCTGGACGAAACTCTGAAACAGAATCCTGGACCTTCGACGCTCTACTCACGATTAGAGGACTGAAGAATCTCCCTTGGGGTCAAGGAGTGACTCCCCTGCTTGGCAGGCACCAAAGAAGCATCTGTCCGGTTTGCATAACTGAAGCTCCCGTCGGACGCCGAAGTCATCGCATCACCAGAGGTGGATTCTCAGACTTCCCCGAGGCTACCCTGAGTCCCCAGCAAAGCTGAGGCCCGTGGCTATCGTGGGTGACTTGAGACCATGACCCCTGGACACCGAGCACACTTGCAAGTGCACCATCTTCTGGGTCTCCCAAGAAGTCGTGCTTTGGGCTCCGAGTAGCCCTAGCCTCCAGCACCTCCTGCACCGAAGATCACTGGCCCCCACTCCACGAGTGTCCTGTAAGCCAGCTCCACGTGCGGCGTCACGAGGCTCCTTCGCGGTCGCTAGCCCGTTGGCTAGTAGCCCTTACCGAAGGCCAATCTTTTCTTTACTTGGCAGTCTGGTTGCTCCAGGCCTGCCCTCACTTACCCTTGCTGGGTGAGTTCCCCAGACCTTGCTGGTCTGCATCATCGACGATCTACATCTTACTCGAGACTTGCCGTTGCCAAGGCCTGTTGGGTCCAATCTGGTCGCCGACACCTCTGCACTCGACAGACATCGAGCAACAGCCCGAATCCTGCTCCTGGTTGCCGACAACGCCTCCCGGACCTCGTGGCTGAAGAGTCAAGACGACCGTCAACGAACTTGAAGCACTCGACATCGGTGGGCATTTGTCCATCGCCCTCCTGGTCACTGGCTAGTGACCCAGACTCTGTCCCCTCTGCTTTCAGGTTCTTCAGAACTCCGATCCACCCTTGGATCCACCCGGACACTTTTCTCCTGGTCGCCAGCAGCACTTTGCAGCAGATCGCCATAAGAACCGACGACGAAACCCGACCCCGAAAGGCACCTATGCACCCGGCTTCCCTGGGTGAGGTAACACGAGTACTCCGGTGCTCCCGTGGGTAGAGACTCTTCAAAGTCCTAGATCTCAAAGGGTTTTGTCCTAGTCCTCTTTAAAGTGTCCCTTTCCTCTATTTTCCCGATCCCGACTTTCTCCATAGAAGCTAACGGCGTATCGCGGTTGTGTATTTACACTGCACGCGTCTCCCATGGGTCCCCTGTGTCACTACCTTGGGTGGTTCCTTGTGGTCCAAGCACTTCTAGAGGCTCTAGGCCTAGTGTCTAGTTCAGTTGTGGTTCGCATACCACTTTATTGGTATATGGTTTGGTACGCCCCTAGGGCCCAAACGTGTATTTGTGCTATTACTGTGATTTAAGATCTTATAACCTATGTACTTGAACTCTAGCCTCATAAAGAGACTAGAGGGGTGTGTTTAGTAATAAATACATATATTTTGAATATATACCTGGTGTGGTGCTCTTTCATTTGGTCACTCAAGAGATTATAGACTGGTAAAACAAGCTGCTTTACATTCCTTCAAGACTTAGCCTGAAGGCTGCTCTCCATAGCTACCACTAGGATAGCTTTCAATAAGGTTGTCTTTAACCTACCTACCATAAGAGTCGATTTGGACTGGTGCACGGTGCCCACTTTAATTAGTGGACAGCATATGCCAGGCCAACTTCTCACAATGGAGCACCCTCAGGGGGCTCCTGGGAGTTCCAAGATTCACCAGATAGGTGACTTCTCCCTTCTGTTCAACTATTGTATGGGGGCCACTCCACTTGTCCTGGAGGGCTGCTGGGGCCACAGGCTCCAACACCCACACTTTCTGTCCTGGCTGGTATACAGTCAGCACAGCCTTTTGGTCATGCCAAGCTTTTTGCAATTCTTGGCTGGCCTCCAGGTTTTTGGTTGCCTTTTTCATGTACTCTGCCATCCGGGAGCGGAGACCAAGTACATAGTCCATCACATCTTGTTTGGGGGGCTTGAGAGGTAACTCCCAGCCCTCTTTACCAAACACAGTGGACCTCTCACAGGATGCCCAAACAGAAGCTCAAATGGGCTGTAACCAACCCCCTTCTGTGGAACCTCTCTGTATGCAAACAACAGGCAAGGAAGAAGAAGGTCCCATTTCCGCCTAAGCTTCTCTGGGAGTCCTTTAATCATTCCTTTCAAGGTTTTGTTGAAGCGTTCAACTAAACCATTGCATTGTGGGTGATAGGGGGTGGTGAACTTGTAAGTTACACCACACTCCTTCCACATTGCTTTTAGATATCCTGACATGAAGTTGGTACCTCTGTCAGAAATGACCTCCTTTGGGAAACCCACTCTGGAGAAGACTCCAATGAGGGCTCTTGCCACCACAGGGGCTGTGGTGGTCCTCAGGGGAATTGCTTCTGGGTACCTGGTGGCATGATCCACTACCACCAGGATAAATCTGTGCCCAGATGCAGTTTGAGGGTCAAGGGGACCAACAATGTCAATCCCTACCCTTTCAAAGGGTACCCCCACCACAGGTAGTGGTATCAGGGGGCCTTTGTTGTGCCACCTGCCTTACCACTGGCTTGGCAAGTGACACAGGAGCGACAAAACTCCTTTGTGTCCTCTGACATATGTGGCCAATGAAAATGTGGAACAAGCCTGTCCCAGGTCTTGTTTTGGCCCAAGTGTCCTGCTAAAGGGATGTCATGTGCTAAGGTCAAGAGGAACCCCTAAACTTCTGAGGTATTACCAACCTCCTGGTGGCTCCAGGGGCTGGGTCTCTACCCTCAGAATATAGGAGTCCCTCATCCCAATAAATTTTATGGGACCCACTAGCACTCCCATCAGCCTCAGCAGCAGCCTGCTGTCTGAGGGGTTTAAGAAAGGGGCAGCACTGTTGCTCCTTACTCAGATCTTCCCTAGAAGGGCTCCCTGCCCCCAAGAACTCAACCTGATCAGGCTCAAGTCCCTCTGGGGCAGTTCCTTCTTCAGGATCTGCTTCACCTCCCTCTGGGGGTGAATCTGTGATCTGAGACAGAGGGGAAGGCACTGCCTTTACCCTACTGCTCCTTCTCTTGGGAAGCATCTGGTCCATTGTTCCAGGATCCAGAGCTGGTTCAGTGTCATGCATTCTTGCTTGTGACCTGGTCACAGCAAATACCTCTGCAGGGATGCCCAACATCTCAGCATGAGTCCATAACTCCACTTCAGACCAGGCTGAAGTCTCTAGATCATTGCCCAATAGACATTCGACAGGGAGGTCTGCACTGACTACAACCTTCTTGAGGCCAGTTACCCCTCCCCAGGAGAAATTCACAACTGCCAGACTATGGTTGGTCTGGACGTTGCTTGCATTGGTCACCTGGTACATTTCGCCCAGGATGATCTGTCCAGGGTCCACAAGATCCTCTGCCACCATGGTGACACTAGCACCTGTGTCCCTAAATGCCAAAGCCTGTTTGCCATTTATTACAGGCTGCTGTTTGTATTTGCCCAGATTACTGGGACTCACTAGGAAGGACATATTAAGGTCTCCCTCACAAATCAGCATTGCCTGAGTGGGCACTCTGACTAGGTCAGAGTCCACTTCAGAACCCAGGGTCAACCCTACTAAACCCTTAGTCTGTGTACCACCTCCACCAGTAGCTGAACTAGGGGGAACAGTTGCCTTAGGGGCAGGAGTGGTGGTGGTTTGGTCTTTGGACTTGTTACAATCAGAAGTCCAGTGCCCTTTCTGTTTACAGAATTTGCACCAGGGCTTCTTTTGGCCTTTTCCCTTGTTGGATTGTGACTCCCCACCAGATGCAGATTTTTGGGGCCCTTGTGAAGACTTCTGGTCTTTTGACTTATCCCCACCTTTCTCAGAGCCCTTAGGATCTTGCTTCTTGGTGTCACCCCCTTGGTTCTGGGGTTTCTGCCTCACCCTGGTTCTGACCCATTTGTCTGCCTTCTTTCCCAATTCTTGGGGAGAGGTCAGATCAGAGTCCACCAGGTACTGATGCAACAACTGGTTCTGGCAATTATTAAGGATCTGTTCTCTCATGATCAGATTATACAATCCCTTGAAATCAGTAACCCTACTGCCAACTAGCCAACCCTCTAGAGCCTTGGTTGCACAATCAACAAAGTCAGTCCAGTCCTGAGTCTGTGCCTTCTGGGTGTCTCTGAACTTCAACCTGTACTGCTCAGTGGTTAAGCCAAACCCATCTATTAGTGCACTCTTCAGGACTTCATAATCATCAGCATCCTCTTCTCTAACAGTGAGGAGCTTGTCTCTACCTTTATCTGAAAAGGAGAGCCACAAGATTGCTGCCCACTGCTTTTGGGGGACCTGCTGTACTCTACAGGCCCTCTCCATAGCAGTTATCCACTTGTGGATATCATCCCCACTCTGGTAGGGAGGAACAACCTTGCTCAGGTTCCTATGGTCTGGAATAAATTCTCTGCCTCTAGGGACACTGTTGCTGCCACCAAGGGGTTCTAACCCCTCTCTTCTAGAAGCTCTCTGGATCTCCAGGGCTTCCCTATCCAGTGCCAACTGCTTGGTTCTGAGGGCAACTCGTGCTTCCTCATACTGGAGTAGTTTGCACATTCTTTCAGAGGAGGTCTCTCTTATGGGAAAGTATGAGTTCCTCTGATGGACAAATTCTCTGCCAGAGTGATAGGAGTGGTCAGATTCCCTGGAAGGGGACCTGTGCCTCTCATCCACTCTGTCAGTTCTCTTAGGGAGAATTCCTCTGTCCTTTTCAGGCCCTTTGGAGCCTGGCCCTTCAATCACAGAGTCCTGGTCATTCTGATTTTCATCATCTGACCCAGACACTGTAATTGACCCACCCACTGATTCAGATCCATTAGCTCCTAGAGCCAATCTAAGATCATCTGCTGTCAGCAGATCTATCAGGTGTAGGGTTGAGGGACTCTGTCCTAGCCTCAGGTGTCTTTCAACACACATGGCTCTCAAGTCAGAGAAAGCCATGTCCTTATACTGAGGCTGGGTGGACCCACTGGCTCCACCTTTTAAGGACATTCTAGTGTTGTGCAGTGTTGTACTACCTACACTAGTTTGTGGCCTACTGATCCTAGCTTGAGCTGTAGAAAGGGTGTGCTATCCCTTGGCACACAGCTCTAAGTTCAGTAGAACTTATTGATACTAAGCTTGACTTTATATGTACCTTAAGTACCTATAGTGGTTTTCAGTTAGTAATTCAAATAGAGATTTTCTGGTAAAACAATAGCAAGCTGGAATCCCACACGCTGCCCACCAATGTGAGAAGTTGGCCTGGTATATGCTGTTCACTAATTAAAGTGAACACCTTGCACCAGTACAAATCGACTCTTATGGTAGATAGGTTTAAGACAACCTTTATAGAAAGCTATCCTAGTGGTAGCTGTGGAGAGCAGCCTTCAGGCTAAGTCTTGAAGGAATGTAAAGCAGCTTGTTTTACCACACAATCTCTTGAATCACCAAGTGAAAAGACACCACACAGGTATATATATCAAATATATATGTATTTATTAATAAACACTCTCTACTAATCTCTTTATGAGATTAGAAGTCAGGAACATATGTACAAGTCAATTGTTATCAAAATAAGTTAGCACAGTAAATATCACAATCTTATCTTGGCTAGACCGGGGTCTAGGGTACATAGAATCGAGGGACCCCCAGAGAACCACCCAGGTAGTTGTAGGAGACCCACAGGGGACGGACGCGGTGTTCAGACACTAGTGCGAGTCCTGTACGAGTCTATGTAAGCGGACGCGATTGAGTTATCAATGTTACAGGCCCCTGGCGTGTTCGAGGCGAACACACCGATCGGTCAGTACGAGTCGAAGGACGCGGTTACTGGTAGATTTACTAGGGAGTTGGACGCGGTGTGTCTAACACAGCCGCGAACCCTGTACGAGTCAGTGCGAGAATCGCACGGGGAGAATAAGAGTTTTAGGATACTTCTGGTGAACCTACAAGCAAGTCACTTACAGGGTAAGTAGTTCTAGGGCCCACACCCACAGGAGCACCGTAGTGCTGGAGTTACCTCACCCAGGGAAGCCGGGTGCACAGGTGTCCTTTGGTGTCGGGTCACGGCGTCGTTTTCAATGGCGAACAAAGAAGACTTGCTGCTTGTGATGGTTTGGAGAAGTGTCCGGTGGAATCCAAGCCTGGATTCGGTGGAAGGATGACCTGAAAGCAGAGGGGACAGTGTTCAAAGTCACTTGGCAGTGACTCGGGGCAAGGAAGATGAATGCCCACCGTCGTCGCAGGATTCAGGTCGTTCATGGTTGCCTTGACTCTTCAGCCACGAGGTCCAGGAGGCGTCGACGACGACCAGGAGCTGGATTCGGCGCGTCCCACGATGTCTGCAGCTTACTGTGGTGTCGGCAACTCGATTGGAGCCAACAGGCCTTGGTAACAGCAAGTCTCGTGCAAAGTGTGAAAAGGCAATGGCGCAGACCAGCAAGGTCTGAGGGACTCACCCAGCAAGGGTAAGTCAGGGCAGGCCTGGAGCAACCAGGGGAGCCCTTTGGTTTCTTTAGAAAGTCTTCTGGGGACCCACGAGCCGGCTGGCAAGGGATCGCGAAGACGCCTTGGGTGGATTCACTCACAGGGGCCCACGGTCACTCGGGATGCGGTAGGCCTCTGATCTTAGGAGGGATTCCTGCTGGAGGCTGGGACCACACGTGGTCCAAAGCACAGGTTCTTAGAACGTTGTGAAGGGGTTGCACTCGACAATAGTGCACGGTACCCAGGGATCGCGGTTCCTCGTCACTTGTGGGGTCCACTTGCCTCAGCTTCGCTGGGGACTCACGATGGCCTTGGAGAAGTCAGGAAATCCACTTCTTGGGATGCAGGGACTTCAGACTCCGGCGGGAGCAGCGTAGTTTGCGACCGTCGTTTGTAGTTTTTGGTGCCTGCCAAGCAGGGGAGTCACTCCTTGACTCCAAGGGAGATTCTTCTGTCTTCCAAAGGTAGTGGAACGTCGAAGGGCCAGGATTCTTCTTCAGAGCGTCGTCCAGGGATATCTAACTTACAAGTTCAAGGGCTCCCTATCTTATACTGTAAAGAAGGGAGGGACTAGCTCTATGACCCCACCTATGGGAGGGTCAGGGGAGTGGGTGGCTACACCCACTTCCCTTTGTCCAGTTTCGCGCCAGAGCAGGGGCAGGTAGCCCCTGAGCCGGTTTGAACTGGCATATGCACAGAGGAGCCTTCTGCTCCCCCAGTGCAGGACTTCAAAGCACTCTAAGAGTGCACCCACCCAGCCCCAATACACTAAACCCTGTCTGGGAGGTGGTTACACCTCCCTGTGACAGGATACCTTTTGTTGGGCTCCCTCCACTGTGAGTTTCGGTCATCAGCAGGAGGGCAGCCCCGTGTCTGTGACTGGTGGCATCCATTTTGTGATGCCAGGGCTCTTCAGGATTCTACCGTGTTTCCACAGTGGGTACATGTCTATCCCTCTAGAAGGGTGGAATGCTACCCCGCCGCCAGGACTGGCGGGGGGTAGTATTCCAAGGTGTTTGACACCAAACACGACATGTTTCGATGAAGCCATTCCAAAGTTAGCATTTTACCGCAAGGATATAATGCACTTAAAAGTATATGGTTTAACCGCATCCACAAACAGCACCAGAGACTGGACTCTGAGAGCTGCAGAGGGGCCCTGCTCAGGCAGAGGCACCCCCTCACATCGAAGCCAAGCACCCTGCCCTCAGGATTGATAGGGCCTGCCTTAGGGGTGACTGATAGGGTTATATGTGTGTGTGTGATAGATATAGGGAACCTATATCTCAGTGAGGAGTGCTAGCACCACCTCACCCAGGCTGCAGTAGCAGGCCTGTGGTGTCAGATTTAGCCTGCTTCCCAGGGGTGGCATAATACATGCTTCAGCCCCTGGTAGGCCTGTGAAGTACCTATGCCCTTGGCACCTAAGGTACCATATACTAGGGACTCATAAGGCACCACAGCATCCAATCACTTGTGCACCTAGAGTGCACTCCAAATCGTTTAGAGAGAACAGAGAGGCTGGGGCCGATTGGCAGGGACCCAGCCTGACTATAGCCAGAAACCAGTGTAACATCAGAAAAAAAAGTGGGGGCAACATAAGAGGCAGATCCTACTCTCCTACAGGTAGGCATCCAGCCCCCCATGAGTGGGGATGGTAGTAGTGGCAGCCATCCAGCCCCCCATGAGTGGGGATGGTAGTAGTGGTAGGCATCCAGCCCCCCATGAGTGGGGATGGTAGTAGTGGCAGCCATCCAGTCCCCCATGAGTGGGGATGGCAGTAGTGGCAGGCATCCAGCACCCCATGAGTGGTGATGGTAGTAGTGGTAGGCATCCAGCCCCCCATGAGTGGGGATGGTAGTAGTGGCAGCCATCCAGCCCCCCATGAGTGGGGATGGCAGTAGTGACAGGCATCCAGCACCCCATGAGTGGGGATGGTAGTAGTGGTAGGCATCCAGCCCCCCATGAGTGGGGATGGTAGTAGTGGTAGGCATCCAGCCCACCCTGAGTGGGGGTGGTGTTAGTGGTAGGCATCCATCCCCCTATGGGTGGGGATGGCAGTAGTGACAGGCATCCAGCCCCCCATGAGTGGGGATGGTAGTAGTGGCAGCCATCCAGCCCCCCATGAGTGGGGATGGCAGTAGTGGCAGGCATCCAGCACCCCATGAGTGGGGATGGTAGTAGTGGCAGCCATCCAGCCCCCCATGAGTGGGGATGGTAGTAGTGGCAGCCATCCAGCCCCCCATGAGTGGGGATGGTAGTAGTGGTAGGCATCCAGCCCCCCATGAGTGGGGATGGTAGTAGTGTTAGGCATCCAGCCCCCCATGAGTGGGGATGGTAGTAGTGACAGGCATCCAGCGCACCCTGAGTAGGGGTGGTGGTGGTGGTAGGCATCCAGCCCCCTATGGGTGGGGATGGCAGTAGTGACAGGCATCCAGCCCACCCTGAGTGGGGATGGTAGTAGTGACAGCCATCCAGCCCCCTATGGGTGGGGATGGTAGTAGTGGTAGGCATCAAGCCCACCCTGAGTGGGGGTGGTGTTAGTGGTAGGCATCCATCCCCCTATGGGTGGGGATGGCAGTAGTGACAGGCATCCAGCCCCCCATGAGTGGGGATGGTAGTAATGGCAGCCATCCAGCCCCCCATGAGTGGGGATGGCAGTAGTGGAAGGCATCCAGCACCCCATGAGTGGGGATGGTAGTAGTGGTAGGCATCCAGCCCCCCATGAGTGGGGATGGTAGCAGTGGCAGCCATCCAGCCCCCGATGAGTGGGGATGGCAGTAGTGGTAGGCATCCAGCCCCCCATGAGTGGGGATGGTAGTAGTGGTAGGCATCCAGCCCACCCTGAGTGGGGGTGGTAGTAGTGGCAGCCATCCAGCCCCCCCATGAGTGGGGATGGTAGTAGTGGTAGGCATCCAGCCCACCCTGAGTGGGGGTGGTGTTAGTGGTAGGCATCCATTCCCCTATGGGTGGGGATGGCAGTAGTGACAGGCATCCAGCCCCCAATGAGTGGGGATGGTAGTAGTGGCAGCCATCCAGCCCCCCCATGAGTGGGGATGGTAGTAGTGGTAGGCATCCAGCCCCCCATGAGTGGGGATGGTAGTAGTGGCAGCCATCCAGCCCCCCATGAGTGGGGATGGTAGTAGTGGCAGCCATCCAGCCCCCCATGAGTGGGGATGGTAGTAGTGGCAGCCATACAGCCCCCCATGAGTGGGGATGGTAGTAGTGGTAGGCATCCAGCCCCCCATAAGTGGGGATGGTAGTAGTGGCAGCCATCCAGCCCCCCATGAGTGGGGATGGCAGTAGTGACAGGCATCCAGCCCCCCATGAGTGGGGATGGTAGTAGTGGTAGCCATCCAGCCCCCCATGAGTGGGGATGGTAGTAGTGGCAGCCATCCAGCCCCCCATGAGTGGGGATGGTAGTAGTGGTAGGCATCCAGCCCCCCATGAGTGGGGATGGTAGTAGTGGTAGGCATCCAGCCCCCCATGAGTGGGGATGGTAGTAGTGACAGGCATCCAGCACACCCTGAGTAGGGGTGGTGTTGGTGGTAGGCATCCAGCCCCCTATGGGTGGTGATGGCAGTAGTGACAGGCATCCAGCCCACCCTGAGTGGGGATGGTAGTAGTGACAGCCATCCAGCCCCCTATGGGTGGGGATGGTAGTAGTGGTAGGCATCCAGCCCACCCTGAGTGGGGGTGGTGTTAGTGGTAGGCATCCATCCCCCTATGGGTGGGGATGGCAGTAGTGACAGGCATCCAGCCCCCCATGAGTGGGGATGGTAGTAGTGACAGCCATCCAGCCCCCCATGAGTGGGGATGGCATTAGTGGCAGGCATCCAGCACCCCATGAGTGGGGATGGTAGTAGTGGTAGGCATCCAGCCCCCCATGAGTGGGGATGGTAGTAGTGGTAGGCATCAAGCCCCCCATGAGTGGGGATGGTAGTAGTGGCAGCCATCCAGCCCCACATGAGTGGGGATGGTAGTAGTGGTAGGCATCCAGCCCCCATGAGTGGGGATGGTAGTAGTGTTAGGCATCCAGACCCCCATGAGTGGGGATGGTAGTAGTGGTAGCCATCCAGCCCCCCATGAGTGGGGATGGCAGTAGTGACAGGCATCCAGCCCCCATGAGTGGGGATGGTAGTAGTGGTAGGCATCCAGCCCCCATGAGTGGGGATGGTAGTAGTGGTAGGCATCCAGCCCACCCTGAGTGGGGTGGTGTTAGTGATAGGCATCCATCCCCCTATGGGTGGGGATGGCAGAAGTGACAGGCATCCAGCCCCCCATGAGTGGGGATGGTAGTAGTGGCAGCCATCCAGCCCCCATGAGTGGGGATGGCAGTAGTGGCAGGCATCCAGCACCCCATGAGTGGGGATGGTAGTAGTGGTAGGCATCCAGCCCCCATGAGTGGGGATGGTAGTAGTGGCAGCCATCCAGCCCCCCATGAGTGGGGATGGTAGTAGTGACAGCCATCCAGCCCCCCATGAGTGGGGATGGTAGTAGTGGTAGGCATCCAGCCCCCCATGAGTGGGGATGGTAGTAGTGTTAGGCATCCAGCCCCCCATGAGTGGGGATGGTAGTAGTGACAGGTATCCAGCCCACCCTGAGTAGGGGTGGTGTTGGTGGTAGGCATCCAGCCCTCTATGGGTGGGGATGGCAGTAGTGACAGGCATCCAGCCCACCCTGAGTGGGGATGGTAGTAGTGACAGCCATCCAGCCCCCTATGGGTGGGGATGGTAGTAGTGGTAGGCATCCAGCCCACCCTGAGTGGGGGTGGTGTTAGTGGTAGGCATCCATCCCCCTATGGGTGGGGATGGCAGTAGTGACAGGCATCCAGCCCCCCATGAGTGGGGATGGCAGTAGTGGCAGGCATCCAACACCCCATGAGTGGGGATGGTAGTAGTGGTAGGCATCCAGCCCCCCATGAGTGGGGATGGTAGTAGTGGCAGCCATCCAGCCCCCCATGAGTGGGGATGGTAGTAGTGGTAGGCATCCAGCCCCCCATGAGTGGGGATGGTAGTAGTGGCAGCCATCCAGCCCCCCATGAGTGGGGATGGCAGTAGTGACAGGCATCCAGCCCCCCATGAGTGGGGATGGTAGTAGTGACAGGCATCCAGCCCCCCATGAGTGGGGATGGTAGTAGTGGCAGCCATTCAGCCCCCCATGAGTGGGGATGGTAGTAGTGGTAGGCATCCAGCCCCCCATGAGTGGGGATGGTAGTAGTGACATGCATCCAGCCCACCCTGAGTAGGGGTGGTGGTGGTGGCAGGCATCTAGCCACCCATGAGTAGGGGTGGTTGTAGGGTGGTGTTGGTGGTAGGCATCCATCCCCCTATGGGTGTGTATGGCATTGGTGTTGGGCATCCCACCCCTATGGTTCTGCTGTTGCTTGTGTACGTCATTTGTGCATCCCTATGTGTGTGTGACATATTTCGGGTACGTGTCGTTTGTTTGTGTTGTGGGTGTTTGACTTACCGTCTGCGCCGTACGCGTCCGTACCGGTCCCGCTAATAGATGTAGAGTATTGGTAGGAACTGCGCAATGGGATTCATGGTTGGGTCGTCTCGTTCGGGTTTCTCGTGGCTTCGACTCGTACTGCCGCTGGCTTGTTCGCCTCGTCGCCGTGGTTCGCCTTGTGGCGCGAATCGGAGCTTATGTGCAGCTCTCCCGGATGCTCAAACGTGCCGGACGTAGCGACGAGTTCGGCGCGTACGGAAGACGCATCGTACTAGTCCGGCCGAAAGGTGCTGTGTATTTGGTTCCGTGCGACTCGATTCGCCGTTTACGGATCCGGCTCGGTCGGGGAACAGGAGCTGGAATGGTTAAGTACGGCTCGCTCGGAATCTGGGCTGTTATGCGCATCGTACTTGTTCGTTCGGTTGAGTGTTCGAGTCGGTCGGAAAACACGCTTTCAGCTGGTATTTTTCCGGCCAAATACTGTTAGTTGCGCTTCCGGCCGACATCGAAATCGACCCCTGTGTGTTTCATAATATTTATTATTATAATTTTACAATGCCCAAAAAAATTATAATACATTTAAACAAATAAGATACAAATTGTAGTATTTTAATTACACATGATAGTAATTTTTATATCACGTAATAACATTTTAAAAATTAAATTGCATTTATTTATATATTTAAAGCTGCCATATTTGTTTGGGGCTTGTATTTTATAACCGCTCGCGGTTGTTTTGGATTATTTCGAAGGGGAGAAGGTCGCGGTTGGGAGCTGCTTCACGTCGAGCAAGGTAAGATTACTTTTCTTTATTAAAACTACATTTTTAATTACATTTGAAGGTAGTTAAGTTGTAGTTAGTGTGTGTACAGTTAGGTTTTAGAAGTTATGGCGTTTTTTATGCATACGTTAGGTTTTGACGATTTATGTATCGTTAGTTTTTGAGGCCTAGTTTAGAAAATTTAAAGTATGGTAGGATATGTCTTATTATCCTGTGTATAATGTTTGTAATACTGTTATATTGTATATTATGTGTATATTTGTGTGGGTGGGAATGTTTGTGTGTCTTTTTACAGGTTTTATTCGAAAGAAGTTGCCGTTTCGGAAGATTGCGTTTTTAATTAAGGAAGTGTACATTAGTTTTAGTAACTAATAATTATTTTACACTTCCCTAATTTTTCGGCTTTTCATGGAGCGTTTTCTTTTTTTTTAAACTTTTTCGGATTTTTTATGGTTTCTGGATTGTGGATTTACGGACCGAGGATTACTTTTTGGAACAGTTGGATTTTTTCATTTTTTGGGGGGAAATTTTTAATCTATTTGGATTATGAGCTACCTGCATTGTTTTGCAAGATATGGGATTTTCTGTCTACAGCTACGGAAACAGTAAGTTATTTTAATTATTTATTGTGGGAGGGAAATATTATGAAATTCACTATTGTTGTTTATTTTTTCAAATATCTAATTAATGTGTCTATATATATTTATTTATTAATAAAAATATATTAGACAAATTAGTTAAGTGAAAAAATAAAATTGTTTTGCATGCATTTTAATATTTTAAACAGAAAAGTATTATACATTTTACACTGCTTTGAGAGTTTAGAGTAGGCTTTTGGCAATTATTGCTAAGTATTCTAGGCCTCTTGTTGTAGGGTATAGTTTGACTTGTTGTTGTAGGTATTCAAACATTTGTTTAGTTTGTTTGGATAGTTTAGGCCTGATTTGTGTAACAGATTGCTTCATTCTTAGCTGTTTGTAGCTCTGTTCTTTTTGGAGGGAGAGTAGGAGTTTGTGTAGTGTAGGTGTACCTCGTCCTGTTGATGCTTGGAAGGCATTATGCCAACCTTCAACAGCATTGTTCGTTTTTGCCTCTTGGATTAGTGTGCTTAGGTAGACATTCCACCATGGAATTTGGTATTTTGGTTGTCTCCTATGGCCTGATCTATGGAGTCTTCCCACCCAGGTATCTTCAAAATAGTCTAGGAGGGGACTTAATTTTTGTTTGTGTTGCTGGTAGTAACAACTTTCTAGTAAAAGGTTGTAATGTTCGGCTACGTCAGTTACTGGGACGTAGGCCAGTGCAATAAGTTTTTTTATTTGGTATGCGAATGAACTGTTTGTTGCATACTCTATACTTGGAGCCCGATTCCGATCTCGCTTGTAAAGCCCTCCGTCCGACTCGGATCCGTAGGGCTTTACGAGCGAATCGTGCACCTGTAGTCCGAGCGAGTGAGTATGATGCATTCACATGCTGACAGACTCGGTTCGCTCGGACTCCCATTGAACTCTATGGGAGCCTGTGTACTGGACGCGTACACAGGCTCCCATCGTGAAAATGGGTGGGTGGGGAAAAGCGTACACCCTGTTGCGGGCATCCCATGGTGCCCGCCACACTGTGGATGCATGGGAAGGGGGGACCCATGGGTACCCCCAGGGGTCTGAATTTGAGGGCTCCAGGTGGTGGGGGGCCGGCTACGGGCCCCAAAAGCACGAATCCAGCAGCTTTTTCGATCCGGACATACCGGATCGTGAAGGCTGTCTGAATCGTGCATCATACTTGCTCGCTTGGAAACAGACTCCAAAGAACTGTACGAAACGTCTGCGTAAGAGTCGTATGGACAGGATCGGGTTGGGAAACGATTCGGTCGGCGCGTATGCGAACTTTGCATCGTACTTGGTCGTTCGGACCTGTGTACGATTCGGACGGGAAAAAGGGCTACGAATCGGATCCGTAAAAGCCAAATCCAATTCGCAGGCCTTCTGAGCGAGATCGGAATCGGGCCCTTAGTGTTGATTTTTGAAGGTGTCTCCATAGACACTGATTTAAATGATAGTAACATCCCTGAATTGATGTGTGTGGGTAGGATTTTAGAATTGCAGTTATCATTGCCTGCTCAAAATCTATTATTATTTTCTGTGGAAAATAATTATTTGTTTCTTGTTTAATTTTAGTTAGTATTTCCATATATGTGGAGTTTTGTTTATTGGGTAGCAAGGCGTAGATAAAGGGGATGTTGGTGTTCTGATATAGATCATGGACAGTGTATAATTGGTAGAATGGTTTGGGACAGATTTTAAAAGTCCCGTCCATCATCCATGTTTCTGATTGTTGAAGCCTTATTAAATTGTTTGCTGTAGCAAACATCATTATTCTTTTCTCTTTGCATTTGTTGTCATAGAGAACAAAGGGTTCTTCATTATGAGTTATAGATAGTTCTGGGGGAATTACCACCTCTTCAAAAGTTTTTGGAGTAGGTGTGGTAGTTGTGGATTATTTGGTGCGAGCTATAGTTCTTTTTAATGAAGAAATAGAGGGCATTTGCCCAGTAGCATGTTTAGGTACTCTAGGCAGCATTTCTTTCAGTATTTGACTGGTAGGTTTCTGTGAGCTAGTGCTAGCTTCTCTAATGTCATCAAGGGCATTCCTAACGTCTATTTCAGTAACATTTAGAGGGTGGTTATGCTCCCTGTATACAAAACAGTTGTTTCTCGAGTTGTTACCCGACCATAACATTTATTTGAATAGTACTTGCTACATTTCCAATTGACTTTTAGTCCACTTTGCTTTTCCTGGGTATAGACATACCCCATGTAACATAGCAAACATTTTCCTTTTTGGGATGTTATAAATTGGGCGCCTTCTGTCATTGTGATGTGGTAAATTCTACAACAAATATATATTAACATTATTAAAATGAATATAATACATGTTTATGTCTTAATAAATACACATTCTTATAAATATACTTACAATGTTGGTTTTGAGATGCTTTTAAATGGAGATGTTCTTTCTTTCTTTGTTGAATCCTGTTAAGTTGTTGATTTTTCTGTAGGAAGAGTAAAACATATTTACTTATTTGGTTAAATTTGTACATGGGGTGGGGTGGATGTTTGGGATGGAGTTGGGGTTAAGTTTGGTGTTTTACATATTTTTAAAAGGCGTTTTGCTCAATACTTACTTTATTAGTAAGATGGTTTTAGGAGGTGATCTGTTATTTTTTTGATTATTTGAGAATTATCTGTAGAGGAGACAAATAGAAAAAAGATATATATTAATTATTTGATTATGATAAATATTTGTTTATGAAGATTAGCATTACTGTTATTTTATAGATGATAATTTACTTACTTTTTGAAGAATGAACTAGCTTTTTCTTTGATGAAGTCTTGCTTCTGGTAGAAATCCGGCAGAGTTTTGGCTTCCTTATTGTTTTTGGTTTAAGGTGTAAAATAAGAATACGTTTTACTTCTTTATATAGTGTTTGTTTAATTGTTTGGTTACCCTCATTGGTTCATTTTAAAATTCTGTGTTTTTATTGGTTAATATTTATTGTTTTAATTGTTTTGGTAGTTGTTTCCTATATATGGAAAACGCTTATTAACAGTCCTTTTTGTTGTTTTTTCTTTTACTTGTTGAATTATTTAAATGTGTATTATATTATATGTGATGTTAAAAAATGTGTGTACACAATGTAAGTATAAAATTTAAATTGTTATTAATAGTGTATTTATTATTTAATGTTTTAAGATATGCTTTACTATTTTATAAAAATGTGTATTTGCTTGTATTTTATATGCAGTGTATGTTTATTTAACTACATTTATGGTGTTTAAATTTGTGTGTTTTATCTATTTTTGAGTTGTCGATATTTTAACAAAAACGATAATATTGCTGTCTATTTTATTGTAATCGATATTTTTGACATGTATATTTTTAAAGGCAGTTCGATATTTTAGATAACAATAATTATGTGTTCGATATAACTGTTCTCAATGATTTTGAATGAAGGATATTTTGGGGTCGATAGTGTATTTTTTTTAATTAAGTATAGGGTATCGATATTAGTGTCGTCGATACTTTTGTGTCGATAAAAACGTAGGTCGATATTGTGTCTGTCGATATTATGTCAGTGATTCCCTTTGCAGCACAGACTCGCCAGCACGCTGTAGGTTTTTACATCTAGGAGGCCAACACCCAGCTATCAGATAGTTGAGCAGCGGTGCCTCCAGTTTTACCGTTGCTGTTCCCAGCCATCATCTTGCTTCTCTGTTCGTGGGCGCACCGCATCATGCGACTCAGCAGTTCTCCGTCGCTTGCCACTGTTAGTGCCGCGTTCTTTGTCACTCTGTGCCTCTTTTCCACTGTAGTGCCCTAGGGCCTCTGATGTTTGCCCATAATGCGGATTCCTGGCGGATTACGAGATCCGGTCGGCAGAGCTGCACTAAAGTGCAGCCATCTTGCCCTGGGCTCCCTGGTGCCCCACCTAATTATTATATTTTTTAACTAGTTTAAATAATTTAACATTCTTTTCTATGGGGTTTTATTTTAAGTCCCTACTGCCATTTTCTATAGGATGGTGTTACATGCCCCGTAGCTGGCCATATGTGGTCCTCGATTTACTCTAACTCATCCTTTCTTCTTACCTCTCCCATAACCCCTGCCATTTTGTAGTAAGTATTCCCCATATTCCAGCCACTCCCTTATGTCCCTCCCACATTAACTAGTAAAACGTATACTTACATGTGGGGAGGCTCCTCAGTCAGGGCAGCTTTGCAACAAAAAAAAAGGCTAAAACCTCCACACTTGGGTTTGTGAATATAATTTTGTAGTACGTTAGTACTACGCCACAGATCTAGGTGGGAACGGACTGATGGGGAAGAGTACACCACAGACTTTCTCTAAGATCAGACAAGCAACATGGCTGTCACACATAGATCCTCACTATGTATAGCCACATAGAATGTGCGCAGCCTTAATGATATCAGAAATGATATCAGACACATGCTTACCACTCACATCATAAGGTTGGGACAGCCATGTTGCAGGAGACACAGCTATAAGAGGAAGAGGTGCAGAAAGTAGGGAAAAAATGGTGTTCTCCTCCACATATTCTTCCTATGCCAGAGCTATATGGGTAGCGCCTGGGGTCCCCTTCAAACATAAACAATCTGCAGCAGATATGGAAATTCACTACATAATGATTAATGGCCTACTGGATAGGGTGGAGTTTTGCTTGCTTAACTCATACGCTCCCAACATTGATGACAAATAGTTTTTCCCTACACTGTTGCGCGCATTACTCCCATAAACTGACCTCCCATTGATATGTGCTGGGGATTTTAATTGTATATTGGATGGTGACTTAGATAGACAAACCCCCAAATACTGCACTAAGCCTATAATGACAGTGGCACTGTTGGAGACCATGGAGCAGCTGGACTGTGTTGACATTTGGCGTACACTACACCCAGGCAATACTCATGCTAGTCCCTCACGCACAATGCAGTCGGTAGGACCGCATCCTAGTGACCAGACAATTTAACCCCTGATTCCAAGCGGCCTGCTACCGTAAGAAGTTTCTATCTGACCATTCCCCGCTGGCTGTTGGCTATGAGACGTTCGGACCCCGAGTGCACAGATCAACTTGGCACCAGCACCTGGAAGCCCTCACAGTCTAAGGGGCCGATTCCAATTTGGGCCGGAAAACGTACCGACCGACTCGGTACGGGAATATAGTCCGACCGACACGTACCGGCACCGTCCGACCCGGGTAGTACGATGAAATGCATGTGAATCACGACCGACTCGTACGGAACACAAATCGAACGACCAACCCGGACGGAAACAAGCTATCCGGCCGGGAAACCACGCGAATCGAACCGACCGACACGTACCAGGAATGAACCCGAACGAAACGTACCCGCGAACTCCGACCCGCGCAGTACGATGCAATGCGTGTAAAACCAGACCGACTCGCACGGAGCTCAAGCCGTACGACCGACACGCATACAAAAGCCAGCCGAAAAAACACAAAACTCCGCGACCGACGCGTACGCCGCACATGAAACCTAGCTGAAACACAGCGTGAACGAGTCGGAGAAGATCGCACAAGACAACTGCAGCGTCCTACTCGGTCAGAAGAACGTCTCCTACATGCACACAAAAATACAAAGGAAAAAATACAAAAAAAGGGCCAAACAAGCAATTACAAAGCCAATAAATACAGAGGGAAAAAAAATGGAACAAGGACACACCCCCAACTCCACCTACATAAAGGCCACAAATCCCTACCATGATCCTTTGCAAATTCCACTGACCTGCCAGCACAGAACACCATCAGACAGCAACCACAGACACACTCACAACTCATCCATCACACAAGCCACACACCATTAGCACCTCAACAAATAGCACCCTCACACACACACCCAGCAAAACCTACACTCACACACCCTCACTTGCACACACACACACACACACATCAATCACCACCACCACCCATCACCATGCCCCCAAAGAAGAATCATAAGTTCCTAGATAGTGAATTAGAAGTCCTGGTAGACGAGATTCTCAGGGTAGAGCCACAGTTGTTTGGCACATTGGTCCAACAGACCCCCATGGCGCAGAAAACCAAGATGTGGGAGAGGATCGTCGACAGGGTCAACGCACAATCACCATGTTTGCGCACAAAGGAAGACATCCAGAACCGGTGGTATGATGTGCGCAGGAGGGTCAGGGACCTACTGAAGAAGGATTACCTCCTGAGCCAGCACACCGGCAGTGGCCCTCCTGCCAAACCAGTATACCTCAGGCCCTGGGAGGAGAAGGTGCGGGCCATCCTACCACCAGTGAGTGTATATGGACTAACAAACATCCCAGAGCCTGGTGAGTACACAACTAATATACACAATATGGTGTGACAATACACACACATCACTGTCAAGGGGATAGTCAAACCATGCACCCTTAGCAAATCCACAGCAACCAAAAGATAATCATCCCAAGATGTGAATGCTAGTCAGACAAACACAATAGCTGCCATATCATAGTGACATGTACAAACCTAACAACAAATACAGCAAGGCAGTGGCACAAATCTAACCAACAAACAGTCAGATATTTTGCCACCACTAGAACACCACCTCACAGGGAAGCTCACTGAAAGGAAGGAATTCTGTGTATGCTGGTGAAGTCAGTGTAGCCAATAGCATGATGGGAGTTGTAGTCACAGATATTGGTCACCCTCACAATTGGCCCATCAACACCACTCTGAACCATGCTCACATCACAGGGAGTGGAAAACAACTGACAAGATGGCTGACACTGGGTACTGCTGTGGGGAGCACAAGGCCCTGCTGGCAACTGTGCACCAACCAACAGCAGGACACCACTGCCTGACATCCTGAAAGCCAACTTGCACTCCCTGCAATGGAAGCACGTTCCATGGTGGGATATCTGGCTGGGTGGGAAGGAGGACTCACAGCACTGACCATAGTTACAAGCAGCTCTCCTCACACACCCCTCAACACTAACTGCACATAACCCACCTGGGAGAATGCAATGCCTCACACTCTAATTGAAGATCCCACAAAGAGCCACCACCCTGGGTTATGCTGTGTGAAGCACAGAGACACTCTTGGGACTTGTAGCCAAACAACTGCCAGGACAACGCTGTCAGCCATCCTGTCAGCACAGGCACACTACCCCACAGGGAAGCAGAGTCAAAAGGAAGGAAGAATGGGCATGCTGGGAAGGGGGTGTAGGCAATAGAATGATGGGAGTGGTAGTCACAGCTCAACATCCCCCACCCACATGGCCCAGCAAGCTCAGCACTGAAGCATGCACACCTCACAGGCAGTGAAAAGCCACTTCAAAGATGTCTGACACTGGACCTCAGCTGTGGGGAGCACAAGGCCCTGCTGGGAACTGGGCACCAACAAACAACAGGACCACACTGTCAGCCATCTTGCCATTGCTGTCACACTCACACACAGTGAAGTCCACTCAAAAGGAAGGAAGTATGGGCATGCTGGGAAGGGGGTGTAGGCAATAGCATGATGGGAGTTGTAGGCACAGATATTGCTCACCCTCACAATTGGCCCATCAACACCACTATGAGCCATGCTCACATCACAGGGAGTGGAAAACAACTGACAAGATGGCTGAAACTGGGTACTGCTGTGGGGAGCACAAGGCCCTGCTGTGAACTGTGCACCAACAAAGAACAGGACCACACTGTCAGCCATCTTGCCATTGCTGACACACTCACACACAGTGAAGTCCACTCAAAAGGAAGGAAGTATGGGCATGCTGGGAAGGGGGTGTAGGCAATAGCATGATGGGAGTTGGAGTCACAGATATTGGTTACCCTCACAATTGGCCCATCAACACCACTCTGAGCCATGCTCACATCACAGGGAGTGGAAAACAACTGACAAGATGGCTGACACTGGGTACTGCTGTGGGGAGCACAAGGCCCTGCTGGGAACTGTGCACCAACCAACAGCAGGACACCACTGCCTGACATCCTGAAAGCCAACTTGCACTCCCTGCAATGGAAGCATGTTCCATGGTGGGATGTCTGGCTGGGTGGGAAGGAGGACTCACAGCACTGACCATAGTTACAAGCAGCTCTCCTCACACCCCCCCTCAACACTAACTGCACATAACCCACCTGGGAGAATGCAATGCCTCACACTCTAATTGAAGATCCCACAAAGAGCCACCACCCTGGGTTATGCTGTGTGAAGCACAGAGACACTCTTGGGACTTGTAGCCAAACAACTGCCAGGACAACACTGTCAGCCATCCTGTCAGCACAGGCACACTACCCCACAGGGAAGCAGAGTCAAAAGGAAGGAAGAATGGGCATGCTGGGAAGGGGGGTGTAGGCAATAGCATGATGGGAGTGGTAGTCACAGCTCAACATCCCCCACCCACATGGCCCAGCAAGCTTACACTGAAGCATGCACACCTCACAGCCAGTGAAAAGCCACTTCAAAGATGTCTGACAATGGTGCTCTGTCGTGGGGAGTACCAGGCCCTGCTGGGACCTGTGCACCAACCAACAGCAGGACACCACTGAATGACATCCTGAGAGTCAACCTGAACACACTGCAAGGGTGGCATGCTTCATGGTGGGATAA
This sequence comes from Calotriton arnoldi, assembly GCA_963921515.1. NCBI lineage: Eukaryota > Metazoa > Chordata > Amphibia > Caudata > Salamandridae > Calotriton > Calotriton arnoldi. Next base: position 695,208 of record CAWUFW010002558.1, on the reverse strand, counting down.
CTGGGCTGGGTGCAGAAGGAGGGCAGGATGTCCCCCAAATCCAACCAATGCTGGCCATGCACACACCTCAACATTCACATTGAAATGCCTCAGGTTTGCAGGACAATGAGCTACACCAATATCAACCTCTTACTGTGACAACTTAGGACAATGCAATGTACAGGCCCGCATCCAGAGGTACAGTCACAACTCTCAGGTATGTGAACCATTGATGCCTGTAGAAACATAACATACATTGTGTGTCTCTTCCAAAAACAGGTGATGATAGGGACACAGCAGCAGGCGAGGAGGAGTCCCTGTCCCAGGCTCCGGGGTACACTGAGCCCACTGGTGTGGAACAGCCTCTGCCCTCCTCGGATGGCGAAGACCTACCTGGCCCCTCCAGCGTGAGTCATCATGCAGCACCAGCAGGACCAACATCTGCACCCCCTGCACCCACTGCTCCAACTGCCAACACACAGACCACCCCCGCCGACTCGGACAGACCAAGGAACACCAATGACAACAGCACAGGGACCCTGGCCCAATGTCGAGCTACGGACAACGACCCCAGTAACAACCCCCAAGGGGGCCTAGGGTCACCTGGGTGTGCCACCGCAGGTCCCGCACGTGTCGCCAGGGGTGGTGGGAGGGGTGGTAGACGTAGGTCGCTGTTTGCAGAGGGGTCTGGACTGCATGATGACCCACAACTGGCACGCATTGCTGAGGCGTACCAGAATAGCACCGGAGAGGTCAGCCAGGTAGTGGGGATCCTCAAGGTCATTCAACAGCAGCAGGCTGCCCATCATGCCCGCTTGGACTCCCACATGTCCCGTGTGGGGACACACATGTCTCGCATGGAGTCCAAGTGGGACACATGGCAAGAACTGACAGCGGTGCATAGGGACATATTCACATGGCTCCGCCAGAATAGCACCAACATGGCCACACCTCCCTGTGTGGCCACAACATCTGGTGCTGCAACAACTGCAACTGCCACAGGGAGGGAGGAGGAGGACTCTGGCAGAGAGTCCCCTGCACCGCAGCAGCCTGCACGTGAGGGCCCCCCCCCAAAGAAGAGGGGTCGTCCGAGGAAGGAAAACTGAGAGGTTGATGGCCATGTACATCCCCCAGGAAGCCAACAACCTGTTGTGGAAAGTCTCCTTTGTGTGCAAACTGTTCACCCTGTAGAATGCAACACAACTCTCCCACATGACATGGGGAGTTTAAGTTGGACTAATGTATCAGATGACTGTGGACTTCACTCAGGACATTTCTGCTACCAAGACTTGCAACTCATCTGGGAACTTCGGAGCACAATCCCAATGTACAGCACCCACCATCCTATGCACTATACTCACACATGTCTGTAAATAAAATCACTACTACACCATACTTGCCTCTGTTGTGATTCCAACGTGGTTACTGTCATGGGGATGATGATCTGCTCAATTACACTGTGTATGCTAACTGCTACAGCAAGTACAACACCGTCATGTGAGTCATGGTGACGTGACACATATGAGGGAGACACACCACTAGGGCTACACAACACAGAGACACCAGGGCCATCGGACTCTTCGCCTACACTCGTGTTGCCAGGAAATACTGTGGAATGCACAGACCCCACACCTATTCAGAGTCTGTGTCAACTAGCCCACAGGTGCAGTAAGCAAATGTCAGTCAGATGTGTGACCACAGACAACGCACATCCCAAAGTGAAGCACTGGTTCATTACACATTTGCAACATGTTGTTTCCACTACAAATGCAAGGTAATCCCACGTGGCAGTGGCCACAAAGTCTAAAAGTGCAGAAGATAGAAAGTCCAGGGGTGTGTGGCACATCACCTGCACGGAAACGACTGCTGCCACCCTGAAAGCTGAATCATGGAGTCGGGGATCCAAGTTGAGCAAACAACTCTGTAAGCACCCTGTGAAGGACAGACATGAGACACAGTCAAAACCACTGAAGAACAGCACAGAACTGCAATACTCATTCCCAATACATGTCACAAGATAACTACACAAAACCAAGTTAGCATGTCAACACTGTTGGGCAGTACAGACTACCTGCAAGGACACATCGCTGCAAGCATCCAGTCAAGTAGCACATGGCCACACTCAAACAGCACCAGAGCACCACCCACACATATCATGCAAACTCAAATCATTGACATGACAACTCTCTGGATACTCACATTCAGCTGAAGAAGTTGGTGATGAGCTGTGTGCGGACATCACCATCATCATCACTGGCATTGTGGCCCAGGCCAGGATCCTCCACAGGTGGCGGACGTTGGTCATCGTCATCCAGGATGAGAGGCAACTCCTTCCGCACTGCCAGGTTGTGTAGCATGCAGCAGACAATGACAATCTTGCACACCTTTGCTGGGGCATATGGGAGGGCCCCTCCTGTCTTGTCCAGGCAGCGGAAGCGGCTCTTCAGGAGACCAAATGTCCGCTCGATCACTCTCCTGGTCCGACCATGTGCCTCATTGTAGCGCATCTGGGCTGGTGTCACAGGGTTCCTGAGGGGTGTCACCAACCACGGCATGTTGGGGTATCCGGAGTCACCTACAGACAGTCAATTGCACATTAGCTGAGTTGGAAAAGTGGGCGGAATACAACATAGCAGAACACACACAATGGTACAAAGTCAGTACACACCGACAAGCCAGGCACGCTGGTTCGGCATCTGTGACATCATCCTCGGGATGCGACTACTCCTCATCACGTAGGCATCGTGTGCAGAACCGGGGAAACGGGCACACACATGTGTGATGGTCATATCTGCAAGACATACCACCAGAGCATTGATCGAATGGTAATGTTTACGGTTCCGGTATGCCTGCTCATGTGCCTGTGGTGGTACCAAAGCCACATGTGTCCCATCAATGGAGCCAATGACATGTGGCATCCTCCCCAGGGCATAGAAGTCACTCTTGACGTCAGTGAGTTGTTGACGTGTAGGGAAATAGATGTACTGGTTCAGGCATCTCAACATTGCCTCCAAAACAGCGCGTAGCACACGGCTGAACATAGTCTGTGACATCCCACCAGCAGTCGCCACAGTGTGTTGAAAGGTACCGGTGGCAAAGAAGTGTAGGGCTACAATCACCTTCACCTTGGGGGTCAGCGCTGTAGGGTATGGCCGGCCAGGTTGCAAATGTGGGGCCAGGCGCACTGCCAAATCCTCAATCAGCTGCCTGGTGAAGCGGTACCGTCGGATGCTGTCACGTTCCACCATCGTTGCCAGGTCAGGGAATGGTCTATGGACAGCTGGAGCCCTGCAGTGCATAGGTGAAGAAAGAAAGATTGTCAGTCACCTCACATATGTGCCATTCACCATACTCAATTTCACATGATACATCATTACGAAACACAAGTACTTGATGTGTGTGCCGTTCTGTTCGGACATATATGGCACCTACATGGACATCATCTAACATCTCAGTTCAACATGTGTTGACAACAGGTTCCAGGGTGTGCTATGGGAAACCATTAGGCTGTGTCACAGCACCCCTTTACTGCTGTCACGTTCCACACACACCACAGTGACATGTCTGGACAGATGCGCCACAGGCATCACAGCTCATTGGCAGGTAGATTCCCAGGGACTCTGTCTTGCCACATGAACACTGGCAGGACATGGCGTATCATGTACACGGCAGATAAACAAACATGACTCCCACAGGTAGTGGCCCCTGTTGCCTCCGCAGGACAGACATGGACGTCTGTGACACACACACGCACAACATCAAAGTCCATGCACAAACAACGTGGATGTGGAGACTGTCTCCCATTGTGCACATGGAATCAGAGACATTGGAAACACAACATGCACACAGACTGTGGAGGGCCATCACTATTGGGGCAATGGGTCACCCTGTGACGTACATGCCTTCCCACATGTGAGCCTGGGGGTATGTGACATGTCATACACATACACAACCTGGAAATGTGACCATGCCACAAGCTCCAAAATGAACAGTTGCACATCACAGTGGTCATGTGCACTACACACAAAGAACCCTGTCCCCATGAACACGTGCACAGCCTGGGTGTGGCTGCCCCCAAGTGCCACCCCAAAAACCACATGTTTACCCCCATACACAGAAAAGGTAATGCAGCCTTACATGCCTTAGATACAGTGTGGACTGGGTGTGGTGTTGTAGGTATGCCCCTGAGTCACTGGCAAGTATATGTGGCTGGCATACGTTCACCAGTGACAAGCATGGTGACATATGCGTGTGACCTGTACAGGGACGCGTTGTACAGCAATGGACCGATCTGTGTGCCCGCACGGCCCATTGCATCTGTTGTGAGCGGGTACGCGTTGTACAGCAATGGAACGATCGGTGTGCCCGCACGGCCCATTGCATCTGTTGTGAGCGGGTACGCGTTGTATCCCGGAATACGCGTTGTACAGCAATGGACCGATCGGTGTGCCCGCACGGCCCATTGCATCTGTTGTGAGCGGGTACGCGTTGTATACCGGAATACGCGTTGTACAGCAATGGACCGATCGGTGTGCCCGCACGGCCCATTGCATCTGTTGTGAGCGGGTACGCGTTGTACAGCAATGGACCGATCGGTGTGCCCGCACGGCCCATTGCATCTGTTGTGAGCGGGTACGCGTTGTACAGCAATGGACTGATCGGTGTGCCCGCACGGCCCATTGCATCTGTTGTGAGCGGGTACGCGTTGTACAGCAATGGACCGATTAGTGTGCCCGCACGGCCCATTGCATCTGTTGTGAGCGGGTACGCGTTATACAGCAATGGACCGATCGGTGCGCACGCATTGGCTGGGGCCTGGCATGGCAACGGACGCGTTTTCGAAGCCTCAACGAGTCTGATGCAGTGAATTCAGTTGGCCAGCCACAACAATGTTGCTAATTCATGGGTGTCATGGAGTTTAAATTTTGAAGGATGCTGTGGGCGTGTATTAGTGGTGCAATTCCATGTATTGGCCAGATTCAGAAGATGCAAACGACTTGGACCTATCACTTTGGACACATGGGACAGTATCTGCCTCTGCAGCACACATATAATGCTGGCTGTTCCCCTGAGGGCCCACTTGCCTGCACTACATGCTCCAGGACGACATCTGCCACCAACACTGCTGCTGTCTCTGCATCCTCTGGCTACTGCAATGGCACGTACTGTGGATAGAGCCCCAGCCTTCAGCACTGAGGAGAACCAGGTCCTGCTGGACAGCCTCCTTCCACAGTACAGCAAGCTGTATGGGAAACTAGGGGAGCAGGTGAGTGTGCTGTCCACTGCCTTACTAATTGTGCATGTTGTCTGACTAGCAAGACTTACAGTGTGCACACCACTGGCTAGCATGCTCACTGAGTAGTTCTCACCCCCCAAAGTGTGTAGTCACATGCACTGAACAGGTACAGTGCAGTAACAGTGCATTCCAACAAGGTTTACTTCCCATGCAATGATACCATGTAGTAACTGCTGGCAAACTGTTCATAGCCATCGTTGCACTGCCTGTGTACATCATATGCCCCTGTGATTGAGACATGTATATCCAACTGTGTGATTCACGTATATGTTGCATGTGTAGTAATGGCCTTTTCACTTTGTCATCCTCACAAGTTGATGCCCACCAGAAGCAGGAAATCTGGCTGACCATCGCCCGGGCAGTAAGATCCGTGGGGGTCTACAAGAGTCGGATCTGCAACTGCCAGAAGAGGTGGCAGGACCTTCGTGGCTGGACCCGGAGGATCGCAAGGGTCCAGCTGAAGCTGTCGCCTCCTCGCAGGAGGGGCGGACACCGGATCCTGACCCCCCACATGCTCCGGATCCTGGCGGTGGTCTTCCCTGACCTGGATGGGCAGCTGAAGGCCAGACAGCAGCAAGGAGGGGGTGAGTCCACTGTGAACTTTGTCCGACATGCAATGTGCCCTCCTCTGGCCTGGTTAAACTTCCACAGTACATCAGTCTTGTGGTCCAGGACCCATGTCCCTCAATTGTGACATGCCCACTCCTCATCTGATACGCAGGTGTGGTCCTTACAGTCAGGATTTTGTGTCACTCTGGTACTGTGTTCTTGCATTTTGCTTCGCTCAAGGTGGGGGACAGCATTTGTTCCTGTGACTTTGTGGTGTGCTTCATGGGTGGGTCAATTGCTCACACAATGCCCAAGTCCTGACATGTAATCTGGGTGTAACTATGATATGTGGTCCACTTGCTGATCTGAATCACCACATGTCCCTGGGGTATTTGGCACACCGCCATGCTGCTGGTGGGAACAATGTTTGGGCCTCAGGAGTATGTATATGAAGTGTGTCACACATGCTTAGCCACCTGCCTACTGTCCAGGGCTCATCCCTCCTTCAGGTGAAGCAGGACAGTCATGCCTACTCCAGGGCATACAATACACTCTGTACTCCCACTCCCGTGTATCAGCTGACATGTTGTGATCAGTGAAATGTTCCCTCAGGTGTCTGCCTCTGTGTCATTGTGCTGTGGCTTCGTTGTCAGGACTACTGGGATGTTTCTCGGTTAGGGCTCAGCATGCCATCTGAGATGTGACCATGAGAGACGATACTTCTGTGACTTATAGGTGTTTGATCACTTGACTGTGCACACAGGTGTATGCGACTGTGAATTTCAGGCTGCTGTTTTTCATTTACAGCAGACTGTGAGGTGCTCAGGTTCATAGAGTTGTGTTTCATGTCTCCCATATGTCCAATTGGTATGACGTGGACAAATAAGAGTTCAGATGATGTGGTTTGTGGGGTATGGACATGTGCACTTGTCAGCTACATGACTTCCATTCATGATGTCCTAGGATTGTGACACAGTGCAGACTGTTGTTGGCTGGCTGCCATGCCCATGTGACTGGAGACAGTGATGTATGACTTTGCAGGCATGCCTGTGCCATGGCATTGAACTTCCTAAGAGTGATCCTGCAGGGGAGTGACATGTGCAACATGCACCCCATTGTGGCACTGACTATCCGGACATGGGTGCATCATGGTGTCTGGTGCTGGTATGCATCACATGCATTTCTAATTAGACTCTGGCCATCCCTTTATCCGGACACCTGTACTGACTCAGTGGCAAGAGATGTGATGTGTGCATGTTCACATACTTCACCGTGTTCACTGTATTGTCCAACAACTGTGTAGGTGGTGCATGTGTCCACACTGGGGTATTACCATCAGACAGGCACCAGACCGATGGGTGCAAGGGCAAGAGGGGTGTGAGTTCCATGGTTGAGCATCAGACTGACAATTGGCTTCTCCTAATCTGTGTGAGCACTTTTGGCAATGTTCAACTAAGGATGCCAGGGCTTGCTCTGTAATGTGCTGTACTTACTGTGGTGTGTGCGGTCAGTGCAGGTGACTGATGTTTGTCTGTTTCCCTAATTGTTTGCAGATACATCCACGGCCACAGGAGGGGACAGCTCCACGGACCAGGAGGAGCTGCAGAGCCAGACTGGGTCAACAGCCGACGAGTGGTCGGAGGGACCCAGTAGCACGGAGGGCGAGGGGAGCCACACCGAGGAGTCCTCAGCACCATCCACCTCAGCTGAGGACCACAGCAGCTCGGAGGATGACTCCCTTGTGGAGGCGGGTATCAGCAGCCACCACACCCCAGCTAGTCTGTCTGGCCCCGCCACCACCACCACCACCAGCACCGCCCTCCCATTGGCTCCCATTCCAGAGGTCCGTGGAGGCTCCCGTGTTCGGGAGCGTGTCTCCTTCGTGCCAGGCACCGCACCCCTGCCCCTGTGTCCCCTGCTGCCCTGAGTGAGGAGTCTGTGTACCTACTTCGGCAGCTCCATGTAGGGCAGACAGCAATGCTGAGTGTCCTCCATGCACACACCACTCTGTTGACACAGCTGGTGTCGTTCATGGAGGGCATCTCGACGGGTATGTCTGCCCTACAGAGGAACAATAAGTCCATGGACTCCTCCCTGATGGCAGCAGTGTCCCTCCTCCAACAGTCCCTCACCCCTCCTACCTCTGCCCCATCCACACTTCCTGTCACCCTATCTGTCCCAAGCACATGCACACCTGCACGATCACCCAAACACACAGACACCAGCAGCACAGAAACACCCAAAACAAAGGCAAGACATGCACACAAGCATCCTCAGGGGACTGATACCACACCCACAGGGGATGGGGAACAGACACACACACAGGCATCCACAGTCACTCCGCAGTCCTCCAAATCCTCTCCCTCCAAGACCCCTTCCCTTGCCTCACCTGCAACCCCACCTACACAGCAGCTCTTCCTCTGTGACCTTGGCCTCTTCCCCTCCGATCCTGCTGATCCAGCATACAGGGGGAAGAGGAAGTCCACCCACACAGAGGGGAGTGCCCCTAGCCCCCGGACACCCTCCCCAGGCGCAGACAGACGGGGGCCCCCACCCGCAAGTCCCCCCGGTCCCGAAGAACAAGACCCTGCCACCGCCCTGCAAGTCAAGCACACAGTCTCCTTCCTCCATCCCTCAGGCCCCCACAACACAGGTTCCCCCACCACACCCTGCCCCAGGTTCCCCCACCCACAGACACACCATCCCCAAAATGATCCGGCCTTCTCCACCTCCCACTTGCTCTTCCAGCACCACACCCCCTGCTGCACATGTTAGTGCCACTGGTGTGGAGACCGTGTCCTCCCCCTCTGTCCTGCCCACCTTACCTGAACCCCATTCTACTCCCATGGAGATGGGCACTGCAGTGGAGTCCACTACCACCCCGTCTGACTTGGGCACTGCAGTGGGAACCTGGCCTCTCCATCTGGCCAGCCCACTGGAGTTGTGGCGGCACCCACGCCATCCCACTCATGCCCCCCAGTTGTGCCGGCACACACCATGTCAGACACCTCCACTGCAGTTGTCAGTGACTCTCCAGCACCAGCCACCCCTTCCCTGCCTCCTTCTGGTGAGCCCTGATCCTGTCCCTGCGGTGCCTAGCCTGCCCCCCGTATGCCCCTCCGAGGGGAATGTCCCTGGTCCCTAGCAGTGCAGGCATGCAAAGGGTGACATCTGCCACTGTGACCCTGTTTGGACTTTATTCATGGACTGGCCATTGGCCTTTGTGTTTTTTCAGGACTTTAATTTTTCAATTGACATATGCTGAATAAAGCTACTTTCAGTTCTCTAGTGGTTTTGCTTCAGATGTACATGATGTTGATGATGCTAACCATGCCCTTGCTGCAGTGATGTTGATTTTTGATGTCAGGTAAATGAAGTGTTACTGTGCAGGACCCCATGTGGTCCAGGGGGAATGTGTCCTATCCTGGTGTGTAGCCATGTCATCCTTTGTAGCAATATGAGGGTGTCATGTTTTCCATACTAGCAAATGGGATTCCCTACCTGTTTTTTCAATATCACATCTGTGGCTTACACCCCTGCACATCAAATGTGCTTGCCATTGTTCAATTGGTCTATTTCCCTGACCGTGTGACCATCTCCACTGGACATGCATGTTTGGGCATCAATGGGGAAGGACTCATCTGTGGTATCAGTGCAACTTGCTATACATGTGTATTTGATCGGTGCAGATGATTTGGGTGACAATGCCATGACCAGGATGATGTGACGTGAGCCTTCATTTTGTGCTAATTGTTGACTGAGTGACCAAGTGTTCTGCTGACATGATAGCGCCCTGCAGAGACAACGTATGGCACAGCTTTTCTTACACAGGAGTGGAGTCCCCTCATGGCAGTGTGTAATTCCATGACATTGCCTGAGCCCGTGTTGTGTGTTGTGTGAGCATGTCTGTGTGTGTTCACTTCCATTTTGCTACGCAGGCTGGGGGCCCTAGTGATGTTCCCGTTTGTGATGCTTGCTGAGTTGAGCAATGTTCCCCCCAGATCTTCTCCCTGGGTGCTCTGTGATGTGGGTGCATGGCACATTACTGGTGATCATGGTGTCATCCATAGGTGTGTTTGCTGTCAGGGCTGAGTTTGTGGGCAAACGGAGATGAGACACAGTCAGGATTCCCCTTAGCACTTGTTGGTTACACAAGTCATGTAATTTACAGTTTGCGTTATCTTCCAGTGATTGTGACACGTTGTGTGTGTGACTGCTGCCACTCCTCAGGGTCAGAGCTGCAATGTATGAAGTTGTCTATGTGTGTTGTTTGTGGGTGAGCTTGCCATCTTGATTGGTGTGTGACTGTGCCCGGGATCCCATTGGTTGGTGTGGATTTGACATCATGCCCATGTACAGCGTACTGTGCAGTGTGTGAGACATTCACAAGTCTTGTTGACTGGCCATGTGTGATGGGTATCTCCGCCTTAGTTCCCCCCACCACCCCTGGGATTGTCATGGGTGCATGTGCAATGTCACCAGTCCATGTGAGCTTCACTGCTGCACATTGGTGGAGATCAAGGTGTGTGGTGTTGAGTGTGTGCAAATGAGAGTTGTTGCACGGCTAGACCCCTACCTCCATGTTGGCCTTGGCTGACAGGCCGTGCTGTTTTATTTGTGCTTGTGTAGGTGTGATGGTAGTTAGTTGCTCAGGACACATGACTGTGGTTCACAGTGTGTACGACATCTACCTTTGTCATCACAGTGTGATTATCATGCAGGCCAGTGTCACCACAATGTGGGGTCCCTGGGGGTAGTGCTGTGGTGGGTCTGTCTCTTGCTGTGTTATTTGCTGTTCCTACAAGCTTGTGTGACATTTGTAATTTGGGCTCCCTCATCTAACAATGCCTGATTGCCCACATAGGGGAATCCGATCCATGAGTTAATTTTGTGTGGCACTGTGTTGACATCTGTGTAATGGGGATTCAGGCCTCCTCGTGTGTTGTGTGTTTGCCTGGGGACACTGGCACACCACCCCCCTCACCTGTAGTGTTTGATATGCAGTGTGAGTCTGCCTGTTTGTGTTTGTGCATTTGCCCCACTGCATTGGCATATCTTTAGTGTGCCATTGGCTGTATGTTGTTTGGTGGCTTACCCCTGCTGTCCCTGGGACTCCTAGGTCATCAGTCAGCACAATGATCATGGTTTGTATGTCCCATTGCTGCCATGGTATGGTATTTGTTCACCTGACATCTACAGTCTCCACAGGATATCTACATTTGTGTGTCCACTGGTGCAGATATGTGGATATGCATTGTGATGGTCACTTCTGTCATTGTGTTATTTGTGAATGTTGACAATGTGAGCCCCCATGGGTGATGTTTGTCTGCACATGGCCAAAGCGATGTTTCATTTGCACTGCACTGTTTGCCTCACCCAATCTCTGTTGCTATGGGACACAAGCACTACTATGCCACTGATGTGTTTGTTGTTGTGTGACCAGGAATAATCCATGCAGTTTGGCATTTGCAGCTTTTACCATGACTACACTTACCTTTTGGTCACTGTGATGATGGTGGTTTAGGCCCCATTGCCACAATGTTCAAAATGTGCTTCAGCTATGGAACCCACACTTACATTTTGGTCACTGTGATGATGGGGTTTAGGCCCCATTGCCACAGTGGTCATGGTTGGCTTGCATTGTGGAGGCCACACACATTTATGTGTGACACATGTGATAGGGGGTCACATTGTATGTTCAATGTCATGTTCAGTGTTGTAGGCATTAGACACAGACTACACACGCTTGTCATGGTGTTGGGGGGGATGTGATTTTCAGGCATTCCTTATGTTGGAGTATGCTGGTTGTGCCATGCATTACCCGTCCTATGAGTGGGGGTTGTGTGGGTGGTAGGCATCCATCCCCCTAAGAGTGGGGATGGTAGTAGTGGCAGGCATCCATCCCCCTATGAGTGGGGATGGTAGTAGTGGCAGGCATCCAGGCCCCCATTGGTAGGGGTGGTGGTAGTGGCAGGCATCCAGCACCCCCTGAGTAGGTGTGGTGGTAGTGACAGGCATCCAGGCCCCCCTGAGTAGGGGTGGTGGTAGTGGCAGGCATCCATCCCCCTATGAGTGGGGATGGTAGTAGTGGCAGGCATCCAGGCCACCATTGGTAGGGGTGGTGGTAGTGACAGGCATCCAGGCCCCCATGAGTAGGGGTGGTGGTAGTGGCAGGCATCTAGCCCCCCATGAGTAGGGGTGGTGGTAGTGGCAGGCATCTAGCCCCCCATGAGTAGGGGTGGTGGTAGTGGCAGGCATCTAGCCCCCCATGAGTAGGGGTGGTGGTAGTGGCAGGCATCCATCCCCCTATGAGTGGGAATGGTAGTAGTGGCAGGCATCCATCCCCCTATGAGAGGGGATGGTAGTAGTGGCAGGCATCCAGGCCCCCATTGGTAGGGGTGGTGGTAGTGGCAGGCATCTAGCCCCCCATGAGTAGGGGTGGTGGTAGTGGCAGGCATCCATCCCCCTATGAGTGGGGAGGGTAGTAGTGGCAGGCATCCATCCCCCTATGAGTGGGGATGGTAGTAGTGGCAGGCATCCAGGCCCCCCTGAGTAGGGGTGGTGGTAGTGGCAGGCATCTAGCCCCCCATGAGTAGGGGTGGTGGTAGTGGCAGGCATCCATCGCCCTATGCGTGGGGATGGTAGTAGTGGCAGGCATCCAGCACCCCCCGAGTAGGGGTGGTGGTAGTGACAGGCATCCAAGCCCCCCTGAGTAGGGGTGGTGGTAGTGGCAGGCATACATATAAAAAACTATCAACAAGATGGTGATCTGGAGAATCCCGAGATGAAAGTTATACTACCAATCTTAGGATGGTAGGAAAGGAAGCAAGTCCTTTTGGTTTTATTTACCCTCACACACCCTAGTGGTGTCATGCTTCATCATCGGGTCACCCTGTCGCCTAAAGGTCAGGGTGGGCTCAACCAATATTTCAGGGAGCTCTTAGAATATATAAAGACCAGGGGAATAAAGATAAAAAACTCAGTGAAGTCCCAGTTTCCCTTTATTCTTGGACCTCTACTGCGTTATTAAAATAATGTTTACCAACCAAGGATCTTCAGGAGTGTTATGGTCCTAAGACCCTTGTGCCGACATGTTTCAGTCATTAAACGCCCCAATGGGTGCAAGACTTTCTTCAGGGTATCGGTAAATGTAACCCCTGGAATAAAGTAACGGGAAAAGGCCCTATACTATTTTAATATATATTTTTTATATGTATGTTTTTCTAAGGGAGTACTTGTTGTGATTCAGGTGTTATAAAACGGGAGGTTGTACTCCCTTTAGGTGTTCTCTCTGCCCCCTGTGACTTCGGTCACCCTGGTGTTTGAGGTAGTGGCAGGCATCCAGGCCCCCCTGAGTAGGGGTGGTGGTAGTGGCAGGCATCCAGCATAGATGTAGAGTATTGGTAGGACCTGCGCGAAGGGATTCATGGTTGGGTCGTCTCGTTCGGGTTTCTCGTGTCTTCGACTCGTACTCGTCGCAGGCTTCTTCGTCTCGTAGCCGTGGATCGTCTTGTGGCACGAAACGGAGCTTATGTACGGCTCGCCCGGATGCTCATACGTGCCGGACGTAGCGACGGGTTCGGCGCGTACGGAAGGCGCATCGTACTAGTCCGGCCGGAAGGTGCTGTGTATTTGCTTCCGTGCGACTCGAATCGGCGTTTACAGATCCGGCTCGGGCGGGGAACAGGAGCTGGAATGGGTAAGTACGGCTCGCTCGGAATCTGGGCTGTTATGCGCATCGTACTTGTTCGTTCGGACGAGTGTTCGAATCGGTCGGGAAACACGCATTCGGCTGGTTTTTTTTCCGGACGAATACTGTTAGGTGCGCTTCCGGCCGAGATCGGAATCGACCCCTTGGTCTTTAGGGCAATGCTACATACGACTATGCAGGAGTACATAGACAATAACTAGGGGAGTACGAAGACGCGTGCTACGGAATGGGAGGCACTGAAGGAAGTTCTCCAGGGTGAGTGTATGTCCACTGCTTAAGGTATCACGCAGCGCCTCCGACATACACTGATGCAACAGGAGACTCAACTTTCAGACCTGCAAGCATGGGAGGGGACAGATTATAGACAGCCGGGGGATCCACTGGCTCTTCGGAGAGCCATGGAAGACACAAGGGACAAGATGGATAAGCACACCCTAAGAGATTATTGGCAGAAACTGCACCGGGAGGGGGATACATTGGGAAGGTCCCTGGTGTGGCTGCTAAAGCGAAAAAACTCCAACCCCACTGATCCTAACCCTGACAAGGCCAAACGGGACAGAGGAAATAACACAATCTGCTATCAATGACACATTAAGAATATTTGACTACCCTATATACAAAGTCGGGCCTCTCAGATCTAGGAAGATCCGAGTGTTTCTGTGGCCCCTTCAACTGCTGCAGCTCTTTGAAATAGATGTTGAAGCCCTGGAATTAGAGATCATCTGCGGTGAGATATTGGCTGCGATTCGCGCATTGCCCATGGATAAGACTCCCGGTGGGGATGGCTTTCCCGCTGAATATTGAATACTAGATAATACTCCCACATGACCTGTATTGCTTCCTTATAGGCTAACTAGAGCTCTATGGGCTGTCCATCCTAGAAATTATTAGGTCGTACATATAGACCCAATTATTTGTATATTTTTATTATATATATTTTTTTTAAAGATTTTTTTCAAATCGTAATTCATATTAGTACAGAAAAGAATACATCAAATATTTTTTGCATCTCATGCTAAGACAAAGTTTAAGTATAAGATGTGAGTGTTTTGCTGCGTATGAGGTCAGAATGGTTGTGTGTGGTTGACTATATAGGGGGGCACATTATATGTTATTATTGCAATTGTCCTACTGCTTTAGCACAGTTTCTAAATTTGTCTTAGCATGAGATGCAAAAAATATTTGATGTATTACAATGAAGAACAGCATATTTGCACTTATGAATAACCTGTGGTTTCACAAAAATGTTTTTAACCTCGTATAATCAGATTATTTCTTCTTTTCTGTACTAATATGAATTACTATTTAAAAAAATATATATATATATACAAATGATTGTGTCTATATGTATGACCTAATCATTTCCATGACAGACAGCCCATAGAGCTCTAGTTAGCCTATAAGGAAGCAATAGAGGTCATGTGGGAGTATTATCTAGTATTCTCTGTTTCCCCTAGCTCCTTGACCTACGAAGTATTATTAGGGGTACCTTTCTTCATATAGCGTTTACTTCTGAATATTACCAGATATACTCTGGCTTCCTGATGATGATGAGCCAAGATCTGTAGAGCGCATAGCTACTCCTCAGAGTCTCCCGGTGCTAGACTCACAAAAAAGGGTATGTAGCTTTGAGAGAAAAGCCATGTTTTCTACCTCTTTTTGAAGATAGATTCAGATTCAACTAAGCGCAGGTGAAGAGGGAGATTGTTCCTTGCAGAAGTACCCAAAATATGAGAAGGAACAGCCATTTCTCTGTAGGTGGCATTTCTTGGGCACCTTAGCTAATGCCCTGTTTGAAGAGTGTAGTTTCCTAGCCAGAAGATATGATCGAATTTTGGATGCCAGATAGCTAGGACCATTATGATGAAGCACTCTGTGAGCGAGTGCAAGGTTTTGAACAAAATGCGTTTCCTCACCAGGAGCCAGTACAGAGAATAAAGATAAGGGGACACCTAACTTCACAAAGGAAGATTGAAGAGCAGTCAAGCTGCTGCGTTTAACACCACCTGGAGACTTATGATTGAACTTTTCACCTCCCTGAATGTGTCCTGTATAAATATTCCACCAGCCCTGAAGAAGACATTCATCAAAAAAACCTAGACCCCACAAGAAGGTCGAAACCCAAGTGGCCAGGAGTCATTCTACAACACAGAAAGAAAGAATGAGTTTATTAAATAAAGAAAGAATTAGTTTATTAAATAGGCGAGGAGAGTATTGATACCTCCAGGACCACGTAAATGATCTTCGACCATAAAAGGGCCCCGTAGTACTATTTGGACTGCATCATTGAGGGTCAAGCCATGTTCCCAAAGATTTAAAAACATGTAACAGCCTTAGGGTCACATTATAGGACATCCTTTCCACATATGCACAAGTTGTGACATGAAATGACACACAAGGATAAATGCAATGTGTCAATGTAATGATTTGATATTTTGTATGTATATGTTTTTTATTGTGTCGTGGGCAGAAGGATTTATATAAATTGTACATAAGTTGTCTTTTGCGCGCCATTGAATGTATGACGGGTGGTATTTGAAAGAAAAAATAATGATATCAAGTGATAAATATACTTAATAATAAGACATGTCTTCTCCTTTTGGGTGCACAACTTTATATTGCCAATAGGTATGAGGTAGCTGAGTGATCAAAAACCAAGTAAAAAAAATGTAAAATGGTCATAAGATTACCTGAGATACGAACAAGGCATGTATCTCTTCTCATGAAATTCAATATCAGTGGTATAGGGGGTTTTCTCACATTCCTCAAATGTTAATTGATCCTAGCCCCCTAGGTCCAGAACAGGATCGTGCCTCATTGTGACAGACTTTTAGAAAGTTGGCATTTTCTTACTTTAGCCATTTTTATGCTACCTGTCTCTGATACACGTCTGGGGAGGGTGACAGCTGGACTTTGTGTATTCACCCTAGACAGACACATACAATGGGAGCTTAGGTGTGACTCAATAGCCCATCCTGGGAGGATGGGAGGGATGAGCTGGGCACAGCCTCACACTCATACTTGAATAAGCTGGGTCCTGTCCCCGCACAAAGGGCGACACCCCCCTGTAGTGAGTCTGGAGCCAGGGCAGGAAGGGAGGACATTGGTGCAGTTCAATGACCTATCTTCAAAGTCTCCCCCACTTCAAAGGCACAACTGGGTATAAGTACTGGACCTCTGACACTACCACTACAATACACTTCTGGACCTGTGAAGACTCTGTCAGGAAGAAGGACTGCTGTGCTGCTGAAGGGCTGCCACTCTGCTGGACTGCTGCTTTGCTGGACTTCCTTGCTTGGATTGACTTGATTCTGAAAGGAAAGGATGTTTGTCCAACTTGATCCCTAGGTTCTTGACCACTCCTGATTGCGGACCGAGAAGTTGAGCCCCTTCCAGCCAAAAAGTCTGCCAAACTGAGGGTAAATTGTGGGCAAGGAAAAGAACTTCGGTCTTATCTGCATTACACTTCAGTTGGTTAAGGCGCATCCAATGAAAGACAGCAGCTAAGCAATGCTTGATTAGATCAGGCACAATATCTTATCCTTTATTAAAGAAGAAGAGTAGTCCACGTAAGAAATTATTTTTGCCCCGCAGGATTCTGCCAAGTATGCCAGTGGAGTGAGATAGATATTAAACTGTGTGGTGCTTTGGGCAGTGCCCTGAGGATCCCCTTCTGTTAAACCTGTCATACCTGAAGAGAACTGTGGGGTCCAGAACTCCTGTCCGCTGTTTCCAAAGAAACAGTCCAGTCATTTCAAAGCCCGACCCTCTAGTCCAATGAACCGAATGCGGGCTAAAAGCCTAGAGTGTGGTATTGTATCTAAGGCTGCTGAACGGTCTAACAATATTAGCGCACCCTTACCACAAGAGTCCAGGGTGTCTCTGATATGCTCTGTTACCTCAAGGTAGGCGGTTTCAGCAGTAAAATGAGGTTTGAAACCTGATTTACTCGGGTGCAGAAGGTTGTTAGACTGGAGGTAAAATGAAAGTTGCTGGTTGAAAAAGGTTTCCACCAACTTAGACAGAGCACAGAAATTGGCCTATAGTTAGACAGTGCCTTAAGGTCTGCTGATAGTTTTTTCAGCAGAGGGAGGATAGATAAACTACTGGAAATTTACTTAGAGTCCAAAGGAAATAATCGTTTGCCTGAAACTATGAGGGAGGCCCAAACCCGCTAAGGACCACAGAGATATGGGAGCGTACCGAAACTTATGGTTCCACTTGTCCTATCACATTTGGAAAGCAGCTGAGTAGGGTCATCAAAAGATATTTGAGAAGTCATCTCACCCATAACGTATCATGGCATGCTTCATCATCGGCGACCTCTCACACTGTGGTAGGAACAATGCCACCCCGGCAGACTCAACTGAAGTCCGTAGACCTGAGAGTTCTTATATATCTATAACAGGACAAATACAATGGTCCAGTCATAAGAATTAAAAATGCCTAGGGGTATACCCAAGGAACTTCCTTTTTTAGTGGGTACTCCTGGTATCAATTAAAAACAAAAGGTATGGTCACTGGATGAAATACAACGATTCATCTGACCATAGAGAATAAATAAACTACCAACATGTTTCGACCTATACTTATGCCAAACAATGCTCAAAGCTCTTCATCAGGATATTAGAACTCTCTAGCTATGCGGTGCATTAATTCCACGCAAAGGTAAGGAAAATTTCCCATACCAGTTAGATGTCAGAATTTCGATGTAAACCAGAGTCATAGTAAACTACAGGCTTCATGGTTCAGTGTGGGAAACGCCTCCTCTGTAGTCACACATTTGTCAAGAGTCTGGCGTCACATATGCACTAGTCGGGCCCCCCCATCCAGTGCTGTATCGAAGGTCCTTCGACCCTCTTCAGCTGCTTTCCAAATGAGAAAGGACGAGTGGGACCATGGGTTTCAGTTCGCAAGTATTTTGTGTGATAAGAGTGTAGGTATTAGGAGGACATACTTGAGTGGACATCTCTTTACTTTTGTGTGGGATTAATATGGGAGCATACCGCCTACTCTCCATGCTCAATACGGACACTAAAATACTCTCTAAAATATTTGTGAGATGATTATTGCCCAGAATAGAAATGTTGGTCCATGAGGACCAGTGCAGATTCCTACCGGTCCTCAACACGCTCATGAATATACGGCGTCGCATTCATGTCATGGACTCAATGTCGCTCTCAGCGTGTACCCACGGAGGGTGAATAGAAGTGGGAGAGCTTTATCCACGGGCTAAATCCATAATGTTTGAAGAGGCCCATGAGGCATTTGGAATTGGCCTGGGACAGTTCCTCCGGGTTTGCCAAGCTGGCACGCACAGCTTGGGAGGTGTGGACTGCCTTCCCGGAGAAGCCACCCACTTCAGCTACCATCAACATATTACTGGAGGGGGGAGGAGGACGGAGACTAGTTTTGAGACTATACACGGCCCTGAAAAATGACAGATAGCTACCTCTGCTACGCGGTTGGCAGACCTTGGATGATGACCTACTGACAGACAAAAAATGGACACAGCTTGTGCACAGGTGCAAGGGGTGGTGAGTATTGCGCGCTCTAAACTAACAAATTTTAACTACCCCCACCTCAACTATTTGACACCAGTCAGATACAGAAATTAAACCTGGCTAGAACCTCAGACTGCCCATGGTGCGGCAAACGGAGAGCCCGGTTCCTACATATTGCATGGTCCAGCAGTAGCCTGCGGCTGTACTGGGAAGGAATGACAACACAGTTGAAGGGGGTGACACACACTGAACTCACACCAACTGTTCCACAGTGTCCGTTGGGCATAGTCCATTGGCTCAAAGGTGGCAAAATGGAACATAAATGTGCCAGATTGCAATTCATTGGCTCTCAATTAGGGGACCTCCTTCTGTGGTGCAGAGACCTGAAGGAGTGGGCACTGGCAGAGGAGACTAGACTACACAAAGTGCGCCGAGATGAGGGAGCGGAGGAGGAAAGAGCGTGTTTGGAGGGCTATGTTGGAGGCCCTTCCTCAGAGCCACCAGGCAGGGAACCTGGCTGGGGATGGCCCTGTGGCCGTTGACTTCCCGCAGACGAACATAACATCACTGACAGATATGCGCTACACGACAGAAATTAATACCAGCGAGGACAGAAGTACATAGGATGGACGTGCACAGTAGATGCTAGACAACTGGAGGGGATGGGAGTGGGGCTGGAAGTAGGGGGAAATAGTGGATGAGTCGGGAAGGCTTTTATGTCCATGAGACTTCAGATCAGGAGGCCAGCCATCTAGCCATTGGAGTCACTCTGGGTTCTGCGTTCCAGAGATACAGGTCCAGTTTTTCTCACCCAGGCAAGAAGGCAGCAGGTCAGCACAGCAAAGCAGGAGTCTAGCAGAGGGCAGTACAGCAGAGTGGCAGTCCTTCAGCAGCACAGCAGTCCTTCCTGGCAGAGCGTCCACAGGTCCAGAAGTGGTGGTGTCTGAGGTCCAGTTCTTAAACCCAATAGTGCCTTAGAAATGGTGGAGACTTCAAAGACATGCCTTTGAGTTGCACAGATGTCCTGCCCTGGATCCAGACTAACTGCAGAGTGTATGCAGCCCTTTGTGTGGGGACAGGACACAACCTATTCAAATGTAGGTGAGGCTGGGTCACGCTCCTCCCTCCCATCCTGCCCAGGATGGCCCATCAAGTCACACCTAAGCTCCCATTGTTTGTGGCTGTCTAGGGGGAATACACAAATCCCAACTGCCAACTACACCCAGTCATGTGACCAGAAACAGGCTGCAGGCACCAAATGACTGAGGCAGGAAAATGCCAACTTTCTAAAGGTGTCTATTGGGATGGGGAGTGATCCTGTTGAGGCAGTAGGTGATGGGATCAATAAAGTCTATATTCAAAGTATACCCCCTCTACCATGTATTTATATGATCAATTTATAGGCTGCGCAATAATTCCGTACCTCTTTTGCCAACTTTCCCTAGTTATTTACTTTGGATATTCTTCCTGTGTCTCTTCACACTTCTATACCTTTGATGCTTACATGACATACATGCAGTGGCGCAAATAGATCCAAATTACGGGGGGGGGCTAATTCTTTTAGCAATAGGCAGAGAGGAGATGCAGGGGCTCTAAGAAGGGGTGAAAAAACAACAAAGCCTCGTTAACAAGTAAATGGTCTTTAAGGACCTGTGAAAAACACGGGCGTGCCGGAGATAAACCTCCAGACACTGCCCAGCCGAGCCCACAGCTGCAGCAGCCTGGGCTGAGACACACGACAGGGGGGCTAAAGCCCATTCAGCCCAATGGGCGTTGCGCGCCTGCATACATGTATATTGATGGAGCAGGGAAAATAAAATTTTTTAACCCCTAACAAATTTTATAAATAATTAATAAAATGTTCGTTTAAATGTATTAATCAACACTGTATGTGTGGGAAAGGTAACATGCCAATGTGTGTGCTAAATAATCTATTAATGGATATCCGTGTGTCTAATTATAACGTAAAAATAAATGCGTACTAATTAAAAATAAATGCATGTTTTTGTGCTTCATAGAAATAAAACGTGTCGTTGCAAAAACAATAGTGATGGTAAGTAAGGAACAGCTTAAATGTTGCTTTCTGCTAGGTAATAACTAATTGGGGTACGTAGATGACGGGAGGGAAACGAAAAGGCTATTTTTCTCTATTTTAATTATGTTTTGTTTGCCTCAAATTAGTGCTTCTAAAGTATAACCGAGTGGCGATATAAAATGGCCGCCAGTGGGAAGATGTGCGCAGGCGCAAGGGGACATGTGACACGGGATGAAGTCGGAGAAAAACTAACCTCGTGATGTTGCTGAGAGGCTAGGATGCGAGAAATGGTCAAGGCTGATGTGACCTAATTGAACTGATAGTGTGCCGTGGTGATCAGCAGAAGACCCGTGGGAAACCAGTTTAAGAGAAAGGACAATGACTGCGGAGTTCTCGAATGTATCGAAAGAAGTTACAAATGTACTGATCGAAGCGGATGGAAACATGTCTTGAGCGTATGGGAAAGGAAATGATCCAAGGACCATTGGATCCAAGAGAACTTGATTAAAAGAATGAATAAGATGACATGCATGGACCAATGAAAGAAAAGCGTGTTATTAATGTTGCAACAATTAGTTAGCAAAGTTAGAATTAGGGTATAAGAGGGCCTACTCTTAGTGGGAGGGGGTCAGTCGCAGTCACAGTCAGGAGCGGAGTTGGAGAGTCGTGTTGGTGTTGGTGGCTTTCAGTGCTGGGTGGTCCTGATCGATCCCTTTCTGAGCGGGAGATGCTGAAAGACTGTTAGATGAGACGGGTTGCAGGTAGCTGATGCTGACGAGCTGAAGTTGCTGTTGCTGTCTTAATTTTCCAGTTGAGTATGAGAATCAGGTTATTTCTAATTCTTAAACTTAGGTTAGAAATCATTAGTCTAAATTAGGAAGGTAGGCAGGTAATTAGGGTTTTGGCTTCATGACAAAAATTTCCTTTCTGCAATAAATTGATTATGCTTAATAAATATTTGAATTTAAGAATGAATAATTGAATAAAGTTTAAATTCTTTCTCATGCTTTTAAAAATTATATAAAATTTAAGATTCTTTAAACCAAAATGACTCAGTGGTTATTTTCCTAAATGATTGTGACATCAGTAATTGGTTATTGTGATTCAGCTGGTCTTAATCACTATGAACTAATTTCTTACATGAATGATTCATCGACAAAACAATGAGCAGGAATATCTTAAGAAATAACTAAAAGAAAGCGACAAGTTAAGGTAATAAGATATCCCGGCTCCTTCCAGCGGTACATAAATGGTGTTCTCCATTTAGTTCTCATGCTTCTCCTAGGAGTACAGAATTTCATAAAGGTGTAAAGGAAATCCAGGTGTGTGCGTGTGTGTTAGGCGATGTTTATGGGCCCCATCGTCATGTGGATGTGAGAAAATATAGTTTGCCCCTGGATGACCTATAAGTGACCTGGGAGGAGAATAGTTTTTATTGTACGCGCTGCATCAGATTTCTTGGTAGCAGAGTTATGGTTTTCTATAGATTAGTTTAGTGATTATTGTTTATTGATTATTGATTATTTTTTGATGACTAACACTATATGTTGAGTCGCGTTATGTTATATGTGAGTTTTCATGCTTCTGGGATGTAGGAAGTGGAACACGTGTGGCAAGAGAAGTCACATGGAATTTGGTACATGGTCTGAATTCATTTTGGTAATAACGCAGGTTGTGTTATGTTAGGGATTTTCTGTACGAAAAGGGTGTAATTGAAATAGCAAATCACGTTTACTTGTGAAACTTTGGCCTTAATTCTCAGGAGCCTAGTCTCCACATGTGTCTTATCCCCAGAGAAACGAGTAAATTGTTTGTTTGAAAGAAGGGTAAGGTAGAGGGAAGTGCTACTTTATCGGCGAGAGTAAATAATTCTGTGGTAAGGTAGAGGTAAGCGCTGCCTACTGGAAATACAGGATTCTTGTGTAAAAGGACAAAGCTGTCACTTTTGTTTAGCGAAATCAGACTATGGAATTGTTTTAATTGTTGTAACTAACGAAGAAAACAGCGAAAAGAAAAAAATTGCCGATAAATTTTGTAAAGGAGGGGTAAAAGAGCAGAAGTGACGTGGAACAGTGCCGCGCTAGGATTGGATAGTGCGCTAGTCACGTGAACACAGAGCAGGAGTGACGTAGAAAAGTGCCGCGCTAGGATTGGTTGGTTCACGGACGGAGGAAATTGTTCTGATTGGTACGTTAGTGTGAGTCGCGCTGTAATTGGTCGAAGTTCCGTACACAGAACAGCATTAGTGTAAAGAGAAAACAAATAGAAAACATGCCGTATTACGAGTATGAAAGGGAGAGAACGTCATGGACGACGAAATTGAAGAATTTCTTTAAGAAAGACAAAAAGGTTGTGACCAGAGAGGGACAAGTAATTCCTCCGCCGAAATCAGCAACTTCACATATGATGCTGAAATATGGATATCATACGTGCATATGGTTGGAAAATTGGGCAAAATATACGAAGAATGATGGTGCTTTAGCTTTCCCTGAGAATGGTTCATTTAGTGTAGCGGTTTTGCGAAATTTGCGAGAAAAAATGTGTAAATTGGAACCTAGACCTAGACCAACACAGTTTGAGGCTTTGACGGAATGGGAAGATGAGATGTATGAACGAGAGAGATTCAGAGGAATGAGAGATCATGAGTTTATGCCTGGAAAATTGTGGGGAGTAAATCATGAGGACAGAATAAAACGATGGAGATGTGCTAACATGACAGGAGGTTTGTTTCCAGCTTTTACAGTAGAGGAAGGGACTAAGAAAAAGCGGACTGAGAAAAAGAAACATATAGAGAGAGAAAAGTATATGCATGAGAGCGAAACGGATGACGAGTTGCTGGAAGATATTTTAAATAGAAATCCACCTCCGTATCAGCAGAGTTCTACAGTGGTGACACCAAATGCGCCGCTAATAGAGACTATGCGAAATAAAAGCCCGGAAAAGAGAATTGAAGTAAATAAGTCACAAGAACAAATGAGAACTTCTCAAAATGAAGGAATAGAAAGCGACAATGCAAGCGAATTAGCAAGGACCACAAAAGAACTAACTGAGAAGATTAGAGAATTAACGAAAAATATGGAAGCAGTTACTGTGCCTGTAACAATAGGTCCAGTAATACCCGTTTTGAGAATCAGAAAATTGATGAACGATCTTTGGTAATTCCCATGAGTTCACAATTTCAGAGAGAAAAAGAAAGGATGGAACAAAGTGCAAGTACAAGTAATTTGGCTAGTACTTACAGACCAAGTCCACCTACAAATTTGACGGTAAATGAGTGCAATGGTAGGAAAATGCATATGGTAACAGAATCTGCAACAGAAACCCCTGAAAAGAGTGGTAATTGGATAGAACTAAATAATACACCCATAGGTCCGACTCCTGATGAGTTAAATGAGTGGATGAAGGCATTTAAAATAAAAGAACCAGAAGAAAAACCATTAGATGTAATTAGGTTAAAAATCGATATGGAAGAATTAATTCTAGGAACAATTGGTACCGAAAAGATAAAAAATTACCAGGATGATGAAATAATGTTTCTGTGCAAAAGTATTACATGGAGGGCAAAGAATTTACATGACAAACTAGAAGAAGTAGCCAGTGAGATTGGAATAGACTTTGCGAAAGTGAAAACGTTGCAGAAACCATACAGAGTAGACTTTTGTGAAAAGGATATTGAAAATTTGAACACGGCAGGAAGGCTGACACAGATAAAGGAGTTAATTGTGTTGTTGAGAAAATGGGGTGATGTGGACAGATGGAAGGTTAGATGGACAAAGAAGAATGAGAAAACTACAGACAAAGGTTCATTGGCCTTTATAATAACTGAAAAAGAATCTGTTGCCAAAGAATACCCCATGAGAGAAACTCCAGGTGGTAGTTACGTGCATGTTCCCTGGACTAGGCAGGACATACTGTCATTTACCAATGACTTTCCAAAGTTAAGAGAGAAGCCAGTTGAGTGGTACCGACAAGTAGAGAGGTTTGTAAAAGTCTCAAAAGTGTTGTGGATAGATTTAGATGGATTGTTGGACATAGTGGTACCAACAGATTTGTGGTCAGAATGTAAGATTACAGTTGACTGGCCAACTACAGAATATCCAAGAGATCCTAAGACAGGAGCTCCAGGTCCTGATGTGATGAAGAAGTACGATAAGGTGATTACCTTTTTGAAGAATAAGATTCCTCCTAAAGAGACAGATTGGGTAAAAATCGATAGAACTACACAGGAAAGTAAGGAGTCTGTACATGCATATTATGAGCGATTGTTATTGGTTTTCAAGCAGTATAGTGGTTATGAAGAATTGAGTGAAAAGGACATGAGTCATTTTGTATACCGATTTGTGTTTGGCCTGAAACAAGAAATAAGTGATATGATTAAGCAACACATGATAAACTGGCAGAATGGAAGTGTAGATGAGGTGCTGAGGTATGCTAAGTATTGTAGTGATGAAATAGAGAGTAAACAGCGTAAGTTGAAAGAGAAGGCAATGTGGGCACAGGTGAAGGTGGCAGAAAAACAAGAAGCTCAATTGGACAATAATAATGGAAATGAAACAGGACAGAATAAAATGCGACCGAACATAGGTAAAGGAAAGGGTCAAGTGAGTCTAGAAGAGGCAAAGAAGAAATGGCCATGTCATAATTGCGGAAAATTAGGGCATTGGAGAAATGAGTGTAAGTTCCCACCTAAACCTAATCCGGAACATCAATCATTAACTCCACAGGTGCAGAATGAGGTAGTTGTTCAACAAAGTCAGGTGCCGCAACCACCACTTCCCAACACTGTTAACCAACAAAGATACAGTACAGAAACAGGATTCTACGGAGGAGAGCAGGTAACACAGTTGCCGCGAGCAGCTAACATTTCTCAGTATTGGTTGCGTCAGAGTGAGGATGACCCGGATGAAAGATTCTGACGGTGCCCAGGAGAGGGGAAAGAGTGCGTGCTTGGCGCAACTCTAGAGGTAGATCAGTCTGGTCCCTTTGTGGATGGAGAAGTGAATGGTGCAAATGTAACATTCCTTGTCGATACTGGAGCTACCCGTTCTACTGTTAGATCAGTGGAAATTCCAAACCTTCCTCTCTCAGGTGAATACATCCAAGTAGTAGGAGTAGCCAATCAGCAGATTAAAACCCCACTTACTGAATTGGTGGAAGTAAAAATTGGTTCTTTTAGTAAAATGCATAAATTTGTAGTGTGCGATTGTAGTCCTGTAAATCTTTTGGGTCGTGACCTCTTGTGCAAGATGAATTGCACAATTTATTGTACGCCAGATGGAATTGGATTTCAGACTTCAGATGAAGATGTTTTGTATAAAGTGACTTTGATGAATCAGGAACCTGAAACGAATGGTTTGTTTCCTGCATTTGATGCAGAAAAACTTCCAGAAGAACTAAAAAGTGCAGTAAAAGAAAGTGTGTGGGATTTTACAGGAGAAGACATTGGATTAATGAAAGAAGTTGATCCCGTAAAAGTGACAGTAAAAGAAGGGACAACTTACCCGAATACGCCACAGTACAAATTAACTCCAGAAATAATTGAAGGAATAACTCCTGTGATAAATAAAATGATTGAACAGGGAATTCTAAAAGAAATCATGAGCAGTCCATGTAATTCACCTATTATGGGACTGAAAAAGCCAAATGGAACATATAGAATAGTACAGGATTTGAGAAAGATCAACAAAATAGTTGTGCCCTGTTGTCCAATAGTGCCAAACCCTGCAGTAATTCTATATCAAATTCCACATGAAGCTGAGTGGTACACTGTGATAGATTTGTGTCACGCATTTTTCTCTATTCCTTTGCATCCAGATAGCCAGCCATTATTTGCGTTCCGGTTTGGAGAGCGTATTTTGGCATGGTGCCGAATTCCTCAGGGGTATAACAGAAAGCCCCTCAATCTTTAATCAGATTCTAAAGAAATCTCTGGAAGATTTGAAAATGCCAGAAAAATCAGTGATGGTGCAGTATATCGATGACCTGTTGGTGGCATCGAAAACCAAAGAAGCATGTGTAAGTGATAGAATTGCTTTACTGAACCATCTAGAGAAAAGAGGACATAAAGTGTCTCCTTCAAAATTACAGTTTTGTCAGAAAGAAGTCCAGTACTTAGGGCATAAAATTGAAGAAGGAGTGCGAAAGATAGCGACAGAAAGAGTAAGAATGATTCAAGGAATGAGAGCACCAATGACTCAAAGAGAGGTAAGAATGTTTTTGGGAATGGTTGGATATTGTCGACAGTGGATAAGTGGTTTCTCTTTGATTGCAAAACCATTACAAAAATTGACCAAGAAAGATGTAAAAGACCCTTTTGAGTTAAACAAAGAAGAAATGAAATCTTTCAAAGAATTGAAAAAGAAACTGTGTGAGGCACCTGCATTAGGCATGCCTGATTATGAGAAGGATTTTG
Organism: Calotriton arnoldi; assembly: GCA_963921515.1. Taxonomy (NCBI): domain Eukaryota; kingdom Metazoa; phylum Chordata; class Amphibia; order Caudata; family Salamandridae; genus Calotriton; species Calotriton arnoldi. The sequence goes on along the minus strand of CAWUFW010002558.1, from coordinate 667,722 downwards.
AGTTGTACTGCAGTGAAAGAGATGGATGTGCGTTTTCAGTACTGGTACAAAAACATGGAACGACAAAAAGACCAATTGCTTATTTTTCAGCTGTTTTAGATCCTATAGCAAAAGCATTGCCTGGATGTCTGAAAGCAGTTGCTGCTACTTGTGTAAGTCTGGAACAAAGTGAAGGTATAGTGATGGGGTATCCACTGAGAGTATATGTTCCCCACTCAGTAGAAATTCTTTTGACAAGAACAAAAACACAGTACATGACACATAGTCGGCTGACTAAGTACGAAAAAGTCATCTTGAGTGCTGAAAATGTGACCATAGATAGATGCATGAATGTAAATCCTTCAACATCATTGCCAGATGAGGAAAATATAATTGAACAGGACGAAGTAGATCATGATTGTCTGAACGTGCTGGAACCAAGAGCTGACATAAAAGATGAACCGTTAAAGGAATCTGATTATGTCATGTTTGTGGATGGCTCATGCTTGAGAACAAAAGAAGGAGTTTTAAGCGTTTAAGCGCAGCTTACGCAGTGTGCACAGTGGCAACTGTGATGGAAGCGTCTTGTCTGAAAGGAATAAGGTCTGCACAAGTTGCGGAACTGATTGCTTTGATTCAAGCATGTAAATTAGGAAGAAATGTACGAGTCACGATTGTGACCGATAGCCAATATGGTTTCGGCATCGTACATGACTTCGGTCAGATTTGGTCACAAAGAGGATTTTTGACATCTGCAGGAACACCTATCAGAAATGGAGATTTTGTTAAAAAGCTGCTTGAGGCGATACAGTTGCCTAAACAAATAGCTGTAGTGAAGTGCAAAGCGCATAAGAAAAACGAAGATTACATAGCCGTTGGCAATAATTATGCTGATGAGATCGCTAAATATTGTGCAGAGAACATGGTGTCCATGAACAAAAATAGAGAAAGGGAGCATGTCTCTTGTCCTTTGCTTTTTACTAATACTGTCGAGACATGGGATGAAGTAAGGCAGTTACAAGAAACTGCAAGAGATGAGGAAAAAGATTACTGGATAAAAGCAGGATGTAGAAGACAGGAAAATAATGGTGTGTGGGTATACAGAGATGAAAGACCAGTTATGCCTGATAGCATGATTGCAGACATGGCACGGATGTACCATGGACAAGCTCATATTGGGAGAGATGCAATGATCAGACTTTTTAGACAAACCTGGTATAACCCAAAATTCAGAGCCATTGCTGAAAGTCTTTGTCAAAGATGTCTTATTTGTCAGCAGTTTAACCCAGGAAGAAAAACAGTAGTGAGTCTAGGAACAATAGGACGAGAAGGAGGTCCATTCACTAGGATGCAGTTGGACTTTATAGAGATGCCCCCTAGTAACAGACTAAGATATGTTCTAGTGGTCGTCTGTTTGTTCTCTCGTTGGGTGGAGGCATACCCCACGAGAAGGAATGATGGAACAACAGTGGCAAAACTTATGCTGCGAGAGTTCATTCCAAGGTATGGTTTTCCAGTCACGGTTGAGACAGATAGAGGAACACATTTTCAAAATGAGTTGATCCAATTGATTTGTGAAGCATTGAGTATTAAACAAAAACTACATTGTGCTTACAGACCAGAGGCTTCTGGGGTAGTGGAGCAGATTAATGGAACAATTAAAAACAGATTAGGAAAAATGTGTCAAGCTACAGGACTCAAATGGCCAGATGCACTGCCTCTTGTTCTGATGACCATCAGAAGCATCCCTGAAAAGAAAACTGGACTCAGTCCTCATGAGATGATCATGGGACGAGCAATGAGACAAGCACACGTACCTGTCAACAAGTTATTAACTATAACTGATGATCTAGTACTGGATTATTGCAAGGGACTGGCTGATGTGGTGCGTTCTGTGTTTCATCAGGTTGGACCGGATGCGACCACTCTTGAAAGAAAACCAGCCCACGACTTGAATCCAGGAGACTGGGTCCGTATAAAAATCCACAGGAGAAGAAACTGTCTAGTTCCTCGCTGGGACGAACCACGACAGGTAATCCTAGTAACAACGACTGCAGTCAAGTGTGCAGGAGTGAAGAACTGGGTCCATGCCAGCCACACAATCAGAGTTCAAGAACCTACTGATCGACATGTGAGTCGACGTCTGGAAGTGTGGGATAAAAGTTTAACAGCTGGGACAACAAGGATAAGAGAAAGGGTGCCAGAACTTGAAGATCGACCTGAAAGTCGACATCTGGAAACCCCAACGGCAAACACCTCTAAAGAAGAAGAAGAAGAAGAAGAAGAAGAAGAAGAAGAAAGAAATTCAGAAGTTCCAGAACCTGAAGATCGACCTGTAAGTCGACATCTGGAAATATCTGACACAAATTCAGAATCTGATGATTCAGTTGCAAACTGTGAAGAATTCCAAAGGAGAACTTGGGGTTATAAACCAATTAGAGAAGAAACTGAGCAAGAAATTGAGTTAGATGAACAACCAAGTACAAGTTATGGTGGAAATCCTTCAGAAATAATATTAATAGATGAAGTAGGGAAAGAAGTACACAAAAAGTTAGAAAATCGAGAAGAACCCCGAGGAGCAATAGGGACAGATAGAGAAACAGAAGAACAGGGAAATTTAGAAGCAGAAAGGGAGGAAAACACCAAATCGGAAGAACACCGAGGAGGGACAGTAATAAGGGAAAACAAGAAGGAGAAGACAGATCCACCAGTAGGAGATGACGAGATCATAAGTTTCAAAATAAGAGACAATAGTGAAACAGTTGAAACAGAAACTGAAGAAAGTGGAGAAGAGGAAAAGGCAAAAACTGAATCAAGAAAAAGAAATTGGAAATCAGAAAGAGAAGAAAGAGAAGGTGAAGCCAAAAGGCCAAGAAAAGGAGATAATTGGCCCAACAGCTATATAAGAAAATTGAGATATAGAATAATAAGAGCGGGAGACGAAAGTGCTGAACAAGTGAATGAAGTAACAAGTCAAAAGGGACAAGAAAAACCCAGTGGAAAAAGATTACAAAAGTCCAAAAGGACAAAGAAAGTGAATGCAAAGTATAAGTCACCTGAGTGGCTGTATATTGCACTGACAGATTACAAAGAAGAAGAAAACACTCACGAGAACCAGAGACTGAGAAGTCGAATGGGAAAAGGTGAGATGCAACAAACTTGAAGTGAAGACTTATAGTGCTTCTGCCGGACATGACAATTTTACTGGATGTGACAAATCACCGGATGTGACAACGAAAGAATTCTGGAGAGAATTAAAAGAAAGTACCAAGCAAAGACTTTTTGAAAGCAGAGTGGCATCTAAGTCATTTCTGAGGTGTAGTGACACAATGTTCTGAAACTTAACAAATAGAAAAAAGAAAAATGGAAAATACTAGGGATAGAAGAGATAAATGTGAGTTTATAAAGAGATGGTGCAAAATGTGCTGCTTTTGTACAGGGTTATTAATGACCATATGGATAGTTTTAGCAATCACAATTCCTATTAGTTTAGCTGTGATAGAAGCAAAGAATGATACTAAACCAGAAAAAGAAACTAATATTAAAGAACCAGTTATTTTAAGAAGTAGTGCAGAGTTACATAAGGATAAGTCAGTAACAGACTTTTCTAAAAATGTTTTTACAAAATTGTTGTACGAATATGTAGAGACAATGGATGTGAGAGATTGTTATGTTTGTATGCAGTTGCCTGCATCAGTGTCAGAAGGTGTGACTTATCATCACCTACCTCTAACTTATGGAATAACATGTAGTGTAATAGCAAGTTTATTTTATAAAACAGGTAGATTAGAATCTTATTATACTGACATAGATAACATTTTTGCAAACATTCCAGTAGTACCAGAACTTAACAAAGTAAAACCAGCAAAGGTTTTAGGAGAATTCTTTCTAGAACATAGAAAATTAACCTTAGAAGAAATAGTTAGTAACAACCTTACCTGTGAGTTAAAGAAAGAAGAAAAGGTATTTTTAGAAATGGTTGAAGAAAGAAGAATGAAATTTCAAAAAGAAGCAATAAAAGAGGAAGGAACACATCTATGGACGTTTGAGGAAGGAAATCATGAAGGGAAAAAGATAAATGCAGCAATGACATTAGATTGGCCGCAAACAGGAAAGTTGTGTATTAGGAGAAATAAGACAGTCTATGACAATTACTTTGTAGGTTCCAGTATCTGCCATGACAATTATCAAATTTTGGGAGGTTGGGGATTCAAAGGTGGAAAAGATCCAATATTTCCAGGTATCTATTATATTTGTGGGAATAGAGCTTATTACAGGTTACCGGACCATTGGTATGGAACTTGCTATGTAGGCCTGGTCTTTCCAAAATCTTTCACATGGATAGAGAAGAAAAGGGAACATACAAGATGATTAATAGTTTTACACGTAGAAAGAGGGAAAGTTTTTCAGAAATTGTAGGTGATATTTTTGGAGCATTAATACCAGCAGTGGGAATATCTTTGAATGCATTTAAAATTCGGAAGTTATCCACAGTAGTAGATCGTTTGTCTACAGATACTGCGGGAGGGTTCTTAATGGTAAATACCGAAATGGTTGCCATGAGAGCTATGGTGATGCAAAATCGGCTTGCCCTTGATATTCTTTTGGCAAAAGAGGGTGGAGTCTGTGGAATGTTGAAAGTCCAACATTGTTGTACTTACATTCCTGATAAAAGTGAAAATATACAGAAGTATATTACAAATATTACAAATTTGCACAAAGAACTAGTTCCACTGGAGGTTGAAAGTGTTTTGGGAAAACTTGGTAGAGGGTTTTCTTCAGTAGCAAATTGGTTGACCAGAATGAGTAGACTAATGATAGGGAAAGTTATAATAATAGCAACTGTAGTAATATTATTAGCCATGGTGTTGAAAATAGTAATAACGTGTATAAAAAGAAAAGTAAGACAAAATAAGATGAAAAGAAATAACAGAATAATGAAAGAAAGAGAGAGAGAAATGGGTGAAATTGAGTTGGAGAAAATGAAAGAAAGCATGTATAAGGAGACAAAAAGGCAAGATGAAGAAGAAACAGATGTGTAAATAACAGAAAACAAAGGATAAAAGACATGCTGCCTGAAAAGAAGTATAACTTGGGTTTTATGTGGTGATTTAAAAATCACCAAAGGGGGAGTTGATGGAGCAGGGAAAATAATTTTTTTAACCCCTAACAAATTTTATAAATAATTAATAAAATGTTCGTTTAAATGTATTAATCAACACTGTATGTGTGGGAAAGGTAACATGCCAATGTGTGTGCTAAATAATCTATTAATGGATGTCCGTGTGTCTAATTATAACGTAAAAATAAATGCGTACTAATTAAAAATAAATGCATGTTTTTGTGCTTCATAGAAATAAAACGTGTCGTTGCAAAAACAATAGTGATGGTAAGTAAGGAACAGCTTAAATGTTGCTTTCTGCTAGGTAATAACTAATTGGGGTACGTAGATGACGGGAGGGAAACGAAAAGGCTATTTTTCTCTATTTTAATTATGTTTTGTTTGCCTCAAATTAGTGTTTCTAAAGTATAACCGAGTGGCGATATAAAATGGCCGCCAGGGGAAGATGTGCGCAGGCGCAAGGGGACATGTGACACGGGATGAAGTTGGAGAAAAACTAACCTCGTGATGTTGCTGAGAGGCTAGGATGCGAGAAATGGTCAAGGCTGATGTGACCTAATTGAACTGATAGTGTGCCGTGGTGATCAGCAGAAGACCCGTGGGAAACCAGTTTAAGAGAAAGGACAATGACTGCGGAGTTCTCGAATGTATCGAAAGAAGTTACAAATGTACTGATCGAAGCGGATGGAAACATGTCTTGAGCGTATGGGAAAGGAAATGATCCAAGGACCATTGGATCCAAGAGAACTTGATTAAAAGAATGAATAAGATGACATGCATGGACCAATGAAAGAAAAGCGTGTTATTAATGTTGCAACAATTAGTTAGCAAAGTTAGAATTAGGGTATAAGAGGGCCTACTCTTAGTGCGAGGGGGTCAGTTGCAGTCACAGTCAGGAGCGGAGTTGGAGAGTCGTGTTGGTGTTGGTGGCTTCCAGTGCTGGGTGGTCCTGATCGATCCCTTTCTGAGCGGGAGATGCTGAAAGACTGTTAGATGAGACGGGTTGCAGGTAGCTGATGCTGACGAGCTGAAGTTGCTGTTGCTGTCTTAATTTTCCAGTTGAGTATGAGAATCAGGTAATTTCTAATTCTTAAACTTAGGTTAGAAATCATTAGTCTAAATTAGGAAGGTAGGCAGGTAATTAGGGTTTTGGCTTCATGACAAAAATTTCCTTTCTGCAATAAATTGATTATGCTTAATAAATATTTGAATTTAAGAATGAATAATTGAATAAAGTTTAAATTCTTTCTCATGCTTTTAAAAATTATATAAAATTTAAGATTCTTTAAACCAAAATGACTCAGTGGTTATTTTCCTAAATGATTGTGACATCAGTAATTGGTTATTGTGATTCAGCTGGTCTTAATCACTATGAACTAATTTCTTACATGAATGATTCATCGACAAAACAATGAGCAGGAATATCTTAAGAAATAACTAAAAGAAAGCGACAAGTTAAGGTAATAAGATATCCCGGCTCCTTCCAGCGGTACATAAATGGTGTTCTCCATTTAGTTCTCATGCTTCTCCTAGGAGTACAGAATTTCATAAAGGTGTAAAGGAAATCCAGGTGTGTGCGTGTGTGTTAGGCGATGTTTATGGGCCCCATCGTCATGTGGATGTGAGAAAATATAGTTTGCCCCTGGATGACCTATAAGTGACCTGGGAGGAGAATAGTTTTTATTGTACGCGCTGCATCAATATCAAGACATACTGGATACAAAACAGTATGAATTAATAATAAATGTTCTACAAGACTGAGACTCATTATTGTGGATCTTTTTTATTCAGTCCACACTGTGTATTCATCAGACAATATAAAGAAATATCACATAAATTACACTTTTAGCCAAAATGAAGATTGAACATTCAACCAATTGACATTACTTTACAATACATGAATTGACTGTTTTTACACAATACTTTTAATATCTACAAAAATAAGTGTCCAACGTATATAGTCACATAATACTGTTACAAGAAAGGTGTATTTTCTGTGATTTTTTGAGAGAGTGTCTCACTGGGGGTATAAAGTTTTCTTCTAAGTTTGTGGTCCTATAGATACCATGAGCCCCTATGTGGCGGGGCACTTTGACTTTTCAGTTTATTCAGGGATTTGGGAGGTGCGAATGCTCTCCGTGACCGTCATGTGGCTGGCCTTAGCCGTGTGTAGGCATGTCTGCCCTCAGACCACACTTGACTAGGCCGACGCGTTTCGACCTTCTTGGTGGGCCTACTGATTTAATGAAGGTCTTCCTCAGAGCTGTGTATTTTCTCAGGTGTGGGGCACTGTATATAAGACATAAATAGGGGAAAAGTGCCATGTATTAGCAGAAAATATTTACAAGCATCATCATTCTGTTTGTTGCAGTGGGGGTTGTAAACCTTACACACACTGTGTCTTTGCAATCGACCGGTGTGACCCTGTGGGTAGTCCTATATTGGGGGGTACTGCGGAAGGGGACAGAAGGCTCTTCCTAGGGTTCTACCTCTGGTTTGTATGAGAAAGGAAGGAACAACATGGAGTTGTGATTTCATTTCTGGACCACACGCTGTAAACAAGAATAATCTTACTTTTTTTAGAAGGGGGCTCATGTCCTCCTTCAAATGCAGCAATCCTGTTTGGCAGGTATTTGGCTTTGGGTATTTGCAATTAGCAGGCACAAGTCTGTGGCTATGTAATAGCAAGGATCACTACTGGTCAAAAGCACCTCAGGTACCTCGCATTATGTGGGGGTTGGTTGGTTTCTACATACCTTATGGAATAGTCTGTCCCCCGAGCGGAGCTCTCTGAGGTACTGCCTTAGTTTCAAAATTCCTTCCTTTCTCTGTGTGCATGCAGCTGCTCCCCCCGGTGCTGTTGGGGAGACAACAGTATGTACGCGGTAAATGATAATTATTGTCAGTAAGTCCCCGTCGGGTGGAAATATACTACAAGCCAGGTAGAAGAGACATACCTGTTTGGGGGCTGCAGAATGTGGCTTCACTCGCGGTGTGGCAGATCCCTTCTCTGTCAGCTGCACCACGCTTCCTTAATTATGATGGGCTGAGAAGGAAGTCCTCGTGCGGCTGCTGGGAAATGTAGTTTTTAGCGGCATGGCGCGGCTCTGGATAAGCCTTGGTTCAGGCGGGATTTCTTAGGGAGTCGTTGGATTGCTTAGGCGATTTTAAGGGTTTCAAAGCATTCTGTTGAAGAAATGGAGTTGAAACAGTAATTATTGTTAAATGCGCATAAGCAGGAATCACGTTCCAACAGACTGTGTCCCCCTGACTTGTGTTCTGGGTGTTGTAGTTTACTGTACCAATGCAACCTATGGTGTATGTGGAGAGCATCAGAAATTATTTACAGCTGTTTTGAATCATGGAGTTCGACACATTTTTATAATTTAATGGTTTTGTTCATCTCGTCTTCACAGTTTAACGCAAATTAGCAGCATATGCATTGATACATTCTTGTGCCCTCAGTTATTGCATCATGTTAATGATTAGTGACTGAATACTGAAAAATGTGACCTGATGATATATGTGGTCTGCATCGGGGCGTATATACAGCATATATACATAATGAAGTTAAACACATCTCTGTTATGACTCAACTTATTTCCAATATATGTATCAGTACCTTCCTGTGTCCTATAGTTGTTACATGTTAAAGGTTAATACTTATTTTTATGTGCACCTCTGTACTAGTAGGGTTCACTCATATGTATGGAGCACATGGGGCTTGTGGGTCATGCAGTTGTAGCATGTTTATTGTTCATTGTACGTACGACCCCCTCTGGATTGGCTTAATGCTGATAGTTCTCAGTGTGAGGTTAAACCAGTTAGTATTCATGAGTCGTTGTAGAGTAGTATGGAAAACAAACAAGAAAGCGAGGACTGTAAACGGGGTACGTCCCTATCCCCTGGTTACTACTAGAAAACAACGTGGACGGACCCAATGGTGAATCCTAAATAAAGGATGACTCAGTTGCAAGTTTTGGAATGCCAGGAACCACATGAGTTTTTAAGAAGAACCCTCACCCACCAACCTAGTTGGTGGCATGCTTCATCATTGGGTTCCCAGCTGGGCAGCCGAATGCTACCCAGCTGTGCTTCGACGCCTGAATAACTTTATTATTGTTTTTGTGTGGATGGTGCTCCAAAAAAGTGTTGAGTTTAAAAATGTCTCTGGGATTCTTTGCTGACAATTTTTTTATTCACAGCGGGCCAGGACATATTAAAAAGAAAACAGAGGGACAACTTGAAGACTGGTAATTGGTCTTCGTTATCCTTCAGGGACTGGTCGACATGTTTCAGCCTCGGAAAACAGTTTAGGAGGCTTTCTTCAGGGCCATATAAAGTGAAAAGAATGTGCTATGACAAAAATATGCCACGTGTATTTGTTTTCAGCACACACGCTAAGGTGTGCTGTGCAAGCAGTGGTGTATTTGTACTTACGGTCCCACCGTCTGGTTTGAAACCTGTAAGACAAACACACAAACATAAAGTACAACATACATAGAGACATCGTTAAAATTGCTTCATTTGGATACTTCATCCTCTTACTCGTGGTGCGTTCGCCAAGTTCATAGCAATCCGTGAGTCGTTCAATACTTATGTATCTTCATACATACAGAAGACATGCAACATACACCTGGTGTATGCAAAATCATGCATGGTGGTTTAGTGCAAGCAAGCATGTCTTGTATAGTTGGAACTGTTTTTCGCTTTATCAAATTAACTGACTATGTGAATATGAAAAACCTGTATAGTTGAGTTTAGTGCCCACGCTATAGTAATTAAGTGGGTTTTATTGTGAATAAATAGTGGCCTGATTGATAATTGAAGCCAGAAATTATCTTGGGGCCAGTGCGTGTGCATTCATACACATGTAGAATTAAAATCATCCATACTGTCACAAAAAAGAGAGAGAAACCATAATTACACTAGCTACGTGTTTGGAGTAGCTGTAATAGATCCCGGAAGGGGCGGACTCCTGTAGTCAAACACTGTGGGGAAGATAATGATGGCAATTATACAATTTTTCGGTACTTGGTATGGGGTAAAAAAAGTTTTTTTCGAGTTGTGCTTCAATATGGAAGGTTTAGATTTAGGCAAAGCTCTAGGTAACAAGTAATAATGTTGCCAGATAGAGCTTCAATACGGTAGGTTTTAACTTAGGCAAGGCTCTAGTTAACAGGTTATGGTATTACCGGGTAGCAAAAAGGGTCCAGAATGGGCATTGGAACGCACTTACTTCATCAAGGCTGACCGCCCGCCCTCTGCACCTATTCCTGCTTCTCGGGATCTCGACGATACCCGTGGCTGGTGGTATCTGTTTTTGAAACCGGTTTCGCGGCAATTGCCAGGGACGTTGCCTCGTCGGTAAAAACGTCATCGCGTTTGCGTATGACGTCGACATGACGCGCTATCAGGCGCTAGAGCGCGCGATACTGAACGACTTGAACACCCAGAAGTGGAGTATCAAATAAGTCATCACGGGCATTAGTACCAAGTTGGAATTCAGCAATTATAATAAGAGCGCCATTAAGCAGCCTGTGAGTTTATATTGTGGATCGTGATCACGAGGTGTCCACTGTGGCAATTATGGATGTATAATGCAAAGTATCATGCATTCAATCATTTATTGACTGCGGTAATATTAGTTAACACATGATGTGTATTAGGAGGTGTTCTATTTAAATAAAACTGCAATATTACCATGATGTACAAAAAGGGGGGGTTAAATATGTTACCCCTTATCAGTAGCGAGTATTTGGTCCAAATGACAGAGACCTAATTGTCATTGGAAGTATGCAGATTAATGTCTGTATACTACAGTTTGTGTGCATCATGTAAAGACATTACGTGGATCAATGTGCAGGTTACAGCCAATATTGGTATGTATTTGGTGCGTCATCATAATAGTTTTTATTTCCGGATAATAAGGGAAAGAGAAGGCTAAATGGGCCCGATGTAAATGACGACTAGTGTCATTGGAATGTATACTGAGTAATGAGGTACATCATTAGCCATTGTTAGTGCAGTATTGCCTATGTTAGTTGACTATAATATGTATGTTTATTCAGCGAGTTCCATGGTATATTGTCATTGAGGCCATTTGTGTGTGTGGACAAACGGTAGACCCACCGTTGTTCTTTCTCCAACAGGCGGCTCTGAAGGTTTGCAGTGTTTGACTCCAGTTGTTCAATCACCACCCAGCTCATGTCATTGGTGGTGTGCCCTACTTCTAAGAAGTGGTCCGTCATCCGTGTGGTATTGCGTTTGCACCGGATATTGCTCCGATGTTCACAAATACGGACTTTTATTTTTTGGCTGGTCATGCCGATGTATTGCAGACCGCATGGGCAGGTGATCAGATAAATGATATTCATGGAATTACAATTTGTTTGTTTACGTAACTGCCAAGTTTTACCAGGTTCCAGATTAAGGGTCTTTGTGGGTTTGGTAAGGTGGCATACGGCGAAGTTCCCACAGGGAAAATGGCCAGTCACATTAGGAAGACCCCAGGCATTCAGCACTGTGTTGGTTGGCTTGATGTGGTGCTGTGGACGTAGTGACACCAAGTTGTCTTTTAAACTTCTTGCTCTTCTGTAAGAGAACAGGGGTTTTTCTCAATTGAGTTTACCCGTATTCAGTATCCTCCAATTTTTTTGTATAATGCGTGAAACTCTGTTTGAGATTGAATTGTAGGTTGTCACGCATGTTAGCGGTATTGCTGAGGATGTGTGTTGTGTCTGTTCTAATAGGTCATCAAGAGTTTGGTTACGTGCTCGTTTTCTTGCTGTTTGTCAGGGTAACCCCGCTCCTTGAGTTTCGTGGTCAGGGATTCCGCTTGATCTTTAAAATCTTTAATGTCACTACAGTTTCTGCGCAGTCTGAGGTATTGTCCAAACGGTAGGTTCTCCCGAAGGGGTCTCGGGTGGAAGCTTTTGAAATGGAGAAGGGACTTTCTCGCTGTAGGCTTAAAATGTGTTTTTGTCTTAAGCTAGCCACCTTCGGCCCTGATATCCAAGTCAAGGAAGGTGATGTTGTCTTTATTCACACTGTGGGTGAATATCAAGTTGGGATCACACCCATTGATCCACACCAGAAATAGCTGTAGAGTGTCTTCAGGACCTTCCCATATGAGGAAGACATCATCAATGTACCTTTTGTAAAATGTGATGTTAGCTGAAAATGGCATACTGGAGTTGAGGAGATGCGTTTTTTCAAAATTGAAGACATAGAGCCCTGCCACACTAGGGTCGAAGGTGCTCCCCATTGATGAACCATAGGTTTGCAAAAAGAGTTCCCCCTCGAACTCAGAAAAGTTGTCCTTGAGCACTAATTCCGCGCATTGTAGGACAAAGGACTTAGGTGTCTTGTAATCCCATGTTGTTGAGTCCAATGATAGTTTTAGTACCTTGAGAGTGTCATCCTGGGGGAGGCTGGTATACAGGCTTTCTATGTCCAGACTGACTAGAAAGGATGTGTCGGGGTTGAAGGCCAGTGTTTTGATTTGTCCCAGTAGATCCTTTGTATCTTTCAGATAGGTAGAAGTTGTCTGCACAATAGGTTTGAGGAAGAAATCACAGAATCGTGAAAGGGGTTCAAGCAGTGACCCAATGCCCGAAACAATGGGGTGGCCCGGTGGTGTATTTTTGTTTTTATGTATTTTGGGGATTATATAGAAATAAGAGATCTTGCTTGTGCTGGTGGTCAGGAATTGAGCTTCCTGTTTGCTGATTTTGTTCGTGGATTCCGCATCTTCTACTAGAGCCTTGATTCTGGCTTTTAGATTTTTGCTGGGATCTTGTTCTACCCGCTTATAATTCTTGGTGTCACTTAAAAGTCGTCTGCATTCCGCTTGATAGTCCACCTTGTTTTGTAGTACTATTCCGCCGCCTTTATCCGCTCGTTCTATGATGATTTTTTCATTGGATTTTAGGGTCTGTAAAGCATCAAATTCTCTGCCGCTAGTGTTCTTGAATTGTGGTTCTTCGTTGGTTGCTTCAATTTCATGGAAAACAGCTTGTTCAAATGCGGTGATTTCTACCGGTATGGTGTTAGGAGGAGGAATAAAAGTGGATTTGAGCTTGAGCCTGGAATCACTCTGGCCTTGGTTTTCACCTCTGTTGGTTGGTTTTGAAAAAAGGCTTTTAGCTTAAGTTTGCGAAAGAATTCTGCCAATTCGCAATGTAATTTAAATTTGTCAAGTCTGGCATAGGGACACCAGCTAGGCTTTTGTTGAGGAGATTTTCTTCTGTCTGTGTCAATGCATGGGAGGAGAGGTTAGTCACTAGGTTCTGTGTGAGCTGGGTCCCACTTGTTGTTATTTTGTTTTGCTGCGGGTGTTTGCCCCTTGGTTCTGGTCTTCCTCCCAGTGGACCTGGTTCTGTCTCCTTCTTCTTCCTCGTCCTCTTCTGCCGCTCCCTAAAAAAGGGAACCTTGGATTGGTGTTTGTAAAAGGGAGTTGAGTTTGGGCAAAAGGTGGATTCCATCCAAACATCATCTGATGATTCATTTGGGGGTACGGGCTCGGGTAGTGCATCTGACCTCCAGGTGGAAGTTGGGGCCATGGTTGTTGCCAAATGCCAGTTATTCTTCTACCACGTTGCTTGTTGCGGTAACTTCCTCCACTAGAACCGCTGTTCACCGATGAATCGTCATCAGAAGAGCCTCCTGACACATCAGTGCATCTTGAGGGTTTGTAGTCCACATCGGAGTAAGGGTAGGTCTTCACGTAGGAAACTTTCTTTAAATCTTTTTGAGAGTTGTAAAGTAGAACATCTTTTGCTGAGTTGTTCTCTGTGTGTTCTGAAGGTGCGGGTGTATGACCTAAGGTGATATTGTGCAAAGAAGTTCCCTCTCTCTGATAACTCCTTCAGGGCATTTTGTGTCTTACGCATGCATAATATAATTTGCTCTTCTAGTTTTAGCAATATTGGTTCCGAGTTGGTAGCTTTGATGTGTCTTAATACTGTCCATTTAATGTCAGTCGCTGAGTGATTTTTCTCTGTACAGTGTTGGACTATGGGTGCGTTCAAGATTTTGTAGCGAAGTCAAGATTTATGTTGGACGATACGTTTTCGTATCTCTTGGTTTGTTTTCCCTATGTAGGCTAGTTTACATGGACAAATGACACAATAAACAACATTCTTCGTATTACAGTTTGTGAATTCTGTATGTCTGATTTTGATTTCTCTGTAGGTAAACTCATCGCCCTCAATTGTGCTGTCGCAGGAGGAGCAGTTTCCACATTTGTGGTGGCCTCTGATTGGTGGTAAATTCAGCATGGTACTCAGGGTGGGGATCTTAGTTTTTAGAGTGGTGTTGGATCTGATGAGGCTGTCTCGGATGTTCTTATTCCTTTTAAGCATGAACATTGGCAATTCCTTAAATTGATGGAGGCCTTGTAATGATTTTCCAGTTCTTCCTGATTGAGTCCTTCACCTTGTTGATCACCCTAGAAAAAGTTGTTACACACACACCATCAAATCTGTGTTGGGTTTATTTCCTGGCTAGAGTAGGATCTCTCTCGTGGCATGTAACAAGCGCGCTTCATTGTCCATTTTAACAGTTTCTTGGGGTGATTGCGTTGTTGCAATATGGTGAGTAGATTCCCTGCATTTGGAAAGTAATCCTCCCTCTTCGTACAGTTCCTTCTTATCATCAGGAACTGGCTATAGGTTAGATTGTGTCTTGGGCTCCTTTGGTGGAAACTGGAGTAGTGCAGGAAGGTGTTCCTGTCTGTCTCTTGTGTAGAGAGAGGTGTATATTTAGTTGTTCTCGTGTTTTAGAGTTATGTCAAGGAAATGTATTTCCATTTGGTTGGTTGCCATGGAGAATTTAATGTCGATGCCCCTTGTATTTAACCGCTTAGTGAAGTCTTTGATCTTTTCAACTGGGCCCTTCAAAATCATCAACAAGTTGTTGATGTGTCTTTTCCATACATGGATGTGCTCTTTGAAGGGATCATTGTTATAAATCCATTTGTCCTCATAGAGGACCATAAACATTATAGCCATTTCTGGTGCGAAGGGACATCCCATTTCGGTTCCTTTTGTCTGTAAACAAAACTGTTTGTTAAACTGAAAGAAGTTAGATTTGAGACAAAGCTTTGCTAATTCCAAGATGTAGGGACTTTATAAGGTTGCTATCTTTTGTTGAAGAAGTAAACCATGAATTCCAAGGCACACTCTTGAGGGGTATTGGTGTAGAGGCTCAAGATGTCTAGGGTTATGAAGGTTTCAGTTGTTTTGTTGAATTCCATGCCTTCCAGTGTGTTGACAGCGTCTATGGTGGCTCTTAGATAGCTTGGTATGTCTGCTATCGCTCTTTTAAAGTCTTCTTATTTTTCTTGACGGTAGCTGGTTCTTTCTCTATTTTGTTCAGGTGTACTCTTGCGTCTTCAATCACCGTGTTATTTCAGTGGGATTGAAGATGATGTAGGTGAGGGGTATCCGGAGATTCTTGTTGCATATATATTTTTCTTCTCTTTTGGATATCCATCCTTCGTACCTTCCTTCGTTTATGAGCTCAGCAATCTTTCTATTAATCATGAGGCTGAAATTCTCCTGGATCTTTTTGTAATGTTCTTCATTTTGGAGTTGCCTCATTATTTCTTGTTCATACATTCCCCTATCCATGATGACTATGGGGCTACCCTTATTGGCTCGTTTTATTATTATCTCATGGTTGGATTCAAGTCTTAGACTAGCTTCATGTTCTTCTTTGGACAGGTTGTGTCTCTTGTACTTTCTTTTCCTTTTGATTGCATCTATGTCCCTTAGAACAGTTGTCTCAAATGTAGCAGTTCTGTTGCCATGTTTAGGGTCAGTGGGTAGAAGCTTGAAGGGTCCTTCAATCCAGAATAGTTCCTCTCTTGTGACATTGTCTGATCCGAGAAGAAGACTTTTAAGTGCATTTTGCAGAAGAACTGGAGGGCTTCCAATCTGATCTGTATGAAATCTGGCCTTGTGCTTGTAATGAAGGACAGGCCTCTGCTAAGTAGTCTCATCTCGTCTTGATCCAGTTCTCTCCTCGAGAGGTTGTAAATTGGGATTAGTACTGGTACGCCCATCTGTATGTCTGCCATCTGGTTATCTCCCCTGCATATTGGTTCTGATTGACCATCTCTTGTCTCTATTTCTTCCACGGCCCTTCCTTGGCCTCTTACTAAACAAGAGTAGGGTCCTGGTTGGTTTGGGGCAGTGCTTGTCAATGGTTCTGCATCACACGAGCTGTCAGAATATGACGAGGTGTCAGGGAAGGAGATGAATTTCCTCCTGCTGTGTCCTTGGAATGGGGTCAGCTCTCGTGTGTTCTTTGTTGAGGTATGGATATACTTTTCCTAGTGTGAAGTTGGTGATGTTCTTTTGTAGCTTTGCTCTTTTAAAGTCTTTCTTATTTTTCTTGAAGGTAACTGTGTTTTTCTCTATTTTGTTCAGGAGTACACTTTTTTTGCTGAGTCTCTCCGCCGTTTTTATGGACATAAATATCTATTCTCTTGAGCATTTTGTTCCTTTGTGGCTGAAGCCTCCAATGTATTCGAGGTCTTCAACGAAGATGACAGGGATGTTCTTGACTGTATGCCAAGAGGGGTTGATCCTGCTCTCAAATGCTCTAGTAGGACATCACCATGGGTTATCATTTATTTTTTCTTAAGTCTGGTGATTTTTTCAAGTTCAGAGTGCAGTGCTATGCTCTGTGAACAACTGTAAATGTTTAAAGTGGATGGTCTTCTTAGCAGCTCTTCGATTTCTTCTTCTCTAAAACTTAAGGTCTTGGGTTCCAACATACTCTAGTGCTGAATACGTTGTGGATAGTGTGGTTTTTCTTATGTATATTGGTGCGATGTTACTTCCCCCGGTCAGGGCTGGAGAAACGGGATAACTACTTTCCCAAACAGTAGGGTATTTCCTCATGGGTTAGCACCCACTCTAATAGAGTCTATTGTGACGGGGAGTGATCCTGTTAGGGCAGTAGGGGGCGGGATCGATAAAGTCTGTATTCAAAGTATACCCCCTGTGCCATGTTTGCCAGTATGTCTTGATATACATGTATATCGTGTAAGCATCAAAGGTATAGAAGTGTGAGGAGACATAGGAAGAATATCATAGTAACCAGCGAAAGTTGACAAAAGAGGTACGGAATATTTACATAGCCTATAAATTGATCATATAAATCCATGGTACAGGGGGTATACTTTGAATACAAACTTTCTAAAAGTGGCATTTTCAGAATTGCAATTTAAACCATTAGTCAGGATTTTAAATTGTGATTTCAAAGACACCAAACTTGAATGAATTATTTCTTCCCATTTGGAAATGACACTTTTAAAATGTAATAAGGCTACTCCAATGTTACCCTATGGGAGAGATAGACCTTGCATCGGTGAAAAGTGATTTTAAGAGTTTTTCAGCTCCAAGATATGTAAAACTTACAAGTACATGTCCTGCTTTTTAAATACATTGCACTCTGCCCTTTCAGGTGTTCAGGGCCTACCCTAAGGGTGTCTTATATATATATTAAAAAGGAACGTGTGGGCCTGGCAAAAGGTTTATTTTGCCAGGTCAAAATGGCAGTTTAAACTGCACACACAGGCTCTGCAATGGCAGGCCTGTGATATGTTTAAAGGGCTATCTAAGTGGGTGGCACAATCAGTGCTGTAGGCTCACTAGCAGCATTTAATTTACAGGCCATAGGCACAGGTAGTGCATTTTACTGGAGACTTATAAGTAAATTAGGTATGCCAATTGGGGATAAGCCAATATTATCATTAGAGGGTAGAGCATAAGCACTTTAGCACTGGTTAGCAGTGGTAAAATGCGGGGAGTCCTAATACCAACAAAAACAAGGTTGAAAAAATGGAGCAGGAAGGCAAAAAGTTGGGGGAAGACCATCCTAAGGGAGACAGGTCTAACACCCTTTATTACGTACATTTGGGACAAGATATTTTCATACATATACAAAAAGTTTCATCTCTCTCCCCAAGAACGTCTACCACACAGTTTTAGGTTCCACAATTGGATATTAGTTGACTAGGGACTTATTCTTAATTCACTTGGGCGCATATGAATAAAGGCATTTTGCATTTTCTAAAGGTGCGATTTACAATTTCAGGCAGTTAGGAAATGCAAAATGACATTTTGGAATGTATGAAAGGCTTTTTTCAGTGGCTCAAAATGCTATTTCTAGCCAATAAAAATGCATTTTGGAAATCGCTAAATAGGAAATCGCCAAATAAGAAATCGCAAATACTCATTTCCAAATAGGTATTCGCTAACACCATGTCCAAAAGATGTTCTAATTGTGAATAGTTGCAAAATGGCCATTTAGGAAATGCAATTACCATCAATCTGTATCAGGTGGTAACCAGGTGCAAACTATTAAAAGGCACCCAAATGCATCTGGCTCTTTCAGAATGGCGGCCCTGTATGTCTTAGCGAGGAGGATGAGGATTTTGGCTGGCAGGCAGAGAAGGAGGAAGAGACAGGAGAGGCTATTTAGGGTGAGGGTCACCCTGTTTCAACAGAAAAAGGAGGAGATATATGAGAAGTACATACTCAGTAGTGAGATAATCCTAGAAATAATTGCGGAGTTACAACCTCAGCTTCCGAATCAGAAGCAATGGAGTTCTAGCACAAGTGCAGGTATTGTGTTGTCTACACTTTTTAGCTTCTGGCAGTTACCAGGAGATCACAGCAGTGGCGGGGGGGCACAAATGGCTCTTTCCAGGTTCCTTTGCAGGTTTCTAGACATCATGGTTAGCAAAGTTAACCAATACATATATTTTCCAAATACCCCCCAATATTTACAGCAGACCAAATTAATGTTTTACAGGGTAGCACAGTTCCTCAATGTAATTGGCTGTGTTGATGGCACACATATTGCCATATGCCACCCATAGCAAATGAATTCATATATAGAAAAAGGAAAAGCTCACACTCACTCAATGTACAGGTAGTGTGTGATGCCTCATGCATCATAACCGACTTGAGGCCAGATTCCCAGCCAGCACTCATGACACCTTCATGTTCCGCCACAGTTGAATACATAACCGACTGTCCCAGGGTGAATTTGGAGATGGCTTTTTACTTGGTGATAGAATTGCTGACTCCATGCATACAGTGGCCAGAACCGTTTGTGTAATGTGACCTAATGGTTTATCCATCTCATGCTCTTAAAGGAGACAGTGCATATGCCGTGTGTCCCTGGATACTGACACCATACTTGACTCCAAGGACCAGAAGCGAAAGACAGTACAACAGAGCACATAGGACAACACTGTCCATAATGGAACGTACCTTTGGCATACTGAAGTCCAGGTGCCGCTGCCTCCACACAACTGGCAAATCACTACTGTACAGACATGAGACATGATGTAAAATCATTGCTACTTGTTCCATTCTACACAATATTGCAATGTGTAGTGGCTGCACAACATCAGCATAGAGCCCAAATCCGTCTCAGATGAGGAATTACCACCACTACAGGTGCAGCAGGACGGGACACGTGAAGCAGAGGGTTGTGCACGATGCACAGAGATCCCCAACAACTATTTCTGAGGTAAGAATGATTACCACATCTAAGAAATAGTCATGAGTCTACTTTGTTTTGTTTGTTATTACATACTTTGTTGCTTTGTTAAAACAATTTTACATCCGCAGTGGATGCAGTTGATTGAGGAGAGATACATTATTGTTACAACCTGAATAAAAGGTGATCTTTCAGTTATGCACCATGCATTACCATCATCTGTGATGTCTTTTTCAAATACCCCCCAATATTTGCAGCAGACCAAATTAGTGTTTTACCGGGTAGCACAGTTCTCCAATGTAATTGGCTGTGTTGATGGTGATCCAGCAGTGTACTAACAACAGATACTCCACTACCATATACTCACCTGGGCCCATATAACTACTTGCACACAAAACACCAAGTAGACCGCTGGAAAACTTTAGTTTATGATTTTCATACTTCAAGATCTAGTTATTTCTTTTCCCTAACTAAACCTTTCACTGATCAATGAGTTCTTTCCTCTGGTCAATGGACCATTAGTTGGAACTAGTTGATGGTGATAATTAACATAACTTAATTAAACATTTCTCGATTAAAATGAAATAATCACAGACTCTGGAAGTTTTAAAACTTTTATCTAAATTAGTTGCGTGTGAACCATCTCAACCGTTTGAGTACAAACACCCTCATTCGCAAGAGTGTCAATTCAGTCAAGTTTCAAATAAAGCCTTAGCAATTCAGATCCACGCAATAACTATGCTCAGAAAGAAGAGGACAGAGAGGGAAGAACATCTATCAATACGATAAATTTATAATTACCAAGTATGGTGTGAAGACCAACGCCCTGGCCAAAGGGCTGGTAAGGGTCCCTCGGGATATATCAGGAGACGAAGACTTCAGGACAGGAATCAGGACAGGATACTTCACCTCTCTAAATACCGAAGACTACATCACACCCCTCTCTGACACTCTCTTTCTCCTCGTGGTTCTTCCGCGATCTTCTTTCTAACCCAATTAAATTAAATAGATGGTTCTGCATTCGATTTTCTTCATCAGCGTCTCACAGATTCAGCACCACCCCCAGCACCGACAGCATCCCGAGCTCTGCATTGCTTCTGCCAAAAAGCATAACTAACTAACTAAAACTACCTCAATTATACCTTTTCATAACCATGTACCACCCATTAATGTTTCAATTTCACAAAATACTAACTCTGATTGGACAGGCGAGGGGGGGATGATCGTTTCACCATGCTTACATTTCACTTATTTCTTTAAACCATTGTCTTCAAATCCCTCCCCTCAAACTTTATTAAATCATTTCCTTTCCCATACATTTCCAAACTTTATTAATACAAAATGTTGCAACGTTATGAATAAAGCTCCTTCATATGAACTCTTCACCCTCATGTTCCCAGGGCACTTCTTCGCTGGCCTTGGACGCGTGACAAGTCCTTAGTCATCTTTTCGTATTCTCTCTCTAGTACGCATGCGTAGGGTCAAGTCAGTCAGCTCGATTCAGACAAGTGTAGAGGGCCCAAATGCGCACTAATAATAAAGTCAAAAGAAGAAATGTTATTTAAAAAAATAAATGGTTTCACTGTATACCACCAACCTCTACTCTAAACCCACTTCATTAATTATTACCCTTTCTGCATTTTGCGTTAGTATAAAACTTATATTCTATTTCAGCCAAGCAGGTGCTATGCATGTGAGCTTTCAAGCGGCCATTTTATCGTCCATTGCGCAGGCGCAAGATTTTCCCTCCAAGCATTAGTACGTCATACTACGTAGATGTAGTAGACGCATGCGCAGTAAAGATCCCTTGTTAAAGTGCGTTTAGTCCTTCGTTCATGTTATTATCATTAGTAAACACATAGGCAAGCTTCACTGTCCCGTGTGTCCTTTTCTAAATGTGAATTATTAATTACAAACACGTTGTTAGTAATTCATTAATGAGTTAAAACGAAAGGATTGCTTCCGAGCAAGTCTCATTTACGAGTCCTTGCTCCATCAATCCCCCTCTCTGATGGCATCTTAAGCCATCACAAAATTACCCATCCCATCCCAGATACCAACTTTAACACTTCTCAGTTTTCTCTATTTCTCCTCTCAATTTTTCATCAATCAACTCGTTTCCTTCTAAATCTCTCATTTTCTTATATAATCTGCCTTTCATTTCTTCCAGCTGTATTTCATCATATTTTCTTTTTCATTTCTGTCCCTTTCCTTTTCTTTCAAAATGTACTTTCTCTTTCCTACCTCTTCTACAACACTTATATGTAATCATTATTATCATCACTACTGTTATTATCATAACTAATGGTATTATTATTTGACCTAGAAAACCCTTCCCAAAACCAACAAACCATTTCCCTATTGATGTTATACCTTTTGTTAGTCTTCCCTACACACTGTCAACCTCCAGTTGGGTCAAGTCTTTATGCATTCTTGTAATGTTTTCAATATATCCTTTAATTTCTCTGCTCTTGTCCGGAATATAAGTGCAGCAATGTTGAATTTTCAACATGCCACAGACTCCACCTTCTTTTGCTAACAATATATCAAGAGCAAGACGGTTCTGTAAAACCATAGACCTGATTGCAACCATTTCTGTGTTAATCATTAAGAATCCTCCTGCAGTGTCTGTAGAAAGACGATCAACTATGGTTGATAACTTACAAATTTTCTGTGAATTCAGAATGACTCCAACTGAGGGTATCAGTGCACAAAAAATGTCTCCTACAATTTCAGAAAAACTAGCTCTTCTTCTACTTGTTATATTATATTTTCCATTGGTTCCACTGATTTTATCTACATGATAGATCTTTGGAAAAACTATTACAAAATAGCAGCTCCCATACCATCTTGCGGGTAACCTATAATAGGCATTGCTCCCACAAACATAATACACTCATGGAAACACAGGATCAGTTCCCCCTTTTAGTCCCCACCCTCCTAAAATTAGGAAGTTGTTCACATTCACTGGAACCAATGTAATTATTGTTATAATCTGTCTTTAATCTATGGAGGCAGAATTTTCCCTTTTTCACAAAATCCAGGGACATCGCAGCATGAGCCTTGCCACTTGCATAGATACCCTCTTTCCCAACCCATGGAGGTACATGGGTTTTCTGTTCAGTTTCCCTTTTTATTAAATCCTGTCTCCTTTCTTCTACTAAATCCCCAAAAATCTTTTTCTTCTTTTCTTAATGTACATGTTAAATTATCTTTATGTGCCTGAACTAAATCTATTGAACTCATTGTTATGAAAAATTCACCCATAAACTGTGCATTTTTACTACTAGCTACTGGATTCATATTCTTTCTAATAGGTAATTCAGAAAATACTACATCTATATCTGAATAAAAATATTGAAGTTTCCTGTAGCATAAAATAAACTTGACAAAATACTACATGACACACCATACGTTAAAGGTATATGGTGATACGTCATTCCTTCTGATACTGATGAGGGTAACTTCATACACACGTAGCAGTTATTAATCTCCATAGTACTAACATATTGAAATAACAATTTAATAAACACATTAGAAGACATATTATAGTCTGATTCATTATGATAGTTTGCTTCATCTTCTACCCCTATTTCTATTTCAGTTTCTTTTATCCTATCCACCTTAACATTAGTATCTGTATTATTCTTGTCACTTGTTTTCATTAACAAAGGTACTCCTACTGTTAGGAATAACCATACTAATGCTGCTAATAAAATACTACAAAAACAAAATCTAAAACACTTTCCTTTTAATCCACACTTTGGTTTTCCGGTAACTTCAATTTCTGCCATTTTACTCCTGAGAAAATTTATTTTCTTTTCTCTTATCTTTTCTTTGTCAGTTTTCTTTTTCTTTTTTTAAGGAGGCCTCAATTTGCTTTCATCAATCTGGACAATATGAATTTCTTCTGTTTCATCAGTCAGATCTAGGGATTCAAATTCCTCGAGTATGACGTAAGTCCATTCAGGAGCCTTGTATCTCCTGTTTAAATTTCTCAATCTTGGACTTCTTCGAGTTATTTTTGCCAAAGTTTGTTTAGATTGTGTTTGACTTGTGACTTCGTTTACTTGTTCTGGTCTCTTTTCAGATTTTCTTAAGTGATATTTTAGTTTCTTTACTCCAGTTGGCCAATTGTCTACCTTTCTGCTTCTTTTGATTTGCACTGCGTTTTCACCTTCTTTATCTCCTTGTAAAGTTCTTTTTATTTCATTTATTCTAGGCACAATCTGTTCTGATTCTCTGTTTTCTGTGCTTGTACCTTCTTTTGCTTCCACCTGCTCAGGTCTTACCGTATTTTGTTCTTCTTCTTCCTGAGCTTGTTCTTCTAATTCTATCTGACCCTGTTAAGGTCTTACTTCAAACCTTTCTTCTTCTGCCTGAACCTGTTCTTCTAACTCTATCTGATCCTGTTCAGGTCTTAATTCAAACTTTTCTTCTTCCGACTGAACGTGTTCTTCTATTTTTCCCTCCTCAGGTTCGTGTAAGTCTTTTTTATTTTCCACCTGAGTGTGTTCTTCTTCCCCTGTCTCTTCCTGACTACTTTCATGTCTTTTCAGTTCTGTTCTTCTTCGTGTTTCAATAACATCATCAATTACTTCAATCACTGGTATCCACTCTTCCTGACTTGTACTTGGTTGTTCTTCATATGGTTGTCTTTCAGAATCTATTACTCTAGATTCTTCAATCTCACAGCTTACAACTCCTGACGCTTCAGCCTGTTCAGTCAGTGGTTGCTCTTGTTGTTCTGATGGGCTCGGAACTCTTCTGGTATGGCTGGCATGAATCCAATTGGGCAAACCTGCACACTTCACTGCTGTGGTAGTGACTAGTATGACTTGCCGCGGTTTGTCCCACCTTGGTGCTAGGCACGACTTTCTTGCATGTTTCTTCACTAGCACCCAATCTCCAGGATTCAAATCATGCGCTTGGTCTGGCTGTCTTTCAACTGCGTCTTCTCCAACCTGGTGAGAGATAGAACGCATCATTTCAGCCAATCCTTTGCAATAGTCCAATACCAGATCATCAGTTATACTCATTAGTTTATTTCCAGGAATAAATGCCTGTCTCAAGGCTCTTCCCATGAGAATCTCATGTGGGCTCATTCCTGTTTTTCTGTCTGGAATACTTCTGAGACCCATCAATACAAGAGGTAATGCATCTGGCCATTTCAGCTTTGTGAATGCACACACCTTTCCCAATCTTGACTTTATTGTGCCATTCATTTGCTCAACAATTCCAGAAGCCTCTGGACGATAAGCTATTTTACAAACAGCATATGCAGCACTTCTTGTGTTCTGAGGCAGGAACCGTCTACAAATAACTCATGGTCAGCCTCTTTCAAAGGTGTCTCTTTTATGTCCGGCCGGGGCTTCGTGCATAACTCAGTCACGTCCAAACAATCATGATCACTCTCATCCCTCACTTCCTCATCGCAGGGGTCTGGCAGTAGGGTAGCTGGGTTCATGATCGTACACCTTATCACAGTCACGTTCTCAGCTCCCAGAATCACTCTTTCAATACTTAGTCAAACGACGAGGGGTGAGATGCTGTGTTCTTGTCAAAAGAATCTCAACCGAGTGTGGAACAAAAACCTTTACCGGATGGCCCATCACTATCGACTCACTTTGCTCCAGACTCATACAAGTAGCAGCTACTGCTTTTAAGCAGCCAGGCAATGCTGAAGCCACTGGGTCCAATGTAGCTGAAAAATATGCCACTGGACGTCGACTCAATCCATGTCTCTGTGTTAAGACTGAAAGTGCACAATTTTCTCTCTCACAGCAAAACAAAGCAAAGTCTTTTGAATAATCAGGCATGCCCAAAGCAGGAGCCTCACACAAACAGTTTCTTAGTTTCACAAATGCCTCTATGCAGTCATCATTCCAATCAATCGGATCTTTTGCTCTTTTCCGGATCATCTGTATTAATGGTTTTGCTAACATCGAAAAACCATTAATCCATTGCCTACAGTATCCAACCACTCCTAGAAACATTCTCATTTCTCTTTGAGTCTGTGGCAATTGCATTTCTTTGATTATTTTTTTCTTTCCGGTGTCACTTTTCTAACTCCTCTTTCTATTTTATGCCCTAAATATCTAACTTTTTGTTGACAGAATTGTAATTTTTCTGGAGACACCTTGTGTCCTCCTTCAGCCAAATGATTCAGCAATGCAATTGTGTCTGTGACACAATCTTCTCGTGTTTTTGATGCCACCAGTAGGTCATTAATGTACTGGACCAAAACAAATTTTCCAGGCATAACCAATGATTCCAACCACTTTTTCAAAATCTGATTAAAAATTGAAGGACTCTCTGTGTACCCTTGAGGAACTCGACACCATGCGTAAATATGATCCTCAAACTTAAACGTAAAAAGATACTGGCTGTCTTGGTGCAAAGGAATAGAAAAGAACGCTTGGCATAAATCAATTACTGTAAAGGATCACTGCTGGATTTGGCACTATTGGGCAACATGGCACTACAATTTTATTTATTTTCCGTAAATCCTGCACTATTCTGTACTTTCCGCTAGGCTTTTTCAGTCCCATTATTGGCGAATTGCAGGGACTACCCATCACTTCTTTTAAAATACCTTGTTTATCCATTCGTTCAATTTCTGGAATAATTCCTGCTTTTACTTCTGGACTCATCTTGTACTGTCGGGTGTTTGGATACACTGCACCTTCTTTCACTGTCACTTTAACTGGGTCTATATTTGTCATTAGCCCAATGTCTTTTCCTGTAAAATCCCACACTTCTGGATTAACTGTGGTTCTCAACTCTTCTGGTAATTCATTCTCAGTTATTAGTGAAAACATTTCATCTACTTCTGTTCCCTGTTTGGCCAGCATCATCTTGTATACCACGTCTTCATCAGGAGTTTGGAAAGTGACACCATCCGGTGTACAATAGATCGTGCAATTCATCTTGCACAAAAGATCTCTTCCCAACAGATTTACAGGACTGGAATCACAAACTACGAACCGATGCATTTCCTTAAAATTTCCAATGTGCACCTCCATTGGTTTGGTGATTGGGGTTCTAATCTGTTGGTTTGACACGCCTACGACTTGGATTGATTCTCCCGAGAGAGGTAGTTTTGGGATGTCTGCTGTTCTCACAGTAGACCTGGTAGCACCATTATCCAATAGGAAAGTAATATCTTTACCTTCTACTCTCCCATCAACAAATGGACCTGACTGATCTACCGGTAAGGATGCGCCAAGCACGCACTCCTCTTCCTCCCCCCTCAGGCACCGTCATTGTGTGACATCTGAATGTTCTTCATCATCCTGTAAAAAATATTGTGTAATTGTTCTATTATTCTTACCACTTTCTCCTTGAAATCCGGTGTTCGCACTGAAACTTTGATGATTCACGAAATTTGGCATAGGAGCTGGTGGCACCTGATATTGTGGTGTAACTACCTGCTGCTACTGATTCATAAGTACTTCATTCTGCATCTGTGGGATTAAATTTTGATTTGGCCCATTATTACTCTTATTATTCTGAGTACTCTTACACTCGTTCTTTCAGCACGCATGACAAGGAAACTTCTTTTTAGCTTCTTCTCTGTCCATTCATCCCTTATATTTATTACCATTCGCTCCTTGATTATTCTTACTCTGTTCTTTCACTTGATTATTATTTTGGTCATTTGTTTTCTCTTCTTGCTGTTCTGCCAATTTAACTTGTGCCCACATCATTTTCTCTTTTAGCTTCCTACGCCTGACTTCAATGTCATCTCCGCAATATTTCGCATACTTTAAAATCTCATCCACTGTCTTGCTTTGCCAACATAACATGTGCTGCTGTATCATCTGACTGATTTCTGGTTTCAAACCATATACAAACCGATACACGAAATGTCCCATATCCTTGTCACCGATATTCTCAAAACCACTATACTGCTTAAACACCTGTAACAACCTTTCATAATACGCATGTACAGATTCATTTGGTTCTTGTGTTGTTCTATCTATTTTTACCCAATCTGTTTCTTTAGGAGGAATTTTCCCTTTCAAATACGTAATCACTTGGTGATACTTTTTCATCACCTCCTCCGAGGGTGCTCCTGTCTTTGCATCTCTAGCATACTCCTCATTAGGCCAGTCAATTGTAATTTTACATTCTGTCCATAAATCAGCAGGTACCACTATATCAAATAGGCCATCCAAGTCTTTCAATAAAACCTTTGAAACCTTCACAAATCTCTCTACCTGTTTGTACCATTCAACTGGTTTTTCTCTCAGCTTTGGGAAATCATTTGTAAATGACAAAATATCTTGTCTACTCCAAGGAACATGAACATATCCACCTCCAGGCCAGCGGCTCCATGGCCAGGGCGAACAGCAGTGGGGAAAGGGGGCACCCGCGCTGTGGCCTGACAATACAAGAGAGATGTCCAATCTACAAAGCCATCTCCTAGTCCGAATTGCCGCACGACTTGAAACAAATATGGCCACTCCAAGCTGTCAAAGGCCTTCTCAATATCTATTGCCAAGACAGCAGCAGATGCTTTGTGGTATGTATCAGCCTCTAAAATACTAATAAGTCGCCGCACATTCTGGGCCGTATTCCGGGTCGGTATAATCCCCGCTTGATCCGTATGTATTAATTGGACCATATATGGGAGCAGTCGGGTCGCAAGAATCTGACTTAAAATTTTATAATCCGTGGTCAACATTGACAACGGGCGATAGGCGGTCCTGTCATAGGGAGGTTTCCCCAGTTTTAGCAACGGTATAATTAACGCCTCGCGAGTGGTAGCAGGCAAGAGGCGGTCCTTTCTTGCAGTATTACACAAGGTCACCAGTCTAGGGGCCAAAAGATCGACATACGCACTATAAAATTCCACCGGGATACCGTCCACTCCAGGGGTCTTTTTCCGGGCCATATGTTTAATCGCGCCACGGACCTCCCCCAAGGTGATGTCCTGACCCAACAGCTCCGCCCTCTCCCTATCTAACGCTGAAAGATCTGCCGCCTTCAGGAAATCTTGAATGGCCTCCCCGCCAGGGGCCACCTTGCTTTGATATAGATCATTATAGTAAGCAAAGAACAGGTCACTTATCCCCTGATGCGTGTAATGGGCCTCCCCATCCGGGGCATGAAGTTCCAGGATGACCGTCCCCCTTCGCGCTGGGTTAGCTAGCCATGCCAATAACGCCCCAGACTTATCGCGCTCTGCATGCACACGCGTAACATACTTTTTATAATCAAAGCAGCGCAGCCTCTCCACCTGCACAGCGACCGCTTCCCTTGCTGCTATTAAATCTTGCTGGCGATCTGGATGTTCAGGCCTCTCCCTTTCAACATCCCGCAACTGCTGATCCGCCCTCTCTAAGTCTTGCAATAATGCTCTACGCACTCCCAGCTTATACGCAATGCAATGCCCCCGTATCACACTCTTAAAAGCGACCCACTCCACCGCCAACGACGAGGCAGTACCAGTGTTGACTCATAAATAATCAATAATGCCAGTCCCCACCACCTCACGAAATGCCTGATCCTCCAACAATTCTGGGTTTAAGCGCTAGGTCGGAATCTTAGGACGATCGGGCAACAGGTTCACACGTAATAATAATGGGTTATGATCAGATAACGTTCTAGTGAGATACTTACTGTGCTGTACCACAGCATGTATGTCAGGAGAGCAAAGCATCGCGTCAAGCCGAACATGGAGGTCGTGCATAGCAGAAAAAAACGAATAATCTCGGGAGTTCGGGTGGTGCGCCCTCCAGGTATCTATCAGTCCCACCTATGCTGCCATTCCCGCCTGATCCTTGAGAGGTTATGGATAGGTGCTTCAGGGAGGGGAGGGTGAGATCTATCCAGTAGGACATCCGTGACAGAATTAAAATCCCCACCCATGAGTACTGACCCGGTTAAAAATGGAGCGAATTTCCCAGACAATTGTGTAAAAAAGGCAGATTGTTCTGTGTTTGGAGCATATATGCTGCCCAGCACAACGTCCCTACCATTCAATCGGCCCGCCACTAGTATATACCGGCCCTCAGGATCCTTCAGTTGACGAGTGGGCTGAAAAGGGACTCCCACCCGGACCCATATCAAGACACCCCGTGCAAAGGCGGAGTAAGTCGTGCAAAAAACCTGTCCTCTCCACCTATGCTGCAATGCCACATCCTCTTTTGGCGCTACGTGAGTATCCTGAAGGAAAGCCAGTTGAACTCCCCTACAGACTAAATACGCATGTATTTTATGCCTCTGTAACATGGTGTGCATACCCCTGACATTCCAAGATATGCATTTCAAGTCAGATATCGAACCCATGGTGTTGCTCCACACTGGCCATGCACAGCTAAGTTTAAAAAGTTACGCCAAGAACCCTGAAACATTCCCTTACAACAAACAGAACAATCCCAACAACCCCACCCCAGGACAGGTACTAAGAGACTAGCCCCCATCCAAACTACACTGAAACTGACTTCCCTCTAGCAACTACAGAGGAACAATGGGGAAGAGTGGCTGCAGTCTGTCAATTACCAGCAACAAGATTATGAAGAATCGACCACGCCCGTGCCCCACGTAGTGCAATCCGCCCCCACCCCTGGGAGGCATCGCACCAGCAGGAGTATATAAGCTCCCACCCCGCTACAACCCACAATCAATATTGCAATAATAATAAAAATCATACAGCGCTAGGAAACATAATGGCATACAACTCGTCCAGCAGACCTGCAAAGGAAACGAAGCAATGAAATATATAGGTTAATAGCATCAAACAATGTCGTCAGCAGTGCCTGGTGTGACATGTGGCAACTGCAGTCTACTAGATTGGGACTCATCCATGTCCGGGCCCTCAGGAGTTTTATCCGTCTCCGTGCCAGCCCCCGACCCCTTCTCACTGTCCCGGAGTAGTTCCGACACCGCCCGCAGAGCCTCAGTTCTCTCCCTCTCCGACTGGGAAGAGCTGGGTGTCTTCAGAGTGACAGGGCGCCACCGCGACCGCCGACGGCGTTGGGGCCGCCGCTCCGAAGGCGCGCTCGCCCCAGGCTCCCCAGCCGTCCTCTTGCCTGTCTTGTAGGTTTCCAGCCAGTCCCATGCTTCCGACGGGTCCTCACAAAAGTGTGCCGTGCCATCAAGAATAATCCGAAGTCGGGCCGGAAATATCAAGGAATATTGAAGTTCCTCATCCCTTAGGGCTCTCTTGACAGCCAGGAAAGACGCACGGAGTCGTTGGACCTCCAGTGTATAATCCGGAAAAATGGATACCTTGCTGTTGTCCACCGTGTAAGGCCCAGAGGTGCGCACTGTCTGCAGGAGGAGGTCTCTGTCTTTATAGTGGAGGAGCCTGGCCACCACTGGGCGCGGAGGGCGACCCGGCGCCAGCGGGCGGGCCGTAACTCGATGAGCCCTTTCCAGCGTGAAAAACTGTGTCAGCCCCTCCGGTGCCACCTTGTCGCGGAGCCAGTCCTCTAAATACTGGATCATATTGGACCCTTCCACCCCCTCCGGCAGGCCCAAAACGCGGATGTTATTCCTCCGGTTTCTTCCCTCTGTGTCTTCGGCTCTTTTCTCCAGCACCGAAAGCCTGCGGGAGACGTCTCCTACCTGGTCAGCGATGGATCACTGCGCCGGCTCCAGGGCCGCCAAGGATGTTTCAGCTTGCTCCACTCTATCCGCCAACTTGGTGTGCTCGGCCCGCAACAGCCCCAGTCCCACCGACACAGTAGCAATGTCCTGGTGCAGGGCCTCCCTCGTGTCTGTAATAGCCTGGAGGATTCGAGCCAACTGTTGTTGCACCCCTGCTTCACCTGGCGCTTCAGAGGAAGCCGGTCGTTTCTCCTCCTGCCCCAATTCTTCTTGATCTGGCGGGGACGTCAGCTGCTTCCCCCTAGGTTTCCCCATTATGCAGTCGGAGAGCAGACCAGTCTCTCCAGGCCAGAGCACACTCTGCGTTCAGCGTTGCGCTCTCCACGCCAAGTCCCAAGTCAATGCCCTGCAAGTCACCAACAGGACGTCGTAGGGCCCACGTTATCCGAGCCTCAAGGACTCCCAGAGCACCCTCTCCCCAGGAGTATCAGCACCCACCTCAGTGCACAGGCTGTCCCGGGCAGGAGAGCAGTCAGCCGCCCAAATCCAAGCTCAGGTGCCCCGAGGGTCACAGGACACCCCGCATCGTACCCAGGCAGTCCAAGCCTAATTCGCAGTAGGCCAGTCATTGCAGC
Organism: Calotriton arnoldi; assembly: GCA_963921515.1. Classification (NCBI taxonomy): domain Eukaryota; kingdom Metazoa; phylum Chordata; class Amphibia; order Caudata; family Salamandridae; genus Calotriton; species Calotriton arnoldi. The sequence continues at coordinate 635,901 of CAWUFW010002558.1, read as the reverse complement.
ACAGGGCCCGTGCAATTCCCCAGGTCACCAGCAACAGCGGGCGGTCCGCAGGAGAAATAATGAGAGAAGCCCCCTCCAGCCCCAATGTTCAGCTCTTTGCAAAAGCGCGCGGGGTAGCACTCACCTGCAAGCGCCAACGATAATTCAGGGCTTTGTGCAGGGGCCTCCCGCACGGCAATCAGGCCGCCTCAATCTAAGCCAGGAAGCTCCCTCACTCAGTGAGTGCGATCTGCACCACACGGCCTAAGCGCGGCCGCACTTCCCGGCCGATCTCACCAGGGGTCCGTTATGGAAGGCAGCGGAGCGGGGCCTCTGAGCACTTCAAGCCGTGCCTCTCGCGGCGTAGGTGTAGCCTCGCCCACTCGGTCCCCAGCGATCAGCTCCCAGGGCGTCCCAAGCAGGAGCCTCAATCCGCGGGACAGTCCATGTACACCCGGCGCTCAGCTCGGCGCCATCTTGCCTGCCGCGGCCGGAGATCTCTCGAGTCCGCTGCTGCAATCACGCGCCCCAACTCGGCCAGGCAGGGGCTGCAATCACCTCCCCAGGGCTTCCCACTGCAGCGGGGACATTCCGCAATGCTCTCCCGGGGTCAGGACGTCATTGATCGCGGATAAATCAAGGGGCCGGCGCGGAGCTCCGAGCTCACGCATCTGCCTCCATCAGCCTGCAAGCCACGCCCCGGTGTTGCATCTCTTTCATTATCCTGCAACACTTGGGGTAACCTTGCTAGCTGCTTCTTGATACGGTGGTGGATTTTTAATTAAAATATCCTCTAACAACTCGTCATCTGATTCACCATATCCTGCCGAGTTCATGTGTTTCGTTTTCTCCTTACACTTCCCTCCAGCCTGTTCCTCAGCCATTAACACTGGATATAACCCTTCTGATACCATAGCTCTCCTCCATTGTTTCATCTGCCCTTCGCGTGACTCATGCAAGTGTCTCGGAAAAAATCATCTATACCTTCCACCTCTGCATTTCTCTCGTTCATATGACTCAGTCTCCCATTCTTCCAAAGCCTCATATTGAGTTAACCTAGGTATAGGTTCCAAATCGTTCATTTTCAATCTCAAATTCTGAAGAATCCTCCCATTAAACGTACCATCTTTAGGAAATGCCAGCACACCATCATCCTTTGTATATTCTATCCAGTTTTCCAACCACACGCAAGTATGATATCCTCTTTCCATCATCATAAAAGATGCTGGTGTCTTCGGTGGCGGAATAGGAATTCCCTCTCTAGTCAACACAGGCTTATCCTTTACAAAGAAATTCTTAATTTTCTTTAAAAATGACATCTTTCTTTTCTTTCCATACATCCTTGGGAAACGATGTAGGAAATTGTATTCTGCAAACCCTTGAAATCTTCTACCTGTACGTCTTGTACTAACAGACAAATCAAAATCCTGCATACAATCTTTCTCTCCACCAATCCTAGAGCGGCTTCTAACTAGCTATCCAATCAAATCAGGCTCACGCCCGTGACCTGACCAATGCCAGCGCGGCCTTTTCTTGACATCAGTTCTGCTCCTTACTACTGACCCCTCCTTTACAAGGCTGCTCCTGTCACCCACCCGCTGTTTCTACCAATCCCAGTGTGGCTCACTGTGACATCAGTACCACTCCGGCAACATTATTTCTCAATATTTTCTTTAAAATTCTTTGTTATTAACGACATAAAACATTCGCTACTCTGTCTGTTCCGCTAAATCAAAGGATAGTTTATTTCTTTTCACTGCGAGTAAAACCTTCCGCTTACTCTTCATATAAGCTCCAGAGAACCTGCTACTCCTCCGGTGTCACCCGTTTGGGAAATTTGAGACCAAAGTTTCACCAGCGAACTCCTTTTGCTGTCAATCTAGCTTGGAAGAACCTGCTACTCCTTCAGGGTTACCCTTTCTAGGTGATATAACGCCTAAAGTTTCACTAGCGAACTCTTTGCTATCTATCACTCTCACTTTTACACCGAAAAATAGTCCCTACTTTAACACTGCCAGCCCTACCTAGCTTCTCAGTGTTATTCCAACAGACGAGTAGCCTCACTGCAGTGTGGTTTCTATCGCCACCCGCTATTCATTCCCCAGGAATTTTCCAGACGACATAAAACAAGGACGCTAACTCTTTTTGTTAAACATAAATCAATAATCAATAATCTATACTTATCACCAAACTAGTCAATAATAACCATAACTCTGCTACCAGAAAACTGATCCAGCAGTGTACTAACAGCAGATACTCCACTACCATATACTCACCTGGGCCCATATAACTACTTGCACACAAAACACCAAGTAGACCGCTGGAAAACTTTAGTTTATGATTTTCATACTTCAAGATCTAGGGCCATATTAGCAAGACCGGCGATAAAATTATCGCCGTTTTAGCGGCAGGAAACTGCCGCTAAAACGGCGATAATGGGCTTGCTGATATGCGTTATAGAATCCAATAGAAGCCCAGGTTAGATGTGCAGGACATCTAACCTGGGCTTCTATTGGAATTCTATAACGCATATTAGCAAGCCCATTATCGCCGTTTTAGCGGCAGTTTCCTGTCGCTAAAACGGCGATAATTTTATCGCCGGTCTTGCTAATATGCCCCCTAGTTATTTATTTTCCCTAACTAAACCTTTCACTGATCAATTAGTTCTTTCCTCTGGTCAATGGACCATTAGTTGGAACTAGTTGATGGTGATAATTAACATAACTTAATTAAACATTTCTCGATTAAAATGAAATAATCACAGACTTTGGAAGTTTTAAAACCTTTATCTAAATTAGTTGCGTGTGAACCATCTCAACCGTTTGAGTACAAACACCCTCATTCGCAAGAGTGTCAATTCAGTCAAGTTTCAAATAAAGCATTAGCAATTCAGATCCACACAATAACTATGCTCAGAAAGAAGAGGACAGAGAGGGAAGAACATCTATCAATACGATAAATGTATAATTACCAAGTATGGTGTGAAGACCAACGCCCTGGCCAAAGGGCTGGGAAGGGTCCCTCGGGATATATCAGGAGACGAAGACTTCAGGACAGGAATCAGGACAGGATACTTCACCTCTCTAAATACCGAAGACTGCGTCGCACCCCTCTCTGACACTCTCTTTCTCCTCGTGGTTCTTCCGCGATCTTCTTTCTAACCCAATTAAATTAAATAGATGGTTCTGCATTCGATTTTCTTCATCAGCGTCTCACAGATTCAGCACCACCCCCAGCACCGACAGCATCCCGAGCTCTGCATTGCTTCCGCCAAAAAGCATAACTAACTAACTAAAACTACCTCAATTATACCTTTTCATAACCATGTACCACCCATTAATGTTTCAATTTCACAAAATACTAACTCTGATTGGAAAGGCGAGGGGGGGATGATCGTTTCACCATGCTTACATTTCACTTATTTCTTTAAACCATTGTCTTCAAATCCCTCCCCTCAAACTTTATTAAATCATTTCCTTTCCCATACATTTCCAAACTTTATTAATACAAAATGTTGCAACGTTATGAATAAAGCTCCTTCATATGAACTCTTCACCCTCATGTTCCCAGGGCACTTCTTCGCTGGCCTTGGATGCGTGACAAGTCCTTAGTCATCTTTTCGTATTCTCTCTCTAGTACGCATGCATAGGGTCAAGTCAGTCAGCTCGATTCAGACAAGTGTAGAGGGCCCAAATGCGCACTAATAATAAAGTCAAAAGAAGAAATGTTATTTTAAAAAATAAATGGTTTCACTGTACACCACCAACCTCTACTCTAAACCCACTAAATTAATTATTACCCTTTCTGCATTTGCGTTAGTATAAAACTTATATTCTATTTCAGCAAAGCAGGTGCTATGCATGTGAGCTTTCAAGCGGCCATTTTATCGTCCTTTGCGCAGGCGCAAGATTTTCCCTCCAAGCATTAGTACGTCATACTACGTAGATGTAGTAGACGCATGCGCAGTAAAGATCCCTTGTTAAAGTGCGTTTTAGTCCTTCGTTCATGTTATTATCGTTAGTAAACACATAGGCAAGCTTCACTGTCCCGTGTGTCCTTTTCTAAATGTGAATTATTAATTACAAACACGTTGTTAGTAATTCATTAATGAGTTAAAACGAAAGGATTGCTTCCGAGCAAGTCTCATTTACGAGTCCTTGCTCCATCAATCCCCTCTCTGATGGCATCTTAAGCCATCACAAAATTACTCATCCCATCCCAGATACCAACTTTAACACTTCTCAGTTTTCTCTATTTCTCCTCTCAATTTTTCATCAATCAACTCGTTTCCTTCTAAATCTCTCATTTTCTTATATAATCTGCCTTTCATTTCTTCCAGCTGTATTTCATCATATTTTCTTTTTCATTTCTGTCCCTTTCCTTTTCTTTCAAAATGTACTTTCTCTTTCCTACCTCTTCTACAACACTTATATGTAATCATTATTATCATCACTACTGTTATTATCATAACTAATGGTATTATTATTTGACCTAGAAAACCCTTCCCAAAACCAACAAACCATTTCCCTATTGATGTTATACCTTTTGTTAGTCTTCCCTACACACTGTCAACCTCCAGTTGGGTCAAGTCTTTATGCATTCTTGTAATGTTTTCAATATATCCTTTAATTTCTCTGCTCTTGTCCGGAATATAAGTGCAGCAATGTTGAATTTTCAACATGCCACAGACTCCACCTTCTTTTGCTAACAATATATCAAGAGCAAGACGGTTCTGTAAAACCATAGACCTGATTGCAACCATTTCTGTGTTAATCATTAAGAATCCTCCTGCAGTGTCTGTAGAAAGACGATCAACTATGGTTGATAACTTACAAATTTTCTGTGAATTCAGAATGACTCCAACTGAGGGTATCAGTGCACTAAAAATTTCTCCTACAATTTCAGAAAAACTAGCTCTTCTTCTACTTGTTATATTATATTTTCCATTGGTTCCACTGATTTTATCTACATGATAGATCTTTGGAAAAACTATTACAAAATAGCAGCTCCCATACCATCTTGCGGGTAACCTATAATAGGCATTGCTCCCACAAACATAATACACTCCTGGAAACACAGGATCAGTTCCCCCTTTTAGTCCCCACCCTTCTAAAATTAGGAAGTTGTTCACATTCACTGGAACCAATGTAATTATTGTTATAATCTGTCTTTAATCTATGGAGGCAGAATTTTCCCTTTTTCACAAAATCCAGGGACATCGCAGCATGAGCCTTGCCACTTGCATAGATTCCCTCTTTCCCAACCCATGGAGGTACATGGGTTTTCTGTTCAGTTGCCCTTTTTATTAAATCCTGTCTCCTTTCTTCTACTAAATCCCCAAAAATCTTTTTCTTCTTTTCTTAATGTACATGTTAAATTATCTTTATGTGCCTGAACTAAATCTATTGAACTCATTGTTATGAAAAATTCACCCATAAACTGTGCATTTTTACTACTAGCTACTGGATTCATATTCTTTCTAATAGGTAATTCAGAAAATACTACATCTATATCTGAATAATAATATTGAAGTTTCCCTGTAGCATAAAATAAACTTGACAAAATACTACATGACACACCATACGTTAAAGGTATATGGTGATACGTCATTCCTTCTGATACTGATTAGGGTAACTTCATAAACACGTAGCAGTTATTAATCTCCATAGTACTAACATATTGAAATAACAATTTAATAAACACATTAGAAGACATATTATAGTCTGATTCATTATGATAGTTTGCTTCATCTTCTACCCCTATTTCTATTTCAGTTTCTTTTATCCTATCCACCTTAACATTAGTATCTGTATTATTCTTGTCACTTGTTTTCATTAACAAAGGTACTCCTACTGTTAGGAATAACCATACTAATGCTGCTAATAAAATACTACAAAAACAAAATCTAAAACACTTTCCTTTTAATCCACACTTTGGTTTTCCGGTAACTTCAATTTCTGCCATTTTACTCCTGAGAAAATTTATTTTCTCTTATCTTTTCTTTGTCAGTTTTATTTTTCTTTTCGTTTTTTTAAGGAGGCCTCAATTTGCTTTCATCAATCTGGACAATATGAATTTCTTCTGTTTCATCAGTCAGATCTAGGGATTCAAATTCCTCGAGTATGACGTAAGTCCATTCAGGAGCCTTGTATCTCCTGTTTAAATTTCTCAATCTTGGACTTCTTCGAGTTATTTTTGCCAAAGTTTGTTTAGATTGTGTTTGACTTGTGACTTCGTTTACTTGTTCTGGTCTCTTTTCAGATTTTCTTAAGTGATATTTTAGTTTCTTTACTCCAGTTGGCCAATTGTCTACCTTTCTGCTTCTTTTGATTTGCACTGCGTTTTCACCTTCTTTATCTCCTTGTAAAGTTCTTTTTATTTCATTTATTCTAGGCACAATCTGTTCTGATTCTCTGTTTTCTGTGCTTGTACCTTCTTTTGCTTCCACCTGCTCAGGTCTTACCGTATTTTGTTCTTCTTCTTCCTGAGCTTGTTCTTCTAATTCTATCTGACCCTGTTAAGGTCTTACTTCAAACCTTTCTTCTTCTGCCTGAACCTGTTCTTCTAACTCTATCTGATCCTGTTCAGGTCTTAATTCAAACTTTTCTTCTTCCGCCTGAACGTGTTCTTCTATTTTTCCCTCCTCAGGTTCGTGTAAGTCTTTTTTATTTTCCACCTGAGTGTGTTCTTCTTCCCCTGTCTCTTCCTGACTACTTTCATGTCTTTTCAGTTCTGTTCTTCTTCATGTTTCAATAACATCATCAATTACTTCAATCACTGGTATCCACTCTTCCTGACTTGTACTTGGTTGTTCTTCATATGGTTGTCTTTCAGAATCTATTACTCTAGATTCTTCAATCTCACAGCTTACAACTCCTGACGCTTCAGCCTGTTCAGTCAGTGGTTGCTCTTGTTGGTCTGATGGGCTCGGAACTCTTCTGGTATGGCTGGCATGAATCCAATTGGGCAAACCTGCACACTTCACTGCTGTGGTAGTGACTAGTATGACTTGCCGCGGTTTGTCCCACCTTGGTGCTAGGCACGACTTTCTTGCATGTTTCTTCACTAGCACCCAATCTCCAGGATTCAAATCATGCGCTTGGTCTGGCTGTCTTTCAACTGCGTCTTCTCCAACCTGGTGAGAGATAGAACGCATCATTTCAGCCAATCCTTTGCAATAGTCCAATACCAGATCATCAGTTATACTCATTAGTTTATTTCCAGGAATAAATGCCTGTCTCATGGCTCTTCCCATGAGAATCTCATGTGGGCTCATTCCTGTTTTTCTGTCTGGAATACTTCTGAGACCCATCAATACAAGAGGTAATGCATCTGGCCATTTCAGCTTTGTGAATGCACACACATTTCCCAATCTTGACTTGATTGTTCCATTCATTTGCTCAACAATTCCAGAAGCCTCTGGACGATAAGCTATTTTACAAACAGCATATGCAGCACTTCTTGTGTTCTGAGGCAGGAACCGTCTACAAATAACTCATGGTCAGCCTCTTTCAAAGGTGTCTCTTTTATGTCCGGCCGGGGCTTCGTGCATAACTCAGTCACGTCCAAACAATCATGATCACTCTCATCCCTCACTTCCTCATCGCAGGAGTCTGGCAGTAGGGTAGCTGGGTTCATGATCGTACACCTTATCACAGTCACGTTCTCAGCTCCCAGAATCACTCTTTCAATACTTAGTCAAACGACGAGGGGTGAGATGCTGTGTTCTTGTTCTTGTCAAAAGAATCTCAACCGAGTGTGGAACAAAAACCTTTACCGGATGTCCCATCACTATCGACTCACTTTGCCCCAGACTCATACAAGTAGCAGCTACTGCTTTTAAGCAGCCAGGCAATGCTGAAGCCACTGGGTCCAATGTAGCTGAAAAATATGCCACTGGACGTCGACTCAATCCATGTCTCTGTGTTAAGACTGAAAGTGCACAATTTTCTCTCTCACAGCAAAACAAAGCAAAGTCTTTTGAATAATCAGGCATGCCCAAAGCAGGAGCCTCACACAAACAGTTTCTTAGTTTCACAAATGCCTCTATGCAGTCATCATTCCAATCAATCGGATCTTTTGCTCTTTTCCGGATCATCTGTATTAATGGTTTTGCTAACATCGAAAAACCATTAATCCATTGCCTACAGTATCCAACCACTCCTAGAAACATTCTCATTTCTCTTTGAGTCTGTGGCAATTGCATTTCTTTGATTATTTTTTTCTTTCCGGTGTCACTTTTCTAACTCCTCTTTCTATTTTATGCCCTAAATATCTAACTTTTTGTTGACAGAATTGTAATTTTTCTGGAGACACCTTGTGTCCTCCTTCAGCCAAATGATTCAGCAATGCAATTGTGTCTGTGACACAATCTTCTCGTGTTTTTGATGCCACCAGTAGGTCATTAATGTACTGGACCAAAACAGATTTTCCAGGCATAACCAATGATTCCAACCACTTTTTCAAAATCTGATTAAAAATTGAAGGACTCTCTGTGTACCCTTGAGGAACTCGACACCATGCGTAAATATGATCCTCAAACTTAAACGTAAGAAGATACTGGCTGTCTGTGTGCAAAGGAATAGAAAAGAACGCTTGGCATAAATCAATTACTGTAAAGGATCACTGCTGGATTTGGCACTATTGGGCAACATGGCACTACAATTTTATTTATTTTCCGTAAATCCTGCACTATTCTGTACTTTCCGCTAGGCTTTTTCAGTCCCATTATTGGCGAATTGCAGGGACTACCCATCACTTCTTTTAAAATACCTTGTTTAACCATTCGTTCAATTTCTGGAATAATTCCTGCTTTTACTTCTGGACTCATCTTGTACTGTCGGGTGTTTGGATACACTGCACCTTCTTTCACTGTCACTTTAACTGGGTCTATATTTGTCATTAGCCCAATGTCTTTTCCTGTAAAATCCCACACTTCTGGATTAACTGTGGTTCTCAACTCTTCTGGTAATTCATTCTCAGTTATTAGTGAAAACATTTCATCTACTTCTGTTCCCTGTTTGGCCAGCATCATCTTGTATACCACGTCTTCATCAGGAGTTTGGAAAGCGACACCATCCGGTGTACAATAGATCGTGCAATTCATCTTGCACAAAAGATCTCTTCCCAACAGATTTACAGGACTGGAATCACAAACTACGAACCGATGCATTTCCTTAAAACTTCCAATGTGTACCTCCATTGGTTTGGTGATTGGGGTTCTAATCTGTTGGTTTGACACGCCTACGACTTGGATTGATTCTCCCGAGAGGGGTAGTTTTGGGATGTCTGCTGTTCTCACAGTAGACCTGGTAGCACCAGTATCCAATAGGAAAGTAATGTCTTTACCTTCTACTCTCCCATCAACAAATGGACCTGACTGATCTACCGGCAAGGATGCGCCAAGCACGCACTCCTCTTCCTCCCCCTCAGGCACCGTCATTGTGTGACATCTGAATGTTCTTCATCATCCTGTAAAAAATATTGTGTAATTGTTCTATTATTCTTACCACTTTCTCCTTGAAATCCGGTGTTCGCACTGAAACTTTGATGATTCACGAAATTTGGCATAGGAGCTGGTGGCACCTGATATTGTGGTGTAACTACCTGCTGCTGCTGATTCATAAGTACTTCATTCTGCATCTGTGGGATTAAATTTTGATTTGGCCCATTATTACTCTTATTATTCTGAGTACTCTTACACTCGTTCTTCCAGCACGCATGACAAGGAAACTTCTTTTTAGCTTCTTCTCTGTCCATTCGTCCCTTATATTTATTACCATTCGCTCCTTGATTATTCTGACTCTGTTCTTTCACTTGATTATTATTTTGGTCATTTGTTTTCTATTCTTGCTGTTCTGCCAATTTAACTTGTGCCCACATCATTTTCTCTTTTAGCTTCCTACGCCTGACTTCAATGTCATCTCCGCAATATTTAGCGTACTTTAAAATCTCATCCACTGTCTTGCTTTGCCAACATAACATGTGCTGCTGTATCATCTGACTGATTTCTGGTTTCAAACCATATACAAACCGATACACGAAATGTCCCATATCCTTGTCACCGATATTCTCAAAACCACTATACTGCTTAAACACCTGTAACAACCTTTCATAATACGCATGTACAGATTCATTTGGTTCTTGTGTTGTTCTATCTATTTTTACCCAATCTGTTTCTTTAGGAGGAATTTTCCCTTTCAAATACGTAATCACTTGGTGATACTTTTTCATCACCTCCTCCGAGGGTGCTCCTGTCTTTGCATCTCTAGCATACTCCTCATTAGGCCAGTCAATTGTAATTTTACATTCTGTCCATAAATCAGCAGGTACCACTATATCAAATAGGCCATCCAAGTCTTTCAATAAAACCTTTGAAACCTTCACAAATCTCTCTACCTGTTTGTACCATTCAACTGGTTTTTCTCTCAGCTTTGGGAAATCATTTGTAAATGACAAAATATCTTGTCTACTCCAAGGAACATGAACATATCCACCTCCAGGCCAGCGGCTCCATGGCCAGGGCGAACAGCAGTGGGGAAAGGGGGCACCCGCGCTGTGGCCTGACAATACAAGAGAGATGTCCAATCTACAAAGCCATCTCCTAGTCCAAATTGCCGCATGACTTGAAACAAATATGGCCACTCCAAGCTGTCAAAGGCCTTCTCAATATCTATTGCCAAGACAGCAGCAGATGCTTTGTGGTATGTATCAGCCTCTAAAATACTAATAAGTCGCCGCACATTCTGGGCCGTATTCCGGGTCGGTATAATCCCCGCTTGATCCGTATGTATTAATTGGACCATATATGGGAGCAGTCGGGTCGCCAGAATCTGACTTAAAATGTTATAATCCGTGGTCAACATTGACAACGGGCGATAGGCGGTCCTGTCATGGGGAGGTTTCCCCAGTTTTAGCAACGGTATAATTAACGCCTCGTGAGTGGTAGCAGGCAAGAGGCGGTCCTTTCTTGCAGTATTACACAAGGTCACCAGTCTAGGGGCCAAAAGATCGACATACGCACTATAAAATTCCACCGGGATACCGTCCACTCCAGGGGTCTTTTTCCGGGCCATATGTTTAATCGCGCCACGGACCTCCCCCAAGGTGATGTCCTGACCCAACAGCTCCGCCCTCTCCCTATCTAACGCTGAAAGATCTGCCGCCTCCAGGAAATCTTGAATGGCCTCCCCGCCAGGGGCCACCTTGCTTTGATATAGATCATTATAGTAAGCAAAGAACAGGTCATTTATCCCCACTGCGCGTAATGGGCCTCCCCATCCGGGGCATGAAGTTCCAGGATGACCGTCCCCCTTCGCGCTGGGTTAGCTAGCCATGCCAATAACGCCCCAGACTTATCGCGCTCTGCATGCGCACGCGTAACATACTTTTTATAATCAAAGCAGCGCAGCCTCTCCACCTGCACAGCGACCGCTTCCCTTGCTGCTATTAAATCTTGCTGGCGATCTGGATGTTCAGGCCTCTCCCTTTCAACATCCCGCAACTGCTGATCCGCCCTCTCTAAGTCTTGCAATAATGCTCTATGCACTCCCAGCTTATACGCAATGCAATGCCCCCGTATCACACTCTTAAAAGCATCCCACTCCACCGCCAACGACGAGGCAGTACCAGTGTTGACTCGAAAATAATCAATAATGCCAGTCCCCACCACCTCACGAAATGCCTGATCCTCCAACAATTCTGGGTTTAAGCGACAGGTCGGAATCTTAGGACGATCGGGCAACAGGTTCACACGTAATAATAATGGGTTATGATCAGATAACGTTCTAGTGAGATACTTACTGTGCTGTACCACAGCATGTATGTCAGGAGAGCAAAGCATCGCGTCAAGCCGAACATGGAGGTCGTGCATAACAGAAAAAAACGAATAATCTCGGGAGTTCGGGTGGTGCGCCCTCCAGGTATCTATCAGTCCCCACCTATGCTGCCATTCCCGCCTGATCCTTGAGAGGTTATGGATAGGTGCTTCAGGGAGGGGAGGGTGAGATCTATCCAGTAGGACATCCGTGACAGAATTAAAATCCCCACCCATGAGTACTGACCCGGTTAAAAATGGAGCGAATTTCCCAGACAATTGTGTAAAAAAGGCCGATTGTTCTGTGTTTGGAGCATATATGCTGCCCAGCACCACGTCCCTACCATTCAATCGGCCCGCCACTAGTATATACCGGCCCTCAGGATCCTTCAGTTGACGAGTGGGCTGAAAAGGGACTCCCACCCGGACCCATATCAAGACACCCCGTGCAAAGGCGGAGTAAGTCATGCAAAAAACCTGTCCTCTCCACCTATGCTGCAATGCCACGTCCTCTTTTGGCGCTACGTGAGTATCCTGAAGGAAAGCCAGTTGACCTCCCCTACAGACTAAATACGCATGTATTTTATGCCTCTGTAACATGGTGTGCATACCCCTGACATTCCAAGATATGCATTTCAAGTCAGATATCGAACCCATGGTGTTGCTCCACACTGGCCATGCACAGCTAAGTTTAAAAAGTTACGCCAAGAACCCTGAAACATTCCCTTACAACAAACAGAACAATCCCAACAACCCCACCCCAGGACAGGTACTAAGAGACTAGCCCCCATCCAAACTACACTGAAACTGACTTCCCTCTAGCAACTACAGAGGACCAATGGGGAAGAGTGGCTGCAGTCTGTCAATTACCAGCAACAAGATTATGAAGAATCGACTACGCCCGTGCCCCACGTAGTGCAATCCACCCCCACCCCTGGGAGGCATCGCACCAGCAGGAGTATATAAGCTCCCACCCCGCTACAACCCACAATCAATATTGCAATAATAACAAAAATCATACAGCGCTAGGAAACATAATGGCAAACAACTCGTCCAGCAGACCTGCAAAGGAAACGAAGCAATGAGATATAGGTTAATAGCATCAAACAATGTCGACAGCAGTGCCTGGTGTGACATGTGGCAACTGCAGTCTACTAGATTGGGACTCATCCGTGTCCGTGCCCTCAGGAGTTTTATCCGTCTCCGTGCCAGCCCCCGACCCCTTCTCACTGTCCCGGAGTAGTTCCGACACCGCCCGCAGAGCCTCAGTTCTCTCCCTCTCCGACTGGGAAGAGCTGGGTGTCTTCAGAGTGACAGGGCGCCACCGCAACCGCCGACGGCATTGGGGCCGCCGCTCCGAAGGCGCGCTCGCCCCAGGCTCCCCAGCCGTCCTCTTGCCTGTCTTGTAGGTTTCCAGCCAGTCCCATGCTTCCGACGGGTCCTCACAAAAGTGTGCCGTGCCATCAAGAATAATCCGAAGTCGGGACGGAAATATCAAGGAATATTGAAGTTCCTCATCCCTTAGGGCTCTCTTGACAGCCAGGAAAGACGCACGGCGTCGTTGGACCTCCAGTGTATAATCCGGAAAAATGGATACCTTGCTGTTGTCCACCGTGTAAGGCCCAGAGGTGCGCACTGTCTGCAGGAGGAGGTCTCTGTCTTTATAGTGGAGGAGCCTGGCCACCACTGGGCGCGGAGGGCGACCCGGCGCCAGTGGGCGGCCGTAACTCGATGAGCCCTTTCCAGCGTGAAAAACTGTGTCAGCCCCTCCGGTGCCACCTTGTCGCGGAGCCAGTCCTCTAAATACTGGATCATATTGGACCCTTCCACCCCCTCCGGCAGGCCCAAAACGCGGATGTTATTCCTCCGGTTTCTTCCCTCTGTGTCTTCGGCTCTTTTCTCCAGCACCGAAAGCCTGCGGGAGACGTCTCCTACCTGGTCAGCGATGGATCGCTGCACCGGCTCCAGGGCCGCCAAGGATGTTTCAGCTTGCTCCACTCTATCCGCCAACTTGGTGTGCTCGGCCCGCAACAGCCCCAGTCCCACCGACACGGTAGCAATGTCCTGGTGCAGGGCCTCCCTCGTGTCTGTAATAGCCTGGAGGATTCGAGCCAACTGTTGTTGCACCCCTGCTTCACCTGGCGCTTCAGAGGAAGCCGGTCGTTTCTCCTCCTGCCCCAATTCTTCTTGATCTGGCGGGGCCGTCAGCTGCTTCTCCCTAGGTTTCCCCATTATGCAGTCGGAGAGCAGACCAGTCTCTCCAGGCCAGAGCACACTCTGCGTTCAGCGTTGCGCTCTCCACGCCAAGTCCCAAGTCAATGCCCTGCAAGTCACCAACAGGACGTCGTAGGGCCCACGTTATCCGAGCCTCAAGGACTCCCAGAGCACCCTCTCCCCAGGAGTATCAGCACCCACCTCAGTGCACAGGCTGTCCCGGGCAGGAGAGCAGTCAGCCGCCCAAATCCAAGCTCAGGTGCCTCGAGGGTCACAGGACACCCCGCATCGTACCCAGGCAGTCCAAGCCTAATTCGCAGTAGGCCAGTCATTGCAGCACAGGGCCCGTGCAATTCCCCAGGTCACCAGCAACAGCGGGCGGTCCGCAGGAGAAATAATGAGAGAAGCCCCCTCCAGCCCCAATGTTCAGCTCTTTGCAAAAGCGCGCGGGGTAGCACTCACCCGCAAGCGCCAACGATAATTCAGGGCTTTGTGCAGGGGCCTCCCGCACGGCAATCAGGCCGCCTCAATCTATGCCAGGAAGCTCCATCACTCAGTGAGTGCGGTCTGCACCACACGGCCTAAGCGCGGCCGCACTTCCCGGCCGATCTCACCAGGGGTCCGTTATGGAAGGCAGCGGAGAGGGGCCTCTGAGCACTTCAAGCCGTGCCTCTCGCGGCGTAGGGGTAGCCTCGCCCACTCGGTCCCCAGCGATCAGCTCCCAGGGCGTCCCAAGCAGGAGCCTCAATCCGCGGGACAGTCCATGTACACCCGGCACTCAGCTCGGCGCCATCTTGCCTGCCGCGGCCGGAGATCTCTCGAGTCCGCTGCTGCAATCACGCGCCCCAACTCTGCCAGGCAGGGGCTGCAATCACCTACCCAGGGCTTCCCACTGAAGCGGGGACATTCCGCAATGCTCTCCCGGGGTCAGAACGTCATTGATCGCGGATAAATCAAGGGGCCGGCGCGGAGCTCCGAGCTCACGCATCCGCCTCCATCAGCCTGCAAGCCACGCCCCGGTGTTGCATCTCTTTCATTATCCTGCAACACTTGGGGTAACCTTACTAGCTGCTTCTTGATACGGTGGTGGATTTTTAATTAAAATATCCTCTAACAACTCGTCATCTGATTCACCATATCCTGCCGAGTTCATGTGTTTCGTTTTCTCCTTACACTTCCCTCCAGACTGTTCCTCAGCCATTAACACTGGATATAACCCTTCTGATACCATAGCTCTCCTCCATTGTTTCATCTGCCCTTCGCGTGACTCATGCAAGTGTCTCAGAAAAAATCCTCTATACCTTCCACCTCTGCATTTCTCTCGTTCATATGACTCAGTCTCCCATTCTTCCAAAGCCTCATATTGAGTTAACCTAGGTCTAGGTTCCAAATCGTTCATTTTCAATCTCAAATTCTGAAGAATCCTCCCATTAAACGTACCATCTTTAGGAAATGCCAGCACACCATCATCCTTTGTATATTCTATCCAGTTTTCCAACCACACGCAAGTATGATATCCTCTTTCCATCATCATAAAAGATGCTGGTGTCTTCGGTGGCGGAATAGGAATTCCCTCTCTAGTCAACACAGGCTTATCCTTTACAAAGAAATTCTTAATTTTCTTTAAAAATGACATTTTTCTTTTCTTTCCATACATCCTTGGGAAACGATGTAGGAAATTGTATTCTGCAAACCCTTGAAATCTTCTACCTGTACGTCTTGTACTAACAGACAAATCAAAATCCTGCATACAATCTTTCTCTCCACCAATCCTAGCGCGGCTTCTAACTAGCTATCCAATCAAATCAGGCTCACGCCCGTGACCTGACCAATGCCAGCGCGGCCTTTTCTTGACATCAGTTCTGCTCCTTACTACTGACCCCTCCTTTACAAGGCTGCTCCTGTCACCCACCCGCTGTTTCTACCAATCCCAGTGTGGCTCACTGTGACGTCAGTACCACTCCGGCAACATTATTTCTCAATATTTTCTTTAAAATTCTTTGTTATTAACGACATAAAACATTCGCTACTCTGTCTGTTCCGCTAAATCAAAGGATAGTTTATTTCTTTTCACTGCGAGTAAAACCTTCCGCTTACTCTTCATATAAGCTCCAGAGAACCTGCTACTCCTCCGGTGTCACCCGTTTGGGAAATTTGAGACCAAAGTTTAACCAGCGAACTCCTTTTGCTGTCAATCTAGCTTGGAAGAACCTGCTACTCCTTCAGGGTTACCCTTTCTAGGTGATATAACGCCTAAAGTTTCACTAGCGAACTCTTTGCTATCTATCACTCTCACTTTTACACCGAAAAATAGTCCCTACTTTAACACTGCCAGCCCTACCTAGCTTCTCAGTGTTATTCCAACAGACGAGTAGCCTCACTGCAGTGTGGTTTCTATCGCCACCCGCTATTCATTCCCCAGGAATTTTCCAGACGACATAAAACAAGGACGCTAACTCTTTTTGTTAAACATAAATCAATAATCAATAATCTATACTTATCACCAAACTAGTCAATAATAACCATAACTCTGCTACCAGAAAACTGATCCAGCGGTGTACTAACAGCAGATACTCCACTACCATATACTCACCTGGGCCCAAATAACTACTTGCACACAAAACACCAAGTAGACCGCTGGAAAACTTTAGTTTATGATTTTCATACTTCAAGATCTAGTTATTTCTTTTCCCTAACTAAACCTTTCACTGATCAATTAGTTCTTTCCTCTGGTCAATGGACCATTAGTTGGAACTAGTTGATGGTGATAATTAACATAACTTAATTAAACATTTCTCGATTAAAATGAAATAATCACAGACTCTGGAAGTTTTAAAACCTTTATCTAAATTAGTTGCGTGTGAACCATCTCAACCGTTTGAGTACAAACACCCTCATTCGCAAGAGTGTCAATTCAGTCAAGTTTCAAATAAAGCATTAGCAATTCAGATCCACGCAATAACTATGCTCAGAAAGAAGAGGACAGAGAGAGAAGTACATCTATCAATACGATAAATTTCTAATTACCAAGTATGGTGCGAAGACCAACCCCCTGGCCAAAGGGCTGGTAAGCGTCCCTATGGATATATCAGGAGACAAAGACTTCAGGACAGGAATCAGGACAGGATACTTCACCTCTCTAAATACCGACGACTGCGTCACACCCCTCTCTGACACTCTCTTCCTCCTTGAGGTTCTTCCGCGATCTTCTTTCTAACCCAATTAAATTAAATAGATGGTTCTGCATTCGATTTTCTTCATCAGCGTCTCACAGCTTCAGCACCACCCCCAGCACCGACAGCATCCCGAGCTCTGCATTGCTTCCGCCAAAAAGCATAACTAACTAACTAAAACTACCTCAATTATACCTTTTCATAACCATGTACCACCCATTAATGTTTCAATTTCACAAAATACTAACTCTGATTGGACAGGCGAGGGGGGATGATCGTCACACCATGCTTACATTTCACTTATTTCTTTAAACTATTGTCTTCAAATCCCTCCCCTCAAACTTTATTAAATCATTTCCTTTCCCATACATTTCCAAGCTTTATTAATACAAAATGTTGCAACATTATGAATAAAGCTCCTTCATATGAACTCTTCACCCTCATGTTCCCAGGGCACATCTTCGCTGGCCTTGGACGCGTGACAAGTCCTTAGTCATCTTTTCGGATTCTCTCTCTGGTGAGCATGCGTAGGGTCAAGTCAGTCAGCTCGATTCAGACAAGTGTAGAGGGCCCAAGTGCGCACTAATTATAAAGTCAAAAGAAGAAATGTTATTTAAAAAATAAATGGTTTCACTGAACACCACCAACCTCTACTCTAAACCCACTTCATTTATTATTACCCTTTCTGCATTTGCGTTAGTATAAAACTTATATTCTATTTCAGCCAAGCAGGTGCTATGCATGTGAGCTTTCAAGCGGCCATTTTATCGTCCATTGCGCAGGCGCAAGATTTTCCCTCCAAGCATTAGTACGTCATACTACGTAGATGTAGTAGACGCATGCGCAGTAAAGATCCCTTGTTAAAGTGCGTTTTAGTCCTTCGTTCATGTTATTATCATTAGTAAACACATAGGCAAGCTTCACTGTCCCATGCATCCTTTTCTAAATGTGAATTATTAATTACAAACACGTTGTTAGTAATTCGTTAATGAGTTAAAACGAAAGGATTGCTTCCGAGCAAGTCTCATTTACAAGTCCTTTCTCCATCAATGGCACACATATTGCCATATGCCTCCCTCAGCAAATAAATTCATATATAGAAAAAGGAAAAGCTCACACTCACTCAATGTACAGGTTGTGTGATGTCTCATGCATCATAACCGACTTGAGGCCAGATTCCCAGCTAGCACCCATGACTCTTTCATGTTCCGCCACAGTTGAATACATAACCGACTGTCCCAGGGAGAATTTGGAGATGGCTTTTTACTTGGCGAAAGAATTGCTGACTCCATTCATACAGTGGCCTGAACCGTTTGTGTAATGTGACATAATGGTTTATCAATCTCATGCTCTTAAAGGAGACAGTGCATATGCCTTTTTGTCCCTGGATACTGACACCATACTTGACTCCAAGGACCAGAAGCGAAAGACAGTACAACAGAGCACATAGGACAACACTGTCCATAATGGAACGTACCTTTGGCATACTGAAGTCCAGGTTCCGCTGACTCCACACAACTGGCAGATCACTACTGTACAGACATGAGACATAATGTAAAATCATTGCTACTTGTGCCATTCTACACAATATTGCAATGTGGAAGGGTCTGCACAACATCAGCATAGAGCCCGAATCTGTCTCAGTTGAGGAATTACCACCACTACAGGTGCTGCAGGACGGAACACGTGAAGCAGAGGGTTGTGCACAATGCAGATATCCCCAACAACTATTTCTGACGTAAGTTGGTTGTAGGCAAATGGGTGGATCCTGTTCGAAGGGCGGCTGCATCAAGGGCAGGACCGAATATGTGTTTGGCACTTTCTCCTCAAGGAGCTGCACCCATGAGCTCCTGGTTCAACATGTTTGCCAGGGTTTTTTTGAGGAGAAAAGATGCACTCATATTCGTAGTGTTAAAAATGATGTAATCAAAAACGCATTTTTTGATTTGTGATCCTTTTATTTAGTGCAGGTGATTCGGTTCACAGATAGAGGAAAGGAAGAAAACAAACAGCCGACACGTGTTTTGCCCGTGGCGCCTAATTGGCAGAGGGCTTTCTCAAGGCAATGGTTTATCCCTATCTTACATATCGAAGTCTATACACGTCTGGTCTCATCCCTGTGGTCCCGGTAAATGAAACCTGAATCCAAGTAGGGACCCTTCCTTCTAGTCAGGATAAGGGAGTTACACTCCTAAAATAACCCCTGGTCACCCCCTTGGTAGCTTGGCACGAGCAGTCAGGCTTATTTTAGAGGCAGTGTGTAAAGCATTTGCTTATAACCAACAGTAACACAGTGTAAGCACTACAAAAGGACACCACACCAGTTTCGAAAAATATCCAATATTTTTATATACTTAAGCCAAGACCAAAAACGATAAAAATCCACAATACATTACTTAGAAATCTTCAGTTATCAAACAAAACTTGAAATAAAGTTCCTTGAAGTTGATAGCTCCATCTGGGGCTATCACGGCGTCATGAACAACAAATCCAAACAGTTCTGGCTGACTGCGGCATTGCGGGCCAGCTACGGTGTCGGGAAGACCAGCAAAACAGTATCTTTAGAAATGCAGGGCATCAGCGACCTCTCGTTGAGCTCCAAAATCACGGTGTCCGCAGGCGTCAGTTCGGGAAGTCGGTGCAGGAGTCGTCGGGCCCTTGAAGTCACATGCGTTGCAGATCGAACCCCTCGCGGTTGAAGTCAGGAGCGCCGGCGTCGAGTGCTGTGGTGCGAAGTGCAGCGGTGCGGCGTGCGGTGCCCTCAGGTCGCGGTGCAGGCAGCGGCTTGGTGACGGTCGTCCAGCGGCTTCGGTGAGACCAGGGCTGCGGTGCGAAGTGATGCAGTGCTCGTTGCGGTGCTGGCAGGTCACGGTGCAAGCAGCGTCGTCGTCGTGGCTGAAGTGCTTTCGTCGGCTGACGAACTATAGTCTATGGCGCCGGCGTCGGTAGGCCAAGGCTACAGTGTGGGATGAGGGCGGTGCGTTGTGTAACTTACGTGCGGTGCCCTCGAAACACGGTGCAAGCAGCGGCGTTGATGCCGGCATGGAGCGGCATCGTCGGGGATACCAGGGTGACGGCATGAAGCGAGGCAGTGCGGAGTGCGGTGACCACAAGTCGCAGTGCAAGCAGCGGCTCAGTGGTGGCGTCAGGTGGTGTCGTCGGTGAAACCAGGCTTGCGGTGCGGCGGTGCCCTCTGCGGTGCCTTCAGGACACGGAGTCGGCAGCGGCGTCGTAGACGGCGTCAGGTTGCTTTTCTTCTGTTGCAGCACAAAACACACTGTCCCCAGTGCTGATGGCAGAACAACTTGAAGTCTTTGCTATTACTGAGACTTCTTGAACAGGGGGGCAAGCTCTACCTCAAGCCCTTGGAGAAACTCACAAAAAGAGATTGCAGAAAGTTCAAGTCCAGTCCTTTTACTGCCCAAGACAGAAGCAGCCACTGCAGGCCAATACTGCAAAGCACACAGCAAAGTGGTAGTTCCTCCTCACAGCTTCTCCAGCTCTTCTTCTTGGCAGTCTTCTTGGTCCAAAAGAGTTCTAAAGTTTAGGGGTTTGGGCCCCACTTTTTATAGCCCAAAATCCTTTGTCCTCTCAGGCAGAGAGTGTCTGTGCCAGCCAGAACCAGTTATGTCCTCTCTGGTGGAGCTTCCTGGCAGGAGGTGGAGACAGCATTGTCAGAGGCAGACCAGGCCCATTCAGGTGAAAGGAAATCTCCTCCCCCTACTCTAAATGCAACCCAGGTCTATTCAGCCAATCCCTGACCCATCTAGACTCTCTGGAGCCACTGCTCCTCCCCAGCCCCTGTCATCCCAAAGCCAGACAGTCAATCCACAAACCCAGCAGAGGCACGCTGGATGGCTGAGCAAGAAAATACCTACTTTCTAAAAGTGGTATTTTCAAACACAGAATGTAAAATTCACCTTCAATAAAAGATGCATCTTTAGATTCTGAGTTCAGGCATACTAAACTTTATTTCTCTACCTTGTTCCCAGGGCCAGTTATGTTTATAAGATGTTATAAACAAACTCCCCAATCTGTCCTATGGTAACAGGTAGCCTTGCAATAGTGAAAAACTAAATTGGCAGTAATTCACTATCAGGACATGCCACACACACAAGGGCATGTCGTACCTTTCACATACACTGCATCCTGCCCACAGGGGTACCTTGGGCCTACCTTAGGGTTGAGTGACATGTAAGACAAGGGAAGGTTAGGGCCTGGCGAATGGGTACACTTGCCAAGTCGACATGGCAGTACCAGACTGCACACAGACTCTGCAATGGCAGGCCAGAGTTACATTTACAGGCTGCTTGTGTGGGTGGCACAACCCGTGCTGCAAGCCCACTAGCAGCATTTGATTTACAGGCCCTGGGCACACACGGTGCACTGTACTTAGGACTGACTAGTAAATCAAATCAACCAATCATGGAAACACCAATCCATAATAACAATTTACAACAGGAGCACTTGCACTTTAACACTGAACAGCAGTGAGAAAGTGCGCAGAGACACTAAACCAGCAAAAACAGAGTGAAAACCGGGAGATCAGAAAGCAAAAAGTCAGGGGAAACACGCCAAAAGATGCCAAGTCTAACACATGTCCCCTCCAGCTGAAAGTAGGGAGAATTATCCAACCTCCTGGGAGTTCTCTTCACTAAGGCGGAAGAACCTGGACAGACCATCTGCATTGGCGTGTTCTGTGCCAGGGCGGTGTTCCACCATAAAGTCCATTCCTTGTAGGGAGATGGACCACCTCAACAGTTTTGGGTTCTCACCCCTCATTTGCATCAACCATCTGAGGGGCCTGTGGTCTGTCTGAACTCGGAAGTGAGTCCCAAACAGGTAGGGTCTTAGCTTCTTCAGTGCCCAGCCCACAGCAAAAGCTTCCCTTTCTATGGCACTCCACCTCTGTTCCCTGGGGAGTAGTGTCCTGCTAAGGAAGACTACAGGCTGGGCTAGGCCCTCTTCGTTCAGTTGTGAGAGCACCGCTCCCACATCACGCTCTGAAGCGTCGGTCTGCACGACGAATTCCTTGGAGAAGTCGGGTGCCTTGAGCACGGGCGCCATGCACATGGCGGCCTTAAGGGCATCAAAAGCTTTCTGGCAGGATTCAGTCCAGATCACCTTCTTGGGCTGCTTCCTGGAAGTCAGCTCTGTTAAGGGGGCAACAATGGTACCATAGCCCTTAACAAACCTCCTGTAGTAACCAGTGAGACCTAAAAAGGCTCTCACCTCTGTCTGGGTCTTGGGGGGCTCCCAAGCCAGAATGGTGTCAATCTTGGGTTGTAGGGGCGCCACCTGGCCGCTTCCTACCTGGTGTCCCAAGTACACCACAGTACCCTGCCCGATCTGGCACTTACTGGCCTTGATCGTGAGGCCTGCCCTCTGCAGAGCCTCCCACACTTCCCAGAGGTGCTGCAAGTGTTCTTCCCAGCTGAAACTAAACACTGCAATGTAATCCAGGTATGCACCACTGAAATCCTCCAGTCCAGCCAACACCTGGTTGACCAACCTCTGGAAGGTGGCAGGGGCATTCTTCAACCCAAAGGGCATCACCCGGAACT
The DNA here is from genome assembly GCA_963921515.1 of Calotriton arnoldi. Taxonomy (NCBI): domain Eukaryota; kingdom Metazoa; phylum Chordata; class Amphibia; order Caudata; family Salamandridae; genus Calotriton; species Calotriton arnoldi. The sequence goes on along the minus strand of CAWUFW010002558.1, from coordinate 613,156 downwards.
GGTATTTTCCTTCTGGGGTTGAGAATGCTGACCTCTCCTTGGCCCCATCGGTTAAGGCAATCTGCCAGTACCCAGACGTCAAATCAAATGTGCTGAGGAACTTGGCAGCTCCCAACCGATCAATGAGCTCATCAGCTCTGGGGATGGGGTGTGCGCCTGTCCTGGTGATGGCATTGAGCCCACGGTAGTCCATACAAAACCGCAGTTCTGGAGTGGCACCGGGTGCAGCAGCCTTTGGGACCAAGACCACTGGGCTGGCCCAAGGGCTGTTGGAGGGCTCGATCACCCCTAACACCAACATCTTAGAGACCTCCTCTTTGATGCTGGCCCTGACACGGTCAGTCAACCTTTAAATCTTGTGTTTTACAGGAGGGCTGTCACCAGTGTCCACGTCATGGGTACACCAGTGGTTGTGTTTTACAGGAGGGCTGTCACCAGTGTCCACGTCATGGGTACACCAGTGAGTAACACCTGGGGCCAGAGAGAACAGTGGGGCAAACTGTCCCAACAACTGGTGACAGTCACTCTTCTGCTCTGGGGTCAGTGTAGGGGAGAGGATCACACCTTCCACTGACCCATCGTGCTCCTGGGTGGACAGGAGGTCAGGGAAGAGGTTCACTCTCCTCTTCCACCCCATCATCTGTCATCAAGAGCATGCTCACTTCGGACCTCTCGAAGTGGGGCTTGAGGCGGTTCACGTGGAGGACCCTCAAAGGGTTCCTAGGAGTCCACAAATTCACCAGGTAGGTGACATCACTTTTGCGCTCCACCACCTCAAAAGGCCCAGTCCACTTGTCCTGCAAGGCACAAGGTTCCACTGGGACCATGACCCATACTTTTTGCCCAGGTTGAATCTTGACCAGAGTGGCATTCTGGTCATACCACTTCTTCATTTCTTCCTGGCTTGCTTCCAGGTTCGCCTGAGCAAGCTTCGTGAAGCGGGCAGTTTGGTTTCTGCAGGCCAGCATGTAACTAAACACATCCTGGGGAGTTTTCCTGGAGCTGCCTCCCAGCCTCCCTTCACCAAACTCAGAGGTCCTCTCACAGGGTGACCATACTGGAGCTCAAAGGGACTGAACCCAAGAAACTTCTGAGGCACCTCCCTGTATGTAAAGAGAAGGCATGGCAAGAGGACGTCACACTTACACCTCATGGGTTCTGTTAGACCCTTAATCATGCCCTTCAAAGTCTAGTTGAATCTCTCCACCAGACCGTTACCTTGTGGGTGGTAAGGAGTGGTTAACTTGTAGGTTACACCACACTCCTTCCACAGGGATGTCATATACTTCGATATGAAATTGGTCCCACGGTCAGAAACCACCTCTCTGGGGAAACCCATGCAGGGAAAAGATCCCCATTAACGCCCGGCCCACCACTGGTGCCATCGTTGTCCTGAGAGGGATTGCCTCCGGGTACCGGGTGGCATGGTCCACCAAGACCAGGATGTACCTGTTGCCCATGGCTGTCTTGGGATCCAGTGGCCTCACAATGTCCATCCATACCCTTTCAAAAGGGGTTCCAATGACTGGAAAAGGTTGGAGAGGAGCTTTGACCCTCCTCCCACTCTTACCACTTGCCTGGCAAGTATGGCAAGACCTGCAATGTCCATCTGACTACCTTCACATATGGGGCCAGAAGAAGTGGGTGACAAGCCTGTCAAAGGTCTTGTCCCACCCCAAATGCCAGATCCAGTAGGAAGGTCCTAAAGCGGTGGGGTACCACCAGCACACGGGCTGACCCAGGCTCAGCGACCTTAGGCTCGCTATATAGGAGACCGTTCTCCCAGTAGATCCAATGTGATCCAGACTGCTCACCAGCTGCCTGATCTGCAGCGTGCCACCGCAGACCGTCCAGAGAAGGCCTTTCATCCTGCTCCCTGCAGAAATCTTCCCTGGTGGGACCACCTTCTTGCTGCCAATGGGTCAGCTCGGAGATGTCCCGCAGTTCAGCTACCTGTTCCCCTGTAGGCACCGTGGCGTCCCCCTCAAGGTCACCCTCCTCCTGGTCTGTGGGAACTGCAGGGGCCGGTTTCCCGCGTCCCCTGCCCTTTCTCTTGGCAGGGACCTGAGTCACTGTTTCAGGCTCCAGGTCCTTCTGATCCCCCCTTCTGGCCGCCATTGACCAAGTGGACACGCAAGCCCACTCTGGCAATCCAAGCATCTCCAAGTGAGACCTGAGCTCAACATCCTTCCACAAGGACTTCTCCAGGTCGTTATCTAGACAATCCACAGGCATGGTAGGGCTCACAACCACCCTCAAGGGACCTGAGACCCCTCCCCATTCAAAGGGAACCTGCGCCACCATACACTGGCGCTCCGAGTTGTCTACAGCAACTACTTGGTGGAATGCCCCAGGGACTACCTGCTCCTCAGGGACCAGGTGACACCGGACTGAGGTCACACTGGCTCCAGTATCTCTGAGAGCCTCTACCCTTTCCCCATTGATGGTCACACAGGTGCTATATTTCTTTGTGTTAGGGGGCACCTGGTTTCCTGGGACCATCTCACTGTCCCCTAGAGAGACAAGGGTCATTTCTACAGGATCCCCACCCTCTTGTGGGCACCCCTCCTCCCCAAGCGCTACACTCGCCAACACCTTTATCTGCCCACTGTTGGGTGGCTGTGCCCTCTTGGGACACTTGGGGTCCCCCTTCAAGTGACCCACCTGGTCACATGCAAAACACTTGCGGGGGCCGGTCTCAGCAGGCTTTCCTGAAGAGACCTCTTGTTTCTTATCTCCTGGGGGATGGGAACTTTTACCCTGGGTGCTAGTTTGGGGCCCTTTAGAGAACTCCTGTGCTTTACCCTTGTCCCCCCCACTTTTCTGCTGGGGACCCCGCCCACCTTTGGCGGAGTCTCCCCCAAATGCTTTCTTGTGGACCCTGGTACTCACCCAGCGGTCCGCCTCCATAGCAAGCTTCCTGGGCTCAGTCAGCTTACTATCAACCAAGTGCTGGCGCAGGTCTGCAAAACATAGTCTAGACAAGTGCTCCCATGCAATCGAATTGTAGAGCCCCTGAAAATCTGTTACATTACTGCCCTTCATCCAGCCATCCAGTGACCAGCAGAACGAATCTACACATTCCAACCAAGTGTTGGCATCAGACTTCTTACTGGACCTAAACTGATCCCTGTACTTTTTAGGAGTGAGTCCATACCTGGTGAGGAGAGCGTCCTTCATGTCAGCGTAGGTGAGGTTCTGCCCCTTACCCAAAGCTATCAGAGTATCCCTTGCTTCTTCTGGAAAGAGATGCCACATCCCTGCCCCCCAATTCCTTTCAGGGACCCCATTCATGTGAATAGACGACTCATACCCTTGAAACCACCTTTGTATGTCATCTCCCTTCTTGAATTCTTTACCTACATTCTTGGGGATGTGCACAATCCTATCTGACTGCACTGCCACCATCCGAGCTGGACTTGCTCCTCAATTCCAGCTCCTTGTGTCCACGCTCATGGTCTAATACCATCCTTTGTGAATCGATCTTTAGCCTCTCAAGCTCTATCTCATGTCTCCTAGCTTCCCTCTGGGGACAAACCTCTGCTACCTGGCTTGGAGGGACCCCCCCCTCCCAACAGCACATCTACCCTAGGAGTAGGCTCCCCCGCCTCCCCACTAAGATCTCCAGACTGCTCGCTGGCATGTCTGGCTGCTACCCAGGCCCTCAGCGCCTTTTGTAGCTCCTCCTTCCTGGTGAGGCCTCTGACTTCGAACTTTAGGTTTTTACAAATAGCCTTCAACTCCTTGACGTTGTAGGCTTCCAACCTTTCCTCCTCAAAGACCACCTCTAGGGATGCAAGTGATGATGCTGCTGTGTCAGGCATGATGCAGTAGGAAGTTAAAGTTCCAAAACAATAGGATCACAAAAATAGACCAGACAAAAAAAACAGTATGTGGCAGGTTATGGTCTGTGATATGGTAGTAGTGCACACCAATCACTGTAAGTCAAGTGCAAACGCAAGTCCTATCCCACCGCTGCCACCAATGTTAGAAATGGGGGTCTCTAGTTGGCAATGGTTTGCACCTTGTCCAAGTAGGGACCCTTCCTTATAGTCAGGATAAGGGAGTTACACTCCTAAAATAACCCCTGCTCACCCCCTTGGTAGCTTGGCACGAGCAGTCAGGCTTATCTTAGAGGCAGTGTGTAAAGCATTTGCACATAACCAACAGTAACAAAGTGTAAGCACTACAAAAGGACACCAAACCAGTTTAGAAAAATATCCAATATTTTTATGTATTTAAGACAAGACCAAAAATGATAAAAATCCACAATTCAGTGCTTAGAAATCTTCAGTTATCAAAATAAACTTGAAATAAAGTTCCTTGAAGTTGATAGCTCCATCTGGGGCTATCACGGCGTTGAGAACAACAAATCCAAACAGTTCTGGCTGACGGCAACATCGCGGGCCAGCTATGGTGACAGGAAGACCCGAAAAACAGTAACTTTAGAAATACAGGGCGTCGGCGACCTCTCGTTGAGCTCCGAAAGCACGGCGTCCGCAGGCGTCGGTTCGGGAAGTTGGTGCAGGAGTCGTCGGACCCTTGAAGTCAGACGCATTGCAGATCGAACTCCTTGCAGTTGAAGTCAGGAGCACCGGATTCGGCAGGCGTCGGGTGCTGCGGTGTGAAGTGCAGCGGTGCGGCGTGCGGTGACCTCAGGTCGCAGTGCAGGCAGCTTGCTGACGGTCATTCAGCGGCATTGGAGAGACCAGGGCTGCAGTGCGAAGTGATGCGCTGCTCGTCGCGGTGCTGGAAGGTCACGGTGCAAGCAGCGGCGTCGTCGTTGCTGAAGCACTGTCGTCGGCTGACGAACTGGAGTCGATGGCGCCGGTGTCGGTAGGCCAAGGCTACGGTGTGGGATGAGGGTGGTGCGTCGTGTAACTTACGAGCGGTGCCCTCGAACCACGGTGCAAGCAGCTGCGTTGATGTCGGCGTGGAGCGGTGTCGTCAGGGATACCAGGGCGACGGCGTGAAGCGAGGCAGTGCGGAGTGCGGTGCCCACAGGTTGCGGTGCAAGCAGCGGCTCGGTGGCGGCGTCAGAAGGCGTCGTCGGTGAGACCAGGGTTGCAGTGCGGCAGTGCCCTCTGCGGTGCCTTCAGGACACGGAGTCGGCAGCGGCATTGTAGATGGTGTCGGGTTGCTTATCTTCTGTTGCAGCACAAAACACACAGTGCCCAGTGCTGATGGCAGAAGAACTTGAAGTCTTTGCTGTTCCTGAGACTTCTTGAACAGGGGGCAAGCTCTACCTCAAGCCCGTGGAGAAACTCACAAAAAGAGATTGCAGAAAGTTCAAGTCCAGTCCTTTCACTGCCCAAGACAGAAGCAGCCACTGCAGGCCAACACAGCAAAGCACACAGCAAAGTGGTAGTTACTCCTCACAGCTTCTCCAGCTCTTTTTCTTGGCAGTCTTCTTGGTCCAAAAGAGTTCTAAAGTTTAGGGATTTGGGCCTCACTTTTTATAGCCCAAAATCCTTTGTCCTCTCAGGCAGAGAGTGTCTGTGCCCTGCCAGAACCCGTTCTGTCCTCTCTGGTACCGCTTCCTGGCAGGAGGTGGAGATAGCATTGTCAGAGGCAGACCAGGCCCATTCAGGTGAAAGGAAATCTCCTCCCCCTACTAAATGCAGCCCAGGTCTATTCAGCCCATCCCTGACCCATCTATACTCTCTGGAGCCACTGCTCCTCCCCAGCCCCTGTCATCCCAAAGCCAGGCAGTCAATCCACAAAGCCAGCAGAGGAACACTGGATGGCTGAGCAAGAAAATACCTACTTTCTAAAAGTGGTATTTTCAAACACAGAATGTAAAAATCACCTTCACTAAAAGATGCATCTTTAGATTCTGAGTTCAGGCATACTAAACTTTATTTCTCTACCTTGTTCCCAGGGCCAGTTATGTTTGTAAGATGTTATAAACAAACTCCCCATTCTGTCCTATAAGAACAGGTAGCCTTGCAATAGTGAAAAACGAAATTGGCAGTAATTCACTATCAGGACATGCCACACACACCAGGGCATGTCCTACCTTTCACATTCCCTGCACCCTGCCCACAGGGGTACCTTGGGTCTACCTTAGGGGTGAGTGACATGTAAGAAAAGGAAAGGTTAGGGCCTGGCAAGTGGGTACACTTGCCAAGTCGACCTGGCAGTACCAGACTGCACACAGGCTCTGCAATGGCAGGCCAGAGTTACATTTACAGGCTGCTTGTGTGGGTGGCACAGCCCGTGCTGCAAGCCCACTAGCAGCATTTGATTTACAGGCCCTGGGCACACACAGTGCACTGTACTTGGGACTGACTAGTAAATCAAATCAACCAATCATGGAAACACCAATCCATAATAACAATTTACAACAGGAGCACTTGCACTTTAACACTGAACAGCAGTGAGAAAGTGCGTAGAGACACTGAACCAGCAAAAACAGAGTCAAAACCTGGAGGTCAGAAAGCAAAAAGTGAGGGGAAACACGACAAAAGATGCCAAGTCTAACAAGGTTTGTTCACAATATTTTGACTTCATGTGTTTGTGACATGTTTATGATGTACAGATATGTGCAGTGTAGTCATCAGTAAACAGTACAGCATGCAACTGTGGTGTACTACAACTCCCATTTTGCATTGCCAAGGTACAGCAAGCATCTCAATGGAGTTATTTTTGCTGAGATGTTTTACTTGAGCAATTACAAACATTATGTTAAGTAAATAAGGGGAGTTGACTTATCCTGGCTGGTGCCTACAGGATTGGGGGTGTCATTGTTTGACACTCACACCACACTTTCTGGTTCCAGTGTCTTCTCCATCAGTGATTCAATGGGATTTGAAGGGAAGAGTTTTGAGGGTCCGCCACCTGTGCCATGACCCTCAGCCATCCTGCTGGTCACCTTCTCCTTGATGCGGGATCTCAAGTTATACCAGCTGTAGGAGGCTGGCTTAATATATGGTGCACACTTATTTATGTGAATGATGATGGATTAAACCCAGATCAGTTGACTGGGGGTGAGTGTTTGATTGGCTCAAACGTTCCGTCCATCATCCCCTTTTGTATCGCTTTGGTCGCCCTAAGTTGGCGGGGGTATGCCCAGACGTGGGTCCCTTGCTCACTTTGCCACTGGATTCAAGCAAGCCTGGCTGATGACGGCTGAAATGCCAGAAACCGGTCCTAGGATGCTTGTTTCCGGTCCAGGGAAGACATGGCTTGGCAGTTCGGGCTGGACTGTTCCCATGAGGCACAGGGTCAGACTGATTTGCATATGGCCATGTCTGAACTGGGGTGGTGGAGTGAGCTAAAGAATGATGATGGATTAAACCCAGATCAGTTGACTGGGGGTGAGTGTTTGATTGGCTCAAACGTTCCGTCCATCATCCCCTTTTGTATCGCTTTGGTCGCCCTAAGTTGGCGGGGGTATGCCAGGACGTGGGTCCCTTGCTCACTTTGCCACTGGATTCAAGCAAGCCTGGCTGATGACGGCTGAAATGCCAGAAACCGGTCCTAGGATGCTTGTTTCCGGTCCAGGGAAGACATGGCTTGGCAGTTCGGGCTGGACTGTTCCCATGAGGCACAGGGTCAGACTGATTTGCATATGGCCATGTCTGAACTGGGGTGGTGGAGTGAGCTAAAGAATGATGATGGATTAAACCCAGATCAGTTGACTGGGGGTGAGTGTTTGATTGGCTCAAACGTTCCGTCCATCATCCCCTTTTGTATCGCTTTGGTCGCCCTAAGTTGGCGGGGGTATGCCCAGACGTGGCTCCCTTGCTCACTTTGCCACTGGATTCAAGCAAGCCTGGCTGATGATGGCTGAAATGCCAGAAACCGGTCCTAGGATGCTTGTTTCCGGTCCAGGGAAGACATGGCTTGGCAGTTCGGGCTGGACTGTTCCCATGAGGCACAGGGTCAGACTGATTTGCATATGGCCATGTCTGAACTGGGGTGGTGGAGTGAGCTAAAGAATGATGATGGATTAAACCCAGATCAGTTGACTGGGGGTGAGTGTTTGATTGGCTCAAACGTTCCGTCCATCATCCCCTTTTGTATCGCTTTGGTCGCCCTAAGTTGGCGGGGTATGCCCAGACGTGGGTCCCTTGCTCACTTTGCCACTGGATTCAAGCAAGCCTGGCTGATGACGGCTGAAATGCCAGAAACCGGTCCTAGGATGCTTGTTTCCGGTCCAGGGAAGACATGGCTTGGCAGTTCGGGCTGGACTGTTCCCATGAGGCACAGGGTCAGACTGATTTGCATATGGCCATGTCTGAACTGGGGTGGTGGAGTGAGCTAAAGAATGATAATGGATTAAACCCAGATCAGTTGACTGGGGGTGAGTGTTTGATTGGCTCAAACGTTCCGTCCATCATCCCCTTTTGTATCGCTTTGGTCGCCCTAAGTTGGCGGGGGTATGCCCAGACGTGGGTCCCTTGCTCACTTTGCCACTGGATTCAAGCAAGCCTGGCTGATGACGGCTGAAATGCCAGAAACCGGTCCTAGGATGCTTGTTTCCGGTCCAGGGAAGACATGGCTTGGCAGTTCGGGCTGGACTGTTCCCATGAGGCACAGGGTCAGACTGATTTGCATATGGCCATGTCTGAACTGGGGTGGTGGAGTGAGCTAAAGAATGATGATGGATTAAACCCAGATCAGTTGACTGGGGGTGAGTGTTTGATTGGCTCAAACGTTCCGTCCATCATCCCCTTTTGTATCGCTTTGGTCGCCCTAAGTTGGCGGGGGTATGCCCAGACGTGGGACCCTTGCTCACTTTGCCACTGGATTCAAGCAAGCCTGGCTGATGACGGCTGAAATGCCAGAAACCGGTCCTAGGATGCTTGTTTCCGGTCCAGGGAAGACATGGCTTGGCAGTTCGGGCTGGACTGTTCCCATGAGGCACAGGGTCAGACTGATTTACATATGGCCATGTCTGAACTGGGGTGGTGGAGTGAGCTAAAGAATGATGATGGATTAAACCCAGATCAGTTGACTGGGGGTGAGTGTTTGATTGGCTCAAACGTTCCGTCCATCATCCCCTTTTGTATCGCTTTGGTCACCCTAAGTTGGCGGGGGTATGCCCAGACGTGGGTCCCTTGCTCACTTTGCCACTGGATTCAAGCAAGCCTGGCTGATGACGGCTGAAATGCCAGAAACCGGTCCTAGGATGCTTGTTTCCGGTCCAGGGAAGACATGGCTTGGCAGTTCGGGCTGGACTGTTCCCATGAGGCACAGGGTCAGACTGATTTGCATATGGCCATGTCTGAACTGGGGTGGTGGAGTGAGCTAAAGAATGATGATGGATTAAACCCAGATCAGTTGACTGGGGGTGAGTGTTTGATTGGCTCAAACGTTCCGTCCATCATCCCCTTTTGTATCACTTATTTATGTGAAGCACCTTGTACTAATCCAGACAACCCTTATGGTGATTTTAGTGGTCTTAGACAACCATAGAAAGCTTTCTAAGTGGTAGCTATGGAGAGCTGCCTTAAGGCTTAGTCAAGAAGGAGTGTTAAGCAGCTTGTTTACCAGCACTAATCATGTAGTGTAGGTTAAGTGAAAAAGAACCACACAGTGTAGTTATAAAAATATGTATTTATTATAAACACTCACTAACACATTTCAATATCTCCTCCCTGGAAATATAATGACAATACACACAATATATTAGTAATAGAACACGTACATAGCACAAATACACAGTGGTCTCCAGGGGGAGACCAAACCATATACTAATAAAGTGGAATGCAAACCACGACCTAAGTGAAGACTGGACCCAGAAGACATAGAAGAGCTGGGGACCCAAGAAACCACCCAAGGTAAGTACCCAGGAACACCACGGAGGCAGTGTGAAGAGTGGGGACACAACCGGGTCCTCAATACAATTCAATGGTTAAGTCACGGTTGTAGTTTTTAAGAAGAAGGACCCTTCCCAGATGACCCTGAAGAAACCCTATGGAAGATGGAAGGTTGAAGAGTCACCCCACCCGTGGATACCCCGGGAACCAGTATTCCTACACCAAGGAAACCAGGTGCATAGGTGCGAAGTAACGTCGGAAACCGCCGTAGACCACAATGGAGAAGTTCAGTGAAGATGCCGCTTGCGAAGAAGGTAAAAGAGTCCGGTGGAACTCAAAGGTGGATTCAGGAAGAGAGGTACCTGCAAGCAGAGGGGACAGAGTCTTTGCCACTCAGGAGTGACCAGGAAGCACGGAAGACAAATGCCTACCGATGTCGGATGATGCAGGAGAGTTGACGGTGACCTTGGCGCTGCAGCTGTGCAGACCAGGCAATACTGTGGAAGACCAGGAGCCATTCACGAGCTGTCCCATGTCAGATGTTGAGAGCCAGGGGGTCGGTGTCCAGCGGGAGCTACAACAAGCCTTGGCACCGGCAACAAACATAGCAGAAGAAAAAGATGCAGTGTCGGGACCAGCAAGGTCCAAGGGACTCACCACGAGCAGGTAAGTCAGAGTAGGCCCTGAGCAAACAGGGGAGCCCACTAGAGCCAAGGAAGACCCTCAAGAGGATCCACAAGCCTAAGGCACAGCAGTCGCAAGAGGACCTTGAGCAGCTCACCAATGATGCAGGCCCATGATGCAGAGGATGAGGTGAGGATGAAGATCTTGGTAGCAAGAGATGCTGGAGGGTGGAGCTTCTTGGAGCCCGAAGATCTTGGAGGAGAGAGTCAACAAGCCTTGGCAATGGCAAGTCGACACAGTGCACAGGGGTACTGCTCCAGCGGTTCCGACGAGGGACACTAGCTTCAAACACCATGAACAAAAGATTTTCTAATTGCAAATAGTCGCAAAATGGTCATTTAGGAAATGCAATTACCATCAATCTGTATCAGGTAGTAACCAGGTGCAAACTATTAAAAGGCACCCAAAATGTATCTGGCTCTTTCAGAATGGTGGCCCTGTATGTCTTAGCGAGGAGGATGAGGATTTTGACTGGGCGGCAGAGAAGGAGGAGAAGACAGGAGAGGCTATTTAGGGTGAGGGTCACCCTGTTTGAACGGTTATGTGACGTTACAACGCATGCCGTTACCCCGCATGCCGTTGCAACGCCAAACTTTACCCCGACTTGCTGTCGGGGGGGCGGTGGATGTTGCAATAGATTAATTTTCTATTCCAACTCCAGTGTGTGCAACAGTAGGGAAGGTGTTGGAGTTAAATCCAACACCTTCTATCCACTGCTACACACCTTGTTCGTTGCAACGGCATGCAGGGTAAATGCATGCGTTGTAACGGTTGTGTTGTAAATGCTGTTTCCCTGTTTGAACAGACAGAGGAGGAGATATATGTGAAGTACAGACTCAGTAGTGAGATAATCCTAGAAATAATTGCAGAGTTACAACCTCATTATCCGAATCATAAGCAATGGAGTTCTAGCACATGTGCAGGTATTGTGTTGTCTACACCTTTTAGCTTCGGGCAGTTACCAGGAGATCATAGTAGTGGCGGGAGGGCACAAATTGCTATTTCCAGGTTCCTTTGCAGGTTTCTGGACATAATGGTTAGCAAATTTAACCAATACATATATTTTCCAAATACCCCCCAATATTTGCAGCAGACCAAATTAATGTTTTACAGGGTAGCACAGTTCCCCAATGTAATTGGCTGTGTTGATGGCACACATATTGCCATATGCCCCCTCAGCAAATGAATTCATATATAGAAAAAGGAAAAGCTCACACTCACTCAATGTACAGGTAGTGTGTGATGCCTCATGCATCATAACCGACTGGAGGCCAGATTCCCAGCCAGCACCCATGACCCCTTCATGTTCCGCCACAGTTGAATACATAACCGACTGTCCCAGGGTGAATTTGGAGATGGCTTTTTACTTGGTGATAGAATTGCTGACTCCATGCATACAGTGGCCAGAACCGTTTGTGTAATGTGACCTAATGGTTTATCCATCTCATGCTCTTAAAGGAGACAGTGCATATGCCTTGTGTCCCTGGATACTGACACCATACTTGACTCCAAGGACCAGAAGTGAAAGACAGTACAACAGAGCACATAGGACAACACTGTCCATAATGGAACGTACCTTTGGCATACTGAAGTCCAGGTGCCGCTGCCTCCACACAACTGGCAGATCACTACTGTACAGACATGAGACATGATGTAAAATCATTGCTACTTGTGGCATTCTACACAATATTGCAATGTGGAAGGGTCTGCACAACATCATCATAGAGCCCGAATCTGTCTCAGATGAGGAATTACCACCACTGCAGGTGCAGCAGGATGGGACACGTGAAGGAGAGGGTTGTGCACGATGCACAGAGATCCCCAACAACTATTTCTGAGGTAAGAATGATTACCACATCTAAGAAACAGACATCACAGATGATGGTAATGCATGGTGCATAACTGAAAGATCACCTTTATTCAGGTTGTAACAATAATGTTTCTCTCCTCAATCAACTGCATCCACTGCGGATGTAAAATTGTTTTAACAAAGTATGTAATAACAAACAAAACAAAGTAGACTCATGACTCTAAGTGTTCACTGGATTCACTTTTTCCAGCCTCTGGGGTCGTTTGCCTCCTGAGCAACACTGGCCTGAGGAAGAGGGGACATGTCAGATCCAGAAGTGTTTTGGTGTGTACGCCTGGTACACACCATAGAAGCATGATGTGGCACTGATGCTAGAGCAGTCTTCACTCTCAGGTGGCAGCAGCATGTTGGGGATAGACAGGTTATGTGTCTGTATGTTTTCAAGGGGTGTGTTTACTTGTACTAGCCCACGTGTAACATCCTGACAGCAGTGCCCCATGTCATTTTGTATGTTGGCAGTTCTTCTTACAAGAATGGTTGTGGCTACAGCCAATTGATTAATTGAATGAGTGAAGGCATCAAAGCATGCCAAGTGCTGCCTGTGCCTGCGTCTTTGCGGATGTTGGCAGCAATCCAATGGTCTTGCTCTTTCTGCAATTGCAGCATTGACCTTGACATGCTTTGCAGATGCCTATTACCAGTCTTAATTTGTTTGGTTTGCAGGAGCTGTACTCAGATGATTTCTCCGGGCCACCAAACACAGGATAACTGTCTGCCATGTCATCTGACATATTGTCATTGTGGACTGTTGCTGGTTGGACTCTATGTTGTCTGTGTGTCCTGTCCACAGATGTAATTGTGTTCCTGCTTTGAGATTCTCCCTCATCACCATCTACAAAGTCTGGTAGTGGTGCAACGGTTGCTCTCCTAGTATTTGGAGTTGGAGTAATGAATGGGCTTAGGAGTTGCTGTTGTGCTGTCCTCTATTTGCACGTGTGTGTCAGTAGCTTTTTCAGGCTCAATTGTTACTGACACGTCCTGGGTGTGATCTGTGGTAATGCATGTATATAGCAAGTGTAAATAAATGGTTAAGGTTTGTTCACAATATTGTGACGTCCTGTGTTTGTGGCATTATGTTATGTTAAGTAAGTAAAGGGGAGTTGACTTACCCTGGCTGGTGCCTGCAGGATTGGAGGTGTCAATGTCTGACACTCGCACCACACTTTCTGGTTCCAGTGTCCTCTCCATCAGTGATTCCATGGGTATGGAAGGGAAGAGTTTGGAGGGTTCGCCACCTGTGCCATGACCCTCAGCCATCCTGCTGGCCACCTTCTCCTTGGTGCAGGATCTCAAGTCATATCATCTGTAGGAGGCTGGATTAGCATATGGTGCACACTTATTTAAGTGAATCACCTTGTACTAATCCAGACAACACTTATGGTGATTTTAGTGATCTTAGACAACCATAGAAAGCTCTCTAAGTGGTAGCTATGGAGAGCAGCCTTAAGGCTTAGTCAAGAAGGAGTGTTAAGCAGCTTGTTTACCAGTACTAATCATGTAGTGTAGGTTAAGTGAAAAAGAACCACACAGTGTAGTTATAAAAATATGTATTTATTATAAACACTCACTAACACATTTCAATATCTCCTCCCTGGAAATATAATGAAAATACACACAATATATTAGTAATAGAACACGTACGTAGCACAAATACAAAGTGGTCTCCAGGGGGAGACCAAACATATACTAATAAAGTGGAATGCAAACCACTACCTAAGTCGAGACTGGACCCAGAAGACGCAGTAGAGCTGGAGACCCAAGAAACCACCCAAGGTAAGTACCCAGGAACACCACGGTGGCCGTGTGAAGAGTGGGAACACAACCGTGTCCTCAGTACAAGTCAATGGGTAAGTCACGGTTGCAGGTTTTATGAAGAAGGACCCTTCCCAGAGGGCCCTGAAGAATTCTCGTGAAGGATGGAAGGTTGAAGAGTCACCCCACCCATGCATACCCTGGGAACCAGGATACCTACACCAAGGAAGACGGGTGCATAGGTGCGAAGTGACGTCGGAAACCGCCGCAGACCACAATGGAGAACTTCAGTTAGGATGCCGCTTGCAAAGAAGATAAAAGGGTCCGGTGGAACCCAAAGGTGTATTCAGGAAGAGAGGTACCTGCAGGCAGAGGCGACAGAGTCTATGCCACTCAGGAGTGACAAGGAGGCATGAAAGACAAATGCCCACCGATGTCAGATGATGCAGGAGAGTTGATGGTGACCTTGGCGCTGCAGCTGTTCAGACCAGGCAATGCTGTGGAAGACCAGGAGCCATTCACGAGCTCTCCCACATCAGATGTCGAGAGCCAGGGGGTCGGTGTCCAGCGGGAGCTACAACAACCCTTGGCAGCGGCAACAAACATAGCAGAAGAAAAAGATGCAGTGTCAGGACCAGCAAGGACTCACCATGAGCAGGTAAGTCAGAGTAGGCCCCGAGCAAACAGGGGAGCTCACTAGAGTTAAAGAAGACCCCCAAGAGGACCCACAGGCCGAAGGCACAGGAGTCGCAAGAGGACCTTGAGCAGCTCACCAATGATGCAGGCCCACGGTGCAGATGATGCGGTGAGAATGAAGATCTTGGTAGCATAAGATGCTGGAGGCTTAAGCTTCTTGGAGTCCGAAGATCTTGGAGGAGAGAGTCAACAATCCTTGGCAAAGGCAAGTCGACATGGTGCACAGGGGTACTGCTCCAGCAGTTCTGACGAGGGCTACTAGCTTCAAACTTGCTGTGAAGACAGGGCAGGCCCTGAGGGAGTTGCACAACCACCACCGGTGGTACTGAACCTTTCAAAGTCCGTGGGAGCTCAGGAACAGCAGACCAGTCAGTTTTGTTGCGGTGCCTGCAGATGCAGGGGAGTGACTCCTTCATTCCAAGGGAGATACCTTCGGGTGCCTTGGATGTCCACAGGCCTGAAGAAGAACCTGTATGGAGCACAGGCACAGAAGGCGCAGAAGACTGGCAGAACGACAAGACCAGGAGCAGCAGGAGTCTTCCCAGTTACGGTCTCGGTTCCCAAAGCGAAGTCCAACGAAGTTGAAGGTGCCCAGACGTTTGAAGATGAAGTGGTTTCAGATCTGAATCTTGTCCCACGACGAATCTAAATAACCACCCCCAGGTAAGCCCTTAACTACCCTAAGGAAAGGGTTGGGACGATTCAGGGGTCCCTCCCACAGGAGGGGCTGGACAGTGGGGAGGATACTCCCATGTCTTTTATCCAGTTTCGTGCCATAGCGGGAGCCAATGGCTCCCTGAACTGGTTCCATCTGGAGTATGCAAGGAGGGCACCAAATGTGCCCTTCAATGCAGTCTAGTGGCACTGGCAAGCGCCCTCACCCTAGCCCAATATATTAAGTTCTGTCTGGGAGGTGGTCACACCTGCCTGTAACAGGAAACCTATTGTCCTACCTTCCTCTGCTCGATTTGTCTCAGCAGCAGGAGAGCAGAATCATGTCTCTGGTCGGCAGCAGCCATAGTTTGCTGTCTGGTTCTGGAAGACTGGTACCTGGAGCACCGAGGGCCTCCCTAAGGGGCCCTACAGTGCATATAATCATACCTCTTGCACCGTCTACGGTGTTGGGGTATGATTCTAACATGTTTGATACCAAACACGCCAGGGTTCACTACAGCCAGTATAGAGTTAGCCATTGCGTAGTGACGCATGGCCACTCTATGTATCGTAACGGCTGATGCACTTACAACACCTGGAGAATGGACTTTGGGAATCGTAGGGGTGTCCTGCTCATGCAGGGACACCCTCACACTTATAACCGCGCACCCTGCCTTCAGGATTGAAAGGCCTTCCTTAGGGGTGACTTATAGGTTTTTAAGGGTAGTGACATCAGATGTAAGAAAACTTATATCTTTCGTAAGTGGTGCTAGCAACTGCTTACACAGGCTGCAATAGCAGGTCTGTAGTCACAATTTGAGTGGTGTTCCATGGGTGGCAAAATACATGCTCAAGTCCATGGGGCAGCCCTGGTGTATCTATGCCTTGGGTACCTTAGTACCATATGCTAGGGACGTACAAGGGTACACCAGTAGCCAATCTGGGTGGTACCTAAGTACTCACCATGGTCCAATTTAAGGAGGAAGCACAGAGACTGGGGTCCTGATCTGGAGGATCCTAGTCAGACTAGTCAGAAAAATATAATGACACCAGCAAAAAGTGGGGGTAACCATGAAAGCAAATCCTACTTTCCTACACAACCCCCCCAAACGTAAGGAGATGAGACTAACCTTGCCCAGTTGAGTCTTCATTTTTTAGGTGGAAATATCTGGGGAGTCCATCTGCGTTGGCATGGTTACTCCCAGGCCTATGCTCAAGTGAAAATTCCATCCCCTGTAGGGAAATGGACCACCTCAAAAGTTTGAGATTTTCAACCTTCATCTGTTTAAGTTATAAGAGGGGCTTATGGTCTGTCTGAACAAGGAAGTGAGTACCAAACAGGTATGGCCTCAACTTCTTCAAGACCCAGATCACAGCAAAGGCCTCCCTCTCTATAGCTGACCAATGTTTCTCCCTGGGGTTCAACCTTCTGCTTATGAAAGCCACTGGTTGGTCCTGGCCCTCTGCATTAAGATGTGACAAAACAGCTCCTAACTCTATCTCAGACGCACCTGTCTAGACAATGAAGGTTTTGGAGTAATCAGGACTTTGCAGAATGGGAGCAGTGCACATGGCCTGCTTCAGGTCTTCAAATGCCTTTTGACAGCTAACTGTCCATTGAACCTTTTTTAGGCATTCTCTTGGAGGTGAGATCATTAAGGGGAGTCACAATGGACCCATATCCCTTAACAAAACTCCTGTAGTGCCCAGTCAGGCCCAAGAAAACTCTGACCTGAGTCTGGGTAGTGGGAGCAACCCAGTCCATGATGGTCTGGATTTTGCTCTCCAATGGCTGAACTTGGCCTCCACCTACCAGGTGACCCAAGTATACAACCTTGCTCTGCCCTATCTGGCACTTGGTGGCCTTGATAGTGAAGCCTTCCTTTTGCAGGGCTTCCAGAACATTTCTGAGGTGGACCAGGTCATCCTCCCAGGTGGAGCTAAAGACAGCAATATCATCTAGATATGCTGCACTATAGGCTTCCAGACCGGTTAGGACTTAGTTCACCAACCTCTGAAATTTGGCAGGTGCTTTTTTCAGACCAAAGAGCATCACAATAAATTGTTAATGCCCATTATGGGTTGAAAATGCTGTTTTAGGCTTGGCATCCTCAGCTAGTCTGATTTGCCAGCAGTCAGGTCAAATGTACTCAGATATTTGGCTGAGGCCAAAGTATCTATGAGCTCATCTGCCCTTGGAATAGGATGGGCATTAGTCCTAGTGACTGCATTGAGGCCTCTGTAGTCCACACAATACCTCATCTCTCTTTTGCCACCCTGTTAGAAACGGGTAGCGTGGTGCAGAGCGGGCGGGCCAAACTCCGGAGAAAATGTGTAAAGCCTCTGCGCAGCACACTCACAGGCGACACACCAGGCACACTACAAAAGGAGACCACACCAGGTTAGGCGGAAAAAACCAGCATATGTATTATGCAGAACATGTTAGGATATTATCACAGGTGCAGATAACTGTGCCAACCGGCACCGGGTAGCAGTTCACAGGGGGACTATTTACAAGGCAGGGCCAATCGGGCCGCTGCCAGAACCATCACCAGGACAAAGAAAGAATAAATGTAAAGTCCATCAGCATTAGGACACATTGGCATCAGACCTGAAAGGAAAACATGCTTGCAGGCCATGAGGCATCACCTGAGGCATAAAGACGTCGTCCGGCATTGGGGAAAAAGCATTAACATTGAATGCAAAACCATCAGCAGTCAGCCTTAGGGGAAAAACATTATCAGTAACATAGAGCATTAGGCCGGAACAACCACAGTAGGCATAGACCTGTGAACATCACATTAAACATGCCCATTAGCATTGGCATAATCATAAGCATAGATGCAACATTAGGCAGGACTCCAACGATATAAGCCTGCGGGGGAAATCATTATCATTAGCATTAGGTATAAAAGCACACTAGGCACATCCTGAGCCTGGGGCATAAAACATGTGAACATAGGGCATAGAAACACATTTAGCATGTGGCTCCTCCTCCGCAGGAACCCAATAGGCCTACCATCAGCACTGCAAACCTGAGGGAAAAGCTTTAAGTAGCATCCTAGGTACAAATGCATTATGCAACCATATTATGCCATAAATCATATGGGGCAATAGGCCTCGCCAGCATAACCGCAGTTCGCCCCAGTCGGGGCACAACACTGAGACTCGCCCCAGGCCAACTGGCCTCTCTCGGGGGCTCAAATGCCCTATGTCCCACACAGTCAGGGTTGGCTGCAAGGGCGGCGAAAACAAAGGTGCGCAAAGCGCTAGGGTAGGAGGGTCCCTCACTCCTCTCTCTTTCCCTTCTGGGTAATCCAATGCCCCCAATGCGTGGCAGCTGCCCCCTGTCCTGCAGGGTAGCTGGGTAAACCCAACAAGCACTGGCGCCAACAATGCAGCAATGGGAGCCCCACTCCGGGCTCTAACAGGAATCTGCCCACAAGAACACTGGCACGGTGGAGCCCCTCTTCTGGGACTCTAGAATTTCCCAAAATGCCTCTGTCGTGCAGCTGAGGGAGGAAACAAGTACTGGGCACGTTGGAGCCCCCCTCCTATGGGACTCTAAACACAACCAATGCCCTCCAAAGAATACTGGCACCGGGGCGGGCACCGACAATGTGCCCCGACATACCCCCCAACCACAGGATGACTGAGCCCCACTCACCGGCAGTCTGAGGCCCCTCTGGATGTCTCTGCAGTCTCTGGGCACCGGCAATGTGCCCCGACAGGTCCCGCTTCTGGGACCTCTCCTGGCTTCACCCTCAGCGGAGCCTTCTCCTCGTCAGCAGCGCGGAGGGGCAGGCATCGACAATGTGCCTCGGGCCCCCTCCGCCGCAGGACTCCTCCTTGGCAATTTACATATAGCGCTCACGAGGCGCTAGGCGGCAGGAAAGTTCTTGGGCTGAAATTAAGTTGTAGCGCCCACAAAGCGCTAGGTCCCACACCATAAAGTAGTAGCGCTTCCCTTCACTGGCAATGAAATATAGCCCTCCCGAGGCGCTAGGGAGCAGGCAGGAAGGCACAGTCACTGGAAATATAGCGCTCTCGCAGCACAGCGCTGCAGATGTCAGCTCCTCACCTCCTGGGCAATAAGATAAAGCGCTCTTCTTCTCCAGGCGCTAGCCAGCAGGCAGGGATGGTCAGTCACTTCAAATGTAGCGCTCCTCTTCTGCTGGGCACAGTTATAGTGCTCTCGCAGCAAGCAGAGCACAGTCAATGCAAATATGGCACTCCGGCAGCCCAGCGCTGCAGGACCCACGCACCTTCTTCTCCTGGGCAGGGCTGGAGGCAGCGCTCTCCTGGTGCAGGAATAAGGTTGTAGCGCTAAGTCCCACAAAATAAAGTTGCAGCGCTCCTCTTCCCCTGTGGCACAGTTATAGTGCTTTAGCAGCACAGCGCTGCATGCATCAGCTCCTCTCTTCTCCTGGGCAGACCACGTGCTCACAGGGTGCTAGGCAGCAGGCAGCTGGCAGTAAGATATAGTGCTCACCAGGTGCTGGGCTTAGGACGGCAGGAGAGCAGGCAGGCAATACTGGGCAAGATCAGCAGGCAGTGGGTACTCATCAGAACAGGACAGCAGCTCCTAGAAGCAGTCATCTCCCATAAAGTGGCACTCCTCCTGACACAGCAGTCTTCACTCCAGTAAAGGGCTCTCACTGGCCCTGTGGACAGCGGAGGGGTGCAGATGGGCACAGGGGCCAGCACACAGGCCCAATGTGGCGGTACCTCCTGGCAGTGTCCCCTCTCATTCAGGTCCATGCTCAGTCTGAGCACATGGAGGCACAGCCCCCCTCACCCCACCTACCAGAAAGGGCTGGAAGCTTCTGGAAGGTTCCCTGGGAAACCGGTCCCAACTGGTTTAGGGGGCGGTGTAGAGCACCCTGGGTGCCAGGCTTCCCTCCAAAAGCTGGGGGTGCTGGGAAACAAACAACTAGACTGGTAACCCACCTCTGGCAGGCAGGCACAAGCACACAGCCATGGCGTCCATTTTAAAAGTAACATTTTACAAAGGTGCATTTCTACAATGGTGGAAATAAAGGTGCGTACACCATTGCACAGCATTTATTATTTTCAGTTCAGACACACCATGTCAGTAAAAAGGCTAGGGGGTAAAGCGAAAAATTTTAGGACAATAAGGGCCAAGTCCAACACAACCCCCTCCCAGCCAAAAGCCAGGGTAGACCGATCAATGCCTTGATGGGCTTCCCTGCTTAGGGTGAGAAAACATGGAAGCGGGCCCGCAACTGCAGGGGCACCCGCAGGTTCTCCGCCACTCTGGAACCCGGTGGTTCCCTCTCTCAAACCTCCCTGGACCAACTAAGCCACCCCACTGGTGCTCCCTAGTTGTCCGCGGCCAGGACCAGGCGCTAGGCCATCCAGATGTCTCTGGCCCTTGCTGTCTCACAGAGTGGGGGGCAGTAGCCCCAGGCCCGTAGTACCCGTCGGCCACTCTCCTCCTCCTTGCAGTTCCAAACTGCTACTGGTCCACACACCTGGGGTCCGCATCCTCAGGCTGACCAGCAGTCAGGGGCGAGGCTCTCCTCCCCCTACCTCTCCTTCCGGGGTTCCGCACTCTCCTCCTATGCGGGGCACCCTCAGAACACCACTCTCTCCCTTGTCCAGGGCCGTGACCCTGCAACCGATCCACCAACCCAGGGTCTAAACCCTTAGGTTGCCCCGGTGCCAGAGGCGAGTCCTCCCTCCCTCTGCACCCCCTCCCAGAGTTCTGCACCCTCCCAACTGGAGTAGTACCCCTGGAAGACAACTCCGGGGGGACACTGCTTACAGACGACCCTCCCGCCAGGTCAGGCAGTACCTGTCCCAGGCCTCCCAACCCAGGATCGAAGCCCTGTGTCCTTCCTCCCTCGGCACCCCCTTCCAGAGTTCCGCACCCTCCCACCTGGAGAAGTACCCCTGGAAGACAACTCCGGGGGGACACTGCTTACAGACGTCCCTCCCGCCAGGTCAGGCAGTACCTGTCCCTGGCCTCCCAACACAGAATCGAAGCCCTGTGGCTGAGCCGGTGCCAGAGGCGAGTCCTTCCTCCCTCGGCACCCCCTTCCAGAGTTCCGCACCCTCCCACCTGGAGAAGTACCCCTGGAAGTCAAACCGGTAGGGACCCTGATGACAGGTGTCCCTCCCTCCAGGTCAGGCAGTCCCTGAACCTGGCATCCCAGCCCAGGATCTAAACCCTGCGACTGAGCAGACCCCAGAACCCCTGGAGCTCGGATTACCGACGCCCCGGGTTCTCCTGACACTAGGGGCTCCCCTTCAATGGATGGCCTCTCGGGACAGCCTAGGCTCCCAACCTGGGGTTCCCTTATGGAACTCTCCAGGCCCTGAGACTGCGGTTGGGGCACCTCGGGACACCTCCCCATCTCAATCCTTCCTGTAGATAGGACGTGAGGCCCTACAACCCTCTCACTACCCTGGGACCTAGCTGGGCTATTCTGCACCTCTCCCACCTCGCTGGGTTGGAAGAGCCCTGCACCATTCCCTTCAGGATCACTCCCCAATGCCTCCTCAGACACTCTGGCGCTCACCCAGAGGTCGGCCTCCCGTGCAAGCTCCCTGGGGTCAGAGAGCCCACATTGCAACAGGTGGTGGCGCAACCTGGGAAAACAACTCCTGAGCACGTGCTCCCTGATAATCAGATGGAACAGCCCTTCCCAATCGATCACCGCGCCACACACCATCCACTCCTCCAGTGCGGTCCAACACACGTCCACATACTCCCCCAAGACTGATGGGACAGTTTCTTGCCGCCCCTAAATTCTAACCTGCCCCCTCCTCCTGGGGATCAGGCACCATCTTCCGGGCTCTGGGAGTGGGACTTCCCACACTGGAGTCACTCTCGCTGCCACCACTGGATCCCCCCCCCCACTGGCGAATCCAGACCACAGAAACCACTCTCAGGGGACAACCTACCCTCCTGAGCTAGTCTCTCCCTGGCGAAGGCCCTTTCAGCCTCAGCCATCCTTTCCTGTGCAAGGACCTTTTCGGTCTCCAGCTTTTTCTCTTGCACCCTCAGCCGTGCTATCTCCTTGGCGTGCTCCAACCTGAGCCTCTCCAAAGCCAGCTGATGCTCCCTTTCTTCCCTCCTATCTACCCACTCTTCTGGGGACAGGGAAAGGGATGGGGCAGTGCCCCTGACACTGGACCCAGCACGGGACTCCCTGTCTATGGGGTTCTCCCTACTTACTGGTGTCCCCGCCCTGTCATTTTGTACCTCCTGTTCAGGATCCTTAGGGCCACCCTCTCGGCCTGCGGCCAAGGCCCTCTCCTCCTCATAGTGCTCCCGGTCCCATTCATCCTCTTGCCATTGAATCAGGAATCCCTGAAGGCCTGGCTTGGTGTCTGACCCACTTACTATTATATCTCTCTCCTCACAGAACCCCCTCAACTCCAACACACTGTACTTGAACAGATGGTCAAAATCAAAGGCAGATTCCATTTTGGCAAGACACCAAGACGCAGTGCAAGACAAGGGACCTAGGTGCAAGGGCTGCTACAGGAGTGCGCAATTCAAAATGCCACTTTCAGGGCGCAACAAAATCAGGAACAATAATCCCCAAAACCTGTGATTACTCTACGTGTAGAATTTGTAGTGCCACCAGTTGTCGCTGTGGTACTGCGCAAACACAAGTCCTATCCCACCGCTGAACACCAATGTTAGAAACGGGTAGCGTGGTGCAGAGCGGGCGGGCCAAACTCCGGAGGAAATGTGTAAAGCCTCTGCGCAGCACACTCAAAGGCGACACACCAGGCACACTACAAAAGGAGACCACACCAGGTTAGGTGGAAAAAAACAGCATATGTATTATGCAGAACATGTTAGGATATTATCACAGGTGCAGATAACTGTGCCAACCGGCACCGGGTAGCAGTTCACAGGGGGGACTATTTACAAGGCAGGGCCAATCGGGCCGCTGCCAGAACCATCACCAGGACAAAGAAAGAATAAATGTAAAGTCCATCAGCATTAGGACACATTGGCATCAGACCTGAAAGGAAAACATGCTTGCAGGCCATGAGGCGTCACCTGAGGCATAAAGACGTCGTCCGGCATTGGGGAAAAAGCATTAATATTGAATGCAAAACCATCAGCAGTCAGCCTTAGGGGAAAAACATTATCAGTAACATAGAGCATTAGGCCGGAACAACCACAGTAGGCATAGACCTGTGAACATCACATTAAACATGCCCATTAGCATTGGCATAATCATAAGCATAGATGCAACATTAGGCAGGACTCCAACGATATAAGCCTGCGGGGGAAAACATTATCATTAGCATTAGGTATAAAAGCACACTAGGCACATCCTTAGCCTGGGGCATAAAACATGTGAACATAGGGCATAGAAACACATTTAGCATGTGGCTCCTCCTCCGCAGGAACCCAATAGGCCTACCATCAGCACTGCAAACCTGAGGGAAAAGCTTTAAGTAGCATCCTAGGTACAAATGCATTATGCAACCATATTATGCCATAAATCATATGGGGCAATAGGCCTCGCCAGCATAACAGCAGTTCGCCCCAGTCGGGGGCACAACACTGAGACTGGCCCCAGGCCAACTGGCCTCTCTCGGGGGCTCAAATGCCCTATGTCCCACACAGTCAGGGTTGGCTGCAAGGGCGGCAAAAACAAAGGTGCGCAAAGCGCTAGGGTAGGAGGGTCCCTCACTCCTCTCTCTTTCCCTTCTGGGTAATCCAATGCCCCCAATGCGTGGCAGCTGCCCCCTGTCCTGCGGGGTAGCTGGGTAAACCCAACAAGCACTGGCGCCAACAATGCAGCCATGGGAGCCCCACTCCGGGCTCTAACAGGAATCTGCCCACAATAACACTGGCACGGTGGAGCCCCTCTTCTGGGACTCTTGAATTTCCCAAAATGCCTCTGTCGTGCAGCTGAGGGAGGAAACAAGTACTGGGCACGTTGGTGCCCCCCTCCTATGGGACTCTAAACACAACCAATGCCCTCCAAAGAATACTGGCACCGGGGGCGGGCACCGACAATGTGCCCCGACATACCCCCCAACCACAGGATGACTGAGCCCCACTCACCGGCAGTCTGAGGCCCCTCTGGATGTCTCTGCAGTCTCCGGGCACCGGCAATGTGCCTCGACAGGTCCTGCTTCTGGGACCTCTCCTGGCTTCACCCTCAGCGGAGCCTTCTCCTCATCAGCAGCGCGGAGGGGCAGGCACCGACAATGTGCCTCGGGCCCCCTCCGCCGCAGGACTCCTCCTTGGCAATTTACATATAGCGCTCACGAGGCGCTAGGCGGCAGGAAAGTTCTTGGGCTGAAATTAAGTTGTAGCGCCCACAAAGCGCTAGGTCCCACACCATAAAGTGGTAGCGCTCCCCTTCACTGGCAATGAAATATAGCCCTCCCGAGGCGCTAGGGAGCAGGCAGGAAGGCACAGTCACTGCAAATATAGCGCTCTCGCAGCACAGCGCTGCAGATGTCAGCTCCTCACCTCCTGGGCAATAAGATAAAGCGCTCTTCTTCTCCAGGCGCTAGCCAGCAGGCAGGGATGGTCAGTCACTTCAAATGTAGCGCTCCTCTTCTGCTGGGCACAGTTATAGCGCTCTCGCAGCAAGCAGAGCACAGTCAATGCAAATAGGGCACTCCGGCAGCCCAGCGCTGCAGGACCCACGCACCTTCTTCTCCTGGGCAGGGCTGGAGGCAGCGCTCTCCTGGTGCAGGAATAAGGTTGTAGCGCTAAGTCCCACAAAATAAAGTTGCAGCGCTCCTCTTCCCCTGTGGCACAGTTATAGCGCTTTAGCAGCACAGCGCTGCAGGCATCAGCTCCTCTCTTCTCCTGGGCAGACCACGTGCTCACAGGGTGCTAGGCAGCAGGCAACTGGCAGTAAGATATAGTGCTCACCAGGTGCTGGGCTTAGGATGGCAGGAGAGCAGGCAGGCAATACTGGGCAAGATCAGCAGGCAGTGGGTACTCATCAGAACAGGACAGCAGCTCCTAGAAGCAGTCATCTCCCATAAAGTGGCACTCCTCCTGACACAGCAGTCTTCACTCCAGTAAAGGGCTCTCACTGGCCCTGTGGACAGCGGAGGGGTGCAGATGGGCACAGGGGCCAGCACACAGGCCCAATGTGGCGGTACCTCCTGGCAGAGTGTCCCCTCTCATTCAGGTCCACGCTCAGTCTGAGCACATGGAGGCACAGCCCCCCTCACCCCACCTACCAGAAAGGGCTGGAAGCTTCTGGAAGGTTCCCTGGGAAACCGGTCCCAACTGGTTTAGCGGAAGGTGTAGAGCACCCTGGGTGCCAGGCTTACCTCCAAAAGCTGGGGGTGCTGGGAAACAAACGACTAGACTGGTAACCCACCTCTGGCAGGCAGGCACAAGCACACAGCCATGCCGTCCATTTTAAAAGTAACATTTTACAAAGGTGCATTTCTACAATGGTGGAAATAAAGGTGCGTACACCATTGCACAGCATTTATTATTTTCAGTTCAGACACACCATGTCAGTAAAAAGGCTAGGGGGTAAAGCGAAAAAATTTAGGACAATAAGGGCCAAGTCCAACACACCCTTGGTGTGAGGTTTTGGTACAAGGACTACTGGACTAGCCAAGGGGCTATCAGAATGCTCAATGACCCCCATTTTCAGCATCTTCTGGACCTCAGTCCTGATGCAGTCTCTGACACGGTTAGGCTATCTTTAACTTTTGTTCTTCACAGGAAGACTGTCACCTGTGTCCACTTCATGGGTACACCAGGTGGTTTAAGTGGGTGTCAGAGAGAACATGTGATTGAAATGATTGAGGACCTTTTTGCAATCAGCTTGCTGCTGGTCAGTGAGGCTGCCTGCCAAGGCTACTTCTTCAACTGACCCATCAATAGGGTTCTGAGAGAGGCGATCAGAGAGAGGGTCACTCTCTTCCTCCTGTCCCTCATCAGTGGCCATGAGCAAGCTCATGTCAGACCTGTCTACAAAAGGTTTTAGGTGGTTCACATGAAGTACCCTGTGGGGACTTCTTGGAATACCTAGGTCAACCAAATAGGTGACCTCACTTTGTTTTCTCAAGGATGGTGTGGGGGCCACTCCACTTGTCCTGGAGAGCTGCTGGGGCCACAGGCTCCAACACCCACACTTCCTGTCCTGGCTGATAAACAGTCAGCATAGCCTTTTGGTCATGCCAAGCTTTCTGAAGCTCCTGGCTGGCCTCAAGGTTTTTGCTGGCCTTCTTCATGTACTCAGCCATACGTAAACGCAGGCTTAGGACATAGTCCACAATATCCTGTCTAGGAGGTTTGAGAGGTTGCTCCCAGCCCTCCTTAACTAGACACAATGGACCCCTAACTGGATGTCTAAACAGAAGTTCAAATGGGCTGTAGCCAACCCCCTTCTGTGGAACCTTTATGTATGGAAAGAGAAGGCAGGATATTAACACATCCCATTTTTCGCCTGATCTTTTCTGGGAGTCCCATAATCATACCCTTCAGGGTCTTGTTGAACCTTTCAACAAGCCCATTGCACTGTGGATGGTAGAGTGTGGTAAACTTATAGTTTACTCCAAACTCTTTCCACATTGCAGTGATGTAACAAGACATGAAGTTGGTACCTCTGTCTGTTAAGACCTCCTTAGGGAAGCCCACTCTGGAAAAGATTCCCAGGAGGGCCCTGGCCACTACAGGATCTGTAGTGGTTCTAAGGGGAATAGCCTCTGGATAACTAGTGGCATGGCCCACCACCACTAGGATGTAACTGTGTCCAGATGCAGTTGGAGGGTTCAAGGTACCAACAATGTCAATCCCTACCCTCTCAAAGGGAACCCCAATCACTGGGAGTGGAATTAAGGGGGCCTTTGTAGTGCCACCTGACTTACCACTGGCTTGGCAAGTGACACAGGAGCGACAAAACTCCTTGGTGTCTTCAGATATATGGGGCCAGTGAAAATGAGGGACTGTCACGATTCCGGCTCCCTGACTCTCTGAATGTATGCGGGAGGCTGAATCCGCGCTGGGTAAACGGAGCAAGGTCAGCGTTCCAGCTTCCAATGGCCGGAAGCTGACGGCACCTCGATCACGGCGCTTCCGGGAAATCCGCATAACTAACGCGGTTCCCGTTGCGTCCGTGCTTTGGATTAACGCCTTCGCCTTGACAGGACGTCTTTGAACTACCGCCTCCGGATCTTCTTGCTGGCAGAGATCTTCGCGCTGAACGCATCTCGGCAATTCAGGTACGCTGCTGTTGTGGCCCCGTCTTTCTACACGCTAAGATTGGAACCAGCGATCCTGGTTCATAGCGCAGGAGCGCTTGCTTATTTGTTTGAGGGTTTTCGTGCGCAGGAGCGCTACATTACTTTTGGGGGATTCATAGCGCAGGAGCGCTTGCTTATTTGTTTAAAGGTTTCCGTGCGCAGGAGCGCTACATTACTTTTGGGGATTCACTACGCGCAGGAGCGCTTGCTATTTGTTTAAGGGTTTCCGTGCGCAGGAGCGCTACATTACTTTTGGGGATTCATAGCGCAGGAGCGCTTGCTTATTTGTTTAAAGGTTTCCGTGCGCAGGAGCGCTACATTACTTTTGGGGATTCACTACGCGCAGGAGCGCTGGTGTGCTTGCAGTTTCCATTGGTGACCTGCTGACCTTGTTATGATGTTTCCAGGTGCTTTCACAAGGTGGCATCTTCCTTGGGGTCGTAGGGACAAGAGGTTACCATCCGTTTATTTCCACATCCATCATTGTTTCCCTGGCATCTTCCCCCGATTCATCTACATCCTTGTTAGTGTCAGCTTCTACTAAGTGGTAGGTGGAATCGGTGGTGGATGCTCATGTCATCTCTGCGAGATCGCCCCGCCAGAATACGGTAAGATAAGCGGGGCTCTGACAGAATCCAAAGCCCACGTATTAATATCTCGCCCAGGTGACATGAGTGATCCTGCGATCACCCTCCAGGATATAGCAGTCATGCTTACTAGCATGCAGGCAGAAAACCGTAGCCTACGACAGGACCTAACAGTGTTACAGAGGCAGGTGACCTCACAGGGCCTTGGGGTCCGTCCCCTTCCACCAGGGTTAAGCAGGAAGGACTATTGAGGCCTCCTTTGTTTAATCCGGGGGTTCTGCCTCCCATGATACATCTATACAGGTGATAGCACCTCACACAGTTCAGTTAGCACCACCAGAGCGCTTTTATGGGGATAGCACCAAATATAGTGTCTTCCTACATCAGTGTCAACTACACTTCATGGCTCGAGCCTCAGCCTTTCCAGACGATGCATCCAAGGTCGCCTTTATATTGTCCTACTTAGGTGGTGATGCTTCCCAGTGGTCCATAGCCTTGGTGGAGAACGATGACCCTATGTTGTACAGCCTGCCGGTGTTCAAAGAGACCATGCGAAGGATGTTTGCCCGTCATACCTTCATGCAAGCAGCAGACAACGAACTCCTTGGTTTGAGACAGGGCAGCTCAGATCTACTACACTACATTACCATGTTCAGTAGGTTGGTCATCGAAGCACGTTGGCCTGAAAACAAAAAGGTATCCGTGTTCTACAGAGGCCTACGCGATGAACTCAAGGACCTGCTTTCCCAGATACCAGAACCCCGGAAGAAATAGGTCCCTTTATTGATCTGGTGGTCAAGCTTAATTTCCGGGTGCAGGAGCGTAGGACCGAAAAGACCAAGGGAAGCGATGCCCGATTCCTAGCACACAAAGAAAGGAACACCGAGGAAGCGGTTTCGTCTCCTGAGACACCTGAACCGATGCAGATCGGCGGTATTCGGGGGCCCCTTTCTAGAGAAGAACGTGACAAGAGGAGGACACTGAACCAGTGTTTGTATTGTGGCAAAAGCGGGCACTTCGTTCGGGAATGCCCCGTGAAGCCAAACAAACCAAGAGGGAAGAAACCGTTTGTGCTTCCAATCACCAAAGGAGACAGACCGGGAAACGAGGAAACCCGGTAGACAGTGGGGTTCGCCTACTGGGTTCTTCGCGTTCAACAACCCTGACCCCTTCCTTGTGTGTCAACAACCAACATTTGGGGGTGAGTGTCACTCTACAGACTCTTTCAGGCCAGAGGTGGCGGGTGAGAGCCCTTATCGACTCAGGAGCCACCGGAAACTTCATCGACACTCAATACATGACGGATCTAGGGATGGCCACAGTACACAAGGAAAAGCCCGAAACAGTAAAAGCAGTCGATGGCACGGACCTTACATCTGGTCTTATCCGCTTTCAGACCGAGGACATGAGGATGACATTTGGTAACGACCACACGGAAAGCATTACATTCGACGTGATCGATGCACCCCAGTTTCGGTTGATATTGGGCCTTCCTTGGTTAGTGTACCACAACCCCCGAATTGATTGGGCGTCCAGGGTTATGTCACTGGATTCGGCTCACTGTTCTGCATCCTGTTACCCACAGACAAACCCCCCGAGCACCATGGAGATACAGGCCCATGTATTGCCCCTGACTGGGATGGGTATGGTCACCCAAGGAGAAGTGCCTGAAGACTACTCGGATCTTGCTACCGTGTTTGATAAGAAAGGAGCAAACACGCTTCCTCCGCATCGTAGCTTTGACTGCAGGATCAATCTTCTCCCAGGCTCCACGCTTCCCTGTAGCCGTATATATTCCCTTACGGAAAAGGAGAACGAGCACCTACGCAACTACCTAGACGAATACCTGCTTAACGGGTTTATACGCCATTCCAGATCACCTGTCTCCTCTCCTCTCTTCTTCGTGGCCAAGAAGGAGGGGGATCTCCGCACGTGTATCGACTTTAGGGCCATGAATGCTATCACGGTAAAAAACCGATACCCCTTGCCCTTAATATCCAATCTGCTGGACCAGGTGAAGAACGCCAATATATATACCAAGCTTGACCTGCGCGGAGCTTACCACCTCGTCAGAGTTCGGAAGGGTGACGAATGGAAGACAGCTTTCAGAACCAAATACGGTCTCTTCGAGTACCAAGTCATGCCTTTCGGACTCTGCAACGCCCCCGCTGCCTTCCAGTACTTCATCGACGAAGTGTTGAGGGAATACCTTGATCTGTTTTGCGTCGTATACATAGACGACATCTTGATTTTTTCCGATAGCATACCTGAGCACGTTCAACATGTTCGTTCCGTCTTGCAACGGCTACTGCAGTTTGGCTTGTACGTGAAACTGGAGAAGAGCGTTTTCCACACCGCTTCCGTTGAATTCTTGGGACACATTATAACCCCTGCGGGTATTCACATGGATAATAAAAAGGTGGAAGCTATACTGCAATGGCCGTCCCCCAGCTCCGTGAAACACGTCCAGAGATTCCTGGGATTTGCGAATTACTATCGCCGCTTCATTGTGGGTTTCTCCGCATTGGTCGCTCCCATCACCTGGTTGTTACGAAAAGGAGCCCGATTCCAATGGGATCCCAAGGCCGAACAAGCCTTCCAAAACCTGAAAACAAGGTTCACCACGGCTCCCATTTTGATCCATCCAAACGCCGAACAGCCTTACATAGTGGAGGCCGATGCCTCACAAGAAGCCCTGGGGGGTGTGCTCTCCGAGAGAAACACCGAAACGGGCCTGTTGCACCCTGTGGCCTTCTACTCTAGGAAATTGCTACCAGCCGAACGCAATTACACTATTTCAGACCGTGAACTGTTAGCCATCAAAGCCGCGTTCGAGGAATGGCGTCATTATCTGAAGGATGCTAAACACCCAGTGACTATCTACACAGATCACAGGAACCTACAGTTTCTTCGTTCAGCTCGAGCCCTTACCTCCAGGCAGTTACGTTGGACTCTGTTCTTCAACGAATACTCCTTTCTCATCACTTACCGACCTGGCAGAGAAAACGCTAAAGCCGATGCGTTGTCCCGACTAGAGGAGACCGATGAGACCACGCCGGTAGCTGAGTCCGTGCCCATTATTCCTGAACACTGTTTTCAAGGGGTGATCCTTACCTCGGCTTTTCTCTCTCACCTCCACGATGACTTGGCGCAGAAAGACACCGCGTCCTGGATTGGGAAGCTCAAGGGTATCACCGTACAGGATGGATACCTGTATAAAGGGGACTGCTTCTACCTACCGACAATGGAACACCAACAACAAGCCCTATACATGTGCCATGACCACTTGCTGTCCGATCATCCTGGACATGCTAAAACCGTAGACCTGCTACAGCGACATTTCTGGTGGCCCTCAATGGGTACTGACGTGTACGCCTATATTAACCGTTGTACCGTTTGCGCCCAAGGGAAGATTACATCTCAGCCTTCGGTAGGATTACTACACCCTATCCCTGTGCCACCTTGCCCCTGGCACACGGTTTCCATGGACTTTGTTGTTGAGTTACCAAAAACCCATGAAGGACACACCACTATCCTCACCATTGTGGACCACCTTACCAAGATGGCGCATTTCGTTCCTCTGAAGAAACTGCCCTCAGCGGCCGAGTTGGCTGTGATCTTCATGCATAACGTAGTCAGGTTGCACGGCATACCTTCTGTGGTAATCACGGACAGAGGCTCCCAGTTCGTGTCTCGGTTCTGGAACGAAGTCTGTAGCACTATGAACATGGAAGTGCGCTTATCGTCGGCTTACCACCCACAGACCGACGGACAGGCGGAGAGAACGAACCAGACCATGGAACAATACCTTCGTTGTTTGTTGTTGTCCGTAGAGAAAGAATGGTCGGAGGTACTATGGATGGTGGAATACGCCTATAACAACAGCAAGCATTCCGCCATAGGCATGTCACCTTTTTTTTGTCTCCTAGGGCGCCATCCTCGTACAGTTCCCTGGGAGTGGCCGCAGGAGAGCCCTTTCCCTTCAGTACAGGCCTATCACGCCCTTCTTTGCACTCTTTGGCAGCAGGCTAGATTCGAGTTGGCTAAAGCGAAGGAGTCCTATAAACAAAAGGCGGATAGCCGCAGGCAGGCCGAACCACACTATAAGGTGGGGGATAGGGTTTGGGTGTCCATCAGCAACCTCAATGTCCACGGTCCCAAGAAACTATTGCCTCGCTTTATAGGTCCCTATGGTATCGTTAAAGTGATAAACCGTGTTTCCATGAAACTCTCCTTGCCTTCCCAGATGAGGGTTCACCCGGTTTTTCATGTATCCCTTCTGCGGCCTGCTCACCCTGAGAGTGGGGTTGCCTCCCCGCCTCCTCCTGTTCTCGTGGGTGGCCACGAGGAGTACGAGGTTAGGTCTATACTTGATTCCCGTAGGACACGGGGTAGACTCTTTTATCTGGTAGACTGGAAGGGATACGGTCCGGAGGAAAGGTCCTGGGAACCCCTGTCCCATGTCCGTCACGCCTCCCGGTTGATTCGGGCCTTCCATGCTGGTCATCCCCTGTGTCCTCGGCCCGTGGGTCCTGTCTGATCTGCGGGGTTGGAGGGGGGTCTGTTTTGTGGGGGTACTGTCACGATTCCGGCTCCCTGACTCTCTGAATGTATGCGGGAGGCTGAATCCGCGCTGGGTAAACGGAGCAAGGTCAGCGTTCCAGCTTCCAATGGCCGGAAGCTGACGGCACCTCGATCACGGCGCTTCCGGGAAATCCGCATAACTAACGCGGTTCCCGTTGCGTCCGTGCTTTGGATTAACGCCTTCGCCTTGACAGGACGTCTTTGAACTACCGCCTCCGGATCTTCTTGCTGGCAGAGATCTTCGCGCTGAACGCATCTCGGCAATTCAGGTACGCTGCTGTTGTGGCCCCGTCTTTTCTACACGCTAAGATTGGAACCAGCGATCCTGGTTCATAGCGCAGGAGCGCTTGCTTATTTGTTTGAGGGTTTTCGTGCGCAGGAGCGCTACATTACTTTTGGGGGATTCATAGCGCAGGAGCGCTTGCTTATTTGTTTAAAGGTTTCCGTGCGCAGGAGCGCTACATTACTTTTGGGGGATTCACTACGCGCAGGAGCGCTTGCTATTTGTTTAAGGGTTTCCGTGCGCAGGAGCGCTACATTACTTTTGGGGGATTCATAGCGCAGGAGCGCTTGCTTATTTGTTTAAAGGTTTCCGTGCGCAGGAGCGCTACATTACTTTTGGGGGATTCACTACGCGCAGGAGCGCTGGTGTGCTTGCAGTTTCCATTGGTGACCTGCTGACCTTGTTATGATGTTTCCAGGTGCTTTCACAAGGTGGCATCTTCCTTGGGGTCGTAGGGACAAGAGGTTACCATCCGTTTATTTCCACATCCATCATTGTTTCCCTGGCATCTTCCCCCGATTCATCTACATCCTTGTTAGTGTCAGCTTCTACTAAGTGGTAGGTGGAATCGGTGGTGGATGCTCATGTCATCTCTGCGAGATCGCCCCGCCAGAATACGGTAAGATAAGCGGGGCTCTGACAGGGACAATTCTGTCCCACATCTTGCTTTGCCCAAGATGTCCTGCAAGGGGAATGTCATGTGCCAGCGAGAAAAGAAAACCTCTGAACTTCTGGGGTATTACCAACCTCCTGGTAGCACCAGGCTTGGGGTCTCTACCTTCAGAAAACAGGAGCCCATCTTCCCAATAGATCCTATGGGACCCACTAACATTCCCTGCTTCCTCAGCAGCAGTGTCTGAGCTGGTCAAGAGAGGGGCAGGATTGCTGCTCCAAACTCAAGGCTGCCCTGGAAGGGCCCCCTGCCCTCAAGAACTCTTCCTGGTCAGGTCCAAGTTCCTCTCGGACAGTTCCTTCACAGGGCCTGAGATCATCTCCCTCGGGAGTCTGATCCTCACTGGGAGTTTGGGAGGAGGATAATTCCTTATCCTTCCTGCTCCTTCTCTTAGGAGTAATCTGGTGCATTCTTTCAGGATCCAGTGCTCCTTCAGTGCTGAACCGTTTGGCCTGAGCCCTGGTGACAGCAAATGCACTGGCAGAGATGCCCATCATCTCTGCATGTGTCCTGAACTCCACTTCATACCAGGCTGAAGTTTCTAGATCATCGCCCAACAGACAATCTACAGGCAGGTATGGAGAAACCACAACTCTTTTAGGGCCAGTTACCCCTCCCCAGCTGAGATTCACAACTGCCAAGGAATGATCAGTCCTGACATTGATAACATTGGTTACTTGGTACAACTTACCAAGTATGATCTGCTCAGGGGACACACGTTTCTTTGTCACCATTGTGACACCGGCCCCTGTGTCCCTGTAAGCCACAGCTTCATTTCCATTTATCAAAGGCTGTTGACTGTACTTGCCCAAGTTAGTAGGACTTACTAGTAAGGTGGCAAGATCTATGCCACCATCACAGACAAGGACGGCCTGAGTAGGAGTTCTGACTAGGCCAGACCCCACCTCAGAACCCAAGGTTTACCCTACTAATCCCTTGGTTGCTGTACTACCACATGTATTGGTGCTAGGGGGAGCAGTTGCCTTAAGGGCCGTGGCAGCAGTTTCCTTGGCCTTTGGACAATCAGCATCTCTTGTCCAATGGGTTTTTACCAAGTTTCTTTTTACCCTTCTTGGAGTTTTGGGACTCACCCCCAGATGCAGGTTTTTGGGGACCTTGAGTAGACTCCTTTTTGTCTTTGCCCCTTTTCCCACCCTTCTCCTGGGGTTTAGAAGAATCTTGTTTCTTCTGGTCACCTCCACCACCATGTTTATTCTGCTTAACCCTGGTGTGGACCCATTTGTCTGCCTTCTTTCCCAATTCTTGGGGAGAGGTCAGATCAGAGTCCACCAGGTACTGGTGCAGTAGTTGATTCTAACAGTTATTAAGGATGTGCTCCCTCATCAACAAATTGTATAATCCTTCATAGTGCTGTACCTTGCTTCCATGAAGCCAGCCTTCCAGAGCCTTAATAGCACTGTCTATGAGATAAACCCAATCTTGGGTGTGTGCCTTCTGGGTGTCTCTAAATTTAAACCTGTATTGTCAGTGGTTAAGCCAAACCCATCTATGAGGGCAATCTTCAAGACTGAGTAATTGTCAGCATCCTCTTGTCTAACAGTGAGGAGCTTGTCTCTTCCTTTGTTAGCCACAGGATAGCTGCCCACTGCCCTTGAGGGACCTTCTGAACTTTACAGTCAGTGATCCATTTATGGATATTATCCCCCTCCTGGTAAGGAGGGACTATCCTGCTCAGGTTCCTAGTGTCAAAGGATGTTTCCCTGATTCTAGGTACACTATTGCTGCCACCATGGGACCCTAGCCCCATATTTTTCCTAGCTTTCTGCACTTCCAGGGTCTCCTTGTCAAGGGCCAACTGATCTTGCCTGAGCTTGAGTCTAACTCTCTCAAGTTTGATCAGGTGGTATTCCCTTTCCAAGGAGTCCTCCGTCTTGCTAGAGATGGAGGTCCCTATGGAATGATTGAAAGCATTGGACTCGACAGAAAGAGGCTAGACCTCCTCTGCCTACTCTGAACCCTCCCAGGAGGAATAAGGGGGACCTACTTCTAGGGACGCGCTCTGTGCCATCTGCACTATTCCCTGGGGGATCAGAATTTACCAGTGCGGAGTCCCCAGACTCCTCCTGGCCATTCTCCGCATTAAGGTCACTAGGGAGAACCCCTCCTGACCCATCTTCTGGGGCCTCCCCACCCACATGGTCTTATTCCTCTGACCTGCCAGGATTCTGGTCATCCTGGTGAAGTAGCTCTAAGAGGTACTTTGTGGTGTGGTTGTTACCTGCCTTTATGCTTCTAAGGCTACACAGGGTCCTTTTCCTGGAACTTAAGAACACTGTACTTAGCGGACTGGGACCCACTGAGATCCCCCACTAAAGACATGGTTTCTAGGTGTAGTGTGGTGTTGCACCTACCTAGCCTAGTGGAAAATAAACTTCCTAATATTGGAGAAAGGGTTGTGCTAGACCCTTAACAACCAATCTACAAGTTCAGTAGAACGTACTTGTCTATAAAATATTATATGTGCCTAATGCTAGAGATGGTTTTTCATTTAATCCGCACCTCGATTAGGTGGTAAAACAATGCAGGCTTGAATCCCAACCACTCCATACCGATGTAGGAGGCTGGCTTAGTATATGGTGCACACTTATTTAAGTGAAGCACCTTGTACTAATCCAGATTACCCTTATGGTGGTCTTAGACAACCCTAGAAATCTCTCTAAGTGGTAGCTGTGGAGAGCAGACTCCAGGCTTAGTCCAGAAGGAGTGTAAAGCAGCTTCTTTTACGAGTACTAATCATATAGTGCAGGTTAAGTGAAAAAGAACCACACAGTGTAGTTATAAAAATATGTATTTATTATAAACACTCACTAACACATTGCAATATCTCTTCCCCGGAGATATTATCACAATACACATGATACTTTAGTAATAGAACACGTAAGTAGCACAAATACACAGTAGTCTCCAGGGGGAGACCAAACCATATACTAATAAAGTTAAATGCGAACTACGACCTAAGTTGAGACTGGACCCAGAAGACTTAGAAGAGCTGGGGACCCAAGGAACCACCCAAGGTAAGTACTCAGGAACCCCAAGGAGCCCATGTGCAGAGTGGGAACACGACTGTGTGCTTAATACAAGTCAACGGGTACGTCGCGTTGCAGTTTTTAAGAAGAAGGACCCTTTCCAGAGGACCCTGAAGAAACCCTGTGGAAGATGGAAGTTTGGAGAGTCACCCCACCCGTGGATACCCCAGGAACCAGGATACCTGCACCAGGGAAGCCGGGTGCATAGGTGCGTAGTGACGTCGGAAACCGCCGTAGACCACAATGGAGGACTTCAGTTAAGATGCCACTGGTGAAGAAGGTGAAAGAGTCCGGTGGAACCCAAAGGTGGATTCAGGAAGAGAGGTACATCCAAGTAGAGGGGACAGAGTCTATGCCACTCAGGAGTGACCAGGAGGCATGAGAGACGAATGCCCACCGATGTCAGACGATGCAGGAGAGTTGATGTGACCTTGGCGCTGCAGCTGTGCGGACCAGGCGATGCTAAGGAAGACCAGGAGCAGTTCAGGCGCTGTCCCACTTTGGATGTCGAGAGCCAGGGAGTCGGTGTCCGGCGGGAGGACCAACAAGCCTTGGCAGC
The DNA here is from genome assembly GCA_963921515.1 of Calotriton arnoldi. Taxonomy (NCBI): domain Eukaryota; kingdom Metazoa; phylum Chordata; class Amphibia; order Caudata; family Salamandridae; genus Calotriton; species Calotriton arnoldi. The sequence continues at coordinate 575,772 of CAWUFW010002558.1, read as the reverse complement.
AGCAACAAACATAGCAGACAAAAAAGGTGCAGTGTCGGGACCAGCAAGGTTTAAGGGACTCGCCACAAGCAGGTAAGTCAGAGTAGGCCCCGAGCTAACAGAGGAGCCCACTGGAGCCAAAGAAGGCTCCCAAGAGGACCCACAGGCCAAAGGCACAGGAGTCGCAAGAGGACCTCGAGCAGCTCACAAATGATGCAGGCCCACGGTGCAGAGGATGTGGTGAAGACAAAGATCTTGGTAGCAAGAGATGCTGGATGCTGGAGCTTCTTGGAGCCCGAAGATCTCTGGAGGAGAGAGTCAACAAGCCTTGGCAACATCAAGTCGACTTGGTGCACAGGGGTGCTGCTCCAGCGGTTCCGACGAGGGATACTGGCTTCAAACTTGCTGTGAAGACAGTGCAGGCCTCGAGGGAGTTTCAGAACCACCACCTGTCTTTCTGAACCTTTCGGAGTCCATGGGAGCTCAGGAACAGCAGACCGGTCAGCTTCGTTGCGGTGCCTGCAGATGGAGGAGAGTGACTCCTTCACTCCAAGGGAGATTCCTTGGGGTGTCTTGGATGTCCACAGGCTTGGAGAAGAACCTTTATGGTGCACAGGCACAGAAGATGCAGAAGACTGGCAGGACGACGAGACCAGGAGCAGCAGGAGTCTTCCCAGTTGCAGTATCGGTTCCCAAAGCGAAGTCCAACGAAGTCCAAAGTGCCCAGACGGTTGAAGATGAAGTGGTTTCGGATCTGAATCTTGTCCCACGATGAATCTAAAGAACCACCCACAGGTAAGCCCTTAAGTACCCTAAGGAAAGAGTTGGGACGATTCAGGGGTCCCTCCCACAGGAGGGGCTGAACGGTGGGGAGGCTATTCCTGTGTCCTTTGCCCAGTTTCGCACCAGAGCGGGAGCCAACGGCTCCCTGAACTGGTTCCAACTGGAGTATGCAAGGAGGGCACCAAATGAGCCTTTCAAAGCAGTCTAGTGGCTCTGTCAAGCGCCCCCACCCTGGCCCAATACACTAAGTCCTGATGGGGGAGGTGGTCACACCTCTCTGTGACAGGAAACCTATTGTCCTACCTTTCCCTGCTCGAGGGTGGCTCAGCAGCAGGAGGGCAGAATCGTGTCTCTGGTCGGCAGTAGCCTCAGTTTGCTGTCTGGGTCTGGAAGACTGGTAACGGGAGCACAGAGGGCTTCCAGGGGCCCTACAGTGCATGGAATCATACCTCCAACACCATTTACATGTGGTTGGGGTATGATTCCAACATGTTTGATACCAAACATGCCAGTGTTCATTATAGCCAGTTTAGATTTAGCCATCGCGTAATGACGCATGGCCTCTCTATGTATTGTAATGGCTGATGCACTTACAACTCTTGAAAAAATGAGAGGGACCCTTTGTCCACCAAAGGACTAGGGTTCAATCTAGAAAAATAACAATATATCCTTTGGTTGGCAAACACTGAGAGAACTCTTACTCATTCCCTCACCTAAATCACACACATTCAATCATGGGGGATACAGTACCAATTGAAAAAGCAGTGTGCCAGTAGACAAGAAAAATGTTGGAAATGTTATGTATCAATTTATTAAAAGCATATAAAACAATTGTAGCAAATTAAAAAACAGTTAATCATACATAGTATATTTATGTTCAACATCAAAAAAAATCACACTATAAATAAACAAATGAACAGACTCAATAACAAAGACAATTAGACAAGAGTATTAAAAAGACACTACACTTTGTCATAAAGTGACCATATCCGTATGAGGTAACATTGGGGCTGGACCCAAATGTACAAAAGACAATCAATATCTAGTGTGGCAGCCCACTGTGCGAATTATGGTTCTATGGCGTCGACGCGTTTGGATGGTATTATCTTGATTTAGACCATCTTTATCAAGACTAAAGATATTACTCTTTGATGATATCTTAAAAAGTAGCTTGACCAAAGTGCAGAAGTCACTTCTATCCCGAAACTTCTTGTCGGGGAATATAAAATGCTTCTCCCAACACCAGAGAATGTTTTAAAATAACACCTTGTATAAGGATCAATACGAAATGCAGATTTGAACAACAGCTAGCCTAACTGACCTTCTTTCGTCGTGGAATCTCCAGCACCAATAGGGGATAACCTCCAATGTTGGTATAATGCTGCCTACTTAGGCCTGAATGATATATCACAGGGTTCCTATATGTCCTTCATTTGATAGGGTCTTAAATCCTTAAGTATGGCGGCACCACTCCGCATCCGTCCGCTGTTGTTTCTCAATAAAATTTATTTTTTAAAACATTCTCTGGTGTTGGGAGAAGCATTATTACTATAATTGTACTTTCATTACTTAATTCTGCAAAGCAGTCTTTCTTATCTTATTCGTACTGCGCCTAAAGCCATTACTGGAAGGTCACTATTACAGTGTTTGAGAGGGAGGTTACTGGGTTCAAAATCGACTCCTCTGCTATGGTTGAAGGGAATAGAAGGATAATGTGAGTGTTGAGGGGGTCTTCAAGAGTGGAGGAAGGTTGATAGGTATGCAAAGGAGGCAAAGGGAGGCTTCATTTTGGGGCATTATTTTAGTAGCTGCATGTTTTAATGTTTGCATAATCTGTGTTGACTAACGATTTTTTAAAGTAGTCTGAATCAGTTTTAATTATTCGTGTGGGAGATCTCTTGCACTTTTAAAGCTGCCATATTGGTTTTGGCACGCTCTAGTGGTTTGCGCAGCAGGGAGGGATTTTTCTCCCTGGCCTTTATTAGGTGCAGACTGGTGCCGCTGGCATGCCAAAAGCAAGACCGACTCGCGACCGGCTCCCGACCAGCGCTAGTCATGCTGGTGGTTTAAAAACATGTGTCAGGGTAAGTTGTCCTATAGTTCTGATGAATTGAAAGCTTGTTATGGAATGAGGGCTTGTAGTCAAACATTTACTATTGTTGCTCTGAAAGATCCAGATTCGTTCCTACATTGTCACGAGGTGATCTATATTACATCTCAGGTGGCTTGAGTAGGCAAAAAAAGGGTGTGTAAGTACTCCTAGCTCCCAAAAGTGTGATCCAGGGGGCTACTCCTCCTCAGGCCAGCTTCAAAGCATGTCTAATTAATGTGTGCTCTCTTCCAAACTTGCGCTGGACATCTACGAGATTGCTTCTTCTGGCATATCTCAAATTGATACCTTGGCCTATGTAAATTTGGTTCAAAAAGTCACAGTGTCTATGCATGAGGGGGTCACACTCGGCTTAGTTTTTACTAATCTTTCAGAACTACAGGTGGGGGTACAAGCCCCACTCACTTGGACTGCCCATTATTTGGTCCCATTATTCGTCCCCTTTCAGTCTAGGGCCCTTTAGATAAGCGGTGTTTCCATAGTTCATGCCCTTGGCGTAAGCTGAACGAGATCAATTTAGCCAACGATCTTTCGAAGGACACCCCCGCTTTTTAAGGGGAATCTTGATCAGAATGCCATTTTGTTCAGTAACTGGCGCAGGCAGCAAAAGAAATCAGTGTTGACAGCTGAAAAAAACAAATGCTGCAGGAGGAAAAACGTTTATGCTGCTGATAAGAAAATGTACAAGGCAGCTCTAAAGAAATACAGTCCTGCTATCCGGAGAGCCCAACCAGACAGTTTTCTGATAAAATTGCCTAAGCATCTAATACTTTCAACGAAATTTCTCAAATCACTCAATCTTTTATGGCTTCCAAAGCCTGTACTTAGTGTGTTACTCTCTCCACTGAACTCTTGTGAAAACCTTTCTCTCTTTCATGAGAAGATTGAAACATCTACACAGGAGTAAGGGAGCATTAGGGCCAGTGCAATCTTTTTTTGAAAAAATACCTCTTGAAATGTCAGCTATGCCATTTCAGACTGTTGCTCTGGCTCTCCTGAGATCCCTGCCCCCCTAGAATTTTTGCCAAGCCGAGTCGCATTTTTATTCCAGCTTTAAATGACCTGTTTAATCAGTTATTACGACAAGCGTTCAACCGATCCTGAGGTCTTGGTCACATTGTAAAGCCCTGCGCCACATTATACCTGTGTCAGGTATAATGTATGCAGGGTGGGCTTTCCGACGCAAGAAAGCCTCATAAAAGTGATGCAGTGAAATCTACAAGAAGGCTTGAAGCAGGCGTAAGGAGTGATGCAGCACAATGAGGATAGGCCTTCCTGAGCATTGCTGGAGTTGCATCGTGCTTGCGTCACAACTCCAGCAATGCGAGACCTTTGCGCCAACAGATGCGTGACGCATCTGTCAATCCTTGCGCCATGGTGCGCTGCATTGTAAATGTGACGCATCCATGGTGGGGAAAGGATTTTTTGCGTGACGCAAGTAAACTGACGCATCTCTGCTATAATGCACAGATGCGTCAGTTTCTTGCAAATCTGCCCCTCAGTTCTTAAAACTGAATTTAGATCAAGGCCAAGCAGATGTAGAAGTACTATTAGACCTCTTGGCTGCTTTCGATACTGTATCCCATCAAACACTGTTACAACATCTTGCAAACTGTGGCATTTGTGGATCGGCCTTGGCATAGTTGAAATCCGTTCTATTGGATTGGTACCAATTTGTTCACCTGCAGCCTTTTACATCTTCTCCCAAGACAATGAAGCAAGGAGTTCCCCAGGGGTCAGCTTCAAGCACTACAATATTTAACATGTACATGGCTCCTCTTGCCTAGCTTATTCAGCCATTTGGTCTAAAAGTGGTGTCACACACTGGTGACACTCAACTCTGGTTCTCCTTTGAAGAGGTAAATGGCGAACTTCAGAACACTTTTCAGTCTTGCCTGATAAAAGTAGAGGAGTGGATGAAAAGCAGTTACCTGAAACCGAATTTGACCAAAACAGAAGCATTGCTCTTCTGCTGCTCTCCCTTAATTTGGTCCAGTGACTGGTGTCTGTCGGAATTCGGTCCGCCTCCGATTCCTGTGGAAGAGGTCGGAATCTGGGGGTCAATTTTGATAAGTAACTCTCTTTTGCCCCACAAGTGAAGGCAGCTACAGGAGTTTGTTTTGCCCTTCTAAAATGCCTAAACACAACTTTTTAAAGCTAGCTCCTAAAACCACGAGGAAAACCGTGGTTCATTCTTTCATTACGTCACAGCTTGACTATGCAAACATTCTTTATCTGGGCCTCCAAGAATATACTTTGAATCAATTACAGTTGATACAAAATGCTTCTGCTAGGCTCCTGTTAGGAGGAATTCATCCAGCAGGAATCTGTCTCAGAGTATCTGAGACATTTACACTGGCTTCCAGTACGATTGCACATTAATTTCAAGTGTCTTCTCATTACTTTTATAGTTCTCCACAGCAGTGGTCCTTGTTATCAGAGAGACCGAATCCAGTTGTGCCATCCCACCAGATCTCTCAGATCTTGAAGCAAGTTTTTTCTGGTAACCCGAGAATTTGTCCGGCTAGTTTAGGTGGTCAATCCTTTTCCTTCCTATCCCCCAAGTTTGGAATGCACTGCCATCAAAAATTTATGAATCACCTAACACATTTATTTTTAAGAAACCTAGCTGTTTCATTCAGTTTAATTAGCTCTGATTATGATTCCTCCTTTCTGCTCTGACAGCTCCGGGATGTCTGTAAGACAACTGTGCACTTTACAAATATTTCATTCATTTGTTAATTCAATGCAATATAAAAGGTGATATGAAGAGAGGAAGTCCTCCTACCCTGGCTAATGGAAGTGTGGGGATCATGTGTTTGCCAAAAAGCCCATGTTGGAGAAAGATGGTCAATCTTAATACAAAAACCAAAAACAATTGTAGAAATAAAAAATTTATATGGTGCATCTACACCTCACATGGTTATTATTATTTGAATGTTGTCCATGCTGCTTGCGTACTGCCTACAATGCACAATCTCTTTGGTTACCTCACCACCGTTCTCACCATTTGATTCAACTCTCCTTACAGTTTTTCACTCCTTCTCAAATTCTGAAGCCCTGAGGCCAAATGCATCAGAGCAGGTCGCTATCTGAAGCAAAGGCAATTCTACAACTAGCAAAGGCATATTCGGGAAAACTGAATATTCAGAGATAAAACTTGATGACTTACAACTAGAAATATTATGTGAAAAATGGAGGAAGGTCTCGAAATCAAGAGACATATCCACCATGGCTAACACCCATAAAGAAAGGAAAGATGTTGTGGCCCTGCTCAGTAAAAATGATGAGATGTGTCCCGGAGTCGTCTACATTCTGTTACAATTAAGTGAAGAAGATGAAGAATGGAAGGAGGAAAGCCTTGCATATCTCCCCGCGGACAAACAGTCTTAAGTGGGTGCTTCATGTGACAAATTCAAGAGGCTGGGAAGGGTAGCGGAGAGGGAGATTGGTAGCAGGACCAGTGTTGCCAGATTTCAAGGCCCATCACAAGACCAAAGCTGTCCAAGTTAAATCCTAAATTAAGCCCAACGCATACCAGTATCAGTCCAAAGTTGCAACCCTCAATTTATGCAAAAAGAGCCTTCGGGAAGAATTTGAAGCATAATTCTAATTTCTATACAATATGCGTATAGTGGGAGGAGGTTCAATTGTAACCTATGCTCTTCTGCAATCATGTCCAAATTCTATGAATACCTACTGACTTTGAAGATCAGTCCCTGCTATGACCTAACTGTCACTTCGGTCAGCGCAACCACAAACTTGAACCTGGCATTGATGAATAAACTTTGTAAGAGCAGACTATATCCCATCCTAATGAAGTTCAAGTAAGGGAACGTAGAAACTCTTTAAGTAATGTGTCTCCTAAAAGAGTACATTTAAAGAATCTCGCAGGACTAGCACCCCACAATGATACACATATAAAGACATTGCAGTTAAAACAATTCTAATACGACTTGTTTGGCAAGCTGCGACGTGAGGCCCACTCCCTCCCTTCAAAACATACAAGCCCAGAAAGGAGATAGTCACATATTCTGATAAATCTCCTGCCCACCACTCCAAAATCCTTTAGCATGACCACTTACTGTGACACCAAAAGTTATACAGAACTTACGTCATTGCCTTCATGTTTTAGCAAACAGTAGACTAAAGCTCCCAGTTTTAGCAAGCACTGGATGGGTTTGTTTGGGCTAATAGAGTGAAAGGGAAAAAGATCCCTTTAGCAATACCTCCCTCAACATCTCAACACTAATGCTCCCTCAAGTCTGATGACACTGTCATCATTCTACTTGTCCCATCCAATTCCATTTCCCCTCATCATTAGCACTGTCCCCCTCTCACATCACTGCTGACCAGTGCAATCTCATTGGGCTGTGTAGCTCCTTTAAACCTATCACCCACTCACAGCTTTAAGTGGAGCAGGTCCTAAAACTGACTTTGAAATGGGTCCCTAAGGAACCTTATATTCATGTTCTTAAATATTTAGGCAGAAGCATATTATCAATTTCTAAATAACGACTGTAAAAGACCATAAGGTAATCCATGTCAGTTATGCAGTCCCTGTTTACATTTCACTTTCATTATAATTTTATCCTTCATTACCCAAGAGTATTTGCTTTTTCCAGATGAGTGTCTGCATTTTTCATTTTTATGTAACATATGTCTCTTGCATGGTGACACTCACACAGACACCTCCAGGTGTCTGTGTGAGTTCAAGGTGAGGGTAGGGGTTTATGATGGGGCACGATTGACATTCCTGATGCTGAAAGCAGCATGAGTTTCTTACAGTGCTTGTCAGTGAGTCATTAAGGGGTTTAGACTACATGCACATCCAATCCTTGCCCTCTCTGCAGTTCACACAGAATGATGGTCACATGTAAATTGCACCTGTGCAGCTGGAATCAGAGTTACAGACCGTTTTGTATGCCCATCTGGGCAAGGTGAGTACACATCTTTCTGAAATCCTTCATCTGCATATCTCGCATAATGTCGTTGTTTTCCTCTTCAGCACCAGCATTTTCACTCTGTCCTTCGCTATGCAGTCCCTTTCATCATTGAAGTATCTGATGGGGGCCCAGTCAGATCCAGTAGCAATTATTGACCCAAATCTGAGTCAAAGTCAGTGGAATATACTGAATTTGTCCTGGTGTAATTGGCCAACACTCAGACTCATTGAGCAGCACCCGCAACTTGTTTGCCTTCCTTTCAGAGCAGCAACCTGTAGAGAATAGGGGGGGGGGGTTCTTATTTTTGCTTCCAGCTGGGACCAACACAAAGGTCTCACTTAATCAGCCCTCCTTTTGTTGGTGTCTCATCTTAGCTGGGAGTTATCTAGAGCCTAAAACCTAGATGCCAATGCAATGGAGGAATAAAAATGCTCAGCTTGTTATCCCTTTAAAAGAGAAGCTATGATTTGGAGGCAGGTTTTTGACTTTGTTCAACCCCTGTGCGTGAGATATGCAAGCATTGTAAGAATGTCAGTTGCATCACTCTGTATGAGTATTTACACTAGTAATAATTGAAATAGTACTTTTTAAAATGTTATTTTGTTTGCAGTGCTACTCATCTCAGGGTAAGGGTACCGTCAGAACGCATTATATCACAAACATTTTACACAATGAATCTTAGAAGTGTGTAAATCGATGTACAAGGAGTGTTACATAAGAAAATGAGGGTTATAAGGTATAAGAGTCACGTATCATTCATACTAGCGTGATATCTTAATAGTGCTTGGTCTGGAGAAACACATACTCCGGATGTACAACGTAATGCATTAGTCGGGGTTGTCTATACAAAAAAGACGTTATTAATATCCAAAAGTACCTGTTGTTTGCAATTTAGCAACCCTAGAATAATAAAAGATTGGAAAAAATGATACAGTTCTAAACTTATGTATTGCTGTGTGCATGCAGCTCCTGGATGCCGGGTCATATCTCACTGTGTTATATTGCGAGGACTGTAACATTAAAAATTCAAGTACGAAAAGAGGTGTCCTTAGCAGCCGGTACATTAATCCTGTGCTACTTTATAATGAGTCAAAACTGCGAATAGGCAGTTCCAGACACCCTCCATGCCATGAATTGAGGATTGACGGACAGGATAATGCTGATGCTGCATGACATTGGGTAGAAGAATTAGACATTTAAAGAAGATCTGGTTATTAGATCTGAGATAACCAAAATGGAGCACTTACGGTCACAGAGGTCAACTCTCTTCTGATCTTGGATGGACATCGGGATATCATCAGAAATGGATGAAAGGCATGACAGCATCTGTAGCTATAGCTATAGCTAACGGATCCGGTCTCCAACTGTAGAAGTGTGATAGTTGATTGTTCAATCAGGAAGCAAACAGATCTATTGTGAAGGGACCTCAAATTTCTGAATGCGAAGGAAAGCTGGAATGTGTAGTTTCCAAGCGCTGTAATCCTTGAGGTGACGAGAACAATTGAATCCGCTGCTGAGTTCATCTGCCACCGAAGTGATTGATATAATGGACAGCTGTTAGTTTGTTCATTCTGAGGAGAGTGGAGCAGCGAACTCGATCTATTGTGAGCGTTTGGATTACAAATGAACCTGCAAGCAGCTCCAAATAGTTTGTTTATTGTAGACTCCTTCTGAGACCATGCACTGACAGTCGAGAATTGGCTGACTCTTGCTCTGCATCCTGACAAATTTGCGTCTAATTCTAAGTGATCTGGGGCAGATTTAAAAATTGGTCTTTTTTCCTCGCTTGTAGGTGGTCTACCCACCAATTCGCCTCTTCCTTTGTTTCCTGATCCAGAGGAATTATTTCTGAAGAACCTCAAACCTCTCCCTAAGTGACACATTTTTAATCTTTGTAGAGCTCTGTAATGGAGCAGAACTGGGTAGACTAGCTTGAATTGAGGAAGCTAGAACATTCACTATATAAGCCAAATGTCTGAGAGACATATGATTGGCAGATAGTAGATGAGAAAGTTATTTTCTGATGGTGATTTGCCTGGAATGTGGTAATTGTAGGGTGCAGTATTGAGAGTTCACCACAGACCCCAGGAATTCTCTTGATTGATGACAAAATCCAAATTTTCCAGGAAAGATATTGTAAATTGCAGTTGATTCAACAAACTAATCTTGTTTTGTGAAAGAAGAGGACTATCGTCCAAGTAAATAAAAAGACGAAAGTCCAGAGAGCACAGATAGGCTACCACTGGTTTCAAGAGTTTGGTGAAACACTATGGTGCAGAGATTCACCCGAAAGGTAGAGCCGTGAAGTGGTAAGAAAACCCCCACCGTTGGAATTGAAGAAGCTTGCGATGGGAGGGATGAATAGGCACAGAAAGATAAGCATCTTTTAGGTCCAGCTGAACCATCCATTCTGATGGTTGGAGACAATCTCTGAGGTGGAGTTTGGTCACTATTTTGAAGTGTCTGTAGTTGACAAAATGGTTGAACTGACAGATTTATAACTGGTCTTAATTTTTTGTTCTTTTTTTTGTTTTTTTAAAAGAAAAAGATTGCTTAAGACTCCTGAGAAATCTAAAATTGTTTCCTGAATTGCACCTTTTTGGAGAAGATTGTCTATTTCTTGAGTAATAAGAATGGAATCCATGTGAGAAAAGTGAATTTTGTGAGGGAACGAAGATTGTACTGGGTCTTGATAAAACTCTAATTCAGTGGTTCCCAAACTGTGGTTCGGGGACCCCGGGGTCCGCAAAGCCTCCTCAGGGGTCCGCAACTACTTAGATAATAACATAATATTAACAGATTAATAAAGTGTATATAAATAAAAAAGCTAAATTTACAACTGAACATTTTAAAACGTAATGTAAAGGAATTTGAAATTGGAGGCTAAAAGTTAAATTTGTATTTCAGATTGTTTCGTGGGAGCAGTGCAGGTGTATCAAACACAATATAGTATGGACGATGAGTGGCCTCAATTGAATTTAGAAAAGCTCCAACCTTTCTATTAAAATTACATGTTTTTTAAATGTATTTATGTATGTTTGCAAATTAAATTAAATATGTCAACATGTGTGCATTTGTTTGAATGCTTTTTTCTGTATTTTTTTGTGTATTGTTTTGCGGTTCAAATAATTGACAATGCTTAGGCCGTGGTCCCCGGCTTCCAGTAATGACTCGTGGGGGGAGCAGAGGTGGGCCCCGGATTCCAATAATGATTTAGTGGGGGTCCCTGGGTTCCAGTATTGATTCAGTGAGGGTCCCCAGAACCACTGCTCTATTTGATAGCCCATAACAGTCTGTAGAACCCACTGTCGTGTAGTTCCTATAAGAAATATACAGTATCTTCGCGTTTGGACAACATACACTGTAGGATTGGTGTCAGACGAACTCTGATCACCCCCACCGGGTATGTTGGCCTTCTTGTACCAATTAGCTCACAGTACCACTAGAATCTCCTCTTACCAAGGAGAGAATAGTTCTTGGCAACCATCGAACATGACAACCCTGATCCCTCAGGACCGTGGAAACAATATACTACCTTTCGCTCAGTCACTCGTGCTTACTTAGTCTGTCTCAGAGAAGTACACAGAATAAACAGGCTGGGCGTTTTCAATAAGAATTTATTGAACAGTTGTTAGTCTGGTGTAGAATAGATGAGCTGCAACAACCGTTAGACAGTATAAGATATGAATGATTAGCAGTACGATAAAGGTAAATGGATGGTATAGCTCTACCATCTTACTACAGTCATGAATACATATGATTATATAAAACACATGACAAAAGATGCGTACCCCTGCGATGCCTCCCTAACTAGATGTACCTAAGTGTACTAGCCTGTATGTAGGTGTTAAGCCAAGAATCCCTCTAGGATTTAGTCAACCCCATTACCTAAAGTGAGAGACTATGGGACCCTGTCCTGGTCTCGAGCTGGACACCCCGCGAGGGATGTTAGACCACTGCGAGCTGGAGTGTCTGCATGCAGGAACCTCAGCGTCTCTGGTCAGTGTGTCAGCCGGGAAGTCTCCGTCTCCTCTGCCTTATCTTAGCAAGATGTGATGTATATATACCCATAGGTCTCCCCAGGGGTCCTACCTCGCTGAATTACTGTATCGGCCTAAGGATGACGTTGGGCATGAACTTTGTACATAGATTTTATACAGGAGATGGTAGTCCTGCTGTGTTTCCAAGAATCCTCATGCATAATGTATGAGATTTCGAACTAGGAAAAACCCGCGTTCTGAATGCAGTGGAATATCTAGGTAAAAGGTCAGTCCTTGTAAACCGTGACAAGTGTAATGTAGGGAGAGAATATAGATGAAGGGTAATGAGATTACCGGGGCCTATATTATGGTACCTATATGGAATATTACACCCACTCCTCTTCCGAATGGACGTCATAGTTAAATTCTAAACGTACTACTAGGTTGACTAGATACTGGTGCGCAAATAGTAAAAAACATTAGTTTCTTTTTATTCTTAAAAACAATGTTTAAAACGTTAAAAAATATTGTTCTAAAAAAGGTAAAATAAATAAATTTTAAAAAATGGGAATTGACACTCAAGCTATAGCTCTAATATGTCCGTAGGTATAGTTCAAACTATTACAAGCATTTGAAAGCCATGCATGCTCAAAAAGAATGTCAATTTTGATATAGAGTTCCAATTTTCTGTTTGTTTTTCAAAAGGTCGAATTTTTTCCCAGCACACGATGGGCCAAATGAGTCAAATGTTATGTGTCCTGGCTGGTAGACGCAACATTCTCGTTGCTTGCTTCCGCAATTGGCGGTCCCTGTAACACCTCGCATATTATGTCAATTGAGCACAGATGATCTTCCGTACTATCCACAGCCGATGCTGGGGCAGCCTGTGCGCCATCCAAGGCCTGGGTGTCAGAGGAGGAGCCAGTGTCCATACCAACAGGAGCAGAGACTACCTGTGGTAGCTCTAGGAATGCCGCCATCAACATGGGAATACGCTGGGGACACTGTAGAACATGGGTCGTTAGCGGGTCCAGTAAAGCATCAACGTCCGGTTGCGCACATGATGGGAGTGTCAGACAGAGATCTAACACGCATTCTTCTCCGCAAAACAGGCATCGGAGGACAGGTAAGATGCAGTCCATCCAGACTGGTCTAAATGACAAGAACCAAGAAGCACTTAGTTCCCTTAGGCGAGGTGTGCCTAGAAGTTGTACCATGCGATCACAGTATTTTCTCTCCAGGAGTACTGTTTCCATCTCCTTGGTGACTGGGATGTCCATTGCGTAGCAGAAAAATGACAATCAGGATACCTGCTATTGGAAACAGGATCAGCGGCAGCCCTCCAAAGATGCTTCCAAATACGGAGTGTATAAAGTTTGGTATAACTCCGAGGACCATCTGAAAGGTGCTTAATAGTCCAGAACCTATGGTCTTAAATAGGTGGACAATGCCTGTCGTATCAGATATGATTTACCATTTCTGCAAAATGAAAAGGGCAATTTGTACGTATAAGTGCCTGTATCTCTGCCGAAGACCTTGCTACTTGAAGATCAAAAGTCTCTCGAGTGGAGGTTAAGGGCACGGGTCTCTGTAAAAGCATGGCTTTCATTCTGCTCAAAGTATCAAACTGCATTAATGAAACATTTAGTGAAGGCCATAACCGCGCCTCCCTGACTGTATGTGTTGGTGGAAACAATACTTGCATACAGCAAGTAACCCTGGAACTCACAGTTACCAGATATGCGATGCCCGGAAGCATCCCACAGCAACCTTGATCATTCAGCATCAAGTAACTCCCGTTTGAAAGTAGCCCGAACACTGGAGTGATCACGGCAGCTGGGGCACCCTTTAAGTGACAGGATAAGTTTGCTACTGAACCATTACAGGCCCCATGAAGCATTATATCCTGGCATATAAGTGATCCACTTAAAGAATTCTCGCAGTTTGTACCACTTAGAAACACTTCTTTTTCCCCACTCCGGCATCGAAATCTGTACGGTAATTCCCAAGATTCCTTGATGAATTCCCTACCCATTTCTTCATATCTGCCTGCCTGCATTTGTTCAAGGCAATATTGAAATTGAAAAGTAGTGACCGGAAGAGTTATGTGGCCATGGACTAACCATTCTGTGGACGGTGACTCTGCCACTGTGAAAGCTAATCTGTCCAATTTTTCAATGCACAGCATTGTATACTTTGCTCCCCTCTGTGCCATTTATATCTGTTTTTCTGTCAGATTGTACGAGGAAAACAGAGACGTGCTGTTTATGAAACGTCAAAGCACATAGCCTGCGTGCAAAGATTGCAGCGTCCAGCTTAGCAACATAATAGAACGCAATTGTGATTGCCCGTGTTGTAATATGGACAAATCTTGTTCTAGTACATCGATAGCAGATGATACAATGTTGCCCAGTGAATATATTCTGGACGTTTAGTGTCGTTAACCCATTGTCGACCACTGCTAGAGCTTTCTCTAGGTTTATACAATCTATTTCTCTCAATCTTCCCGCGGCCTCTTGTGATATTTTCCAAATCTCATTGTAGACAGCGTAATAGAAACATTTGTGGCGTGGCTTTCCTAGGACCTAATAAAAAATCCCATAGGTCCACATCCTGTGAAAGTAAGGATAAGTGTTGTTTCACCTGTGTGAGTGTTGAGGTCTTTAGCCAATCGAGGCATAACTTCCCAACACTGTATGATGTCACTACCCCTGGGTGTTGTCTCTGCACATAACGTGGATCTGGCCTATTAATACTAAATCCTTTAGTTTTACCCAAGAATCTTTCTTGACAGTTATTGGTGTCTACAGGCCAAACCAACTATTCCTTCCAAGTCTGATCTATTGCTTTGCAAAATGTCATCTACTGTAACCTGTTTTTGTGATGTTATGTTAATCTCGGTGTGTGATGGTGCTGGCACCCGAGGTGTATTCAAATTTTTATTCCTGGCTAACCCAAGACAAGTTGTTTGTTGCACTGTTTCATTCAAGAACATTATTTGTCGAGGAATAAGACATGCTCTAAATAGTGCCTCTGTTCCCTGGACCTGCCAGTCTCTAGTACCCCAGACCTATTTTAAGTCTATGGTGTCTTTCCATAGGTCGAACCCTTGTTCAGACAACTGGGCAATAAAGGAAGCAGAATTAATTTGTTTGGTGTTTGTCAACATATTTTTCTGTGCTGGTGTAGGTGCAACCTTATAGTAATATGAGGCTGGGTCTGACGTGTTAAACCCTGAAAAATATGGAAATTTTTGTGCAAATGTTTTTGAACTGCTTTTCGGCGGTGTCGGGCAATGTTCCCATTGGTGATATGTGAAAACATTCCTAGGGTTAGCAGATTTATGCAGAAAGTGATGACCATAATGTTGATAGCAATACATTTTCTCAAAGTCTGATGTGTCCTCTAACATTTCATTATTAGAAAAAGCAGCAGATGTCTCTAAATCAGACAACATATTATTTACAGTTTCATAATCCCAATCATCGGAAAATGTATTGGAGGTAATGATATCACTCAATGATATTTTAAATAAATGTGGTATTTTTAAAAGTTCAGTCGGGCCAAATATATCGAAATCAACCTTGTCCCACACTATACCATCAGGTATAGGAACTGCTGTAATGTTCACTGATGACAGGTCTCTTTTTTACGATGTGATGATAGGTGCGGTATCAGAATCACATTCACTTTTTGTGCCGCAGAGCTTTCTCGAAGATAAGTTACACTAATAAGCATGCTAAAAACTATTACTAGGCCTATCCAGAAAAGAAAGAAAAGTATTCCTGTAGATACCCAGAGTTCTACCCAAGGTGATACCAGGTAAGTCTTTTTAAGAAAGTTCAGAAAATCTTTAAATCGCTGTAGACGAGTTCTTTGGGCTGGCGTTGTTTCAGGTTTGCTTGGATCTAACAAGAAGGTGTCAAAGTCAATGAAATAGCCAGATGCAGTTCGATCAATTTTCGTTAGTTCCCCAGGTTTTGTGGAAACTGTAGCTTGCTCTTGTTGGGGCATGTTGACGTAGATATCCGTGTTTGGTTGAATTGAAATTTGTCTTTCAGTGGAGTTCTCATTTTGAACTTCAGTTTCAAGAGGAATGAATGCCATTGCATTGTTGCTTAGTCCTTCATTCCGTGCAGGTGACCCTTCAAACGTGATGAGTCTTTCTGTTTGAACTTCTTGTATAGTTGTGAGAGGAGGGTGTCTGTTACTTCGGAGTCCACGCGGCCTACTATTCAGTATCGGCCACATAGTGTGGTTTGATTAGGTCAATTGAGACAAATCTTTTCTCCTTTTTACCGGCAAGAGGTGGCAGAAGTATTGTTCTTGTTCCTTCAACTGCCAGGACAGGTACAGGCTTTCTGCATGATGGCCCAAATTCTTTTTTGTCCGCTATTTTTTCTCTGACCAGATCCCCGACTTTAGGGATCCAGACAGGTCTTGCCGTGACACTTTTTACTTCCCCAGTGGCAGTCCTTTTCGTCTGGACATTACTCAGTTGTGCCCTGCTTTCGTTCAGGTCCTGTAAAACAGCCAAACGTTTATGGATGTCAAAAGGTTTTTCATCCGCCACTGTGCCTTCACAATCAAGATCAGGTACCCACATTCTCATCCCAAATAGGACCTCATAAGGAGTGACCCCCCCTAGAGAGCTTCTTGGCTGATTGTTTAATGCCCTTTGGACTCCATACAGATGTTTTACCCAATTTCCACCCAAACCTAATACTCTAGCTGTCAAAGATTGCTTCAAGTCCCGGTTTTTCCTCTCCACAACCGAATTTCCCTCGGGATGGTACGGAGAGGAGTACCGCAATGCTACACCCAGACTTCCCATAGCTTCCTTGTAAGCCCTAGAGCTAAACGCGGGGCCACGGTCAGAATGTAATGTGCCAATTGCGTATGTCCCTATAAAGGCTTGCAAATCTTTTATAACAGTTTGAGCGTCAGCCGAGCGCTGGGGCCGCACCCATAGGAACCTAGAGCAGGAATCCACTGCAACCATGATATATTTGTAAGCCCCATCAGATTGTAAGGGGCCGCAGTGGTCCAAATAAACACACGTGAGTGGTTTGTCTGATATTAGTAATGGTGTCTGCACTGGCCCTGTTACGGTGGAGGCTTTCATCTGCTGACAGATGTCACATTTCAAGACATAGTCCTTAGTCTGCCTTCTTAGTCCTGGCCACCAGTAGCGTTGTTTCAATAGAGAAACCGTAGCAGACACTCCTGCGTGTGCAGAACCTATACCCTCGTGCTGCTAGAATTAATCCTAACCTGCAATCTATATTCGGTATTACTCTATCCCCCACTGAGTAAATGGAACATTGTTTGCATCTAACTTGTAGGAGTACTTGAGTGGAAATCTTTTCGGTACTGCTGTGTTATTGCGTGTAGCAATAATCGTAACCATTATCTCACCGTCTATCCTCGTTTTAAACGAGTGATTGCAGCTACGGAAGCCTTACGTACAGTCCCCTTTGCGGCTTCGTCAGCCAATGAATTCCCTTCAACGTGCACGCCATCACGTTGATGACTTAGTGTATGTATCACGTGAGCCCTTGGTAGTTCGTTTTTCAACTCCACTACCTGTTCCCATAGCGTTTTGTGCTTTATTGTGCCACCTTTTGCATCCTTTAACCCGTTTTGTCCCCAGTGATGTAAATATTCATTATATGACTGTACACAGCAAAAGGAATCACACACGATTAGTGTGGGGAATTCTCGATCGTATTTACCAGTGCCAGTATTAGTGCTTTTAGTTCTGCCAGCTGCGCCGTGCAGTCTCCTAGAGACTGTGTTTTTGTGCATTTCCGTTGAAACTTTCCATCCTGCATGCATCATTTAACAATAGCACACACGGCGCTGTATTGCTGTTTGCTCCCTATGGCAGGTTGCGCAGAACCATCAGTATAAATAATATATTCATACTGATCTAGAGGCATTATTTAATTAGGTAGAGGATATTCTTGTTCGTATTGCAGAAATGCTTGTGTTTTTAAATATGGGTCGTACCTGTATTCTACATCTGTTGCAGTGAGAGAATTAGCCCATTGTATCCATCTTGGATGTAAGGCTTTAGCGTTCGGAACGCTTGCCTTTGTTGCAGCCTCTAAGGCTGGAACTGGTGTAATGACTATTATACGTTTCCCTTGAGCCAGGGCTCTTTCTCTAACTACAGCAGTCTGGACTGCTGTTAGAATTTTTTCTGTAGATGCGAAGCGCATCTCAGCATTTGTGTACAAATGAGGTCTATATGCTATTGGTACTGTCTCACCTTCATTATATGTTAGATAGGTGTACCAAGATTGACCAGCAACTATACGGATCACAAGGTTGCGTACATTTACGCGTGTCTGTAAGTGTTTTGAAGCTATCATGTCAGCTTGTAAGGAACGAAGAGTATCTGTGTTTTCCTGTGTCCACTGTCTAACTGAAAAGTCAGGTTTTATCAAATCGTAGAAAGGTTTTACTCTTTCTGCGTAATCCAAAATGTATGTTCTGCCAAAATTCAAGAATCCCAAGATTGATTGTAAGTTTTTTAATGATTTTGGAGGTTGGTGCAGCACACACTTTTCTAAAAAGTTAGCTGCCAGGCTTTTCCCTTCACTTGAAAGCTCATATCCTAGAAAAAGGATGTTAAGATGGGCTATCTTCGATTTTTTAAAGTTGAATTTGTAACCCTCAGAGGCAAATCCCAAAATTATGGTGTTCACTCTGTTCAAGTGTTCCTCCAGGTCATCGTCCGTTAGATAAATATCATCCACATAGGACAATGCCTCCTCATCCAGATTTTGAAGTAATTCAGTTACTCTGGCTGAAAACAACCCCAAGCTGTTCTTATATCCCTGGGGGAGTCAACAAAATTGCCTCTGGGACCCTAGCGCTGAGAATGCTGTCAAATATCTAATCTCAGGTGCTATATTTTGGCAAAAAAAATCCATTTGAGATATCTAGCATTGTTTTTTATATTTTCCGCACAATGTTATTCATTAATGCGGCACTGTATGCATTTTGAACTGCAAATGTCTTAGTGCAAGTGTTTACATGTCTGTAATCTAAAACTAGACAATATGTGTTGTCTGGTTTCGATACGGGAAACAAAGGTTTATTCATTTGAGAGATGCATGTTTCAATCACTCTTTGGTATTCAAGTTGATCTAAGATCTCCCTGACCTGTTTCTTAGCTTCTTGCTTTATTGGATACTGCCTTTGTGCAGTTGGAGTATTTTTTTATGAAATTATGTGGTGGGTTGAATCCTCATCCCATCCAACATGATTTTTGTATAATGCTGGGGCTTGGGCTACCGCCCACTCCCGCGCATATGTATATTTTAAATATTTGGGAACGTGGTCGGAGAATGCTGGTAAAATTACAGTTTCTCCCCTAGGGCAATCCATGACGAATGCTGGCGGCCAATCCTGTTCAGCTAACAAAATGTCATAGCCAAACGTTAGGTACTCCCAAAAGAGACCTCTTACTGTCCTGCATTTGTCCCCCTCCATTTTGAGTGTTATTTCCTATAATTTGTGTGGGACACTTACCCTAGTATCAGGTGTTTCCACCGTGATATAATCATTCAAGTCCGCTGTCACCAGAAATTCCATCAGGTTCTGGCGAGCTATTGTTACTTCTGCCGCACTGTCTAGCATCGTCAGAGCCCATTCCCCGTTCAGTAGTCGAGTCCTCAGAATTCTGGGCATGTCTGATCTTTAGACCTGCAACCTTCTTCTTTTTGAACTGTGGTTTTGGTTTGGCTTTATCTTCTTTTTCGGAAGTATAGTCTTGAGCGTTCTGCTTGTCTCTAGACTTTGTACGCTTTTCTTGTCTGTCTGACCATCCTTCCCTCTCTGAGTTTTTCGATGAACCCTGAAAGGAACGAGAGGAACGTGTATCAGTATCCTGATACCTGTCAGGTTTCCTAATATTATCCCTATTCCTAAGGTTATACCTCCTTTCGGAGGACTCCTGTGGAGGAGATCTACCTCTGGATTGAGATCTGTTTTCTTTAACTTTTTGTTTTTTGTTATTATCCCACTTCATTTTAGAAGAAGTAGGTGTCTGCTTCAAAGTCTCCTTCTCGATTACCCATCAGTTGTGGTTTTAACGCCTTTCCACCCAAACTGTCCCTGCCTAACTCTGCATACGCAGTTTCAATTATTTTGGGTAGTTCGTGCTCCTGTTGTAAAGGACTGAACTCCCTTAGGCGTTCGTGGATGGCCACTGATGCTGCCTCCCCCTTAATATTTGCTAATATTATGGCTGATGCCTGGGCATAGTTACCTAGTAACTTCATCCCCAAGTTCAGAGCAGGTTCTGCTCCGTACTAATTTTATATTTGTCTTAAAACGTCTGGTATTACTGCTAATGACAGGATACCATGAGTTCTGGTATATATGGCAGCGAAAACTGTACCCCACGAGGTACAATCCTCTATCTGTGGTGTTATACCCATGGGTAAGCAGATTGTCAGCATTCTGTGTTTTTCATAAGGGCTAGTATTTGGGAATACTGCTTCTAGCTGTGTGATCTTCTGAGCTATCCAGAAGGGCATTTGTTCACGTTTTGCGGGCATTTTACCCATTACTGCATGTAATGTTTGTGGTGTTATTTTAGTTGCTGTGTTCTGAACGTGAGCTATATTTGTTGTTACCATCGCTGGCTGGACCGTAAGAGTCCTCATGACGTACTGCGTCATGTTTCTGTAAAGTTTTATTAATTCTTTGTGAAGTATGAGTAAGTCTGGTCCTGGCATTGTTTCAATGTCAGGATGTGGTGTGTAGGCTGCTAATATTGGCCAAGTCGCTCCTTGTCTTCCGAGCGGACCGAGTCTTACTCTTCTTCTTGTATGGGGTAGGGCGCCTTTAAACCAGTATAAATGTTCCTGGTACGTGAGTAGAACCTCAATGTCCTCATACGGACAATATTCCGCTGGTGCATCACCTTCTGTGTAGAAGTGAAATGTTTTTGTTCTTGCATTTGCTGCTGGGAATGTAACCCACGAATAAAATACATCTGTTCTGTATGATTCGTGTGCCTCAATCACGAAAGCTAGTATGCCACCCCTAGGTGTTAAACCATGCGCAAGCAGTTTCAGGGTGACTGCATTTCTAATATTTTCTGCAATCTGAATTGCATTTGCATCTTCCTCGTCATCTGTGAGGTGCAAGTTTTGCACAACTCCACCGCGTTATCCGCGTCTTCAGTCATTGTTTAAAAGAAGAAGTATTTTCCAAGGGAAGCACGATAAGGTGTTTTGCACAATTTTTAGGAACACTGTGTCCTTCAAGCTTGAATAACCAACAGCTAATAAATAGTATTTTCGCCTACTCAGCCTTGGCGGAGTTTAGCCTACCCACTCCAGACATCTCTGGTGTTTTGTGAATAGGGATTTCTGAGAATAGCACGACTGAACTACTCAGATTCTACTGTTAAATAAGTACCCAACCAACGTTGGCGGCGCCATGTTGTGTAGTTCCTATAAAAAATATACAGGATCTGCGCGTTTGGACAACATACACTGTAGGATTGGTGTCAGACAAACTCTGATCACCCCCACCGGGTATGTTGGCCTTCTTGTACCAACTAGCTCACAGTGCCACTAGAATCTCCTCTTACCAAGGAGAGAATAGTTCTTGGCAACCATTGAACATGACAACCCTGATCCCCCAGGACCGTGGATCCAATATACTACCTTTCGCTCAGTCACTCGTGCTTACTTAGTCTGTCTCAGAGAAATACACAGAATAAACAGGCTGGGCGTTTTCAATAAGAATTTATTGAACAGTTGTTATTCTGGTGTAGAATAGATGAGCTGCAACAACCGTTAGACAGTATAAGATATGAATGATTAGCAGTACTATAAAGGTAAATGGATGGTATAACTCTACCATCTTGCTACAGGCATGAATACATATGAATATATAAAACACATGACAAAAGATGCGTACTCCTACGATGCCTCCCTAACTAGATGTACCTAAGTGTACCTAGCCTGTATGTAGGTGTTAAGCCAAGAATCCCTCTAGGATTTAGTCAACCCCATTACCTGAAGTGAGAGACTATGGGACCCCGTCCTGGTCTCGAGCTGGACACCCCGCGAGGGATGTTAGACCACTGCGAGCTGGAGTGTCTGCATGCAGGAACCTCAGCGTCTCTGGTCAGTGTGTCGGTCGGGAAGTCTCGGTCTCCTCTGCCTTATCTTAGCAAGATGTGATGTATATATACCCATAGGTCTCCCCAGAGGTCCTACCTTGCTTTGCTGTATTACTGTGTCGGCCTAAGGATGACGTTGGGCATGAACTTTGTACATAGATTTTATACAGGAGATGGTAGTCCTGCTGTGCTTCCAAGAATCCTCATGCATAATGTATGAGATTTCCAACTAGGGAAAACCCGCATTCTGAATGCAGTGGAATATCTAGGTAAAAGGCCAGTCCCTGTAAACCGTGACAAGTGTAATGTAGGGAGAGAATATAGGTGAAGAGTAATGAGATTACCGGGCCTATATTATGGTACCTATTTGGAATATAACACCACTGATCTATTGTTAACTGACACCAAGAGTCAAAGAGTTGTACAATTCTCCCTGAGAAGAGTAGTGGAGTTGGTTTTATACTTACAGATAGCAGAGCTGGATCTGGCTTGACCTCTGTGATGGTATACTCCACATCTTCTCCCCTGGGTGTAGATTTTTGGTCTTTCATTTGGGTAGTATAGGTGTCCTCTGTTCTGGGACTCGGAATCAAACTGTCCCCCAATGGCAAAGCGGCCCCCTTTTTGCTGGCCCATGTAAAATCACGCTGGCCAAAAACTTTCTTCAACAAAAGTTGTGCTTTGCCTATTAAAGTCAATGGTGCAACATACTTGGAAATTTTCTTGATAAAGTTATCTCTGAACAGTTGACCCTTGGCAGCCGGACCTTCTTCAAAGTTGCCATTTCTGAAAGTTTTGGTTCAAGTTTAGGAAGTAAGCCCTAGCGTCTCTCTGTGGCATTGCCGAGCAGGCATGTAGCTCTTAATAGCCAATTGGAGAGTTCGGAGAGGTCAGTTGTTCCTTCTTTTGCTCTCCCAGCAAGCTCGAAAATCTTTGATATTGGGCCCATTGCATCCAGAAGCTTATCCTGACAGGCCAGGCCCTGTCAATTCCTTTTTTGTTTTTTTTACCATATTTAGTGAAAAGGTTAAAAGTTTTTGGTCGAATTACAGGTGTGGAGAGAACCTGGTCTGCTATCAAAGATCTGGTGCACTCGGATTTCAATTTGTTTCTTATTACCTTGCCCAGTGGAGAAGACATTTTTTAATGAATATATTCTTCAATGAGTTGAATAGTGGACCAATTTAATGGTAAAGGATGAGATAAAAGAGAGGGATTAAATAAGGTTCTCTGTATGCATCCAAAATTTCTTTTGCAGAAGAAGAGATTTTTCCTTGGAAAATTTAGTTAATAGTTTTTTGTGTGTTTGTTTGGTCCAAACCAATGTAAATCCGAATCCCTTTAGTGATCAGAGTCTGAATCAGGGGGAAAAGAAGCTATGTCAGAATTATCATCCGATTGGTCAACATCAAGGAAATGATGTTTCCTAGAGTTAATTTATTTATTTATTAAGGAGTTTTATATAGCGCTGGCCGGACCCGGGGGTATCGGAGCGCTTTACAACAGTTTTTGTGCAAGAGTCATACAATAGAGCAGTATTATACATATTGGTTCGGAAGTCCAAGTGTGCAGTGCAGCATTGAGGTAGTACATGAGTCCTGAAATAACCTCATTGAGTGCACGTTGTCTTGGGTTGAACGTCTTTGGGGGGGAGGAACAGGTAGGGGTCAAAGAGCAAGGAGGAGGTAGGTCTTAGTGATACAATGTCTGGGAGCAACGGCGAGCAGGGATTTGCGTTTAGGCGGCAGCTAAAAACTATTTCACATTTGGAGGGCTGTTTGGATTGCAGATCGCCATTGTCATTGAAGGAATCAAGATCTTCAATCAATTTACTGACTACATCAGCGTTCATATAGGCAGGATCTGCCAAACCAGTGGACCCTGAAACCTCATACATATGTTTTGTTATTGACTTACTTTTGAGGTGTTTTAAAGGAAACACAATTTTTACTGGACCTTTAGATTTAGGAATAGCTTTTGAGCTACTACTATCAGTAGGAAAAGTCTAGGATGAGGAAATCATTTGTTTGACATTCTTCCCAATGTCCTGGATGAGACGGACTCATTAACTACTAATTTTACTGAGTTATTTAAAAATGTTTAAAATTTCTTTTGAACAATTACTCATTATCCTTCATTGTCTAAAAATCGGGAGGCGGGGGGTGGGTGGGTGGGGGTTTAGCCATTAGGAATAGTATTTATATCCCAATTAGAAAAAGAAACATATGAAACATCAGCAAAAAAAATATTCACGTAATTGGGTCCTCTTCCACTATTATGGGTGTGTAGAAAGGAGAGGCCCCAGGCATAGCAGGTGTGTCTGCTGGCCGGTGGAGTCAGTATACTAAGCCTTTGAAGAGGTGCAGCTACTCAGGAGTGCAGAGACATGGGCTGGGAAGTGGTGCCTGAAAAGAGAAGAGGTACAACAGTTCCAGAACAAGATCTCAAGAAGCAGAGAAAAATCAATGGAGGAGCACCGAAGCAGCGCGTAAAATTAGCCCAGGCACCACAAACACACAGTCACAGGTGAAGGAGAGCGTATTTCAGCTCAAGTGCGCTCGACCAGCCCCGGTGGGTCAGACGTGAGCGCAGAGTCTCGCGTTGACCTGGGGACTAAGCCACCTAATAATAGAGCATGTATGGAGACAAAATGATAATAGAGGAACTCTGCAGTAGTGTAGTGTAAGCATAAATACTTAAGAATTAGTAAATTAACAAAGATTAATAAAGAAAAGAGTGAGGTGACTTATCTGGTCAGCAGCAAAAAAGAGGACGCTGCGGGCCACGAGGGGACTATTTATACCATGGGTACTCACTAACTTTCTCTCGGGGGCAAATTTACAGTGTGGTTTGTGGCCGAGAGCCGCACCGGTGGGGGCGGGGTCAGTGGGGGAGGGGGACGGGGCTAGAGCACACAAAAAAAAAAACTGTGACCATGAGGTTGAACACAGGCCCCTGCTGCGGACGCCTTCGTCCACTGAGCCACCAGACCCGGCATACACACATCTCTCTCTCTCTCTATCTCTCTCTCTCCGTCTCCCTCCCTCTCTCTCTCTGTCTCCCTCCCTCTCTCTCTCTCTGTCTCCCTCCCTCTCTCTATCTCTCTCTCTCTCCCTCTCTCTCTCTCTCCCTCTATCTCCCTCTGTCTCCCTCTGTCTATCTCCCTCTCTCTCTCTCTCTCTGTCTTCCTCCCTCTCTCTCTCCCTCTCTGTCTCCCTCCCTCTCTCTCTCTCTCTGGCTCCCTCTGTCTCCCTCTCTCTCTCTCTCCCCTCCCTCTGTCTGTCTCCCTCTGTCTCCCTCCCTCTGTCTCCCTCTGTCTGTCTCCCTCTGTCTCCCTCCCTCTCCCTCCCTCTGTCTCCCTCCCTCTGTCTCCCTCCTCCCTCTGTCTGTCTCCCTCTGTCTGTCTCCCTCTGTCTGTTTCCCTCTGTCTGTCTCCCTCTGTCTGTCTCTGTCTGTCTCCCTATCTCTGTCTGCCTCTGTCTCCCTCCCTCTGTCTCCCTATCTCTCTGTCTCCCTCTCTCTCTCCCTCTGTCTCCCCCTCTCTCTCTCTGTCTCCCTCTCTCTCTCCCTCTGTCTCCCTCTCTCTCTCCCTCCCTCTCCCTCTCCCTCCCTCTCCCTCCCTCCCTCTGTCTCCCTCCCCCTGCCTCCCTCTGTCTGTCTCCCTCTGTCTGTCTCCCTCTGTCTCCCTCTCTCTGTCTGCCTCTGTCTCCCTCTCTCTCTGTCTCCCTCTCTCTCTCCCTCTGTCTCCCTCTCTCTCTCTGTCTCCCTCTCCCTCTGTCTCCCTCTCTCTCCCTCCCTCTGTCTGTCTCCCTCCTCCCTCTGTCTGTCTCCCTCTGTCTGTCTCCCTCTGTCTGACTCCCTCGGTCTGTCTCCCTCTGTCTCCCTCCCTCTGTCTTCCTCTCTCTCTGTCTCCCTCTGTCTCCCCTCTCTCTCTCTCTCTGTCTCCCTCTTTCTCTCTCTGTCTCATAGATTGGTATCCAACTAACCATTGGACGAAACTACAAATACCTGGGGGTGATTTCTGATTGAAGAGGTATCTTCGACCCACACATGGATTACTAACACTAATGGGACACCTGCGCAGCATACGTCGGCAGTCACAGCACTAAGCCCTGCTGGGAAGTGTAGTTTTAAGTTACATTGTTCACTTGTCTGCCTGCTGTTCTCAATAAAAGCAAGAAAGAAGGTATAATAAGAACCTTGCAATAAAATTCAGAATTAGAGCTAAGGTAGAGAGAGGAAGTTTTCTTTCTGGTTGGTTACCTGGGAAGTTTGTTGGGATGGTGTGGAGGGAGCCTGGCTGAAATTCACAAGTCATGCTGCAAACGTGATGAATGGAAACAGGTATTAGACCCGAACTTAGATGCAAGGGATAATGGAGACTTACAGCACACATAAAACTAAACTCAGTTAATGTGAGGACAAAAAAACAAGTCTGTCTTTAAATCTTTAAAAGAACGAGAGTTAATTCTCCCCAATAAAAGACAGACGACGTTGTGAGCCTTGTAACGCCTGGGGAGGATGGACATTTGTTTTATACAAGAAACTGTGTGCTTGGGATACTTGGAGGATGAGTTCCAGTTATTTTACTTTTGCAACATTTGGCCTCAGCCAAATCAAAGTCAAGAGGAGGGGGTATTCTTACCAGGCCCATATAGGCTTCTCCATCCATGACATTCATTCTGACAAAGAAGGGTGCTGTTATTGAAAGGTAAGGTGCGAGGGACATCTACTGCACTCATATCATGTTACACCCAAACCAGGGTCAGGAGCCCTTTCTTAAACAAACAATCCAAACCTGCTCACCATGGCTGAAGGGTCCCTCGTCATAAGGAGAGCCTGGAATCTAGTGCTGGAAAGACAAGTCTACATATAGCTTTAGAGGCACTACTCTCCTACCTGAAGAGGAACGCAAATAAGCTGCTACATGCATGGTGATGGAAACACTCAGCAGCAGCTGATTAAACACATTCCAGAGGCATCCTAAGAAATTCGGAGGCCTCGAACCAATCATAATTTAGGGCCCCTTGCTCAGAACAACTCTGAATGTTTGATTGATTTTGAGCTCATCCACATCCTCTGCAACTTTTGTCGCGACATTGACAATGCTCTTCCCTATCCAGCGTACATCTTGGCACAGTCATGGAGCAACCAGTCTCTCTGTGGCTGGCCAGCATTAGAGTAACAGAAAGACTAGCAGCCTGAATGAGCCTGCTGCATGTGGTGCAGTGGACTGGTGACTCACCTTTGGGTCTGTGCATACAGAGGGTGTGTGTTTTTGGTTTACAGCTCCCCAGTTCCTTTTCTAAGCCAAAGACCCGTGCAGCTGTGCTAGGCCTATGCACTGTAAAAGGTTAGAACACTTGTTGAATCTTACCTGAAACAAATAGGTATATTCTTTAACTCTTTCTACCCCTTAGACAGGTGCCAGACTGGTCAGACTGCCTAAGATGTCTCCATAAAAAAGTAAGTAAGCAAACAAACTGGTTATTTTATAACTCTAGACAGTGTGGGACTGTCTGAAAGGTTAATAATAGGGGGTGGGGGCTTGACATGTGGGGGCCCTGAAAGTAAGAGAGCCTATTTTGCTCATGCCTTAAAATGTCTCCGCATTATTCAATACCGTCCCATGAACTAGACATGCTTCTATTGCATCACTTACTAATTCACCACCTGGACTTGGTGAAACAAGTGGTGCTGTCACTCGCGAACTATGTGTCGGTAAATAGCTCATTGAGATGGGGTCAAATATCCTGGCCCTATGACCCTGACTGGTGCCTCAACGCTTTACTTAAAGGCCAAATATCTATGATAACCATTTATTTACTGAATAAAGAGTTCTTCCTCCACAGCGACATAGGTGATTCAAGTAAAGTAAAGAGAATGTAAGAAATTGGGTTATTTGTAGGGCAGGATGTGAGTCCTGGGCAAGTTATAGGTGTCCACAATTGTCTGTTTACTGGTGACCATGTACCCTATTGTAGTATTTAATACTACGAGGGAGGCGAAGCAGAGCAGTCCAAGACCTACTCAGGGGAGGCAGTGTGGTGCTAGCAATACCAATTCGCTGGTGCGCAACAACAACAGTCAATAAACCTTCCTCCATTCAGTGCTTTTTCTTTCAAAAAGGTAAATATTATTTATTACACACCCACAACTAAATACTACTCATTAAATTACAAGAATATACAGAAGGTAGATAAAAATTCCTTTGGTGATATTCTCAAATCACATAGAAGAGGCAACATCATAATATAAGGGGATGTCATAATGTATAAGGCAGGCCTATCAGTTTTGCCAATATCTATATATATAAGGCAGGGCTATTGACTTTGTCTGGTGTTTTCCGCCCACATTTCGGCAATTCTTGTTTTTTTTGTCTTGGTTTTTGTAAAACTTTATTGTTTAGAAAGCTGCCATGTACTCAAAGATCTAAAAAAAAGAAACTTTGACTAAAAGAAAAATGTTTTGGGGACAAAAAAAAGCACACTCTACCACAGTACTCACTAATGAAGAGTTCTACTTTGGGGCCGATTCCGATCTCGGTCGGAGGCGCACCCAATACCATTCGGTCGGGAAAAAAGCCATGCGAAAGCCTGTTTCCCGACCGATCCGTACAGCACACCGAACGAGCAAGTACGATGCGCACAACAGCAAAAAATCCGGCCGAGCCGTACTCACCCAAACCAGGTCCTGTTCTCCGACCGAGGCGAATCCGGAAACGCCGAATCGAGTCGCACGGAAGGAAAATGCAGCCCCGTCCGGCCGGACAAGTACGATGCGCTTCCCGTACGCGCCGAACCCGTCGCTACGCACGGCACGTTAAAGCATCCGGGAGAGGCGCACATAAGCTCCGATTCGCGCCACAACACGATCCACGGCTACGAGACGAACACGGCACCGACGAGGACGACGCGAAGCGACGAGGACGAGGCGAAGCGACGAGGACGACGCGAAGCAACGAGAAGGACGAACGACACGAACCAACCATGAATCCCTTCGTCCCGATCATACCAATATTCTACATCTACTACCGGAACAGGCACGGACGCGTACGGCGCAGAAGGTAAGCCAGACACCAACCACAAAACACATACAACACGTACACGACACATCACACACATACACGGGGATGCTGAATATACTTACACCAGCAACAGCAGCACCATAGGGGCGGGATGCCCATCACCAATGCCACATATGCACACAGGGGCCTGAATGCGCACCACCACCCCTACCCAGGGGGCTGGATGCCTACCACTACTACCACCCTCACCCAGGGGGGCTGGATGCCTACCACTACTACCACCCTTAGCCAGGGGGGCTGGATGCCTACCACTACTACCACCCTCACCCAGGGGGGCTGGATGCCTACCACTACTACCACCCTCAGCCAGGGGGGCTGGATGCCTACCACTACTACCACCCTTAGCCAGGGGGGCTGGATGCCTACCACTACTACCACCCTTAGCCAGGGGGGCTGGATGCCTACCACTACTACCACCCTTAGCCAGGGGGCAGGATGCCTACCACTACTACCACCCACACCCAGGGGGGCTGGATGCCTACCACTACTACCACCCTCACCCAGGGGGGCTGGATGCCTACCACTACTACCACCCTTAGCCAAGGGGGCTGGATGCCTACCACTACTACCACCCTTAGCCAGGGGGCTGGATGCCTACCACTACTACCACCCACACCCAGGGGGGCTGGATGCCTACCACTACTACCACCCACACCCAGGGGGCTGGATGCCTACCACTACTACCACCCTTAGCCAGGGGGCTGGATGCCTACCACTACTACCACCCTTAGCCAGGGGGGCTGGATGCCTACCACTACTACCACCCTCACCCAGGGGGGCTGGATGCCTACCACTACTACCACCCTTAGCCAGGGGGCTGGATGCCTACCACTACTACCACCCTTAGCCAGGGGGGCTGGATGCCTACCACTACTACCACCCTTAGCCAGGGGGGCAGGATGCCTACCACTACTACCACCCATACCCAGGGGGGGCTGGATGCCTACCACTACTACCACCCACACCCAGGGGGGGCTGGATGCCTACCACTACTACCACACCCACTCATAGGATGGACAATGCATGACACAACAAGCACACCACAACCTAGGGAATGCAAGATAAAGACATCCCCCCACCACCATGACAAGCGTGTGTAGGCTGTGTCAAATGCCTACAACACCGAACATGACTTTGAACATACAATGTGACCCCCTAGCACTTGTGCCACACATATATGTGTGTGGCACCCACAATGCAAGCAGCCCATGACCATTGTGGCAATGGGGCCTAAACCCCCATCATCACAGTGACCAAAAGGTAAGTGTGGGGTCCATAGCCGAAGCACATTTTGACCATTGTGGCAATGGGGTCTAAACCCCCATCATCACAGTGACCAAAAGGCAAGTGTGGGGTCCATAGCCGAAGCACATTTTGACCATTGTGGCAATGGGGTCTAAACCCCCATCATCACAGTGACCAAAAGGCAAGTGTGGGGTCCATAGCTGAAGCACATTTTAACCATTGTGGCAATGGGGTCTAAACCCCCATCATCACAGTGACCAAAAGGCAAGTGTGGGGTCCATAGCTGAAGCACATTTTGACCATTGTGGTAATGGGGTCTAAACCCCCATCATCACAGTGACCAAAAGGCAAGTGTGGGGTCCATAGCTGAAGCACATTTTGACCATTGTGGCAATGGGGTCTAAACCCCCATCATCACAGTGACCAAAAGGCAAGTGTGGGGTCCATAGCCGAAGCACATTCTGACCATTGTGGCAATGGGGTCTAAACTCCCATCATCACAGTGACCAAAAGGCAAGTGTGGGGTCCATAGCTGAAGCACATTTTGACCATTGTGGCAATGGGGTCTAAACCCCCATCATCACAGTGACCAAAAGGCAAGTGTGGGGTCCATAGCTGAAGCACATTTTGACCATTGTGGCAATGGGGTCTACACCCCCATCATCACAGTGACCAAAAGGTAAGTGTTGACAAAGAAAGAGCTGCAACTGCCAAACTGCATGGATCATTCCTGGTCACAGAACCAAAAACTCATCTGTGGCAAAGTAGTGTATGTGTCCCATTGCAACATAAATTGGGGAGCCAAATACTGCAGTGCAAATGAGACATTCCTTTGGCCATGTGCAGACAAACAACACCCATGGGGGCTGAGACCGTCAACAGTCATCAATGACACAATGACAGAAGTGACCATCAGAATGCAGAACCACATATTTGCACCAATGGGCACACAAATGCAGATATCCTGTGGAGACAGCAGATGTGAGGTGAACAGATACCATACCATGGCAGCAATGGGACACACAAACCATGATCACTGTGCTGACCGATGACCTAGGAGTCCCAGGGACAGCAGGGGAAACACACCAAACAACATACAGCCAATGGCACACCCAAGATATGCCAATGCAGTGGTGCAGATGCACAAACACAAACAGGCAGACCAACACTGTCATCATACACAGCAGGTGAGGGGTGGGGGTGCCAGTGTCCCCAGGCAACCACACAACACATGAGGAGAGCTGAATACCAATCATACAGATGTGCATACACTGCCACACTAAGGTAACTCATGGATCCAAATCCCCTATGTGGGCAAGCAGGCATTGTCAGATGAGAGGGAGCACAAAACACACATGTCACACAGGCACGTAGGAACAACAACTGACACAGCAAGACACAGACACACCACAGCACCACCCCCAGGGCCCCCACAATGTGGTGACCCTGGGCTGAATAAAAATCCCACTGTGATGACAAAGCTAAATGTCGTTCACCCTGTGAACCACAGTCAGGTGTCCTGAGCAACAAACTACCATCACACCTACACAAGCACAAATCAATCAGCATGGCCAGTAAGCCAAGGCCAACATGGAGGCAGGGGACTAGCTGGGCAACAACTCCCATCTGCACACACTCAAGACCACACCCTCGACCTCTAACAATGTGCAGCAGTGAAGTACACATGCACTGGTGACATTGCACATGCACCCATGACTATTCCAGGGTGGTGGGTGGGAACCAAGGTGCAGAAACACATCACACATGGCCACTCAACAAGACTCCTGAATGTCTGACACACTGCACACTACGCTGTACATGGACATGACGGCGATACCACACCAACCAATGGGATCCCAGCCACAGTCACACACCAATGAAGAAGCCAAGGTCACCCACAAAGAACACACATAGACAACAACCAACATTGCAGCCCGGACCCTGAGGAGTGCCAGCAGTCACACACACAACGTGTCACAATCACTGAAAGATAACATGAACTGAAAATCACATGACAGGGGCAAACAACAAGTGCCAAGGGGAAACCTGACTGTGACCCATCTGCGTCTGCACACAAACTCAGCCCTGACAGCAAACACACCTATGGGTGACACCCTGATGACCAGTAATGTGCCATGCACCCACATCACAGAGAACACAGGGAGAAGACTTTGGGGGAACATAGCTCAAGTCAGCAAGCATCACAAACAGGTACAACACTAGGGATCACAGCATGCGCAGATAAATGGAAGTGAACACACAGACATGCACATACAACACACACCTTGGGCGCAGGCAATGTCACACGTGTACACACTGCCATGAGGGGACTCCACTCCTGTGTGAGGAAAGCTGTGCCATATGTTGCCTCAGTAGGGCCCCATCATGTCAGCTGAGCACTTGGTCACACAATCAACAATTAGCACCAAATGAGGGCTCCCATCACATCAGCCTGGTCATGGATGTGCCAACGGAATCATCAGCACAGATCCAACACACTTGTATAGCAATGTTGCACTGACTACACGGATGAGTCCTTCCCCATTGATGCCCAAACCTGCATGTCCAGTGGAGATGGCAACACGGTCAGGGAAGTAGACAAATGCAACGATGGCAGGCACAACAGATGTGCAGGGGTGGAAGCCACAGATATGAAATTGCTAATGTAAGTAGGAAACCCATTGCCAAATACTGAACACATGACACCCTCAGATGCTGCTATTGATGACATGGATACACCACATGATAGGACACATTCCCCCTGGACCACATGGGTTCCTGCACAGTAACACTTCATAATCATGAGACCAGATATCACCATCACTGCAGCAAGGGCATGGTTAGCAGCACCAACAACATGTACATCTGAAGCATGAGCACTAGAGAAAAGAAAGTTGCTTTATTCAGCATATGTGTTGATTGAAAACGACGTCCAGAAAAAATAGAGCAAAGGCCAATGGCCAGTCCATTGTCAAAGTTCAAACAGGGTGACACTGGCAGATGTCACCCTACGCATGCCTGCACAAAACCAGGGACAATCCACTAGGAGGGGCAACCGGGGGGGCAGGCCAGGCACCGCAGGGACAGGATCAGGGCTCACCAGGGGGAGTCAGGGAAGGGGTGGTGGGTGCTGGAGAGCCACTGACAACTGCAGTGGAGGTGTCTGACATGGTGTGTGCTGGCACAACTGGGGGGCATGACTCAGATGTCGTGGGTGCCGGCACAACTGCAGTGGACCCTGCAGATGGAGTGGACAGGTCCGCCACTGCAGTGCCCAAGTCAGACAGGGCGGTAGTGGACTCCACTGCAGTGCCTACCTCCAGGGGAGGAGAATGGGGAACAGGCAAGGTGGGTTGGACAGAGGGGGAGGACACCCTCACCACATCAGTGGCACAGACAAGCGCAGCGGGGGTGTGGTGCTGGGAGAGCAAGTGGCAGGGGGAGAAGGCCTGAGCCTCTTGGGGATGGTATATCTGTGGGTGGGGGAACCTGGGGCAGGGTGTGGTGGGGGCACCTGTGCAGTGGGGGCCTGAGGGATGGAAGACGGAGACCTTGTGCCTGAGCTGCAGGGCGGTGGCGGGGTCTTGCTCTTAGGACTCCGGGGGACTTGCGGGTGGGGGCCTCAGTCCGTCTGCGCCTGGGGGAGGGTGTCCGGGGGCGAGGGGCACTCTGCTCCGTGTGGGTGGGCTTCCTCTTCCACCGGGATGCTGGAGCAGCTTCATCGGTGGGGAAGAGGCCGAGGTCACAGAGGAAGAGCTGCTGTGACTTTGGGGTTGCAGGTGAGGCAAGGGAGGGTGCTTTGGAGGGAGAGGGAACTGAGGACTGTGCAGTGCATGTGGATGCGTGTGTGTGTTCCAGGGCCCCATCCCCTGTGAGTCTGGCTTCAGTCCCCTGAATGTGCGTGCGTGTGCGTTTTGTCATTGGCGTGGGTGTCAGTGTGCTGGATGTGTGTGTGCTGGTGTGTGCCTGTGCCGGTGTGTGTGTGCTTGGGACGGGTAAGGTGCTGGGGAGTGTGGATGGAGCAGAGGCAGGAGGGGTGAGGGACCGTTTGAGGAGGGACACTGCTGCCGTCAGGGAGGAGTCCATGGACCTATTGCCCCTCTGTAGGTCAGACATGCCCGATGAGATACCCTCCATGAACGACACCAGCTGAGTCAACAGCGCGGTGTGCGCATGGAGGACACTCAGCATGGCTGTCTGCCCTACATGGAGCTGGCGAAGGAGGTACACAGACTCCTCACTCAGGGCAGCAGGGGACACAGGGGCAGGGGGTGCGGTGCCTGGCCCAAAGGAGACACGCTCCCGGACATGGGAGCCTCCACGGACCTGGGGAATGGGAGCCGATGGGAGGGCGGTGGTGGTGCTGGTGGTGGCGGGGACAGCAACACTAGCTGGGGTGTGGTGGCTGCTGACACCCGCCTCCACAAGGGAGTCATCCTCCGAGTTGCTCTGGTCCTCAGCTGAGGTGGATGCTGCTGAGGACTCCTCGGTGTGGCTCCCCTCGCCCTCCGTGCCACTGGGTCCCTCCGACCACTCCTCGGCTGCTGACCCAGTCTGGCTCTCTGGCTCCTCCTGGTCCATGGAGCTGTCCCCTTCCGTGGCCGTGGATGTATCTGCAAACAATGGGGATACAGACAGACATCAGTCACCTGCACATAACGCACACACCACTGTGAGCACAGCACATCACAGAGCAAGCCCTGGCATCATTAGTTGTACATTGCTAAAAGTGCCCTAATTGAACAGGAGAAGTCAATTGTCAGTCTGATGCCAAGCATGGCACTCACATCCCACATGGCCTTGCACCCATCTGTCTGGTGTCTGTTGGATTGCAACACCCCAGTGTTGACACATGCACCAAGTACACAGTAGTTGGACAGTGCAGAGGACACGGTGTGGCATGTGGACATGCACACATCACAGCTCTTGCCACTGAGTCAGTACAGGTTTCCGGATGAAAGGGATGCCCAGAGTCAAATAGGAAATGCATGTGATGCATACCAGCGACAGACACCATGATGCACCCATGTCCTGATAGCCAGCGCCACTAAGGTGTGCATGTAGCACATGTCACTCCCCTGCAGGCTCACCAATCAGTAGACACATGCCATGGCAGAGGCATGACTGCAAAGTCATACATCACTGTCTCAGTGATGTATGACTTTGCAGCCAGACAACAACACTCTGCACTGTGTCACAATAGTAGGTCATGGGGAATGCAAGTCCTGGAGCTGCACAAGTGCACATGTACATCCCCCCACAACACATCCTCTTAACCCTCATCTGTCCAGGTCATACCTATTGGACATATGGTAGACCTGTGACACTACCCTCTGAACCTGAGCCCCTCACACTCTGCTGTGCATGGGGAACAGCTGCCTGAACTTCACATTCACATGCCCCAGTCTGCATGGGCAGCTGATCAGACACCTATGTGTCACACAAGTATCGTCTCCTATGGTCACATCTCCAGTGGCATGCTGAGCCCCTACCAAGAAACTCCACAGCAGTCCTGGCGACTAATCCACAGCACACTGACACAGAGGCAGACACCTGAGGGGTCAAATCACTGCGCACAATGTGTCAGCTGATACACGGGAGTGGGAGTACAGAGTGTATTGTATGGCCTGGAGTAGGCATGACTGTCCAGCCCCACATGAATGAGGGATGAGCCCTGGACTGTAGGCAGCTGGCTAAGTATGTGTGACACACGTCATATACATACTCCTGGGGCCCAAACATTGTTCCCACCCGCAGCATGGGTGTGTGCCAGATACCCCAGCCACATGTGGTGGATCAGCTCAGCAATTGGACCACAGATCAAAGTAACACGCTGAATACATGTCAGAATACAGGCATTGTGTAAGCAATGGACCCACCCATGATGCCCACCACAGAGTCAGGGAAACAGATGCTGTCTCCCACCTTGAGTCAAGCAAACTGCAAGGACACAGTCCTAAGTGACAGAATTCCCTGCATGTAAGGGCCACACCTGGGTATCAGATGAGGAGTGGGCAGTGCACAATAGAGGGACATGGCTCCTGGACAACATGACTGCTGTACTGTGGCAGTTTAACCAGGCCCGAGGAGGGCACATAGCATGTTAGACAGAGTTCACAGTGCAGTCTTTGACTCACCCCCTCCTTGCTGCTCTCTGGCCTTCAGCTGCCCATCCAGGTCTGGAAAGACCACCGCCAGGATCCTGAGCATGTGGGGGTCAGGGTCCGTGTTCCGCCCCTCCTGCGAGGAGGCGACAGCTTCAGCTGGACCCGTGCAATCCTCCGGGTCCAGCCCGAAGGTCCTGCCACCTCTTTTGGCAGTTGCGGATCCGGCGCTTGTAGACCCCCACGGACCGGACAGCCCGGACGATGTCCTTCCATATCTCCTGCTTCCGATGGGCAGAAGCCTGTCAGGATGACAAAGTGATAAGGCCATTACTACACATGCAACATATCCGTGCATGACACAGTTGCATATACATGTCGCAATCACAGGGGCACATGGTGTACACAGGCAGTGCACGGCTGCCCATGGACAGTTTTCCAGAAGTCACTACATGGTATCATTGCATGGGGAGTAAAACCCTGTTCAGAAGCACTGTCACTGCACCATACCTGTCCAGTGCAAGTCACTACACACTATGGGGGGTGACAACTACTCAGTGAGCCTGCTAGCCAGTGGCGTGCAGACTCTCAGCCTTGCTAGTCAGACAAAATGCACATTCAGAAAGGCAGTGCACAGGACACTCACCTGCTCCCCTGGTGTCCCATACAGCTTGCTGTACTGTGGAAGTAGGCTGTCCAGCAGGGCCTGGTTCTCCTCAAGGCTGAAGGCTGGGGCTCTCTCCACAGTACGTGCCATTGCAGGGTCCAGAGGGGCAGAGACAGCAGCAGTGCAGTGGCAGATGTCGTCCTGGAGCATGTAGTGCAGGCAAGTGGGCTCTCAGGGGAACAGCCAGCAATATATATGTGCTGGAGAGGCAGATCCTGTCCCTTGTGTCCAAAGTGATAGGTCCAAGTCGTTTGCATCTTCTGAATCTGGCCAATCCATGGAATAGCAGCACCAAAACACGCCCACAGCATCCTTCAAATCTTCAACTTTATGACATACATGATTTTGCAACATTGTTGTGGGTGACCAACTGAATTCCCAGCAACCGACTCGTTCGAAATTCGAAAACGCGTCCGTTGCCAGGCAAGCCCATTGTCAATGGGTGCGCACCGATCGGTCCATTGCGGTACAACGCGTACAGGGGTACAACGCGTACCCGCACACATTGAAGGCAATGGGCCGGCCGGAGGCACCGATCGGTCCATTGCGGTACAACGCGCACAGGGGTACAACGCGTACCCGCACACATTGAAGGCAATGGGCCGGCCGGAGGCACCGATCGGTCCATTGCGGTACAACGCGCACAGGGGTACAACGCGTACCCGCACACATTGAAGGCAATAGGCCGGCCGGAGGCACCGATCGGTCCATTGCGGTACAACGCGCACAGGGGTACAACGCGTACCCGCACACATTGAAGGCAATGGGCCGGCCGGAGGCACCGATCGGTCCATTGCGGTTCAACGCGCACAGGGGTACAAGGCGTACCCGCACACATTGAAGGCAATGGGCCGGCCGGAGGCACCGATCGGTCCATTGCGGTTCAACGCGCACAGGGGTACAACGCGTACCCGCACACATTGAAGGCAATGGGCCGGCCGGAGGCACCGATCGGTCCATTGCGGTTCAACGCGCACAGGGGTACAACGCGTACCCGCACACATTGAAGGCAATGGGCCGGCCGGAGGCACCGATCGGTCCATTGCGGTACAACGCATCACTGTACATGTGACTGGCATAGGTCAGCATGCCTGTCTCAGATGGACATATGCCAGCCACAGATAGCTCCCAGGGAGTGAGGGGCACACCTACATCACGACAGCCTGTCCAAACCTTATCATAAGGCATGTAAGGCTGCATTTCCTATTGTGTGTATGTTG
This sequence comes from Calotriton arnoldi, assembly GCA_963921515.1. Taxonomy (NCBI): domain Eukaryota; kingdom Metazoa; phylum Chordata; class Amphibia; order Caudata; family Salamandridae; genus Calotriton; species Calotriton arnoldi. The sequence continues at coordinate 537,498 of CAWUFW010002558.1, read as the reverse complement.
GTGTACATGTTGTCCTGTGGGTGTCACCTGTGGGCAGCCACCCCCAGGCTGTGCACGTGTTCATGGGGACAGGATCCTGGGTGTTACGTGTACGTGACCACTGTGATGTGCAACTGTTCATATCTGTGCATGTGTCATGGTCACATTTCACAGTGGTGTTTGTGTATGTCATGTCACATACCCCGTGAGTCCCATGTGGGACGGTATGTTTGAGCCAGGGTGTCCCAGTGGCACAATAGTGATGGCCCTCCACAGTCTTTGTGCATGTAGTGTTTACAATGTCTCTGATTTCATGTGCACAATGGGAGACAGTCTCCACATCCACGTTGTGTGTGCATGGACTCTGATGTTGTGCGTGTGTGTCACAGACGTCCATGTCTGTCCTGCCATGGCAAGTGTGGCCACTACCTGTGGGGGTCATGTTTGTTTTGCTGTGGTGTACACATGATACTCCAGGTGATGCCAGTGTCCATGTGGCATTACAGGGTCCCTGGGAATGTACCTGTCGTTGAGCTGTGGTGCCTGGGGCACATCTGTCCTCACATGTCACTGTGGGGGTGACTGTGACACGGCATCATGATATCCAATGGGCCAACCTGGGACAAATTGATGCCACCTGTAGGACCGTGTTGACAGATGTTGGCCATGTATGTACCATACATGTCCTTCCGGTACTGCACACTTCATGTAGTTGTGCCTCATGATGATGTATGTTGGGATCTTGAGTGTGTTCAATGCCGCATATGTGGGGTGACTGACGATCTTGCTTACTTCTCCTCTGCACTGCAGGGCTCCTGCTGTCCATCGGCCATTCCCAGACCTGGCAACGATGGTGGAACGGGACAGCATCCGACGGTACCGCTTCACCAGGCAGCTGATTGAGGATTTGGCAGTGCAGTGGTCCCCACATTTGCAGCCTGGCCGGCCGTATCCTACAGCGCTGACCCCCAAGGTGAAGGTGATGGCAGCCCTACACTTCTTTGCCACCGGTACCTTCCAACATACTGTGGCGTCTGCTGGTGGGATGTCACAGACCATGTTCAGCCGTGTGCTCCGCGATGTTTTGGCGGCAATGTTGCTCTTCCTGAACCGGTACATCTATTTCCCTAGACTGCGACGACTCACTGACGTGAAGAGTGACTTTTATGCCCTGGGGAGGATGCCGCATGTAATTGGCTCCATTGATGGGACACATGTGGCTTTGGTACCACCACAGGCCCAGGAGCAGGCCTACAGGAACCGCAAGCACTACCACTCGGTCAATGCACTGGTGGTGTGTCTTGCAGACATGACCATCACACACGTGTGTGCCCGTTTCCCTGGTTCAGCACACGATGCCTTTGTGATGAGGAGTAGTCGCATCCCCAGGATGATGGCACAGATGCAGAACCAGCGTGCCTGGCTTGTCGGTGTGTACTGACTTTGTGCCATTGTGTGTGATCTGATCTGTAGTATTCCGCCCACTTTTCCAAGTCAGCTGATGTGCACTTGTCTGTCCGTAGGTGACTCGGGATACCCCAACATGCCGTGGTTGCTGACACCCCTCAGGAACCCTGTGACACCTGCCCAGATGCGCTATAATGAGGCACATGGTCGGACCAGGAGAGTGATTGAGCGGACCTTTGGTCTCCTGAAGAGCCGCTTCCGCTGCCTGGACAAGACCGGAGGGTCCCTCCCATATGCCCCTGCGAAAGTGTGCAAGATTATCATCGTCTGCTGCATGCTCCACAACCTGGCAGTGCGGAAGGAGTTGCCTCTCATCCAGGATGACGATGACCAACATCCGCCACCTGTGGAGGATCCTGGCCTGGACCACGATGCCAGTGACGATGATGATGATGATGGTGATGGTGATGTCCGCACACAGCTCATCACCAACTTCTTTAGCTGAATGTGAGTATCCTGAGGTGTCATGTGAATGATGTGAGTTGGCATGATGTGTGGGTGGGGCTCTGGCGCTGTTGGAGTGTGTCCATGGGCTACTTGACTGGTTGTGTGTTGCGATGTGTGGTTACAGGTGGGCTGTACTCCCCAACAGTGTTGACATGCTAACTTGGTTCTGGGTGGGTATCTTGTAACATGTATTGTGCATGAGTTTTGCTGTTCTGTCCTGTACTGCATTGCTTTTGACTGTGTGTCATTTCTGTCCTTCACAGGGTACTTTCAGATTCGTTTGGTCAACTGTGTCCACCGACGACGTGATTGCACATCCAGGCTGGTAGCTGTTGTGTCCCTACAGGTGATGTGCGCCACACCCATGGACTTCCTTCCGTCTACAGTTGTTGACTGTGTGCCCGCTACCAGGTGGGGTTACCTTGCATCTGTAGTGGTTACGGCATGTTGCTACTGTGTAATAAACCTGTGCTTCACTTAGTGATGTGCGTTGTCTGTGGTCACACATTTGACTGCCATTTGCTTACTGCACCTGTGGGCTACTTGACTACAACTGGGAATGGGTGTGGTGTCTGTGCATTGCACCGTCTTCCCTGGCAACATCAGTGTAGGCAATGAGTCAGATGGCCTAGGTGTGTATGTGTTGTGTAGCCCTGGTGGTGTGTCTCCCTCATATGTGTCACGTTGCCTTTACTCACATGCCTGTGTTGTCCTTGCTGTTGCAGTTCGCATACACAGTGTAATTTTGCAGTTCATCATCCCCATAACAGCACCCATGTTGGAATCACGACAGAGGCAAGTATGGTGTATTAGTGTGTTTATTGTGATACATTTGTGTTAATAGTGCATAGGATGGGTTGTGCTGTACATGAATCTTGCAATCCCAAGTTCCTAGGTGAATTGAAAGTCCGGGTAGACAGGATCCCCAGTATCGGGGCCACAGTTGTCTGACACATTGGTCCAACTTGTACTCCCCATGCAATGTGTGGGAGTAGTGTTGCCGTCAACAGGGTGAACAGTCTGTGCACAAAGGCGAACATCCAGAACAGGTTCAGGCTTCCTGGGAGTTGCGCTTGGCCATCGGCCTCTCACTTTTCCCTCCTCGGACGACCCCTCTTCTTGGGGGGGCCCTCAAGTGCAGGCTGCTGCGGTGCAGGGGACTCTCCGCCAGAGTCCTCCTCCCTCCCTGTGGCAGTTGCAGTTTGTTCGGCACCAGATGTTGTTGGCACACAGGGAGGTGTGGACTGGTTGCTGTTCATCTGGCGGAGGCATTGTAAAATGTCCCTGTGCACCGCCGTCATCTCATGCAGTACATCCCACTTGGACTCCACGCGGGACATGTGTGAGTCCACACGGGACATGTGTGACTCCACGTGGGACATGTGGGAGTCCAAGCGGGCATGATGGGCAGCCTGCTGCTGTTTGATGTCTCTGAGGAGCCCCACTACCTGGCTGAGCTCTCCGGTGCTGGACTGGTACGCATCAGCTATGCGTACCAGTTGTGGGTCGTCATGCACACCAGCAACGTCTGCAAGCAGCGACCTCTGTCTCCCACCCCTCCCACCACCCCTGCTGACATGTGCAGTGTGTGCAGTTGCACGCACAGATAACCCTGGTCCACCTTGGGGGTTGGTGGTGGTGGTGGTGTCCATGGCCCCAGGTTGGTCCAGGGTCACTGCGCTGGTGTTGCTCCTTATTCTGTCCATGTCGGCAGGGATGGTATTCGTGGTGACAGTCGTTGTAGGGGTGGGTGCAGGGAGTGCAGCTGGTGGTCCTGCTGGTGCTGCAGCTGGTGGTCCTGCTGGTGCTGCATGTTGACTTGCACCGGATGTGCCAGGTTGTTCATCGTCCGAGGAGGACAGAGGCTGTACGACGCCAGTGAGCTCGGCATCCTCTTGAGCCTGGGACTGGGACTCCTCAGCGTCTGCTGCTGTGTCCCCATCATCACCTGTTTTTGGGAGACACAAACAATGTATGTCATGTTTCTGCAGGCATCAGTGGTTGACACACATGACAGTTGTGACTGTGCCTCTGGGTGCGGGCCTGTACATTGCATTGTCCTAAGTCGTCACAGTCAGGGGTTGATATTGGTGTGGCACATTGTCCTGCATTATTTGGGCATTTCTATGTATTTTCTGGGGTGTGAACATGGTCTGCATTGCTTGTGTTTGGTTGACAGCCAGACCTCCTTCCCACCCAGCCAGCCAGTCAGTTATCCCACCATGGAACGTGCTTGCGTTGCAGGGAGTGGAAGTTGTCTCTCAGGATGTCAGTCAGTGGTGTCCTGCTGTTTGTTGGTGCACAGTTGGCAGCAGGGCCTTGTGCTCCCCACAGCAGTAGCCAGTGTCAGCCATCTTGTGAGTCCTTCTCCACTCCCTGTGATGTGAGCATGGTTCAGGGTGGTGTTGATGGGACAGTTGTGGGGGTGAGCTATGTCTGTGACTACGACTCCCATCATGCCATTGCCTCCACCCCACTTGCCAGCATTCCCATACTTACTTGCTTTTGTGTGGAGTTCAGTGGGTGTGGGTGTGAGGGCAATGGCAAGATGGCTGACAGTGGTGTCCTGCTGTTGGTTGGTGTGCAGTACCCAGCATGCCCTTGTGCTCCCCACGACACAGCAACAGTGTCAGACATCTTTGATGGGCCTTTCCACTCTCTGTGGGATGTGCATGCGTGAGTGTGAGCTTGCTGGGCCATGTGGTGGGGGATGTAGGGCTGTGAGTACGACTCCCATCATGCTATTGCCTCCACCCCCTTCCCAGCATGCCCATGCTTCCTTCCTTTTGACTCTGCTTCCCTGTGGGTTGGGCTGGCTGTGCTGACAGGATGGCTGGGAGTGTTGTCCTGGCAGTTGTTTGGCTAAGAGTCCCAAGAGTGTCCCTGTGCTTCACACAACATAACCCAGGGTGGTGGTGCTTTGTGGGATCCTGTGTTAGGATGGAGGGCATTGCATTCTACCAGGTGGGTACTGTGGAGTTTGTGTTGGGGAGGGTGTGAGGGGAGGTGCTGGTGACTATAGTCAGTGCTGCAAGTCCCCCTTCCCACCCAGCCAGCCAGATATCCCACCATGGAACGTGCTTGCATTGCAGGGAGTGTAAGTTGTCTCTCAGGATGTCAGTCAGTGGTGTCCTGCTGTTTGTTGGTGCACAGTTGGCAGCAGGGCCTTGTGCTCCCCACAGCAGTAGCCAGTGTCAGCCATCTTGTGAGTCCTTCTCCACTCCCTGTGATGTGAGCATGGTTCAGGGTGGTGTTGATGGGCCAGTTGTGAGGCTGAGCAATGTCTGTGACTACGACTCCCATCATGCTATTGCCTCCACCCCCTTCCCAGCATGCCCATGCTTCCTTTCTTTTGACTCTGCTTCCCTGTGGGGTGGGCTGGCTGTGCTGACAGGATGGCTGGGAGTGTTGTCCTGGCAGTTGTTTGGCTAAGAGTCCCAAGAGTGTCCCTGTGCTTCACACAACATAACCCAGGGTGGTGGTGCTTTGTGGGATCTTGTGTTAGGATGGAGGGCATTGCATTCTACCAGGTGGGTACTGTGGAGTTTGTGTTGGGGAGCGTGTGAGGGGAGGTGCTGGTGACTATAGTCAGTGCTGCAAGTCCCCCTTCCCACCCAGCCAGCCAGATATCCCACCATGGAACGTGCTTGCATTGCAGGGAGTGGAAGTTGTCTCTCAGGATGTCAGTCAGTGGTGTCCTGCTGTTTGTTGGTGCACAGTTGGCAGCAGGGCCTTGTGCTCCCCACAGCAGTAGCCAGTGTCAGCCATCTTGTGAGTCCTTCTCCACTCCCTGTGATGTGAGCATGGTTCAGGGTGGTGTTGATGGGACAGTTGTGGGGGTGAGCTATGTCTGTGACTACGACTCCCATCATGCCATTGCCTCCACCCCACTTGCCAGCATTCCCATACTTACTTGCTTTTGTGTGGAGTTCAGTGGGTGTGGGTGTGAGGGCAATGGCAAGATGGCTGACAGTGGTGTCCTGCTGTTGGTTGGTGTGCAGTACCCAGCATGCCCTTGTGCTCCCCACGACACAGCAACAGTGTCAGACATCTTTGATGGGCCTTTCCACTCTCTGTGGGATGTGCATGCGTGAGTGTGAGCTTGCTGGGCCATGTGGTGGGGGATGTAGGGCTGTGAGTACGACTCCCATCATGCTATTGCCTCCACCCCCTTCCCAGCATGCCCATGCTTCCTTCCTTTTGACTCTGCTTCCCTGTGGGTTGGGCTGGCTGTGCTGACAGGATGGCTGGGAGTGTTGTCCTGGCAGTTGTTTGGCTAAGAGTCCCAAGAGTGTCCCTGTGCTTCACACAACATAACCCAGGGTGGTGGTGCTTTGTGGGATCCTGTGTTAGGATGGAGGGCATTGCATTCTACCAGGTGGGTACTGTGGAGTTTGTGTTGGGGAGGGTGTGAGGGGAGGTGATGGTGACTATAGTCAGTGCTGCAAGTCCCCCTTCCCACCCAGCCAGCCAGATATCCCACCATGGAACGTGCTTGCATTGCAGGGAGTGTAAGTTGTCTCTCAGGATGTCAGTCAGTGGTGCCCTGCTGTTTGTTGGTGCACAGTTGGCAGCAGGGCCTTGTGCTCCCCACAGCAGTAGCCAGTGTCAGCCATCTTGTGAGTCCTTCTCCACTCCCTGTGATGTGAGCATGGTTCAGGGTGGTGTTGATGGGCCAGTTGTGAGGCTGAGCAATGTCTGTGACTACGACTCCCATCATGCTATTGCCTCCACCCCCCTTCCCAGCATGCCCATGCTTCCTTTCTTTTGACTCTGCTTCCCTGTGGGGTGGGCTGGCTGTGCTGACAGGATGGCTGGGAGTGTTGTCCTGGCAGTTGTTTGGCTAAGAGTCCCAAGAGTGTCCCTGTGCTTCACACAACATAACCCAGGGTGGTGGTGCTTTGTGGGATCTTGTGTTAGGATGGAGGGCATTGCATTCTACCAGGTGGGTACTGTGGAGTTTGTGTTGGGGAGCGTGTGAGGGGAGGTGCTGGTGACTATAGTCAGTGCTGCAAGTCCCCCTTCCCACCCAGCCAGCCAGATATCCCACCATGGAACGTGCTTGCATTGCAGGGAGTGGAAGTTGTCTCTCAGGATGTCAGTCAGTGGTGTCCTGCTGTTTGTTGGTGCACAGTTGGCAGCAGGGCCTTGTGCTCCCCACAGCAGTAGCCAGTGTCAGCCATCTTGTGAGTCCTTCTCCACTCCCTGTGATGTGAGCATGGTTCAGGGTGGTGTTGATGGGCCAGTTGTGAGGCTGAGCAATGTCTGTGACTACGACTCCCATCATGCTATTGCCTCCACCCCCTTCCCAGCATGCCCATGCTTCCTTCCTTTTGACTCTGCTTCCCTGTGGGGTGGGCTGGCTGTGCTGACAGGATGGCTGGGAGTGTTGTCCTGGCAGTTGTTTGGCTAAGAGTCCCAAGAGTGTCCCTGTGCTTCACACAACATAACCCAGGGTGGTGGTGCTTTGTGGGATCTTGTGTTAGGATGGAGGGCATTGCATTCTACCAGGTGGGTACTGTGGAGTTTGTGTTGGGGAAGGTGTGAGGGGAGGTGCTGGTGACTATAGTCAGTGCTGCAAGTCCCCCTTCCCACCCAGCTAGCCAGATATCCCACCATGGAACGTGCTTGCATTGCAGGGAGTGGAAGTTGTCTCTCAGGATGTCAGTCAGTGGTGTCCTGCTGTTTGTTGGTGCACAGTTGGCAGCAGGGCCTTGTGCTCCCCACAGCAGTAGCCAGTGTCAGCCATCTTGTGAGTCCTTCTCCACTCCCTGTGATGTGAGCATGGTTCAGGGTGGTGTTGATGGGCCAGTTGTGAGGCTGAGCAATGTCTGTGACTACGACTCCCATCATGCTATTGCCTCCACCCCCTTCCCAGCATGCCCATGCTTCCTTCCTTTTGACTCTGCTTCCCTGTGGGGTGGGCTGGCTGTGCTGACAGGATGGCTGGGAGTGTTGTCCTGGCAGTTGTTTGGCTAAGAGTCCCAAGAGTGTCCCTGTGCTTCACACAACATAACCCAGGGTGGTGGTGCTTTGTGGGATCTTGTGTTAGGATGGAGGGCATTGCATTCTACCAGGTGGGTACTGTGGAGTTTGTGTTGGGGGTGTGAGGGGAGGTGCTGGTGACTATAGTCAGTGCTGCAAGTCCCCCTTCCCACTCAGCCAGCCAGATATCCCACCATGGAACGTGCTTGCATTGCAGGGAGTGTAAGTTGTCTCTCAGGATGTCAGTCAGTGGTGTCCTGCTGTTTGTTGGTGCACAGTTGGCAGCAGGGCCTTGTGCTCCCCACAGCAGTAGCCAGTGTCAGCCATCTTGTGAGTCCTTCTCCACTCTCTGTGATGTGCGCATGGTTCATGGTGGTGTTGATGGGACAGTTTTGGGGCGGGCAATATGTGTGACTGCGACTCCCATGATGCTATTGGCTACACTGACTTGGCCAGCATACACAGAATTCCTTCCTTTGAGTGGTCTTCACTGTGTGTTGGTGTTGTTGTGGTGGCTACATGTGTGGATGTGTTTGTTAGTTCTATTTGTGCCACTGCCTAGCTGTAGTTGTGGTTGTGTTTGTACATGTGTTGGCACAGTTGGATGTGACTTTTTTGATGGCATGTGTTGTGTTTCTCTGACTGACATACACATTTTGGGATGATTCTGTTCTGGTTGCTGTGTGATTGCTATGAGTGCATGGTTTGACTCTCCCCTTGACAGTGATGTGTGTGTGTTTTGTGGCAGTATATTGTGTACATTTGTTGTGTACTCACCAGGCTCTGGGATGTCCTCTAGTCCATATATGCTCACTGGCGGTAGGATGGCCCGCACCTTCTCCTCCCAGGGCCTGAGGTATATTGGCTTGGCAGGAGGGCCACTGCCGGTGTGTTGGCTGTTGATGTAGTCTTGCTTCAGCAGTTTCCGTACCCTCCTGCGCACGTCATACCACCTGTTCTGGATGTCGGTCTTTGTGCGCCGACATGGTGATTGGGCGTTCACCCTGTTGATGATCCTCTCCCACATCTTGGTTTTCTGCGACATGGGGGTCTGTTGGACCAATGTGCCAAACAGCTGTGGCTCTACCCTGAGGATCTCGTCTACCAGGACTTCCAATTCACAATCTAGGAACTTGTGATTCTTCTTGGGGGCATGGTGATGGGTGGTGATGGTGAGTGATGTGTGTGTTGGTGTGCAGGTGAGGGTGTGTGAGTGTGTGTTTTGCTGGGTGTATGTGAGGTAGGTATTTTTGGTGTGCTGCTGGTGTGTGGCTTGTGTGAGGGATGAGCTGTGGGTGTGTGGTTGCTTTCTCTTGGGTGCTGGCAGTGGAATGGCATTTGCAAAGGCTCATGGTAGTGATTTGTGTCCTTTATATAGGTGGAGTTGTGGGTGTGTCTTTGTTCTCTGTCCCCACCCCCCCAGTATTTATTGGCTTGGTAATTGCTTGTTTGGCCTTTTTCTGGGTGATTTTTCCTTTGTGTTGTTTGTGTATGTTGGAAACGTTCTTGTGACCGAGTCGGACCCTGCATTGGTCTCGTACGGTGTTTTCCGTTTCGTTCACGCTGTGTTTGTGCAGTTTTCTATGCTGCGTACGCGTCGGTCGCGGTGTTTTGTGTTGCTTCGGCTCGGTTTTGTATGCGTGTCGGTCGTACGGCTTGTCCTCCGTCCGACTCGGTCGTGGTTTTCGCGCCTTGCATCGTACTTTGCGGTTTGGAGTTGGCGTGTACGTTTCGGTCGGATTTGTTCCGGGTGCGTGTCGGTCGGTTGGATTCGCGTGTTTTTCCGGCCGGATTGCTATTTTCCGTGCGGCTCGGTCGGTCGACTTGGTTTCGTTACGTGTCGGTCGGATTTTTCGCGCCTTGCATCGTACTTGGCGTGTCGGGCGCCACGGGTACGTGTCGGTCGGTATTTTTCCGGATCCGAGTCGGTCGGTGCTTTTCCGGCCCGAATCGGAATTGACCCCTTTGTGTGTGGAGCTCCCTGTGAAAGAGTAGCACACTGTAACTTATAGTCTAGTCAGCCGATGGCTGAAGTAGGCTGACGCATTGCCCCTTGATGCATGCTCAAGTGGGTTGCAGAAAAATGTGAAAGATCATCAGATAACCATAGACAAATAAATGAGGTGTGGCTGAAAACTCTATAAGTAACTATGGGGCATATTAGCAAGACCCACGTTAAAATTATCGCCGTTTTAGCGGCAAGAAACTGCCGCTAAAACGGCGATAATGGGCTTGCTAATATGCGCTATGGAATTCCAATAGAAGCCCAGGTTAGATGTGCAGGACATCTAACCTGGGCTTCTATTGGAATTCTATAACGCATATTATCAAGCCCATTATCGCCGTTTTAGCGGCCGTTTCTTGCCGCTAAAACGGCGATAATTTTAACGTGGGTCTTGCTAATATGCCCCTGTGTTCTACACAAAACTTTACTAAAATCAGAAGGTCTTGGCTAACACAGACCTAAAAAATTGCCATTAGCTTCTAGCCTCCTGCCTTTGAGAAAGTAGGGGCGAAAGATAGAAAGAACAAAACAAAGATGGAAGGAAAGAAAGAAGAATGAAAGAAAGAAAAAAGAAAGAAAGAAAAGAAAAGAAAGAAAGAAGAAAGGAAAGAAAGAGAGAAGGCAAGAAAGAAGGCAGGAAAGCAAGAAAGAATAAAAGAGAAAATAAAGGAAAGAAAGAGAAACAAAAAAAGAAAGGAAGGAAAGAAAGAAAGAAAGAAAATAGGAAATGAAAAAATGAAGACAAGAAAGAAGGAAAGGTGCAAATGAAAGAAGGCAAAAAGAAAGGAAGGATAGAAAGATGAAAGAAAGAAGGGAAGATTAAAGGAAAGAAAGAAGGAAGGAAAGAATGAATGAATGAATGAAAGAAAGGATAGAAAGACAGACAGAAGGAAGGAAGGAAAGAAAGAAAGGAGGGAAAGCAAGAAAGAGAAAGAACCATTAGTGAAAATGAGTCCAGATTGTCTGCTTATGAATTCACATGTATAATATTGAAACTTTCAGGTTGTGTACTGCATACATGGTAAAAAGAGGATAACTACAGAACAGTTTCAAATGGACACTGCGATATACCAGCAGTCACATAATGAAAGGACACATCAAAAGGAATTTACAACAGCATTGGTAGGAGACAAGAAGTTATAAAGTGTGGAATGTGGCCTGTGCTCACATCTGGTATAAAACATCCTGCTTTCACCTCAGGCTCTAAACACAAAAGCAACAATAAACTTATTATAAAGTAAAAACCAAAATTCTGGCAGTGAAGGGAATTACCTTGTGTGCGGATGTGCTCATTGTGAGAGAGCAAAATACAGTCACTCAAATGGAAGTTAACCAGTGGCTAACGTAGGCTGACCCATTGCCCCATGTTGTATTCTGTAGTGGGCAGAAGTAAAATGTGAATAACGCAGCAAGAGGCCAATGGATGAAGAGAGGTGGATGAAAGCCCCTTTAAGTGAGTATTACATATATATAATTTTAGTACAATCAAAAGGCCTTGGCTAATGCCAGACCAAAATAACAACTGGATCGATCGGTATTCATGTTTGAAATGTCTTTATCATTAATATAACCATTGCCATTTTCACCAATAATCATGGTCAATAAAATACTTTTAATTAAGCATTACAAATCAAAACAGTAGGTGTCAGAATCTTTCTTTAAACTTATGCAGCCATGGGACCAACCACTAGGAGCCCCTGCATTCTAGAGACAGACAGCCCAATGCTCCAGCTCAGAGTGCTTTGAACCTATGATAAACCTCTCCTGAGGTCACACTTCTAGTGCCCCCTAAAATGTAGGCCAGTATTAATATCTCAATTCGGGGAAGGAGCTGCTGCTCTCCATGTGGCTCCCAAAACATTGAAAATGTGCATTGGTGATCCCCCTGCGGGCACCCCCCAAGGAGGAAAAGTCCTGCCAATAAGCTAGTTTGGCGCATTACGGGGTGCTCTAGATTGGGATCATTGACTAATCAATGAGCGGGCTCACCTGCAGGTTTGTTTATGCACGCGGCCTCGCACTGTGCATCTCTTTTGTTTATTTTTTGTTGGTCGGTCTCCAGTGCCACCCGGGACACCTGCGACTCGCCACCATTTGCTGTGGGCTGCGAGGAGATCCCCAAGGCTCCCGCAACTCTGCTGGCTCCCTACTTACAGCTCTTGTACTGTGCGGGGGCCGACACCAGTTTTCCTGCTCTCCCGCCCACGCTGGTCTCCTGTGGGCGGGAAGAGCACAAGGGTCTTTATGCCACAGCCCATAAGCAGCAGGGCAGAGTAGAAATGTAGCGGGGTGTCTCCTAGCCTCCTTGCCTTTCTATTCCTGGGTTCTGGGGATGGAGTACTGCACCTGACCCTTGGGGATGGGGTCCCTGGGGTCATAGTCCTGCTCTCGGAGGGGGCCCCAAACACACCCCCTACACAACATAAATAAATAAAGAGTTGCCGACCCTTGGGCACTGGCCTACCCTGGGGTAATTCTGAAATTGCTACAGAGTACCACATGCTTCATTTCTAAATGGGAAGGTCAAAGGTCATATCTTTGCAGGATCCTAACACGAGTCCCATTAAGCCGATTTTCTTGATCATTGGCTCCATATGCTCCTGGTTGTGAGCTGTAGCCACCCGGGACATTATCAACAGGCCCCCAGCCTCTAAAGGGTACACTTTGATGGAACTGATTTCACTGGCTCACTGCACCAGTTTTTTCCCTTCTGGCGCTCCTGTCTTGCTGGTGGGGGGTTTTGCGCAGCCCCTCTACTACCATTCACAAAAACAACAAGGTGATGGATAGAATCCTCGAATTAATCTCAGCCACTGGCAATCGTTTGGACGCATCCTAAACCATCAGTTTGAACCCAGCAATATGCAAATCAGTATTGACCCTGTTGCTCATGGGAATAGTCCAGCCCAAATTGCCAGGCCAGGTCCTCTCTGAACCGGAACGCAGGCAACTCAGGATTGTTTTGGGCCCTTCGTCCAGGAATAGCTTGGTTCCAGTGGCGCAGTGAGCCCAGGACCCACGTCTGGGCATACCCGGCACACTGCCGGTCAGCAGAGCACCTCCTGTGATACAAATTCTGGAGATTTCCTCCACAACTGCAGGAGTGGGATCTCAAACTCACAGTCCAGAGACACAGTTCAAGGCACACACTGAGTTAGTGATGCCCAAAAGACCACTGGCCAACACAACCCCACAAAGCTACTCTATGCGCAGGTTACTTATCAGCAGTCCTGTTAAATGAGTTGAAGGGCCAAATGGTAATCAAAACAATTTGTCTTGCAGACAATACACTCAAACATTGCACTAAGGAACCGGGACATATAGTTTTAAAAGTTTATTTTACAAGTATTGATCTTGTGAAAATTAAATGAATGGTAATGACAAATAATGAGAATAAGATTGCAGTTAAACTTGTTACTAAAAACATTTCAAGCATATTTGCAAATAAGATATCATATTACATCCTAATGCTATTTATAAACCATACACTAATTTAGTAGGGTAAAACCTTAAATATCATCCCTGCCTGTCAAGCATTTGAAATTGATCGCAGAACATACCTTTTGACACAGCAAGTCAGTCTGTTTGTTATCCGAGTTCTGCCACAGAAGGACAGGCTTGTGCTTCAATTAAGGACAGGAATCCCAGGTTGGCTGCTCCTCGCTCCTGCAGCTGGGTCTCCCAAATTATATCTCTGATTGAGAGCAGAGTTTGGATCAAGAATCAGAGAATCGGCATGACCTCTAGCGATAATCTCTAGCGCAAAGACCTCTTCTAATAGGTGGCCAAAAATGGGCTTTTTATAGAGATTTGGCCACTGATTTGATCTAACATTTTCAAAACAAATCAGAGTTTGAAACATTGTAATCTACTTAGTCCAAATTATCACAGCCAAATATACGTAAGCTTAGCTCCAAATATTTACATCTAAGGACAGAGCCATGTTAGCCTTGAGCACTCATAGAGAGCTGCCATGATGACGTCTGCCTAAACATGTGCCTAATCAAGTAAGATGTCAGCCTACAATGAGGAGTTCCATTGTGAAGATTAAGATAGAAACAAGAAATGCCTGCCCACACTGGAGGCGAGCATGTTTACCAGCAGTTTGGATGGAGAAGGAATCTCACACATTCTAATACAAATACTAATAGGAATGAAAGCAAAGCAAAAGTGGAAAAAACAATTCTGAATGTGAAGTATCATAGTGTTCGCAACACCTGCCCCCTCTTCCAAGGCCCAGAGCCTCCTGGCTGTCTTGCAGGGTAATTAGAGTGGCAGTGGATTTCAGATCTTACCCCAACTGGCCCTCAGGGGGCTCAAGTGTGAACACGCTATTGACCCTGGAGAGACCCATCCTTCCTAGGGGTCAGTTGTAGACAAAGTCCTCAGCAGGGCTTCAGGTGGCTTAAATTTCAAGCTATTCATGATTCTGGTGCTGTTGCTGTCCAGGTCAACAGTCTTGCTCACTGTCTCTCCCTTGTGCAAATGTTTATGTGTGACTGCCCAGGCCAATCCTATGATGCTACTTCATCCCTTCACCCCTATCCTATCCTGCACAACATTCTGAGACAGGCAGCACCCTCCTTCCCCTGTGCAGAGCTCCTCCGAATGAAAGAATGAACAGAAACGTATAAAGTACAACAGCTGCTTGGAAGAGTATCACAGTGCCCATCCAGAGGTGTGGCCATGGAAATGAGCAGCCTCTCCTCTGTGGTCATTCTAAACCAGTTCTGGAGCAGCCTGCCCTCCCATTCGGCTTGGAGCCAGCCTGAGTGGAAGGACAATTGGGGGTACAGGCCCAGGTTTTAGCTACATCTGCCTTTGACAGGTAATGCCCTGTTGTATTCCGCTTTAGGTGTCCGTATATAGGTTTTCCTGAAACATATCCTTATATAGGCATAGAATCCCAGTCCTTATTTAGGCATTAGCCGTGCACTCCAAATACAGGCATGGTCACCGACATCCGTCCACCCTAACGTCACAACGAGTTCTTAGAAACCAGACCCTTAAGCTCTTGGGTGTTCCCCTAGCACAGGATTATTGATTTCTCCAAGAACTCATCTATTATGCATGAACCGCTATACCTTAAGGGTTCATTCCTGACGTCTTCCTCTGTCCGACTTCACGTCAATGCTAACATTCCAAAGTACCTACAAGGGCTAAATATACCTTCCCTTGCCCAAGCAAGTTAGAGGAGACCTCGACTTCAGAGGAGCCCGTATCCCGGCCTGACACACTGAGAAGACGCTGTCATCCCTGCTCGCAGAGAATCCAGCTTCCAGTGATCTGACTCCCTTCGCGGGGTGTTAGAGTTCGAGTCCGGAAAGAGATTCTCACCTCTCTCATTCTCAAGGTATGGAGCTGACTAGAACCTAGAGGGACTCTTGGCATACTAGACTTAACATACTCTTAGTATACCACACCAGAGAATACTTCGCCTACTTCTTACCTTGCCCTACACCTAGACTAGGTTGGGTACATTGGGGTAGAACTAGCTTAGAGACGCATCATATGAGTACTCGCATTTTTAGCTCATGTTATTTATGTATGTGAATATATGCTAAAAGATAATGCTAGCGCAGTATTATTTATTTCTACTGCTTACGCTGTACATTATATATCTTGCATACTGTCTTGTGATCATAACAGCGCATATCTCTTAGACGAGAAACAAGACTGTTCAATAAAACTTTTTTATTGAAACGCCCGTCTATTCTTTCTGTGTAACTCTGAGGAAACTAAGCATGCAAGATTAGCTGAGTGAAACTGTTATCTATTGTTTCCACGATTCTGAGACGTGTTCCAATTCTAAAGGGAAACAAAGTGGTCATGTTTATGCGGTTGCCAGAAACTACTCCCTTCTTGTTTTCAAGGAGTTTCTAGTGGCCTCTGAGCTAGCTGGCACAAAGTAATTAAGTTTAATATACTCGATAGGGACATACCGACCTCAGTCCTATGTCAAGCCTAGAGGGTATATTATTCCAATGCGCAGAGCCTATTAGGGAAATAGGAACTACACTACATGGAGCCCAACCGTTTGGTAAGGCAGTAATTTAACGCTAGATACTGAGTAACTCCGTCGTGCTTTTCTCTCAGAGACCCCTACTCACATACTCCATAAGACGTCTGGAGTGGGTAGGGTTAAATATCCGCCAAAGCTAAATAGGACAAAAACCCTATATATTAGCTATTTTGGTTTGTTCAACGTTGAAGGATACAGTGTTCCAAAATATTGTGCACCTTATCTTTTGTTTCCTTGAAACTTGTTCTACATTTTTCAAAAAACAAATGTCCGAACACGGGGACAATGCCACCGGGAACGGTGTAGCTGCGGCTGAACCAGTCGTAACACCTTTTAACTTTACAGGTTTAAATGAAACCGAGGAGGGTGTTATAGACATCCATCCAAACTTAAGAAGAGCCATCACTCTAAAACTTATAAAACACGGCCTACCACCAAGAGGCGGTAGAGCAGTTTTCGTGATAGAGGCCCTCGAATCCTTTCAGACAGAGGTATTCTATTCATGGATAGTATTACCAGAATCAAATCCAGTAACAAGACTGTTTCACTTCTACAAAGAAGATGAACCACCAGATGAATATATTCCTTTCGAGGATATTGAAATTCCACTAACATACCAGGAGCATCAGCTCTGGTTTAAAAGCGCCCTAAAACATCACAAAAACATTACCAGGCTCGGTCCACTAGGTAGACCAGGAGCAACATGGCTGATTCTAGCTGGCTACACTCCTCATCCTGACCTCGATATAATGTCAGTCGAGGAATTACTTACTCAACTTACAGAGTTAATAAAAATTTACAGACAGTTGGTCCAATATGTGATGCGGACTTTCACAGTCCAACCACCATTGACCATTCCAAATCAAACCCCTCAACAGGGGAATACACTAAAAATGACACCACAGACTTTATACGCAGTCATGGGTAAAATGCCCACAAAACGTGAGCAAATTCCATTCTGGATAGCTCAAAAAATTACTCAAATCGAAGCAGTATTTCCAAATACTAGCCCTTATGAGAAACACAGAATCCTAACAATCTGTTTACCAATGGGGATAACACCACAACTGGAAGACTGCACCACTTGGGGCTCAGTCTTTGCTGCCATCTATACTAAAACACATGGTATTCCATCAATTGCAGTAATACCTGATGTCCTGAAACAAATTCAAAAGGAATACGGGGCAGAGCCTGCTCTAAATTTGGGTATGAAATTACTGAAAAATTTCGACCAGGTCTCAACAATAATATTATCTAATATTAAAGAGGAGGCAGCATCAGTGGCGATCTGCCAACGCTTAAGGGAATTTGATGTAACAGAACATCAAACAGAACTACCCAGAATAATAGAACAATCTTATGCAGAATTAGGCAGAGATAGTTTGGGTGGAAGACCATTGAAGCCAAAACTATCTGAGAATCCTGAAAAGGACTCTATTAAACAAACTCCTACATCTTCTAAAAAGAAGTGGGAAACTAATAAACAAAATTCAAACGAGAAACGTTCTCAATCCCGAGGTAGGTCTCCTCAAAAGGAGCACTCTGAAAGGAGGTATAACCTCAGGAATAGGGATAATTTAAGAAAACCTGACAGGTATCAAGATACTGATACACGTTCCTCTCGTACCTTTCAGATATCGTCACAGACATCGGAAAGAAGAGGACGGTCAGAACATAGAGAAGAACGCGTGAAATCCAAAGACGACAAACACGTTCAGAAAAATACATCAAAACCTCAATTCTCAAAAAAGAAGGTAGCAGGTCTGAAGATCAGACATGCCGAGGATATTGAGAACACAACTCAAGAACAGAGAATGGGCTCAGACAATGCTGGACAGTGCGGCAGAAGTCACCATAGCTCGCCAGAACCTGAAGGAACTTCTGGAGATAGTGGACTTGAGTGAGTACATCACAGTATAGACTGTAGACACCAGGGTTAGTACTCCACAAAAGTTATATGAAATAACACTCCGAATGGAGGGAGACATACCAAGAAAGGTGAAAACACTCTTTCGGGAGAAACTTTCAAGGGGTTATGATATACTTCTAGCAGAAAAAGACTGGCCACCACAACAATTTGTCAGGGAGTGCCCACATGGCGAGGGCATTATTATGCCTGCCTTCTCCAACCATATTCCAATTCACCTTAAATATACTTATGCCAGGAAATGGGCAGTTGCCCAGGCCCCAGCATTATATAAAAATCATGTAGGATGGGATGAGGACTCACCATAAAATACATCTAAAAAATGAACCTACTGAACAAAGGCAGTACCCAATAAAGCAAGAAGCTAAAAAGCAGGTCAGGGAGATCTTAGATCAACTTGAATACCAAGGGGTGATTGAAACATGCACCTCCTCAATGAACAATCCTTTGTTTCCTGTATCCAAACCAGACCATACATATCGTCTAGTTTTGGATTACAGACACTTAAACACTTGTTCAAAAACATTTGCAGTGCAAAATGCACATAGTACAGCATTAATGAATAACATTGTGCGCAAAAATATAAAACCACATTAGACATCTCAAATGGTTTCTTTTGTCAAAACATAGCACCTGAAAGCAGGTACTTAACAGCTTTCTCAATAATGGGGACACAGCGTCAATTTTGTCGACTCCCACAAGGGTTCAAAAACAGCCCGGGGTTATTCTCAGCGAGGGTAACAGAGTTACTACAAATTTATGATAATGAGGCATTGTCATATGTCGATGATATCTATCTGACAGATGATGACCTGGATAGGCACTTGAACAGGGTGAGTACCATTATATTGGGCTTCGCCTCTGAGGGCTATAAATTCAACTTTAAAAAATCCAGAATTGCCCATCTCAATGTCCTTTTCCTAGGATATGAACTTTCAAGTGAAGGCAAGAGCCTGGCAGCTAACTTTTTAGAAAAGTGTGCGCTGCTCCAACCTCCAAAAACGCTAAAAAATTTACAATCCATCCTGGGTTTCCTAAATTTTGGAAGAACTTACATTCTAAATTACGCAGAAAGGGTTAAACCTCTCTACGTATTAATCAAACCTGATTTTTCAATCACAAATTGGACACAAGAACACACAGAAATCTTGCGTTCACTCCAAGCTAACATGTTAGCAACAAATCACTTACAAACACGCGTAAGTCAACGCAACTTAGTGATCCGAATAATTTTGGGTCAATGCGGATTCACCTACTTAACATTTAATGAGGGTGAAAAAGTACCAATAGCATACAAATCTCTTTTGTATACACAAGCAGAAATGCGCTTCACTTCAACTGAAAAAATACTGACAGCAGTTCAAACCGCTGTAGCAAAAGAAAGAGCTCTAGCCCAAGGGAAACGCATTATTGTCGTAACTCCAGTACCAGCCTTAGAAGCGGTTACAAAAGCGAGCATTCCAAATGTAAAAGCTTTACATCCTAGATGGATACAATGGGTTAATTATCTTGCTGCAACAGATGTTGAATATGTTTTTGATCCTGATTTAAAAACACAAGCGTTCCTGCAATATGAACATGAATGTCCTCTGCCCACTGAAATTAGGCCTCTCGATCAGTACAAATTCATAATTTACACTGACGGATCCGCACAACCCGCTACAGGGAGTAAGCAAGCTTACAGTGCAGCATGCGCAATCGTTAAAGGTCGCATGCGAGATGGTAACTTCAGAACAATGGTCACTAAAACTCAATCTCTAGGAGATTGTACAGCTCAGAAAGCTGAACTACAAACATTCAAACTGGCACTTGAAAGTACAGATCGCGAATTCCCCACACTCATAGTGTGCGATTCTTTCTACTGTGTGCAGTCGTATAATGAATATATACAAAATTGGCTTGAAAATGGGTTCAAAGATGCAAAAGGTGGCACAATAAAGCATAAAACACTTTGGGAACAAGTAGTTCAGTTAAAAAATGAACTACCAAAAGCTCACGTGATACACACGCTGAGTCATCAACGTGATGGCGTTCACGTTGCAGGGAATTCATTGGCTGACGAAGCCGCAAAGGGGGCTGTTCACACGGCTTCCGTAGCTGCGATCACTCGTTCAAAAACGAGAATAGACAGTGAGATATTGTTGGCTGTCAATGCTACAAGCAAAGGCAGTGGTGCAGCGTTACCAAAAAAGTTTCCACTCAAGTACTCCTATGTAATTGATGCAAACAACGTTCCTTTTGCTCGAATCCCTGGAGTGGGGGATAGGGTATTTCCAAACAAGGAACGTAGAGCAGCTTTGATTTATGAAACACATCTGGGGGAGGGTCTGTCACATCAAGGGATCTCTAAAACAATATTGACGTTAAAAGAGATGTACTGGTGGCCTGGTATGAATACACAGATTCACATCTTCATCAATGACTGCATAGACTGTAAGGTACAGCGTGATGCAGATCGCCACCAGACACCATGCTACGAAGTAGCCTGCCCAATACAGACACCACTGTTAGACAGCATTAGACTATCTGCGCGCAGGCGTCCCTCTGGACAAATGCAATCCCACAAATACTAAATCAAGGTTCCTATGGCTATGGCCTCAGCGCTCGGCTGACGCTCGAACTGTTATAAAAGATTTGCTTGTCTTTATCGGCACATACGCAATAGGCACACTACATTCTGACCATGGCCCTGCGTTTAGCTCTCGGGCTTACAAAGAAACCATGGCCAGTTTGGGCGTTGCATTGCGGTACTCCTCTCCGTTTCATCCTGAGGGAAATTCTGTTGTGGAAAGGAAAAACCGGGACTTAAAGCAATCTATAACAGCTAGAGTATTAGGTATGGGTGATGGGTGGGTTAAACATCTTTATGGGGTCCAACGCTCTTTAAATAATTTGCCAAGAAGTTCTCTAGGGGGGGTCACTCCATATGAGGTCCTATTTGGGACAAGAATGTGGGTTCCTGATCTCGAATGTAAAGGCACAGTGGTGGAAAATAAACCCTTTGATATCAAAGATCGTTTGGCTGTTTTACAGGATCTAAATGAACTAAGATCGAAACAAAGCAATGTATTCCTGAAGCCAACCACCACTGGGGAAAAACCGGCAGTCCCAGCAAGGCCTGTCTGGATCCCAAATGTTGGGGATCTAGTCAGAGAGAAGATTGCGGACAAGAAGGAATTTGGACCTTCTTACAGACAACCAGTACCTGCTAGCCGTTCAAGGAACAAGAACAGTACTTCTGCCGCCCCTTGCTGGAAAAAAGGAGAAAAGATTTGTGTCCATCGACCTCATCAAACCACAGTATGTGGCCAATACTAAATAGTAGGCCTCGTGGACTCCGACCTAGTAGCAGACGCACTCCTCTCGCTACTATCCAAGAGGTTCAGACTGAAAGACTGATAACCATTGAGAATTCAGCAGTAACAGTTGAAGGACTAAGCAACAATGCTATGGAACTCATCCCTCTTGAAACTCAAGTAACAGTTCGTCCAAGTACACCTGTCTACACCAATGGAACAAGTGATCAACTGGTTCCAGCGATTTCGACAAATCCTGATGCAATTCCAACAATTGACAGAACTGCTTCTGGCTATTTCATTAACTTTGATACGTTTTCTGAGGATCCGAGTGAGCCTGAAACGACGCCAGCATCAAAAACCTTCAAACAGCAAGTACAAGACTTTTTTCATTTCCTAAAAAAGACTTATCTGGTTTCACCATGGATTGAACTATGGATTATTTCTGGAATATTTTTCTTTCTGCTTTGGCTAGCTTTGGTTATGACTATCAGCGTGCTTATAAATGGCAGATACATCCATTTGAATATTGAAAGTAAACATGTGAATTTACTTTTGAAACCACACAAATCATCCCATCGTGAAACAAGAGACTTGTCAGGAGTGAACATCACAGCCGTTCCTATACAAGATGGTATAGTGTGGGACAAAACTGATTTCGATATCTTCGGGCCTACGGAACTTTTGAACATTCCACATTTATTTAAAATTTCATTAAGTGATTTTATTTTGTCCAGTACCTATTCTGATGATTGGGACTTTGAGACTGTAAATGATATGATGTTTGATCTAGAAAGGACTGCTGCATTTTCTAACAATGAATATTTAGAGGGTTCATCAGACTATGAACAGCTGTATTGCTATAACCACTATGGTCATCATTTTTTGCATAAATCTGCAACACCTAGAAATGTGTTTATGTTTAACCAATGGGAGCATTGTCCTACACCACCAAAAGGTAGTTTAAAAACGTTTGCTGAAAAGTTTCCCTATTTCTCAGGGTACAATACATCTGATCCGGAAACATTTTACTATAAAAATATAAACAAAACAAGACAGAAAATCATTTTAACAAATACAAAACAGATTTACTCTGCAGCATTTATTGCCCAACTGTCTAGACATGGATTCGACTTGTGAAAAGACACAAATCACAAATCTGTCTGGGGTTCTAAAGAGTGGCAAGTGCAGGGGATAGAAGCTTTGTTTAGAGCATGTATCATCCCTCAGCAAATAATGTTTTTGAATGACACTGTGCAACAAACGTCTTGCCTTGGTTTAGCCAAGATCAAAGACATGAAAACACCTTCTGTACCAACACCTGCCAGTAATAACAATACACAGGCAGCGGTTACAGTTGACTCAATACTACAAATCAACAGAACAAATCCTGATTGGAGAAAATGGTGATCTGGCCCACAGACACAAACATCTGTCAAGAAAGATTCCTGAATAAAACACAGGGCTTTACTATTCATAGGCCAGACCCACGATACGTCCAAAGACAACATCCGGGGGTAGTAACAACATACAGTGTAGGAAAATTGTGCCTCGACTGGCTACAAAAATCTACACTAGAGGATGTGAAACAACACTTATCTTTACTTAAAGAAGATGCAGACCTTAGGGAATTCTTGCTAGGACCAAGAAAACCGCGTCAAAAACGTTTCATATATGCCGGCATCTATGCTGCTTATAATGAAGCATGGAAGGTTTCACAGGTAGAGGCCGCAGAACGAATACGTGAACTTGATCGTATTAATTTGGAGAAAACGCTCTCTGTGGTCGACAATGGGTTAACAACTTTGTCATCCAGAATTTATTCATTGGACAACATTGTATCCTCTGCTATTGACATACTGGAACAAGATTTAGCCATGTTACAACAAGGCCAATCTCAGTTACGTTCTATTATGTTATTAGGCTGGACGCTGCAATCTTTGCGTGCAGGCTATGTGCCTTGGCGTTTTATCAACACGTCGGCTCTGTTTGCAGAATACAATCTGACTGATAAACAGATCGAACTGGCACAAAGGGGAGCAAAGTATACAGTACTGAGCATTGAAAAACTGGAGACATTACCATTCACTGTGGCAGAAAAACCAGCTACAGAATGGCTTATTCATGGCAAAATCACTCTGCCTGTCACTACTTTTCAGTTTCAGTATTGCCTCAAACAAATGCAAGCGGGCAAATATGAAAGGTTAGGTAAAGAATACATTAAGACATCCTGGGATTTACCTTACGAATACAGATGTTGGAGTGGGGATCGTAAAGTGTCTCTTAGCGGCACACACTGTGAAAATGCACTAAGCGGTTCACTAATATGTCAAGACATTTCTTTACACGGGGCTTGTAATGGTTCTGTGGCAAATGTGTCCTGCCACCAGCAAGGTACACCAGCTGCTGTGATTAATCCAACGTTTGGCCAACTTTCTAATGGGAGTTACCTCATGTTGAATGATCAGAGTTGCTGTGGCATGTTGCCAGGCATCCCATATCTAGTAACGGTAGACTCCAGGGTCACTTGCTGTATGCAAGTATTGTTCCCCCCAATAGACACAGTCAGGGAGTCGCCTTTATGGCCTTCATTGAATGTTTCTTTTATACGATTTGATACTTTAAGCAGAATGAAAGCCATGGTTATACAACAAACTGTGCCTCTGACCTTGGCCAAAGAAATCTATTATTTACAAATTGCAAGGACTTCGGCTGAGATACAGGCTTTAATTCGTACAAACTGCCCTATACATTTCGTAGAAATGATGGGACGTATCTTTAACATGTCTGATACGAGCGGAATTGTACATGTATTTAAGACCATCTGTTCAGGACTATTAGCACCTTTCCAGGCAGTCCTCGGAATCATCCCAAACTTCGCACATTCGTGTTTGGTGGTGTGCCATTAATTCTAGCACTTGTTGCAGGAATCCTATTTCTATTCCTACTATTACGCTATGGCAAGCCTATTCGCCGACATCACTCCGAGCGATGTGGAGAAAGCTCTCCTAGAACGGAAGTGCCGTGAGCGCATAGTACAACTTTTGGGCATACCTCGTCTACGGGAACAACATGGTTCCTGTCATTCAGACCAATCTGGCAAGATTGCATCTTACCTGTTCTACGCTGCCTGCTTTGTGGTGAAGAATGCGTGCTAGACACCTGTCTAACACTTCCATCAGTCATGCCAACGGATATCGATACTCTGCTGGACCCGGTAACGGCCCATGCTCTGTGTTGTCCCCAGAGGCTACCAATCCTGATGACGTCATTCATTGAGATCTCACAGACGCTTCCAGCTGCTGCTGAGGTACGAGATGGATCAACAGGCACACAGGTAACAACGGACGCGAACATTGCTGCGGCATCTTATGCTGAGGGCGATGCTTCTCATCTCTGTGCAGTTAATCTCCTACACGAGGTGTTCCAAATGTCACCAACATTGGTTGACGATATTTTGTCTAAGGAAATAGATGATTTCATGTTTACACCAGACCCGTACACTGACTTTGATTCGGCTCACAGTGTACCAGGGACGCACTGAATTTGGCCTTCATATTTTCAAAACTTGGAACTCTTCCCAAAATTGAACTTTTCTTTTTTTTGAAACTACATGGCAAATCAATCTGCTTACAGTAGAACTATTCTTATAAAACGCACTTCTTTGAAAAACTTCCAGGAACACATTGTCACCTTACTTTGTCTAAAATTTCATTTACTTCCATGATATGAAATGGCTTTGATTTTTGAAATACTTATCGATCATTTTGTCATATGTATATATTACTGTTTATTCATTCATGTTGCATTTATTTCCAATATATGCTTAGAATGAAAACAATGCTTTAAAATGTACAGTACCTATTGCATTCAACAGTTTATTTTAAACTTCTTTTAATATGCTTTTAGAAATGTTTTTAGCAATATGTGGTACTCAATTTCATGTTTAGCATTTAGTATTATCGTTCATTCGAAAGTGGAGTGGGTGTTGTATTCCGCTTTAGGTGTCCGTATATAGGTTTTCCTGAAACATATCCTTATATAGGCATAGAATCCCAGTCCTTATTTAGGCATTAGCCGTGCACTCCAAATACAGGCATGGTCACCGACATCCGTCCACCCTAACGTCACAACGAGTTCTTAGAAACCAGACCCTTAAGCTCTTGGGAGTTCCCCTAGCACAGGATTATTGATTTCTCCAAGAACTCATCTATTATGCATGAACCGCTATACCTTAAGGGTTCATTCCTGACGTCTTCCTCTGTCCGACTTCACGTCAATGCTAACATTCCAAAGTACCTACCAGGTATAAATATACCTTCCCTTGCCCAAGCAAGTTAGAGGAGACCTCGACTTCAGAGGAGCCCGTATCCCAGCCTGACGCACTGAGAAGACGCTGTCATCCCTGCTCGCAGAGAATCCAGCTTCCAGTGATCTGACTCCCTTCGCGGGGTGTTAGAGTTCGAGTCCGGAAAGAGATTCCCACCTCTCTCATTCTCAAGGTATGGAGCTGACTAGAACCTAGAGGGACTCTTGGCATACTAGACTTAACATACTCTTAGTATACCACACTAGAGAATACTTCGCCTACTTCTTACCTTGCCCTACACCTAGACTAGGTTAGGTACATTGGGGTAGAACTAGCTTAGAGACGCATCATATGAGTACTCGCATTTTTAGCTCATGTTATTTATGTATGTGAATATATGCTAAAAGATAATGCTAGTGCAGTGTTATTTATTTCTACTGCTTACGCTGTACATTATATATCTTGCATACTGTCTTGTGATCATAACAGCGCATATCTCTTACACGAGAAACAAGACTGTTCAATAAAACCTTTTTATTGAAATGCCTGTCTATTCTTTCTGTGTAACTCTGAGGAAACTAAGCATGCACGATTAGCTGAGTGAAACTGTTATCTATTGTTTCCACGATTCTGAGACGTGTTCCGATTCTAAAGGGAAACAAAGTGGTCATGTTTATGCGGTTGCCAGAAACTACTCCCTTCTTGTTTTCAAGGAGTTTCTAGTGGCCTCTGAGCTAGCTGGCACAAAGTAATTTAGTTTAATATACTCGATAGGGACATACCGACCTCAGTCCTTTGTCAAGCCTATAGGGTATATTATTCCAATGCGCAGAGCCTGTTAGGGAAATAGGAACTACACTACAGCCCCTTACCAGCTAATCAAGTCACTGGGCACAGCCCCCAGGCCATCCTGTGAAGGGAAGGACAACTCCTTCCCACACCCAAGGCTTTTGGCCCTTTCCTGAGAGCAACTCACGCCTCACTACATGGGAGCCATCCATCTGCCATATGACAATTCAGTACTTACAGAAAGGCCACCAGAGGCTTTAGGCAGGAAAATTGTTACTTTTGTAAAGTATCTGTTGCTTACTAGTTAGGCAAAATTCAAATTTTACCATGTAAATTGGATTTTATAACCATAAAAATGAGACCTTGAATTATTTCTCTAGCAGCTACCAATATGGTTATTAAATGTAACAATGTGGTCCAGTGTTTCCCTATGGAAGACAACAGCCTTGTTACAGTGAAAATATCTTTTTAGGATATTTCACTGTAACAACATGTTGAAGATTAAATACCATGCATCCTTCCTTTATGGGCAATAAGTCTACAGAGGGATGACTTATTCATATTTAAAAGGAAGGTTTAGGCCTGTCAAAAGAGGCTATTTTGACAGGTTGAATTTGCAGCTTAAAACTGTCACAGGCATGTTACCTGTGTGTGGCGACCATGCTTTTCAAGATGGTAGTATCTCATACACAGTCTTTACATGTGCACACACACACACATGTGCACACAGGTTTACATCTAACCAGCCCATTGCCCCTATCTGCGCTGCAGCGGCCTTATCTTGAATGGCGGTCTCTAGGGGTAAAAATGGTCAGTCCAATTACCATAAAATTACTGTGAGTGAGACTCAGCTATTGATATAGCAAATAGATAGCAGGTATAATATTGGGCATTGATTATTTTTTAATCTTGATTTCTCTGTGTATATCTTTACTGAAAGGTATCCCAACTCTGCTACTTCTTGGAGTGGTCCAAGGCTCAGATGGAGAAACATTAATGCTTCATTGACAGTACTTTAGCAGGCAGAACCATTTGGGTTGTACCGTGGTTGTCCCCAAGAGACAGAACCAGCAATATGCAAAGATCCCTAATCGCACAAGTCACACTGAAAGTATGGTATTTGGGGGCACAACTGGGACTCACTAGTCTCCAATTTCCTTTCATTCCCTTGTTTGGAAACTCAGACGTGTTCCCTGGCCTTGATAGAAAAGCCTTTCATGCCTTTTAGGATGTAAGGTGTATTAAAATTCTCGACTTATTTGAAAACGGGTGAAAAAGTCGTTTGATCAATACAAAAGGGGTTTTGGTCATTATGAGTCTGAAAGATACAAAACACTCAGGTGAGACACTTAGTTCTGGTTTGCCATCTTGGAGAAACTGCAATCCATTGACTCCATTTTCAAGACTTATACGGAATGTAGAGGCTGATGCACACCCACTCTTCAGGACCTATACGTTGCTTCAGAAGGAGAAAAACAAGCAAAACAGTGTCTTTCAAAGCAAGTGGGAGGAGGGACAGAAGCTTAGTGGGGAATAATCTTGCAGAACACCTACAAAGGCGTCACATGCTATCAAGGTTGTAAGTGTGCAGGTAAATTAGTGCGCAGATGGCTCTGGATACCTAATCGCCTACATGCTGTTTGCAACACTGGATCTGACTTGTGCTGGAGAGGATGTGGACACACTGGCACACTGACACATATCCCAATATAATTGTCCTCATTTGCTAAACTGTTGACTAAAAGTAATTAAGGTGATTGAAAATATAAGGGGTGTCACAGTTCCAAAGACTTCAGATGATATAATGTTGGGTTGAATGGACTGTGGTGTCATGGGATATAAAATAACTTTACATTGCTGACTATGTGCCAAACAAGCAATATTAATCACTGCAAACTAGTACAACAAAATATAGACTGTCTTGGACATGGAAAATATGTATTGACCCTCTGTAGATCTAAGAAACTCTTCTTGTCCATATGGTGCCCACTCTGGGCCTATTTTTACAAACATCTGCAGAGAACTCACATGGTACTTAAGTGTGCTACAGATAATGGGCTATCAAACAAGAGGTGTTCGGGAATCTCATTGTGACGATGGTCTTGGGTTTATCTGAGTTATTGAGAGATGCTGCCAAGGGAAGACATTGAGGATGGGGGGAGAGGGGGATGGAAGGGGAGGGAGAATTTATCTGTTAATTTATCATACTTCATCTAAAATCCAATAAAATTCTATTGAACCCTAAAATCTGGAGCCTTTCAGAAAAGACCCGAAAAGGAAAGAGGTCGGGAGGACTAGAACGGGTATCAAATAGGAGTCTTGTCAGCCATATTAGGTGAGTGGCGAGGGGATTTCGTTAAAGCCTGGGGAGAGGTGGATGCTGGCGGCTATATTCGCAGGGTGCAATTGTAATACTATTAGTTGTATGTCACAATGGTTGCTTTACATAATGAAGACTACTGGCATCATATTAGTTTTCAAAGAGTATTATACATGAAAACAAACATGTAATCCATGATATGTTCCAAGTACTAAGACATATAAATAATCATCAATACGTTCTATATAACAAGCTATATTGATTATTCCAAAGGAAATGGCAGCCATGTTCACAAGGTACAATGAAAGTGACATTTAAAAGAAAATTTGCACAAAAAAAACCTACAAGTATGATTTACTTACATAGAATGATCATATCCGAGTATAATTAAAATGAGAAGGTTACTAATACCTCTCATAATTCCACGAGGTAATTCTTTTAACTTCTGTGATTTTTCGTTTACTCAAACACCCTTCATTTTCATGATTACATTTCGGGGACCAATTCTTCCTCGCCTCATGTAGCTTATCGTGCCGGCATGTTGAATTTGATTATGTCACAGGTGGTGGGCATAATCAGTCTTTCATCATATTTAAGCATATATCTTTTGTGAACCCAATACCCATACCCAAAGGGTTTCAGACTATATTTGTGCATTTAAACAAAGGATAACATTTAGATCACTGATCACATGATTTGCAGTGACTCACAAGTGTACCCACACTTGGTAGTTTTATTGTATGCTGTTTTCAGTCGCTATTGTCTTGCACACATATTTATACATATATTGTTTTTTACCTATTGGTTTATTTAATCATTTTATGGTACTTTTTCCATCAAGATAAAGCCACAGGCCTTCACCATGACGGGGTGAAACACGTGTTGGTTGTTAAATGTTAGTGTTTCTGAAGAACTGACTGTTGTTTAATTGTCTATGAAGAACTTGGTATGAACTATGTCATACACAATACTGGTTTTGGAATAGTTAGAATGAATGAATGTCTTTGAGATCTCTATACCAAATGAATGTTTATTCACTGTGTACAAAACCAAGGAATTAAGAGACATGTCAGGATTTTGATCATGATTTAATGTGTGTATCATTTTACCGTATCTCTTTACCGGCGATAAGGAGATATTTTTCTCTTCAGTACTATCCTGTGGACCCTGCCCTCCCCTCAAGGTATGCAAAAAATAATAAAACGGAAGCACACCTACAGGAGCATCAAACTTCAAACAAGCATTGGAAATGCAATAGGTCTCGCATTTTTTTAAGTTAGAGCTATTGGCATTGTAAATGGCAATGTCTGTTACCTACTAAGGGAGGATGGAGGGAGCAGTTGGTGTCGGAGTGCCAAAATGCTCTGTTGGAGAGTGACTGGCCAAAAGTAAACCAAACAAGCAGCGACTTTTAAAATAACAAGTAGGCAGTAGCGCTTGTGAAAAGCACAGCGCTCTCAAGAAAAAAATAACGTATGCAAAAGCGGGCCCAAATCCTACTCGATATGTGGAAAAATACTCCTTTAAAAGTACTCCTGCATTTGGAGTAAATTTATTATTACCAGTGCCATCTCTACAAAGCCCCCACTCTCACCCCCTGACAGCAGGACAAGATAGATATTAGGAGCGAGATCAGAGAGGAGGGGTCATCATCCTCGCAGAGCTGAGTTTCTAAAAGAAAACAAAGTTTGAGATTCTTATCGAGAATAACGCCTCTAACCTGAAAGGAATGTCTGACAACAGAGTGCGTGGCTTAATTCAGAACAGTGCCCCGGGGAGGAAGGAGGGCTGCTTCACAAACCTGATGAGATAAAGGAATAACATCTTTCCTCGGTTATCAGAGTGTGTTACGTTGAGTACCGGTACTGTGAGAAGTCACCTTGATGCCACGCAGGACTTTTTAATACAGTACTGATAGTTCCTCGTTAGACTTCTAGTCCTACAAAAAGGAGCCACGCGAGTCAAGCAAGGCAAGGTCTGTGTGGGAAGGATGTGGGCGCGGTAAATCTATTTGTGGATTTAAGCCATGGCAGGGGCAGGGGCTGTCTTTGTCCTGCTACCGTGAATTAATGACTATAAAAAAGAATAGCCCGGGGACAGCCCTTTGTGAAACAGCAATAGCGCAGTCGGAATCGGAGCGCCAGTGCCCTGAGAGAAGTCGCCAGGCCCAGGGCAGGGCTCGCCCCAGGAGTCCAGGAAAGGTGGGGGCCCGGTCCTGTGAAAATACCTGGTCTCTGTCAAACAACGTCTGTCATTAAGGGCCCTGGAGTCCGGGTAATTGGTGAAGTAAAGTGAGCCCTGAGACGAAGTATTCAGCCTGAAAGGAAGTTATCTGAAAGCCAAGCGCATGCAAGGAGTGGTTCAGAAGCATGTTTACTCGGAATGCCTCTAATGGCACCTAGAAGGGAGGCTGCTGCCACAGACGCAGCAACCCTCGAGATGGCCGCACGAGACACGATGACAGAGTGACTCCAAAATGTTCTTAGACATACACCGCTTCATACTAGTGGCGATTACATCAGGGTCCCTAGCAGTGATTGGCACTTAAAGCTTAAAGCTTAAAGCGCATCTGCTATCCCACCGTGCAGGACAATGCACTACCTGGACTTGGGGTCACTTGCCCTTTTTTACCTCACCTGTGCCCGGGGCCCATATTTCTCACCATGAAATGCGCTAGGAGGTGTGACTGCAGAACGGAGCCCCTGGTGACAGGGCCATCACCCCAGTGCTGAAAGAGCATCTGCTATCCACGGTCAATCAGAAGAGGAGGCCATAAATGTAAGAACCATTAATGGAAAATGTAAGTTTTAGCGGCAGATATTCCAATTTCTCTGATATTTGTTTACACCACAGTTACTTCTAGGTACCCTTCTGATCTGGGATGCTCAGTTGAGGATAGTCAGCGGATAAGGTGGACCAGGGATGCCATACAGGGATGCCACATCTGCCAGTTCATCACAGGGTCCCCTCAATTTATTGACCCCATTCCTTCCCCTGGGAGGCTGTTCCGGGATAGGTGGGATAAGAAATGGTGCAGACCAATTGCACCCCATGTCCCATACTCTGTTGAGATTTGGAAACCTTCCTCATGCCCCCTCCATAATACCTTCTGTCCTCATAATAGTGCAGGTCTGCAAGTGACCTGAGGGAGGCACTCACACACAGGGTGGGGAGGGCATGGGACGAGGTCGATGAGAGAGGAGATGGCTGGCTTCACAAGACGGCAGGTGAAAACCAACAGGGTGCAGGTGACACACATTCTTGATGCCGTGGTATATGAGGACATCTTAACCAAACAAAGAAGAACTTCATATAGTTAAGAGAAAGTATCCTTGGTTGGTGGAGATTTACCTCTTTGTAATCTTATTGTCTTCTCTATAGGAGAACTCAAATCACAGATTTATGGATAGAGATGCACAAAGAACAATTACATTGCCGAAACGTACACAAGGACCCTGGAGACATTTGCCCCATGTCCATTACGCAGATGTAATGTAGAATACGCACTGGCCAATTAACCAATGAAGTAGTTCTTATTAGTTAACCAGAAGAATGTACTCCATTTATTTAGATATTTTGTAGAAAAGTGTTTTCTTTTGTAGAATAAAGGGGCAGGAGAAGTTCTGTTCTGGAGTAGTCACTCACACAGCTAATGACATTCCCACACAGAGACTTACACATCCTCTCACACACTCATTCTGCCACTCTCACATCCACTCACAGATCCATGTAGCCACTATCATCCACTGACTTATCCATACTCCACTCACACACCCAAAAAAACCACTCACACACCCACAAAACCATTACACACCCACTTACAGACCCGTACGAGCAATACAACCACACACACACCCATTAATTGACCTATACAGCCACTCGCACACTAACTCTCAAAGGTCACAGTTTACAGTTAACAAATACATTTAAAAAACCTTAGAAATTTACGGAAAAAAACAAAGGTTACATAGCCGTTATAGTTAGGAAATAGAATTTAAAAACCTCAGAAATTCACTGAAAAAAACAAAGGTTTCAGAGCTGTTATACTTGGGGAAATAGAATTTTTAAAAAACTTAGAAATTCACTGGAAAAAAAAAGTTACAGGGGTGTTCTAGTTAGGAAACAGAGTTAAAAACTGTAGAAATTCGCTGAAAAAATCTTGATAATTAGGCTCAGATTTCACTCGTACAAGACCAGTGAAATTCAGCAGTTATAGATAGCTGAGCTAACTATAGCTTACGCCCGCAATGCACTGCTTATGACCTCGCATATTACATCACTCATGACATGGTCTGTGACATCACTGATGACATCATTCACAGAACAGCTCACACCCCCATGCAACCTCTCATACACCCATCCACACAAACACTTACATATTCACAGACCCATACAACCACTCGCACTACCTCTTGCTCAACCATAGAGCCACTCACACACCCACTCACTCACTGTACAGTAACTTACACAGCCAGTCACCCATACAGTCACTCACCCATACAGCTACTCGCACACCCATACAGCCACTCACACCCCACAGCCTCTCAACAGAGCCACTCACTCACCCCTACAACCACTTATGCCCCCACTCACATACCCACACAAGCACTTACATACCCATTCATACATCCATACAAGCACTCACATGCCCACTCAGTCACCCATACAGCCACTCCCACAGACACTAACTCTCCAGTATAGCCACTGACACGCAGACTCACTCATCTATACAATCACTTAAACACACATTGACTGTGCAATACAGCTACTCACACACCACCTCACTTACCCATACATTCACTAAAACAGCTACTCACTCACCCATACACCCACTTACACAGCCAGTCCCTCACCTATGGAGCCAATCACACAGGTACTCACTGATACAGCCACTCAAACAAACACCCACCCGTACAGCTGCTCACACAACCACTCACTCATCCATACAGCCACTCACACACCCACTCACTCACCCTTACAGTCGCTGACACACCCACTCACTCACCATACAGTCACTTACACACCCACTCACCCACCCATACAGCAACTCACCCACCCATACAGCAACTCACCCACCCATACAGCAACTCACACACCCATACACCAACTCACACACCCATACACCAACTCACACACACTCACTCACCAATACAACCATTGGCACAGGCACTGACTCACCCATGCAGCAATGCACCCCCACTTATTATCCTATACAGCCACTCACACACTCATAAAAGAGATATTATTGAATCTATTAGTATTTCACCAGCACTACTTGCAAAGAGGAAGTCCGATATTACCTTGGATTGTCAAAATTTTATTCTAAATGTGTGAAGAATTTTGCAACAAAAACACATGGGTTGAGGCAATTATTGAAGGAGCTTCAAGAGTTTGAATGGAGTGAAGGGTTTGATTCCACTGCTCCTAGTGTTTTGAACTCTGATTCCAGTGGCAAAGGGTTAGGGGCTGTATTAACACAGATTTCTGCAGAAGATTTCAAGTGTACTGTGGCGTATGCTTCTCGTTCCTTGTCTCCAGTTAAGGAGTTGTTTTTAGTGAGCTAGAAGGAAAGGTTGGCAGCTGTATTATCAATGGAGAAATTTAAGCAGTATTTATGGGGTTCAGGGTTTACACTACTGATCATAAGCTTCTTGTGAGTTCTAACATCTGGCGCTGTGGTTAAGGCAACACCTCAGGATGACTGAGACATCTTGATTTTGTG
Organism: Calotriton arnoldi; assembly: GCA_963921515.1. Lineage (NCBI taxonomy): Eukaryota > Metazoa > Chordata > Amphibia > Caudata > Salamandridae > Calotriton > Calotriton arnoldi. The sequence continues at coordinate 503,230 of CAWUFW010002558.1, read as the reverse complement.
TATGATTTTGCGCATTCGCCTGGAAATAGAAATAAGGTGGCAGATTTTTTATGCAGATCTACCTTACCATCGAGTGAACATTGTGGAAGTGAATGGGATGAGTATAGTGTTATACAGTAGTCAACAAGTGTCGTGAAGCAATTATAGGTGATGACTGAATTTCTGGATGCGATAATAAGGACACCTTAAAGGTAGTGATGGGGCACATCACTTGTAGTTGGCTTTGCAAGAACAATGCAGGAAGTTTTGGGAACTCGAGGATGAGCTATCTGTTAGTGATGAAGGATTCATTTTGAGAGGTGACAGGGTGACGCCCCCTAAAAGTCTTAGAGAAAAGATTTATAGAATCACACATGAAGGACATTTGGGAATAGTCAAATTGAAAAGAAGAGCGAAGGCCTCGTATTGATGGCCACAGGCCTAAAAATCATAAACATTTTACTAGACCTGCAGGTCTAGTCACTTGAATAATGTATTCGCTCTAAGTGTAATGTACTTGACCCATAAACTGGTCTCAAACTGTGCGGTCCTAGGCAAATATTTTATTTTGCAGGGCCGCCTTTTTCCTCATTATCACATTTTAGAGTACCTTAAAATATGTGAGTTCATCACTTCTGCTGTACAAAAAACCTCTTTTGTTTGATTTAATAGCCTAAATGTTTGCTCCATGTATAATAGGAATCTACCCACATATAGGGTACACATGATCTGACTCGCCTCTTAGTTCACTCAGCATTGCCATCAGGGAAAAGGCAGGAGTGTTTCTCGGTTCATGTTTTAAAACTCATTTTTAATTAAAATATTACTAAAGCATGATTTGGTAGCACTGGTCATTTACAGGCAGTACATTTCCCATGGAAATGGCCAAAAACCTTCTTTTTCTGATAAAACTATATAGTGTATAAACAATCGGTGAAAATTGGGATTCATTTGCACATCACCTAGTAAAGTGTTTTGATTTGTTTTCATCATATTAAAATATTTATTTCAACACACAATTACAAAAAAATGGGCTTTCATAACTACTGAAATATATTTTGTAATGTTTGTACAGTTCACTTATGAGATATTTAAATAGTGTATGTTAGGAAAAAACCTGGCACCCTACAGCCTTAAATTTCACACTCTTTGTACAGCACATCAGACAGTTCACTTTACAAAATGCTGGAACTCTACAGTCAAAGCAAAACAATTAATTGTAACAAGATTTAAACTGACATCTAAACCTCTGTCTCTATACACAGAGCAAATGTGATTGATTAAAACAAGATTTAAAGGCATCTTTATTGCTCCTTCATTTTCTGAAAGAACACCTGTTCTTTGTCAGTTCTCCAGAATGGGTGAGTAGGCCCTAAATATAGCTCGCCTTGATAAAGTCTGAATTGGCATTGCGAGTGGGCGAGTAGATTTCTCAAGGCCTGCCCCAGGAGTTGATGCTGATGTGGAAAGGTTCATTAGAGCCTGTGAGTATTGTGCTAACTCAGGTAAATCTTTCAGTTTCCTGCCCTTTACTAGGGAGGGCAAAGTGTCCATAGAATCCCTGGGAGGAGTTGGGTATTGATAATGTTAGGCCAAATGCATAATTGTTCTCTTAGACTTGTATTCTAAATGGCCGGAGTATGAAATTTGTGATAAGGTGGCCTGTACTATGGTGGTTTCTATTCTTGAGAGAATTTTCATGAGGGATCCGTAATGAGTGACAACGGTCCCCAATTTACTGCTGTCAAGTTGGAGACATTTTTATCCAGGAATGGTATTAAAGGGAAATGCACTCTGGTTTATCAGGCTGCTGGCAACGGTGCAGCAGGACGGTTTAATAGTGTGATCATGCCACTGGGTAGTGTGCAAGCTGCTATTAATACTGGCCTAGATTGGGAAAAGGAGTTGGGGAGCATGATTTGGGTAGTAAATTCTCTGAACCTCTACATGTGAGAGAAGTTTACTCGAGGTCAGCACTATTGAGTGATGGGAAGGTATGGCACTTTGGAAGAATATCTAGATGTAACAAGGTTTTAACTTGGAAACGTGATCAGAATTTCCACCAGGATATGGTTAAACCAAATGTGCTGTTGTGGCATATGGATGAGCATGTGATGAATGATAGTGTAAATAAAAAAAATAAAAAAATAGTGTGACGTATGAGGATGTTGTGGTTCAGGGTGACGATTTTGTACCCTGTGATGGGTGTGCTGACATTGTAAGCAATGACAATAGTCCTACAGAGGGTAACCTGTTGGAAGCCTCTGTGCAGTCAAGGATTGACAGATTAACTGATTTGCCTGCAGAACCTGAAATTTCTACTCGTGTTGGGAGTTCAGCCGCCCTTCCTAAGACGTTTAAAGATTTTGTAATGGGGTGAATGTTGTCACATGTTGTTAGTTGCTCTGTATTCTAGTTTTTTTCGTTCAAGTGTCTTTGGTTTTATTTATTTTATGGGGTTAGATAATTTTTCTGTTGTATTGGGCCCTATGTATCATTAAGAGGGAGGATGTGTGGCATCTGGGTTAGCTGGTTGCCATGGCGTGGGTGATTCTAGAATGTGGGGATCGTTGGTGGGAGAATGGTTGGAAGCGGTACTTGAAGGTTGTGGAGTGTATCCTGCTTGCTCTCATAATAAATGTCTATGCAACCTTGACCGGTCTCGAATCTCTACACCCCATCAGGATTATCATGGACTGCGGAATGTACTCGTGGCTTTTTGGGTGATGGAAGCTGAATCATCTGCTGAATTATTGCCAACAAGGGCGTTTCAGTAGAATCTACCTCCTCGAAATTGTACGTTTTTCTTTGGCCTTTCCTGAGCCTTCCATTTTAGCTGCTGATTCTGCAAAGTCAATAACACGAGGAAAAACTGAACTTCTCACTTCTTTATCGTTGCCAAGCAATGTGCACTGATGTTCAAAACGTGTTACACTCATTAAAAACCAGTAAATCACATGCACTCCCTGTAAACTGAAGCAGTCTAGCAGGAGGTGCCGACCCAGAAATTCAGTAATTATACAGATGCTCTCACTAAAATGGCTCAGGCATATATTTGTATAAAAACGGGTCCGCTAAAGCTGGACTTCAATTATCTGAAGATTTGAGCCCACTATGGTGAAGCCTCATGCTGTATGTTTACAGTAACCGAGACTCACAGTGCGATGTTGGAAAACATTTTTTGCCAACTTCTGGTATCACAAGACCTCACATGCAGGGTATAAGAGTACTGCAACTGCTCATTAACGTGGGGCGGTCATTCAGAGTCACCATGAAAGGTATACTGCTCTGTGGAAAGTCCTTCACTTCCCGGACCGGTGAGTCATCCCTGGCAACATATGGGGGATAAGGGAACGTGACACAGTCATGTTGGGAGGAGAAGACGAAAAGCAGCCCACTCGAGGTTCTTCCTGGAGAAAAGCAACAACGATGGCACTCAGTATGGAAAAAGGCTCAGACTGGAGAAGCAAGACTTCACCCTTTCAATTACAGCACATAAAAATCAAGAATCTCACTTTTTTGTTTTTTTGTTTCGGCACAGAAACAATAAACAGTGGTGCGCGCGCACCACAGAGGAGCGGGGGGAGGGAGCGCGGCAGCAGCAGCGAGACGAACGCGCGCTGCTGCGCGTGCTGGCCACCGACGGGAATGGGCGGAGCAAAGGCGGGACATGCGCCCGCCTTTGCCCAATTGCGTGCCGTTTTTGTAAAAAAAAACGCACGCTCCAGCCAATGTAGGCTTCCCAAAGCAAAACCACACACACGAGCGTGTGGGCAGCTTTCAGAAGCCCTTTCTAGAGGTCTCGCACTGCGCGAGCAGTGCTACGCACTGCAACGCTAGGCGCGAGACCTAAAAAGGTCATGTCAAACCTTCAGTCCCAAAAAATAATATTCACACGTTTGGTTTCGTTTTGATGTGTTTCGTCTATAATGAACCAACTAAACAAAGAGTCACTTTGCTGTGTTTAAATACCCAGTTACGTGCACAATTGTCAGGCATGTTCTAATTTTTCAGGCAGTCTTCTTACAATCAATTGAATGCATCACAATGTACCTGCAATACATGCAAATGGATTGAAAAAATTATATTTGTATAATTATATCTTTATTGTTTAGTCTTAGAGCAATATATTTTTTTTGTTGCAAAATACAATTATGTAAATACGCTGAGCACATTCATTGAAGAATAATATGTTCGACAATTGTTTAATTAGATATGAGCACCTTAACATCTACTTCTGGATCTAACATTGATTAGCTGATTTACAATTACAATAAATCACTGGAAAGCCGAGATGCAAATTTTAGTTTGGCATTAACAATATGAGCATTTAGGACTCAATATCATTAATTGAGTTCTTCAGCCAGCATGGTCTTATGCAAAGACTCCAAAAACTTGAACTTCACAGAGTGTGAGCGATGCTGTTTTTCCAGGAATTACCACGTTCAGGTATCGCCCGAGCATTCCGTGGCACTCGAATGTCATAGTTTCACCTGCACCAATATTGGTAATGACGACACATCTAGGAATAAATAAGAAGAAACAAAGTTGAAAACATGCTGAAAAATTCTAATTCTATAGATTTCCCCAATATTCTTTAATAAGAGGCCATGGGAATGAACAATCATTGGTTTACAATTCAAAGTAACTCTATCACAGGCTCGGATGGACTTCCATCAGAGTTTTATTTGACATATATAGGTCTTCTAGCTCCACAATTGACTAAGCTCTTTAAGGAAATTCGCCTGATAGGAACACTGCCAGGAACGACTAAGGAAGCAATAGTTTAGAGACAAGAATTCTTTTAGACCTTTAGCCATGCTCAAAACACACTAACCGATACCTAACGGATTGTCACCAAGAGCTCCTACCGATACTGCACAAACTGGTGCACACAGACAAGAATGGGGTTATCCCTGGAAGAAACACGTCAGCCACCTTTAGACACTTATTCCATGTCCTTAATAATTCCCCCCTCTAAAGGAGATGGGGATTGGGATTGGGTTTGGGACTGTTTGATAGTTTCGATCAAGTGTTGTACACTGACCCAACAGCCATGGGTGCGCAGGCAAAACTATGCTGGATTCCTGGTAGGTGTACTATGAAACTAGACAGGGTTTTACACTATTACCCCTGCTCTTTGCTGTTGGAATAAGGGCATCACGCTGCCAGACCTGTTTAAGATAGATGGTCTGATATCCTTTTTTTCTCCACGTCACTGCCAGAAAAAACCTTGTGGTGATGAACAAAACAATTTGAATAATGACCTCTACATCCACGGAAAAAAAACTTGCTAGGTGTGGGGTGATTATTAATTTATTTTTCAAGAATAAAAGCCCACTTTTGAAGTTTTGTTTTCAAAAACAAAAAGTTTGGTGGACGGCCGTCAAAACCGATGGCGGCCTTTCACCAAACTTTGGCACTTTCAGAGGAACCTCTGTGAAGGCAAATCCTATGAAGGTACAGAGATCACTGCTGAGCCGATGGCAATGGGTAAATAAGGCGAACATCTGTCCGTCAGGGTGGGGGATGTAATGTCCTCCACCACCCTGACAGAGGTAAAACCCTGAATCATGCCCTAGGACTCGAGTTTACACTGAATCTCAAAATGGAATAAGTGGACATTCTGCATGATGCAAAGGTGCATTGTTGTAATAGGGTCTGAGAACTGTTCTAAGAAGGAGCTGTTGTAGGTCGGTGAACAATAAATAATGTAAAGCAAAATCTAATTAGGTTTAGTTAGGAGTTCTGCAGGAAACACTCACAGAGATTCACAAAAAAACATGCATCTGTGCAGAACCGCAGTTGCCTCAATGTGTAAGAAGCCAAACGATTTGCCAGCGGCGCTGACCTCTGTCAATTGGCTACTGGTTAGCTGGGTGCACTAGCCCTTAGAATGAAGTGCTTGTGCTTTTCTGCTTCCCCATCCTCCAACTTGTCACTTAATAGAGTCCCTCTTGTACTGGTACTCTCTTTTCCTGTATTTATTTTGTACCTACATCCTCTCACTTGCTGTGCTATCTGCCGACTTACAGCAGTGGTGGTCACTTCAATGCAATGGGCAAGGTAAGCTCTGACCACCAGGAGCTCAGCTCCACATAGTCCAAGTCGAAAGAGGAGTTTTCCTAGGCTGCTACAAACCGGTGTGAGCAGGAAAGAGGGAAAGGGACAAGAGCAGTGTGCTGTACTCAGACCCATCAAAGTTGTTGAATAAGATCTCAACATTCAGTGTATCTTTTAGGAGGTAGTCCCACTATATTTGATATTTATGTCCGGCAATACCAGGATCTTAATTTATTATGCAACATTCGATATTCTCTTGTAATTCAGTTACATTACTGAATATAGGATGATTTAGTATTATCCACATACTCGCTGATTTTTAGGTATACGCTTAGGTACTCCAGGTTTAATCAATTGTTTAGTTGATATTTACGACCGGCAGTGGATAATGTTCTCTTTGTCCTTTGTACACTGGCTTAAATGTTTATATTGTTTATCTTTATGGATTTTAGGATCTACTCCCTCTCGGTAAATTTGTGCTATTTAACAACTCTGTATGATTATAATGAATTTTTATGGATGTATTTATGGATAAAGAATGTTTGTTATATGGATTTCAATAAAAAATGTATAAAAAAAAAAACAGTTGTGTCCCTTGGGAACGATTGCAAGAGACTGGTGAATATGGTAGTCCTAGTTTGATTTCTTGTCCAGCTTACACACACACCTGCATCCTTTGTTAGCATTTGGTGGCAGGTGTTTAGGCAGGAAGCATGTTTAGCATAACAAATAAGCACCAAGGGGCTTGGCTAGCAGCCCAAGATGGAGGTCACATAAGCGACGAGCTCCGGGCCCGGGAAGCCTAATCCGGCGAATATCCTCCGATTCCAGCAGCCTCGATCTCCAGTGGGGCTACAATCCGGTGGCAGAATGAGTGAGTGAGTGAGTGAGTATACACTTATAAAGCGCATGGCTACCAAAGGCCTCCCAGCGCTAGAGACAGAGCCAACAACCAAAGGGTGGCAAAGACTATCAAGGAAACAACAGAGTCTTCAAAAGTTTGCGGAAGGAGAGATGATTAGCCTCCAGCCGGATATAGTCAGGTAACTGATTCCAACATTTTGCCGCAATGAAGGAGAACAGACGTCCACCACTCCGTGCTCGGTATATTCTAGGAACGGTAACTAGGAGTTTTTTCCCGGAGCGCAATGCTCGTAACGGGAGGTATGGGGGAATAATAGATTGCAAAATTGGTGGAGCCCTAGCTGACAATGACTTATGGGCAATGCACAGAGCCTTAAACTGGATCCTTTCGGCTACCGGCAGCCAATGCAGAGCACAAATGTGTGGCTTAGCAGACTCCCGCTTATGAGCCTGCATAAGAAGTCGGGCCGCACAATTTTGAACCGTTTGGAGTTTTTTAATAGTAGAGCAGGGAGATCCAAGGTAGAGCACATTGGCATAATCAAGCCTTGAAAGAATCAGGGCTTGTACCAATAGCTTCCTTGCAGTAAAAGGTAAAAAGGGCAGAACTTTCCTAATCATTTTTAAAAGACCATAACAGGTACCTGCCACCCTGCGCGCCTGTTCACTAAAGTTGAGGTTGTGATCCAACCAAACCCCAAGACTTTTTATTTGCTCTTTGGGGGTGGGCATCACACCTAAACATTTAGGCCAAAGTACGCTGGTGTCAAGATTAGTAGTCTTGCCCAGAAACATTAACTCCGTTTTGGCTGCATTCAGTTTCAGGAAAGAGCCATCCATCCACGCGGAAATCCTTTCTAAGCAATTGGCCAGATTAATCTTAGAATTATCCAAAAGATTGAGGGACACTATCAGCTGAGTGTCATCAGCATACGAGATGATCCTAACCCCAAAGGGCTTGACCACCTCGGCCAGAGGACGGAGATAAACATTAAAAAGTATGGGGCTCAGGGAGGAGCCCTGAGGCACCCACATCGCAGAGGCATACTTTCTGAGATAGAGTTATTCTCAAAGACCTGGAAAAATCTATCGGCCAAGAAAGACTCAATCCACTTAAGTAGAGAACCAGAGACCCCAATCTCTCTGAGTCTGATAATCAGTAGTTGGTGATTGACCGTGTCAAAGGCCGCGCTGAGGTCAAGTAATACAATAGCTGCAGACCCACCACTATCCAAAATTTTCCTGGCCTCTTCGACCACTGCCAATAGGGCCGTCTCCGTGCCTTGTTGGGGCCTAAAGCCTGTTTGAGAGGGGTGAAGACAATCATTCTCCTCCAAAAAAGCGGAGAGAATGGAAGTGACATATTTTTCACAGATTTTAGCAATCCCTGGCAGAAGCGAAATCGGCCGGTCCCAAGGCATTTGCAGTGGGACCGATAACGGCGAAGCGGAACACTGCTGGAAGACACCTTACGATCCGGAGTGGTCCCGGCAAGAGCGGGCCTGAGGTGAGTGGGGCGGGCCTTGAGGCAGCGGTCTTGCCTAGTGCCCCGGATGGAGTGGCGATCGCTTGCTGCGACATGCTCCTACACGTGAAGTCCTGGTTGGCGGACTACCCAGAGGGAAACAGACACTGCTTCCGTGAAACCTGCGGATGACTGCGGGCTGCCGGCGGATGGTGACTGGACCCCCCCCTCCTTGTTTGTGCATTCAGGGACCGGAGGATTACCGTGGTGGGGTGTGGTGAGGGCGGCGCGCCCCCCCCCCGGAACATTATCGCCGTTTCCCCCGCATTCGACGTCAGGACTGGGCCGGGAGCTCAGACCTACCTGGCATCGTCATACAGCTGAGCCCATCCAGTAATAGGCCCAGGACGCGGGCCCGAGAGACAGGTACGCCCACGGCCCTGATATTGACTGTTGATTCTGGCTGACGCCGGAGGGCCCCCCGCGGTCTCCACCCCCCCCCAAAAGGTACTGGGTGGTGCGGTGGGAACGGCTCCCGCCCTGTGGCTGTTTTTGGGCACTTTGATCCCCCGCTGCTCCCCCCTCTCATTAACTATTTGTGCGGTTTGGACTCCGGAGGGGGAGTGGGCCCTGTTTCACCACGAGGTGTGGGACGCGGTGCAGGCCTGCAGCTCCCCCCACTACATTGCGGCTGGAAATCTATGAATGCCCCGCATTGAGAAGTACCTGTGCCGGCAGGGGTGGGCCTTGGGCCGGAGGGTGCACCTGTAGGGCCGTGCCGGATTGGAAGCATACGCTGCTACTTGGCCCAGCACCCGGGGTCTCCGCGCGGCGGCCTACCAGGATTGGTGGTGAAGACGGGTCTACTCTGCAAGCTGGGAGACCCGTGAAACATGGAGATGTCATTTCGCCTCCGCAGGGGCTGTCCCAAATAGAGAGTAGGAGAGCGCGTGTGTGGTTGGACTCCCTCCTCTCCCCCTTACGACTTGTTGCTGTAGGTGGACATTGGTGGACAGCCTGGCTGTGGATACTAGCTCCATAACTTGCCGGTGGCCCTCTGTTGGTCCCTGGGAGAGGCTACAAGCAGTCAGTATAGTATTTCTCTACTGGACAGCGATTTCCTCTGAGACCTCTCACTGGGCCTGCGCCATCCTTCTGAACATATTGACCCGCGCGGAGCCAATTGGTGCAACAATATTTAAATCACAGCTGGGCCAACAACAATGCGTAGAGGAAGGACACAGACAACAGCGGGTACCAGTAGGGCTGGTTCTTGCTCGCCACCCTCAGAGACTTCATCGGTGCAATCTAATCTGAATGAGGTCGGGGCTATGGATCTCCCCCCCACTGATAAGCTGGACATGATATTGCAGGAAATCCGAGATTCGAGGTCTGCACTTGCACAACAATTGGGCACCATATCAACGGAACTTAATTTGCTCAAAGATGATCATAAGAAACTTGCCGAAAAAGTGAAAATATCTGATCAATCAATAGCAACAATAGTACCGCAGGTGAAGGAACATGATGTGCAAATTCAACATATGCGTCAGAAAATTGAAGCCTTACAGGCCAGCGCCAATGATGCGGAAGATAGGGCCCGACGCAATAACCTCAGGATAGTTGGGCTCCCTGAAGGTGCAGAGGGTCAACACCCCTCGACATTCATCGAGGAGTGGCTAAAAACCAGTATGGCCCCCAGAGGCTTATCTGCGCTGTTTACGGTGGAGCCGCTGTTTACGGTGGAGCGGGCCCACCGGGTTCCCATGCGAAAACCCATACCTGGCGCAAACCCGCGGCCGCTTCTGGCCAGAATCTTGAACTACAGAGACCGTGACCATGTTTTGCAATCAGCCCGGGACAATGGCCCCATCCAATTTGACAACACAAAAATTTCCATTTTTCCGGACTACACACTGACAGTCCAACGGCAACGTTTTTCGTTCATGGAGGTCAAGGCCCAAGCTCGTGCTGCAGGCCTGGCGTTTGCTCTTTTATTCCCGTCCAAACTAAAGATTATTCACAACAACGTGCTTGCTTCTTTGATATGCCCGAAAGTGCGTGGGAGTGGCTGGACAGGAACTTTCCGGATACTACATCCTGCAATGTCACAACCGAAATCGCAGCGTCCTCCACGACGACGGAGGACAGGGCTCACAACGCAGAGTACGGTGACTAGACCCCCTTCGGAACAGACGGTGATGGAGGGCAGATGTGAAGCTCTCCGTTCGGCATCAGCGCTGCGGGCCCATCGCCCAGCTATCAGCACCAATCCTTCAGTGGAGGTATCCTCGGACTCGGGGGGCAGCATGGCGTTGTTTCCCTCTGTGTCCACGCAGCTCATTTATGATCCATTGGGCAAACAGTACTGTAAGTGTAATATAATGGGGGTATTTTCACGTTTAAGGATAAATGTCCATGACTTGGATGGATTGCTTTATTTAGCATTGTGTATCAAGCACCGACTGCTGTAACATGATCCATAAAGGGGCAGCTCCACTGGAGGCTGCATGGTAAGCTCAACTGATATTGTCCCGTGGCCCGGCCCATCCTGGGTTAGTCCACCCTTTGTAACCGGTACATACGTATACCGAGTAAGCAGCCTACCCCACAGGCAAGAAGCCATTATTGTTTAATAGTGTGTCATGTTTTTGTTTCACACACAGTTTGGTCGATCGAATTTTAGTCGTTTGACCCAGAATTGGGTTTATGTTATTATGTTTGAGCTGCTGATGATCTGTTTTCTAGCATCCCGGGGGGTTGGGGTGGGAGTGGGGGGTGGCTGGGTGGGGGGGGGTAGAGGTTATGTTCTTGATGTCATGTCCATAGCTAAATCATACACTATCATCTCTTGGAATATACGGGGGATGGGTTCGATACATAAAAGGCATAGGATTGTGGCCCAGTTGCATCGCCGTCAGGCTCAAATTGCATACTTGCAAGAAACACATCTGGTTACCTCTGAGCTTAGCAAGGTGCAGAGAAGATGGAGGGGTCAGTTGTATGGTACTGCATACTCTGCCTTTTCGAGGGGGGCAGCGATCTGGCTATGGGCGGGAGTTCCTTTTTCCTTGAATGAAAGTAGGATAGATGACCAAGGAAGATATGTACTCTTACAGGGGACACTAGACGGTGCGCAGGTGGTGTTGGGGTCAATACATGCGCCTAAGACCTAGTAGGACGCCTTCCTCTCCCGCCTATCGCGAGCTCTCTCAGATTGGACGCAGTATCCTTGGATACTAGGAGGAGACTTTAATGCGGTTTTTGATATTCACTTGGACCGCTCACACCCTCCCTTGTTTAACGTAGCCGCCAGAGTGCAGCCCACTAACTTGACTAAATGGGCTGAGGGCTGTTGGATATATGGAGATTACAGCATGTTGGTCTACATGAATACTCCTTTTATTCCTACCCGCACTCCATGCATACACGTCTTGATCATTTCCTTTGCACGCCAGACTTGTTCTACTATGTTATACAAAGCATTTACCTGGGGAAAACTATTTCGGACCATAATCCGTTGGAGCTGTCACTCAACTGGGGTTGGACCCCCACGCCAATTCCTACATGGCGCCTTCAACCTTTACAACTGGAGGACTCAGTGTTCCGAAATACGTTAGCTACTACCATCACTACATACTTCAATGAAAATTAGGGCACGGCCACAACCAGGTCTGTTGAATGGGAGGCCTTTAAGTTGACAATCCGGGGGTATCTATGGTCACACTGGTGGGGGTCGAGCAAGAAGCGACCCGTGACCTTACGGACCATGAGAGGTTATTGCAAACACTGGAAGTGGCAGCCCAGTCAAATGCGGAGAAAATGTCAGATCTCCCAGAAGCTAGGATAAAATATGCAGAGCTGTTAGAGCACCTGCGTATAATAGATTTAAATGCATATACCCTGCGCACTCATGCAGAGGCAGATAGGTCCAGCACATTACTAGCTCAACTGATTAGGCCACAACCCACCACTACGCCACTGCTGGCTGTCTACAATGGCCACCATACGCTAATCACTACCCAGGTGGAAATTAATAAAACATTTCACGATTATTACACAGATCTTTATGCCGCTCCCTCTCATGACATGTCAGAGGCTACGACAATATTCCTAGGATCCATGGAGCTCCCCACTATTACTGAAGCAAATGCCAAAGACTTTGCGGCTCCTCTGACCGGTTCTGAGATCCGCGGTGCAATAAAAGGACTTGCCCGTAAAAAAACCCCAGGTTCAGATGGGCTTCCTATCGAGTTTTATTCCACCTTTGCAGCACCCTTGATTCCCAAACTATTACAACTGTACACTACTGCACTAACAGAGGGTACCTTGCCCCCCACGACCAGGGAAGTGATAGTGACCTCCTTGTTGAAACCTGATAAGTCCCCGACAGACCTTACAGCATACAGGCCCCTATCGATTCTTAATACGGAATATAAAATTCTCAGTAAGATCCTAGCATCGAGGCTACTCCCTCTACTCCCTAAATTGATCCACACAGACCAATATGGCTTCATACCAAAAAGTAGTACCTCATTGAACATCCGCTGTTTCTATGCCCTATTACACTCTGCCCGGGCCGGTTCCCCTTGAGCGGGCTGCCTTTCATTAGATATCCGTCAAGCATTTGATTCCTTAAGTTGGCCGTACATGTTGGCTGCATTAGCCAAATATGGGATCCCCCCAGTATTTATCAAATGGGTAGAATTACTTTATTCTGGACCCACAGAACGGGCAAAGACTGGAACCAACATCTCCCCAGCACTTTGCTGTTCGTGCTAGCTTTAGAACCCCTGGCACAAGGCGTGCGCTTCGCAATGGCAGCATATGTCATCCCGGCCGGCCTGGTACGCCACTCTGTATCGCTCTATGCGGACGACATGCTGTTATACTTTGAGGACATGCATGTAGACACAACACCTATAGCCTCGTTGTTTGTGCAGTTCGGGGAAATATCTGGCCTGCACCTCAATGCCTCAAAATCTATAGCTTTTTCCTTTTATGATACCTACACTCTTTCTACTCTTCAATTTGGACCAGTGCAGTTTAGGGTGCAACCGACTACTTTTAAATATCTGGGGATCCATATCTACAGGACCACATTAGACACCATAGATGGCAATGTGGTACGAACACTTAACTCTCTCAAATCTCAAGTGGCGTTGTGGAACACCCTGCCTCTAATGACAGTTGGCCGACTGGCCGTTTCTAAAATGGTTATGCTTACTAGACTTTTATATCAATTTGTGAACCTCCCCATGGTCCTTCCAACATGGATTTATAGAGCACTTGATACATTATTAACTTCATTGCTATGGGGACAGGGTCGACATAGATTAGCTCTCGCCAAAATGCAGTTACCAAGTACTGAAGGGGGCATGGGAGCACCGGATTTTAAGGCTTATTCCATAGTGGGCCAATTGCAGTGGTTGGCATATTGGTTGGCCGGCCAAAACCTATTTGAAATAGGTTATTCCCTCGAGCAATTGAGAGCTGGATCGCTACAGACACTATTATGCCCAGGTGCCGGACGAGTATAGACCCCCTTTTCCTATTGCACATAGCACTTCATTATTGGAAGTTAGCACTGAAATATGCCAGCACACTCAAACCCTACGCCCCGAATGTTCCTCTGTGTGGCCTGCCCACATTGCGGGAAGTACTATCGACCGCCAGATTACGGAGCAGGGTGGAGGCCGGAGTTGAAACAGTAGGTGACTTATTTCTAGATGGGAACTTAATGCCCCATGAGGACTTCACACGGACCCATGCGGCCCCAACCACACTGTTTTTAACCCATGCTGCAGTTACGCAATATGTGCATCGGCATTGGCTGGTGAACCAGAAGGAGCCCCCTACCTTCAGGCTGTTGCAGGCCCTGCATATAATGGGCCATGGTAGCCATTTGGTTAGGTGGTTATACCGTGGATTGCGGTTACATCTGGGACTATCATTGTTGTCTCTTCGCCAGAAATGGGAAGCTGTGGTAGCCAGGGAGTTCACTGACATGGAATGGGTGCAGATCCTTGAACATCCCAGGCGTGTTTCCCTGAATGCCCACCTTAAGACTATACAATTGTTAATACTACACAGGGCTTACCTTACACCCCAGACGATAAGACGCATGTACCCGACTGCTTCCTCGGAGTGTCCTAGATGTCATTGCTCAGATGCAGATTTCATACACATGTTGTGGGCCTGTCCCTCCCCTGAAGACTCCTGGACAGAAGTCACACAGGGCCTCACACAAATTACTGAACGCTCCACCTGGAATACTCTTGAAGCCTGTCTTTTGGATCTCCCCCCTCTTCCTAAAAAAGCGGGTGTGCTACGCCATTTTACAGGCCTCACCCTGATGTTGGCCAAGAGACTCATCACACAGCAGTGGAGATCACACACGGCGCCACGCAAAGGGAAATGGCGGGAGGAAGTCATAAAATGGGCCACTGCTGAGAGAGAAGCACTGCAACGCAGAGAGTATAGAGGGCAGAGGAAAAAAACAATATCGATGGAATGGGCTCAACTATTAGAACATTTCAAAGTACACTCTACAATTATTACCGATGACTGATGTAACGCTAGGATCCCCAGTCTTCTTTCTAGCCCCCCACCCTGCCTCTCCCCTCTTCCCCCACTCCCCCCCCCCGGTCCTGGTGCCCTTATTGCCCTGGTCAGGATGCCCGGAGAAGATGTGTATTAAACAGACACTTCGTTTACAACAGCTCAGTTCTTTATTGTTATTCACTTTTTCTTGAAACAGATTTATTGTTTGAGCAGGCGCTGGTCGAAGTTAAATTTGAGATTATAAAACTTAACCATAGGAAGAGTACATCCTGTGTCTCTACAATGTTTCATTTATATAGCATATATATGTGAACAATTAATCTTTAGATTTAATATGCAAAGGTCTCTAGTTGTCGATGCCTGTAACTACAAGTCCTGTATGTCATTTGCAGACTAATGTTTTGATGAAGAAATGTAATGTATGCATATATTAAACTAAAAACTCAATAAAATCTGTGTTTAAAAAAAAAAAAAAACAAGCACCAAGAGTAAAGTGTCCAAACCCAGCAGAAGGGCAGGCTGGGGTACATAGAATGGGGCATTATTCTGCACAGGTATGAAGGCATGTTGTGTATAGACTGTAAAAAATATCCACCAGCAGTTCCAACTTCTGAAGCATCTAGATAGAAGGAAGTCCAAGTGATGGGTAAGCTTACATTTTCACTTCAGCCTTCACCTCACCAATTTCCTCCTTAACCCACAGGAGTATCATGGTACCACAGAGAGGTTGCTGCAGATACCCCTTAGAAATGTTGATCACCTATATTATCTCATTAAATGACAGGAAAAATCCATAGAAAGCAATATTTTGCCGAACACAAGCAACAGATCCAACCAAATGCACGCAGCCATTGCAGGAGGGTGCAAGGTCACATTAAGTAGTTGAACTGGAAGGTTGAAGTCAACCTTCACGAGGAGGATGAAAAATCAAATCAGTCCTTAAAACAAACTTCAGATTGAAAAGTCCAGACCTCCATGACCTCTCCCCGTGTGTCTCTAAGTAGGAACTGTGCAGACACAGTGAAACAATTACTGGCGGCTACACCTGGCTAATGGATGTGTCTTTGCGTCATATAAAGATTACCTTGCGCCCCTGGCAACAATTGCTTAACTTTCCTGTAGCTGAACGTGAATCCTCACCCAGGCCTCCTGCTCAGAACATGAGAGCCAGCTGGCAGCAGTGAAAGTTTTACACTTAACTATTACAGAAGGTTTGAAACATTGGCCCACATAACTACCATCCCAGTCACCACTAGTATAAGGAAAGTTCTCAGTCACATATCAAATCAATGATGAACAACCTTAATATAATATAATGTTGCCCTGTAGTTCTTCACTTTCTCCTGTGTACAGTCTGTTGCTGATCATCTAAGTCCAGACACTGGGATATCTTTACAACTCTAGGCAAAGTGATATTATATATATGTCACTCATCGACTTCCCACTTACCACCAAGCAACATCAGAACAGACTTCGTATACCATTGTAAACTCTCTTCACATTTCACATTCCAAATTCTTCATCCTCACTGCACATCTAATCCGGTAGACGGTGAAATGAATGGTGAAAAGGCCCATTCACAGTGAAAAAATGCAGCAAATGTTGACAAGGGCAGGAGACAATAACCTTGTGACTCAACAAGTGTCTTCTTTAATTCCATTAAACCTGTGCCCAGTTATGTAATCACTGAAGAACTTGCAATGGGACAGCCATTACAAGGGAAGCTGCTTCTAAGTTTGGACTGTTAAGGGTCAGTGTTAAAGAAGTATCTGCCTAAAAGATGAAAGTGACAACCGTGGACATCTAGCCTCACGAGACCAGGTCAAAGTTAAAAATATGGCTAACCACAATGTAGTGCGAGTCGGATATAAAAAGTGGATAGGGCCTTGTCGGCACTTACCTTGGGACTTTGAAGAAAAGTGTTCTGAGAAGGTAAAGTTCCGCGGGGCAAGACTGCAGGCAGTGTTCGAGGAGGGAGCTACACCAACAGGGAGCTGCTGGACAAAGTTGTGGTGAAAATTTCTTCGTTCAGACGTAGTCTCTTTTTTGGAAGTCAAAAATCTCCAGCAAGACGAGGCTGGCGGCTGTAGATGACGAGAGTTCCTTGAGGCCTGATACCCCTTGGGGGAAGGACTGCTGAACAGGATGTGCTGCTACGGAGAAGAATTTAGTGGGAGCTGCTGCAAAATCAGGACAACCGGCGATGCACAATGATCGAATAGACAAGCTAGTTGGCTCTGGTCTCCTCTCAGAGCAGTTTTTAGCCAAAAAGTTTTAAAGTCCCCAGTTTTGGATCTTGACTATCTGGGTACAGGACTGGAGGATCTCTGCTTAGGGGTTTAGGACTCACTCAGGCTGGGCTCAGGTGCAGGTTTAAGATAGTTGGAGCCTTTTCTGTCCCTGAGGCTCTGATCGGGAGGCCAACTAACTATCCCTTGGAGTCACTCTGATAGTCCTGGGTTTCGCAGTACAACAGGGCTCAAGCAGCAGGGTAGGCCTCTGAGAGTTCAAGGCAGGCTCCAGGCAGCAAAACAGTCCTTCCAGGTACAGCAAAGCAGTCTTGTGGAGTACACAGCAGGCCACAGCAGCAGGCAATCGTCTGAGAGTCCTTCCACAGGTACACAATGTGAACTGAAGAGTGGGCCTGAGAGTCCTATTTTTATACCTGGTGCTTCCTTTGAATTACAAGAATTTTCTAAAGAATTCCCTTTGAAATGCTAGACATTTCCTGCTTCCCCTGCTCTGGTGCCAGGCTGGCTGCATGAACAATGCAGGGGTGACAAGTCCTTTGTCTGAAGGCAGGGCACAGCTTAGTAAGTTGCAAGTGGGACTTTGCCTAGTTCCCTAATCCCCCCAGTTGATGGCCCATCCAGGCACAACCAGCCCCTCAATTGTGTGGCTGTCTGGGAGGAATAAACAAAGTCCAACTGCCAACTACACCCAGTCATGTGACCCAGAAACAGGCTGCCGGCACCAAATAGAGCAGGGAAATGCTAATATTCTAGAAATGGCAGTTTCAAACTTTTAACTTAAAATTTGACTTTATCATTAAAGAGGTTTTAAGTTACAGTTTCACAGACACCAAACACAAAATGTTTATCTACTCCCAATCTAACTTTAGCACATATTAAGTATAATAAGGCAACCCAGTTTTAACCAATGGGAAAAGTAGGCTTCAGAGTAGTGAAAAACAAATGTAGTTGTTTTTCCCTACCAGGTCATGTGAAACTTAAAAAGTACATGTCAAACTTTTTAATTGCAATGCATCCTGCCCTATGGGATGCTTAGGGCCTACTGTAGAGGCGATGTATATGCAATAAAAGGGGGGATAAAGGCTTGCCAAGGGGGTTCAATTGCAAAGTCGAACTGGCAGTTGAAAACTGCATTCAGGCCGCTAAGGCAGACCTGGGACATGTTGTAAGGGGCTACTTAAGTCGGCAGCACAATAGGTGCTGCATGCCCACTATTAGCATTTCATTTACAGGCCCTGTGTATATGGTATCCCACTTTACTAGGGACCTACAAATAAATGAAATATGTCAATCAGGTGTAAGTCAATTTTACCATGTTTAAAAGGGAAAGCACAAGCACTTTAGCACTGGTTAGCAGTGGTAATGTACATAGAGTCTTAAAGTAAACAAAAACGAATTTCAGCAAAAAGTGGAGGGCAAAGGCAAAATGTTTGGGGGAAGACCACCCTAAGGCTGACAGGTCTAACACATACTTTGACTACCTCAAACAGACATTACTTCACTCTGGTTTTAAGGGAGGATAAACCTAAACCAACAAGTGAAGGTAGGATGGAGGAAGACGAAAAGGCAGTTTGGGAAAAGATGTCCTCAACGATACTGAAATGTATATACTAGAGGAAAATCATAATGACGCTGTTATACTCTAAATGGTTCGTGTGCTGCATTCCAGGCTATGACAGGTGGAATGTTGGTGGTTGCCTGGATGCATGGTCACTGGGTTCTGGGTTTTGAATCGTGCAAGAGGGCAGTTGGGACCCAGCTGTTTGCTATCTTCTTTGCTGTCTCTGCTGTGTAGCTGTTTCACAATAAACTCAACACAATCTACTCCCTGCCTACTGGAGTTTATTACTACAAATTTTGTGGCGACGATTCCTGCTACACAGCTCCGCTACGAACACAACGTGCACCTCAACCTCTTCGTCTACTTCTTGGCAAGACTACGCTCCACAAGCGGTAAGACTGCTCCATTAAGCAGTGGACTGTTTCTTCTCTAAGCGCGTCGCTGGCATTTTCAAAAAACAACGCACCGCTTTATCGCAAAGAGAAAAAAAGTGGATTTTTATCCCTTACCTCGGCGTACGTTGCAGCGCTTCTTCAGATTGGCTTGGTTTGGCTGGCGACTGTGTCTATAGAGGGTTCCTGGTTTCGGGGAGCTGCAGAGACAGCGCATGCTGTCTTTTGGGGCCTTCGTGGAATTTGTGGCCTAACTCTTCCGACGCACGCGCGCGCAGCTGCCTGGTTGCCTGACCTTCGAATCATCACGCTTGTGACGTTTGGAAAGCACGTCAGCGCTCAATCCACTCTTGTTGCTAACGCGTGTTGTACGTTGCCTAGCAACACAGCGTTAGACGCTCTGGGCCATTGTCGGGCTCTAATTGCCGTTTTCAAGCGGATCGCATCAGTGATTCGCACACTCAAGCAGATCAACACGGTGATCTGCACACCACAGAACAAAGGTTTCAAACAGATTGGAGCACATTTCACCATTGTTAGGGTGCTATATTTCGCACACTCAAGCAGATCAACACGGTGATCTGCACACCACTGATTAAAGGTTTCAAACAGATTGGAGCACATTTCACCATTGCTAGGGTGCTACATTTTGGGAGAGAATATACGGTGTTCTGCACCCCATTTTTTTTAGTATTTCAAGCGGATCGCAGCAGTGATTTGCACACTCAAGCAGGTCCACACGGTGATCTGCACACCATTGTTTCAAGATTTCAAGCGAATCGCAACAGTGATTCGCACACTCAAGCAGATCAACACAGTGATCTGCACACCATTGGAAAAGATGTCAAGCAGATCGCAACAGTGATTCGCACACTCAAGCAGATCACACATATTTTTTGGTTTGGTTCTTTTACAGCTCAAGCTCGGTGATCTTCACATTATTTTTTAAAGGGGTCATACACTGTAACTGTGTAAAGTATCTTATAATTTAAGGCATTAAAGATTCTACAGACATGCAATCTGTTACTCCTCCTCCTTCTTTTCTGGACTCGGCTGGAGAGCCACCAGTCAGATGGGAGGTTTGGTTTGACGCCTTTCAAACTTACCTTGGAGCCATTGGGGCCGCTAGATTCAGTAATGAACGGAAAAAATTTCTACTCCTTCACTCTCTTGGCTTCGAAGGCAGATCCATCTATAAACACCTTCCTGAAGTTGTTCATCTTCCTGCGGATGATATTGACGATTACCAAGACACAATTACCAAACTTAAAACAAGATTTCACAAACAACCAAGCTTGATGGTTGTACGACACAAATTTTTCAAGAGACAGCAAAATGAAGGTGAAGATGTCGATGCGTACATCTCCGCATTACGTAAGTTGGCATCTGACTGCCAATTTGAAACATTCAATGATCAATTGATCAGGGACCAATTTGTTTGTCATTGCAGGGACAAACAAATCCGTCAGAAGCTCTTATCTATTGCAAATCCAGATTTGGATGAAACTATTAAAATTGCTGAAAGCATAGAGACTTCACAAGTGTCTTTGAAAGAGTTAGAGGATGAACATGTCGATCCTGTCAATGTTGTCTCAAATAATTTTAAACCGAAACAAGGTGATCTTCGAAAATCTTCTTGTAAAAACTCTACTAGCAAAAGCTCTAGCTCATGGAAAAGTACGTCCGAAGTTCAAAATTTCAAACAAATGTGTAACAGGTGTGGTAATTCGCCACATCAAAAGGGTACTAGGTGTCCTGGTGCCAATGTGGTCTGTAGCTACTGTAAAAAAATAGGACATTTTGCGAAGGTTTGTTTCAAAAGAAATTCAATGAGCAGAAAAGGTCTGTTGCATGTGTTTTGGAGTCAGATTATGAATCTGATTCTGAAATTGTTTCTGTAGTTACTGAAATCATTGATCATATTTCTAATGTCAATGACCCCATTGAATGCGTTGATCCTATTGTGGAAATTGCTGTAGGAGGGAAACCACTTAACCTGCTGGTCGATTCTGGAGCAAGAATTACTATGTTGACTAAAGAGTTATTTCTTGAAACATGGGGTGACAGATCTCTTCAACCTCCGGATCGTTCACCAGTCTCCTACGAGGGTCGCAAAATCGATCTTATGGGTTACTTCGAGGATGATCTAATCTTTAAAGATAGGAAAATTTCAGGAAAAATTTATGTTGCGGTCAAGGGATTGAATATCCTGGGGTGGTATCACCAAGGCCTATTTGGCATGATCCTCAAACCTGGATGTGCTGAACAGGATCTTGTAGTTTCTGAAGGGGAATGGTTTGTCAAGTGGGAGGATCTTTTCCCATCAGATTTTTCTGGTGACCTTGGGACTATTCGTGGTTTTAAGCACAGAATTATTGTCAAAGACGGAGCTTCTCCGGTAAAACACAAATTAAGGGGTGTACCTTTCAGCGTGCGAGATGATCTCGAAACAGAGCTAAAGTCTCTGTGCGATCAAGGGATAATTGAGCCAACAGAATCTTCTTTGTGGCTTTCGCCTTTGGTCGTCGCACGCAAGAAATGTGGCAAGTTGCGCGTTTGTGTGGATTTGAGGTCTCTTAATAGAGAAATCTGGATAGACTCTCACCCACTACCCAAAATTGGTGATCTTTTTTCAAGTGTCAGAGGGTCTTGCTATTTTTCAAAACTGGATCTAGCCAGTGCATACCATCAGATTGAGCTAGACCCAGAATCTCGTCACCTCACTGCATTTATATCTCCTTTAGGCACATTTCAATATAAACGGATGCCGTTCGGGCTTGCTTCGGCAGCTTCAGTTTTTCAACAGGTCATGCAAAGCATGCTTGGGGGTATTGATGGCGTTCTTGTGTTTCAAGACGATGTCCTCATACACACTAAAGACATTCCTTCACATAATTTTCTAATAAGGAAGGTTTTGGAGATTTTCAAAGATCATGGTGTGGTAGTTAAGTCAGAAAAGTGTAAGATTCTTTGCGATGAAATCGAATATTTAGGTCACCACATTTCTGGAGAGGGTATTAGACCCAGACAAGGATTGTTAGATGCGATTATATGTGCTCCTGCTCCTATAGACAAAACGGGAGTAAAGTCTTTGTTAGGTTTACTCGAATATTATTCAAAGTTTATTTCTAACTATGCTTCTATAGTACGTCCCATTAGCTCGCTGCTCAGGAAAGGTGTAATTTTTTGTTGGTCAGATCAGTGTGCTTCGGCTCTGAGTCATGTTAAAGAGTGCCTTGTCAAAAGTGGTGCTCTTAAGCCTTTTGATCCTTTGTTACCAACCTGTATTACAGTTGACGCAAGTCAAGTGGGTCTGGGGGGAGTTTTGACCCAAGATTCACTGGGTGGTGAAAATACAGTTGCTTTTGCGTCTAGAGTCTTAAGGAATGGGGAAATCCAATACTCTGTAATAGAAAAAGAGTTATTGGCTTGTCTTTGGGCTATTGAAAAGTTCCGTTCCTATGTCTGGGGAAGACGTTTTTTGTTAAGGACGGATCATAAACCTCTGGTTAATATACTTAGTGCGGGCACCAGTAAATGCTGTTCTCCGAGGATTGTCAGGATGGTTTCTCGCCTGATGCAATACCAATTCGATGTTGTTCATGTGTCTGGGGGCAGAAATGTCAGAGCCGATTTTTTATCTAGGTTCCCCATGGGTGATAATGGAAAAGAGTCTTATGTTGCGGATTGTAGTGATGAGGATTCAGATGACTGTTTTATTGCTGCAATTGATTTACCTGAGCATAGTCTTGGTACCGAGGAAAGTTGGTTAGATGCACTGTCTAATGATGAAGTTTTGCAACAAGGACTGGTTGGCCTAGAGAACGTGTTCTCCCTCAATTTTTGCAACCTTTCTGGAAAGTTGAATCTGAAATTTCAATGGAGGGCGGTGTTTTGGTACGTGCAGACAAACTTATTCCTCCACAGAGCCTTAGAAGAAGTATTATTGTTAAAGCCCATGAGGGTCATTTGGGTTCAACACTTACTAAGCGTAGAGTTCGAGATTGTTTTTGGTGGCCCTCCATGGACAGTGATGTGCATGACGTGGTCGATGTGTGCTCAATATGCAGGTCTGCTGACAAGGGATTGAAAGTAGTAACTCCACCCCTTCATCCCATTGAATGTCCATCTGCACCTTGGTCCAAGTTGGGGTTGGACATTGTAGGTCCTCTAGAAATTTTACAAGGAGGTTCTCGTTTCATTGTGGTGTTAATAGATTACGCATCTAAATGGCCCGAGTTAAAATTTATCAAAGAGATTTCCTCTGCTAGTGTTATTGTTTTTTTAAAGGAAGTGTTTATGAGGGAAGGTTTTCCTGAAACGGTGGTGACAGATAACGGTACACAGTTTACCAGTACTGTGTTCGAATCTTTCTTGCAGTCATGCAACATAAAGCATGTTAAAAGTTCTTTGTACCATCCCCAATCAAATGGTCTTGTAGAACGTATGATTAGGGTTGTGGGAGACTGCATCAGATGGGCAAAACATTCCAACTGTGATGTGGTGAACTCTGTAAATAGCATGCTTTGGTTCTACAGGACCACTCCACACTCCACGACAAAAATTTCTCCGTTTGAACTATTGAGAGGGAGAAAAGCAAACACTAGTTTTAAACCAGCATGGATGAATAAGTGGATCAAATCCGTTCACAATGTTGACAGTCTTATGAAGGTGGTGAAAGAGAATGTTTTGGACTCCCAAATTAAACAAAAATCTTGGTTTGACAAGAAGAAGTCTGCAAAAATTGTACCTGTATTTATAGGGGATTTGGTCCGTGTTAAATCTTCCATTCATGGTAAGAAGGGAGAGAGTAAGTTTGGTCCACCTGTTTTGGTCACGCGGGTGGGGAAAAATGCTGTACAGGTTGAGGGAGGCAACTGGTGGAATGTAGGAAAGATTGTAAAAGTAAAAATGTTGTTCCATGTTCCTCAAATGTACCTTCGTCTCCCGAGACTGTGGGTCTCAAGTTCCTCTTAGGAGGAGCACAAGATCTAAGGTGATCCCTAAAAGATACCAATTGTGATTTAATAAGTTTTTTATTGTGTAAACCTGTACCATCTTTATGCTTTTATGTTTTGTGTTTTGTTATTGTTTTTTTATTTTTTTTATTGAGAAGAGAGGATATGTTATACTCTAAATGGTTCGTGTGCTGCATTCCAGGCTATGACAGGTGGAATGTTGGTGGTTGCCTGGATGCATGGTCACTGGGTTCTGGGTTTTGAATCGTGCAAGAGGGCAGTTGGGACCCAGCTGTTTGCTATCTTCTTTGCTGTCTCTGCTGTGTAGCTGTTTCACAATAAACTCAACACAATCTACTCCCTGCCTACTGGAGTTTATTACTACAGACGCAATAGCAGGTCAATGACCAGTTCCCAGCTATTGATTCATACAAACTCGCATGGTCTCAGGGCCGTTTATGAACTGTTAAGGACACATGACCCTCATCCCCAAAAGGGCAATGTGACTAAATTCATGTGAGAAGCACAATTTCCACAGAACAAGTCTGCTAGAACAGCCCTAAACATCATCTTCTCTGCATAAAACACCAAGAAAGGAGGCCACAAACATGCACTGTTACTCTGTGTGGAGATTCGGAATGGTGCTGGCTGGAATATTAGGATGTCATTGGGTTGGGTTCCTATGGTGTATTCTAGTTCTATGTTCTGTGGATATTGTGCTTGTTTAAAAAGCTTTTGGTTCCATGACTGGGCACTTGATGACAGACAGATCTAGTGGTTTGTATCAGGGGAGAAAGGGCAAACAGGTCAGAAATGGATGGTTTTGAAGATACAAAGCAAGTGGTACAGTGTTTGCAGAACTAGATGGTTCAATCTTGTCAGGATGGGAGGAGTGTTGTGATCTTGAAAAGAAGGCTACAGATGTGAACCTCCTTTTCCTAATGTTTTGTTGTCATGGTGCTCGACTCGGAAATCAGTAGCTGTGTCAGTTGCCGCTGGCTGATGAGTGGAGCACCACGTTTATGAAGAGCTTTGCTTGAATAAATTGATCTACACCAAATGCGGATTTGCATACTGTAGTGTCATAGAGTTGAAAAGAAGGCTGCCAATGTAACATGGATCGCCAGTTGTTGAGTGAGGGATGTGTGAATGAGGCGAGGAGAGCTGTGCGGCCAGGTGGTGATAATTTAGATGTGATTTGTGAAGTTGGAGAACATTTTCTGGATGTCCCTTTTACTCAGAGACCCCTACGTGGGAGGAGGCCCCCTACTTACTTGCAGGATTTTAGAGTGGAATAGCCCTTCCACACCATATGTGCTGAACATGTGTGTTCCTTTACACCTGTGGATGAGGGCCATACCCTTACAGGGTCTCAGTGGAATTCAGGTTTTCATACTGTAGTGTCATAGAGCTTAAGTGTTTGCTATTGTATTCCTTCAGAATGTATGTTACCATTACCTATACGTCCTTAGTCATTCTTTAGTCATTCTTTATTTGTGTTCCTTCAAAATGTGTTCTACTAGCTTTTTCTGGATGGTGCATAAGGGTTTCCTCATCGAAACTTGCCATTGTTGTGGTATTTATTTCTTCTTCCTCTCCAGTTTCGCTATCATTTCTTATCTTCCACAGAACATGTGCACATTGTGTCTTTCCCTCATGTTGGAAGCAAAGGAGATATGTTGTGATCTTGAAAAGAAGGCTGCCGATGTAACATTCAGAACCTTCTTTACCTAATGTTCTGTGGTCATGGTTCTCGACTCGGAAACCAGTAGCTGTGTCAGTTGCCACTGGCTGACGAGTGGAGCACCACATTTATGAAGAACTTTGCTTGAATAAATCGATCTACACCAAATGTGGAAGCCTATGGTACCTTATTACTACAAGGAGCAAGGGGAGTTAAACATAGTGTTACATAGAAGAAATGCACACTGGAGCCACTGGAAAGTACACAAAGGTTTATTTCAGGGAACACCTCAGCCACAGCTGTGCAACCATTAGAGACGTTCTCCTCAACTGATCCAGGCGCTCAATATAGAACGTCCTGGCAACAACATTCTAAATACATCACCAGGCCCGAAGAAATTGGGTGCTCTGGCCAAACCATTTAGGGAAGAGAGAAAGGGGACAGGAAAAATAAGAGGAAAGGAAAGAAGAGTGCAAGGGCGATACCACACATCCCCCTCCTTTAAAACTGAAAACCCTCATCCTGTGAGAAAAAGTAAACCACAGGAGTAGAGTGAGAAGACAGAAAGTCACAATATGAAATATGCTTTCTCATTTGTAAAACAACATGAACAGTAACAATTTAAGTAGTTGTGACCACAAAATCCTTCAGATAACCTGGATGGCATTTTTTCCTCCCACTTGACCTGAAAGAATTCTCAACACCCCCTAAGTTGGTTGTGAGTGGGCTACTATCTCTCTCACAAGCTTCATCGCTGTAACTTTCCTGGGTGATCACTACTTTTTAAGGAACAGTACATTTAGCAACTCTTCCCATGTTCCAACTTCTCCCATCTTCAGTTTTTACTGCATTGTTAAAGAGTTTCACAATTCTCAGAGGTTCAGTAAATTTCAACCAACTTGTTCTTCCAGTGGGAGCTTTGACTCTAACTACATCACCTATTTTAAAATGCATCTCTTTAGCTCCATGTATCCTGTCATATCTAGCTTTCTTTTCCACTTGTAGTTTATTTTCCCTTTCTCTCCTCTTTGTGTTACTAGAGACATCTATCCACCCGTTATGCCACTTCATCCAACCTGGTACCAGCCTGGAGTTGGGTTTTCTTGCCTTCATTAACTCAAATGGTGTTTTGTTGGTCGTCTGATGTGGTATTAAATGGTATGCCTCCAGCTGCTTCATAACCTCTTCTCTCCAATCTAGCCCATTAACTTTGGCTAGCTGGATACCTTCTTTGATAGTCCTCTTAAATCTCTCTACCATCCCATTGGCCTCTGAGTGATAGAGTGCACACAACTTGTGACGTATCCCATTGCAATGCAAAAACTCTTCCATTTCTTGAGAACAGAATTGAACCCCATTGTCAGTTTGTAAAGAGCTTGGTAAGCCTTCTCTTAGAAACACTTCCACTAGAAAACGTAAGACTGTCCTGGTATTAATTTCTGCAACAAACTTCAATTCAGGCCAACGAGAAAAAAGATCTACTAGTACGAGGATGTACAGAGACTGCTTCTCCCCTGACAATGGACCTAAAATGTCTATTGCTACATCCATCCAAGGGCCTTTGGGTGTTTATCTGCAAAGCATAGGTGGCGTATGAAGTACTTTGTCACTGGAGGTGCAGGACAAGCACTCCTGTATTTTCCTTTCAATTTCCAAATCCATGTGAGGCCACCAGAAATCTAAACGTAGCCTCTGTTTAGTTTTAGTAATCCCTAAGTGACCTTCATGAGCTAGGTCGACCAGTTTGTTTTTCAGAGATGTGGGAGGGATTAACTTTGTGCCTCTGAAAAGACACCCATCCATCAGGGACAACTCTTTCCTTACCATCCAATATGGTTTGAGTTGTTCATTATGTCTGTCTTGGCCTGTCCACCCTTTTCTTGTGTTCTCACACACTCTCTGGAACAGGATGTCAGACTCTAATTCTGCCTTCAATTGTGTCTCTTCTACGGCTCCCTGGGTGACCATACACACAATTTCCCGTTGAGAATCAAAATCATCTTCTTCCTGTGTGTTCACACTCTTCCCTTCTCCCTCGGGATTTTCCACCAGGCGAGAGAGGCAATCTGCCGCAAAATATTTCACACCCGGTACATATTGTACTCCAAAGGTGTACTCTTGAAGATCAACTACCCACCTCCTGATTCTACTAGAAATACAATCGAACCCCTTTTTTGTGAATACTTCTGTGAGAGGCTTATGATCAGTCCTTACTGAAAACCGTGTTCCCCAAATAAAGTTCCGGAATTTGTTAAGTGCCCAATGAACAGCCAATGCCTCCTTCTCTATCATTGAATAATAATTTGTTTTCAGCATGTTTCAATGATCAAGAAGCGAAAGCGATAGTCTCCTTGCCCCTATGTCCTCATTGTAGCATAACTGCCCCTAATCCTTTTGAACTGGCATCTGTTGTTATTACAGTGTGTCTTCCTGGTACGAATGCTTTCAAATTTGGGGCAGTAGCTAACAAAGTCTTGGTGTCCTCAAATTCTGCTTGACAACTCTCACTCCAAAGAAATTGCACTCCATTCTTCATTAGAGCTCGAATGTGGTATGTGTGTTTTGCAAAGTTCTGTACAAATTTGATGTAAAATTCTAACATTCCTAAAAAGGACTTAACCTCCTCTTTATTTTTTGGAGTAGATAGATTCAGGATGGAATTTTTTAGTTCTTCCTTGGGTAGAATGCCTTCCGCTGAAATCTTGTGTCCCCAAGTAATCTATTTCGTGACAACCAATTATGCTCTTCTCCCTTTTTACAGTGAGTCCCTGCCCCCTGAATCTCCTTAGTACTTGTCTGATTCTGAGATCATGTTGTTCCCTGTTCTCCCCAAATATTAACAAATCATCTTGGTAGCAGATCACCCCTGTGATACCTTGGAGCATGCTGCTCATTGCTCTTTGGAAGACAGCAGCAGCTGACACAAGTCCAAATGGCATGCGTTTGAACTTACATGCTCCCATTGAAGTAATGAACGCTGTAAGTGCTTGTGAGTCTGGGTGCAATTTTACTTGGTAGTATGCCAACGTGAGGTCTAGAGTGGAGAAAACCTTGGCCCCGGCTACCTTAGCCATAATCTCAGTGATGTTGGGTAGTGGATACTTATCTACTTCTACCTCTTTGTTCAGTGCCCTAAGATCAATGCAAAGACGAACAGCTTCATAACTTTTCTTGGCCATTACAATTGGGGACAACCACTCGGTGGCTTCTACAGGTTCAATTACTTTCAGACCACATAATCTTTCTAACTCTTCTCTAACTGCTACATGCATTGACAATGGTAAACTTCTTACGTTGGCTGATACAGGTTGAGCATTTTCCCTTAGTTTTATTTTGTGGGTGTAGTGTTTTAAACATCCTAGTTGTTCTGTGAATACTTTAGGGAATTCTTTTTCTATGCTTAATGATGTGTTGTCTACAGTCTGCACTACTATTTGGGGATCCTTGTTGGGATTAAGGTATATTCCGAGATCTTTTTGTGCTGGGCAACCCAGAATATTGTCCCCCGGTGTGACACATACACTTTTGTGACAGTGAATCTGTCTTTATAAGTTATATTTCCCCAAAAGTACCCCTTCATTCTTATAGGTTGTCCACCATAGCCTCCTGGTTTGATGTCCATTTTGTACAATTTCTTCTGACCTTTGAACATTTTATCAAACATTTTCTCAGCAATAATTGTCAATTTTGAGCACGAGTTCAACATTGCTTCTACTTCATACCCTTGTATCTTTACAACATCTTTTGGATTATTCGGAACACCTTCCTTGACTTCTAATATGATTTTATCATACACTTGTGTTGTATTGTTCTTGGATTATTTTCTGTTGTATGAGTTACTCCTGAAACAGATTCTATCACGGCCCTTTTTCCCACATTTATTATAAGTTACTCTCAAAGAAGGGCAATCTTTATTGTTGGCCAAGTGTCCCATTTTCCAGCACCTGTAGCAACTACATCTGAAGACCGTGCTACTTTTGTCTTCCTTGAGCTCTACGTTGGTACTTATACCATTTTTATCTTCCTCGGGATCTATCTTAGACCCTTTTACCACTTACACATCACCCACGTTTTCACTGATTTTACTCACTTTGAGTTTCTCCTCCCTGTCTTGTTTTATTTCCTTCACACAATGTATCATGTGTTCAACCTGTTTAGCCACTATCAACACTTCCCCCAATGGTGGATCATCTTTTAGCCATAATTCTTCTCTTATTCTCTTCATTTTGCATGTAAGTAGAAACTGATCCTTTATACGCTCTTCACACATTGCCCCAAACTTGCACGTCGCAGCTAACTTACTTAGGTCTGACACAAATCTTCCACTGTCTCTCCCTCTTTCTGACCGCTCTTCCCGAAATGGTAACGCTCCATAATAGTACTAACTTTGGGTAGAAAGTGGATATCAAGTTTTCTTATACTAATTTCATACTCATTGAGTCCCCTTGCCTCATTTGCACCCAGCTCTGGTAAGTGCTCCAAAATCTCTTGTCCCTCTGTCCTATGCTTTGTAGATCAGCACCCAAAGGCCCTTGGATGGATGTAGCAATAGACATTATAGGTCTATTGTCAGGGGAGAAGCAGTCTCCGTATTCCAGAAAATACTTTTATGAAATCCGCAGGACAAAGAGCCCAGCCGCACCGGCAATGACGGGTAGGAACAAAAATTTCCTTCTGGTGTTTTGAAAGATGAAAGGCTCCGCGAAGGAAGTGAAGTAAAAAAAATGAACTCCCCTGAAAGAGCCAAAAAACACCAAAGGCGAACTGGAGGGAACACCGGGTTGAAGTGGTGCTTGGTAGACCCATAAAAACAGACAACAAAGCACTAAAACCAGGATCACAAATATTGTATTCTGGCTGTAAGAGGCATAAAAGCTGAAGTGCTCAAATTCAGTCAGCCAGTAACGGCTGAGGAAAGACTTCAGCAAAAGTCCTTGACAAACTAGGGACGCTTTGTCTCGAAGGGAAAACGAACTGCGGTACACGACTGTACTCAAATCACCCCAACACTCCTTTAGGCTGCAGAAGTCAATTTTGAAACTTGAGGAGGAAGAGGGGCGGTAATAGTAGAAAATAACAATAGAAGTCACAACTTCAGTGAGGCAATCACTGCCCAAGAACGTGTTCACTCACGGCTGGTTTCCCACCTTGTCAGTCCACAACTACATCCAAAATATTTGTGCGTGTTGAGGTGATCCAATTATGCTAGCTCCTGGTTGAATATACTTAATCCCATCCTCGTCGCCAGTGTTACATAGAAAAAATACACACTGGAGCCACTAGAAAGTACACGAAGGTTTATTTCAGGGAACACCTCAGCCACCACGGTGCAACCATCAGAGACGTACTCCTCAACTGATCCAGGTGCTCAATATAGAACGTCCTGGCATCAACATTCTAAATACATCACCAGGCCCCGAAGACAACGGTGCTCTGGCCAAACCATTTAGGGAAGAGAGAAATGGGACAGGGAAAAGTAAGAGGAAAGGAAAGAAGAGTTCAAGGGAGATACCACACATAGTTTCAGACCCCAAGTTATCCTGATCAAGATATATTGAGATTAAGAATAAATGTTATTGATCAAGTCAACCAAGGGGGAACTGAAGAGGGCAAATTGCTGGAGAATATTCCTGTGAATTCACAGATGAACTGTGAAATCTCAAAAAAACAGGGCTGCTCCAACAGGGCATAAAGATGTAGGGTACCTATGGGTTTGAGAGATGAAAAGAAGTGATTAGTGGACTGTGCAAAGTGGGGGTCATCGAGGTCAATGAAAATTTGCAATGGTTTGTGCCTGTGATTATGGTGTGTATATCGGCCAAATGTTTATGTGGGAGTGGACGACTTTAACAACAACATCTGGGTTGCCTGCTAACCTCTGCCAAATATAAGCAGAAATATTACGCACATTAAGAGGCTGCCATGTTTCTGTCATTGGGTATGTCAGTAGTATAATATCCTCCTGAAATGTGTAGAGAATGGAGGTTCGCAAATGTAATGATAAGAGAATCAAGATTTCATTAAAGACACGGAGGTGTATAATAACTTTTAATGCCACTCTGCAGCACCTTTAAAAAACAGTACCAACAACAATCTAGAGCCAGAACACTGCTGTCGATAAATAATCTCCTCTCAGAACTCTCCTCTTCTTTAAATGCATCTAAAAAACTCTGCTTCTTCTATTTTCCCTTTGTTAAACTATCTGCCGTTGTTTCTCCTTTTCTCTTCTTTTCTACGAATTCTCTATTAAAAAACAACAAATAATTAATATTGGTTATCCCTACTGTCCACATCAGTGAAAAACCAATAATATATAAATCAACATTAACTTTTTCTATTTAATTCCTTTTCTTAAAATTCTTGTTACAATATCCACATACACATAAATTAAGTCCTTAATAATCATCTCACACTTTAACTTTTTTTTTTAACTTCTCCAATACCCGTGTTGAGGAGGGTGGGATAATGTTAGCCTCCGTGTCTTTAATGAAATATTGATTCTCTTATCATTAAATTTGAGAATCGCCATTTCATTTCAAGACCGGAGGCTACAACTATGCATGTTGAAAGCCGTGCAACACCACATTCGACACATTCGGTATTCGTATAGAATAGTGTTTTGCAAAAATACCAGCATTTGACCAATCTGCCGAATTAAGAATTTCCCTCAATCGCCCCCCAGACATATACAACTTACTTGCCATAGCACCTCTCAGTGAATGAGGTTTAAATATATTCACATCAATACCTGCTTGCATTATAATGTCTTTAACCCATCTTGCTATAGTAGCTGAACTCACCACCTTATGTGGTTCAACATACCAAATCAATAATTGATTTTCTCCATGCCTCCTATGTTCCAACATTCTCCCTTCATACTCATGCAAACAGTTCACAACACACAAATTATCATTGTGTGAAAAATTTGGATGAAAGACATGTTCTTAGTCCTTTTCCATATTTCGAAATGGACTCCTAGTCCATAAATCCTACTACTTACCTCCAAGGCTTTTAAGTCAGAATATCTTCTACATGATATTAGACATAGAAGAGTAGGTAACTTTCCAGTAAGCCTCTTTGTTTCCAAATACCTATTCAAAGGCCATTCCTGAAACAAATGGAAGACCATATTCTCATCCCACAGTTCCTCATATCATGCCCTGGGTTGTCTCCTTAACCTCATACTCTTCATTATTCTACAAACCATCACATTCCTACTACTGATCTACTATCTACCTCGGCATGTCCAGCAGAAACTGCTGATCTATAACAATTCATAGTTCTGTAACTTAATCCCTTCTCATATTGTTTCACCAAAAAATGTATTACCCCTATGATAGGAGCCTTTACGGGATATAAATTCCTCTCCATGCACCAACTGTCCCATATTCTTCAAATTTCTTTATACCTCTTAATTGTTTTTGGAGCCCAAGATTCCACCAATAACTCTGCAGCCCGGCTCGAAAGCCACTGCAGACATTTAGATCTCCTGACACTCTCCAAACAAGAAGGTTCAAAACTCCTTCTAGAACCAACTGATATTCTCTATTCCTCAAAAGAACTTCTCTTACTGGAATCAAATAACGTAATGTACATGCCAACTCCATCACAGTTGGGAACCATACCTGAGATACCCAAAAAGGCGTCACCAAAACTATTTGACACCTCTCCTCCCTCACTTTCAGCAACACGCTTTACAACATTGTGAATGGAGAAAACTCATAAGCTTTCCTCCCCTTCCAAATTTGCTGAAACGCATCCACTGCACTCACCTCTGGATCTGGCATCCAACTGTAATATGTTGCTAACTGGTATCTCAACCTGCTTGTAAAAAGGTGTAAGTCGCTGAAATCTCTCAAATGACGAGAATTCCAATCTGCTGACACATTCATTTCTCTTTGTAAGTATTCTGCTATAACAGTATTCCTGTGTTCCAAACAAAAACTCCAAAAATCCTTTGCCAGCTCTGCTAAACCACGGGATCTGCTCCCTCCTAACTTGTTGATATACACTACTGCAGACACATTGTCAAACTTCATCAATATTGTCTGTCCTTTCAATGCTTCTTTAAAACTCTTCAAAGTATACAAACCTTCTGTTAATTCTAAACAATTTATGTTTCTTCCTTACCTCCTGTGACTAAATTCCTCCCGTCTCTTGAGCCCCCAAACGAGCTCCCCAGCCTCTCTGGCTGGAATCCGTCTCCAAAACAAAACTCGGGGCACATCCAAAAATCGCTCGGCCATTCCACGCCTGCATATTGTCCAACCACCAAAGCAACTCCTCCTTTTCCTCTACACTCAGTAATATCTTGTCCCCATACCAATAGCCTGTCCTCAATGTTTCTCCTTTCACCCTCTACAAAGCACGATTGGGACATTATCAAAATATCGTCCAAATATATAATCAGTCTTATACCGCTCTCCCGCAAAAATGCTCTTACTACTCTCATGACTTTGGTAAAACACTGCGGTACTGATGAAAGCCCAAACGGTAGACACTGAAACTGATTCAGTTGTCCTCTCCAACGGACCTATAAATATTTCTGACTCTCTATTCCCATAGGAATTGTCAAATATGCACCCTTTAAATCCAATTTCACTAACCAATTGCTTTCTAACAAATCTCTCAGACAATGGATACCCTCCATCTTTAAGTGTCTGTATATTAAATATCTGTTCAATTCCTTGATATTGATCACTGGTCTCCAGCACTTGTCCTTCTTTTTGACCCCAAAAATTGTACTCACAAAGGGTTTTGCCATTTCCTCCAAACATATAATTTCTCCCTTTTGTATCATAGACTTTATCTCTAAGTCCACAACCTCCTTTAATTCCTCGCTTGCTGCCAATTCCCTTGGTTCTTTTCTCTAAATTAGTAAATTTACCAAATTCTATTACATATCCTTGAACAGTTTCCAACACCCAGGGAGCTTTAGTTAACTTCTCCCATTGTCCTATGAAGTCTCTTAAATGTCCCCCTCCTCTTTTTTGGGAAGAACCAAAAATAATCTCCGTACTCACCTTGGTTTCCTGAGCTCTGACAAACCCTCCTCTACACGTCCTTCCTGCTCTTCTGCGACTTAGGTAGAAACTGGGAGAGGCCTGAAATCCTCTTCCTCTGTTTTGAGAATAGTACTTGAGTAGCTCTTCCTCAAATAGTAGCCCCTTAGCATCTTCGCTGGGCTCTCTCTGCACCATGTCTCCCAATTTTGGGCTTATTTTCATCAATATTGCCTTCGTTCTCTCTGTAAGCATTGCCCTGTAACACTACTGCTCTTTGGCTCCATTCTCTCAGTAGATCTATATCACTAGCTGTCTCATTCACATGCGCCTCTTCCACCATATCCATAATTCTGGCTCTCGGACCAATCACATACAGAACCTTATCTTGACAGATCTTTAATGTTTTTTTTCAATCCCTTTTTAGGATCCCTTCCTAATTTAAACAAAAACCGTATTAACTCCGGATCCAAATTTGGAGTACTAAAACGGTCTCCTCAATTATGGGTCTTGAGCACTCCACTCTCAGCACCCCTCTCACCTCTTTGTCTAAAGGTTTTCGAATCCATTCCTTAATGAACTTGCCCACATGCACCATGGGCCACCAATCACCATTTCTGGGATGTTTTATGTGGTGAAAACATTTCCTCACCTAACAGGCCCCTAAGCACTTCGGCAAAAGCAACCTCCTCCAAATTGTCAAATTTATTTTCAAACTCATTATCTTGTAGATCTAAAATATACTCATCCCACTCTTTCTCATTATCTGAACTTGGAATTCCATCAGCTCTATAGCTTCCATCTCTTTTTGTGTCATGATGGACACCTTTCCTCTGTTTGCCGCTTGGGACACCCAATCTATGCATGCCACCCAGGGCACTTCTCTTCCTGATGGAATTTAGACCATCTTTTCCTCTTTTAGACGTACAAATGTCCTCTACATGTTTAGTTTTCTTTAATCTATTTCCACCTACTCCCACTAACTGGCCATCTTCCTCTGATAATGAAAAAAAACTCGAATTCTGACTCCACACTTATCCTTCTCTTTTTTCATAGACTGCTTGTCACTGATTCCTGTAATTTATTTTACATTTCTTGCTGAATAATTTTTCTCACCAAATCCTCATTTAATAATGATCCAGCAGTACTCACACTGCTACCCTGTTCTGCTTCCATACTGAACCAAACAACACTAACCTAAACTATCCTTAATACCTGTAAAACCTAATCATACCATGACACAAAGTTTCCCTTCTCAAGCTTGAAAACACTGTCTGCGCACAGCTGACAAACGGTCTTACAATAGTTAAATCTCATCGGACCATTTTTTCTTTTTACATTGGTGACGCTCTGCTACTCGCGGCACTGTCACCTCTGTTCTCTTCAATGCAACTGAGCTGAATCTAAGATGGCGCCCAGTTCCCGCAAGTGCTCTTGCGCGTACTTCCACAGAAGCCAGAGACTGCATGCGATGACAGCGACAGCCGGCTCTTGTAAGTATGTCGCGCTCACGCTTAGTTACACACTCGCGATCTGGCCCGTTAAGCCTGGCCTCGCTAATAACAGAAGGCCCCAACCTTAACTTGGAGCCATAACGCAGTCCGGTTTTCGTAATGTATATAAAACTAAAATTCCTCCGACGTCACTACCATTAACTTCCTTTCACTTCAGTCCATGTAAAAAACCTCATATGCAAAAAAAAAAACATCAAGCTTCGATAAATTAGAAGTGCCCCGTTCCGCACCAAGCCAAATTTAATATATACCTCGTAAAAACTAATAAAAACACACAACCATCAACAGTTATACAAATCAAATGAGAGTAAATATACAAAGGTACTTATCTATCCAGAACAGCATTTAAAAGAGGAGGAGAGTTCTTCTGAGAGGAGATTATTTATGGACAGCAGTGTTCTGGCTCTAGATTGTTGTTGTTAATGGTCTTTAATGGTCTTTAAAGGTGCTGCAGAGTGGCATTAAAAGTTATTATGCATAATGGTAGCCTTCGTTCTTGAAATGAAATCCTGACATCTCACAACCTTTGTGACACTGGAGGGCCTGTATTGGTATTGCCAAATGCCACATGAACTGGTACCGGCATCCTCGCTGTGTTTCAGAGGGTTAAAGGAATATTGTTCAAGAATGTGAATGGGGTGGCGTATTTTCAGGCTGACATCTTGGTGTACGGAAGAGATAAAATGGAACATGACAAAAAATTGCCCACAGCGTTGGACATGTTGAAAGAAAGTGGGTTGACATTGAGAAAAGACAAATACAGATTCGCAAAGGAAGGGTGACACCATGTATCTCAGAAGGAAGTGGAACTGAAGTTGAAGAAAATGAACGCAAAAGGTGAGGCTCCCTCCCCTGTTAGCAAGGACCAACTCAAATTGTTCAGAGAACTGTACCACATTTTGCTAGAAAAAAGTGCACCATTAACAAATCTTTTGAAAAAGATTAGAAGTATACCTGGGATGTAAGCATGATAACGGGTGTGAGTAATCATGGACTGGGTGAAGAAATTGTGATGTTTGCATCCAGAGTATTGTATGGGTGGAGCCTATGTATTCCACCAAAGAGAAAGAAACTTTGGCTCTGGAGTGCCCAGTACTTTAAGGCGTTTATGTGGGGTCAACCTTTATTTTGCATACTGATTAAAAACCACTCATTGACTTATTTGCACTTAGGGTGTAGGAAGGGCCACAGCACACATTGCTAAGTAGCAATTTCATTGGCAGGAGTTCCAGTAATGTACGTTCCTGAAGGGAAAAACTTTGCTGCAGATTTTCTCTCCTGATTGCCTATACTACATAAGATGTGTTAGACCTGGCATACTTGGCGTGGGTCTCCCTTCCATTTTTTCATAATGCCTCCACTGTTGTCGATATGTTTTTGCTGGACTAGATGCTCATGGGCACTTTGCCACTGCTAATCAGTGCCAAAGTGCAAGTGCTCCTTTTGTAAATTGTGATGTGAATTAGTGACTCCATGTTTGGCTTATTTGAATTACTGTCAGACCCTAGTACAGTGCACTGAGTGTGCCCAGGGCTTGTAAATCAAATGCTGCTGGTGGGCTTGCAGCACTGGTTGTGCCACCCACAGAAGTAGCTTGTAAAGTGTGTCTCAGGCCTGCCATTGCAGAGCCTGTATGCAGTCTGTGACTGCCATGTCGACTTGGTAAGTGCACCCACCTACCAGTCCCCAAACCTTCCATTTTCTTCATATTAGACACCCCTATGGTAGGCCTACGGGCAGGGTGCATTGTAAGGATTAGGTGGGACATGCCTGGTGTGTGTGGCATGTCCTAATAGTGAATTACAGCCATTTTCGTTTTTCACTATTGCAAGGCTACCTGTTCCCCATAGGCCAGAATGGGCAGTTTGATTATAACATCTTATAATCCTAAACTGACTCAGGGAACTAGGTAGAAATTCGAGTTTAGTATGCCTGAACTCAGAATGATAAAATACATCTTTTAGTGAAGTTGGTTTTAACATTCTGTGTTTGAAAATACCACTTTTAGAAAGTGGGTATTTTCTTGCCTAACTATCCAGCCTGCCTCTGCCAGCTTGTGTATTGTGTGTCTGGTTTGTGCGTGACAGGGGCTGGGGGTGGCCACAGGAGACAGGGTGAGGCAGCACAGGGCTGAATAGAGAGATCTGCATCCAGAGTGGAGGGAGGAGTTGCATCTGGGTCTGAATAGGGCTGTGCCTGCCTTCCACAATGCTGGCTCCACCTCCTGCCGGGCGTTTGAGTACCCTGCCCCACATTCTGAAAGGAAAAGAAGGAGACATGTACACAGAGTGCTCCAAAGCTGCACAGAACTGGTTTAAGCTAGGCAAAGGCCTCTCTGCCTTCAGAGAACAAAGAGAAAAGGAGTATAAGTACTGGGGCCCAAACCCAGGAATTTTAGATCACTTTTGGGAACAAGAAGAAACCTTTGCTGAGGAGCGGAACCAAGAAGAAACTGAGGAGAGACTATCCCTAAGCCTGAAGTGCTGCTTGGGGGATTGGCCTGCAGTGGTTTGCCTGACTGCCAAAGAAAGGAGAAAGGAACTTTTGCTTTGCTGTGACTTTCATCAACTTGTGAAGGATCTCCAAGGGCTTGGAAGAGATCTTGCCCCCTGATCGAAGTCCCGGGACCATTGGACTTCACCCCCTTTGTGAATTGCTGCTGGGAACTCTGTTTCAGTGGCTACAGAGGTAGGGAGCTGTGACCGACTCTCCCGACCGGCTCGGTGTCCTGTTGGCACCGCATCGAGCAACGCCTGCATCTTGCAACGCACGGCCTTGGCCTGCACCTGTGAGCACCGCACCTTGCAACGCCTCGCTACACCGAATCCATCTGGTCCGACCGACACGGTCACTGTTGCTGAGTTCGAGTCCTGTGACCGCACTGGAGTTGGGCACCGCCTCGCAAGCTTCGCGACGCACCGCCCGACTCGCACCGCTGTCCGGACTGATCGATGCCAGCTCCTGAACCCGGCTCCGTCGCCGCACCGTAATCTGCCAGCACCGCATCGAAGCACCGTCTCGCCCTGCAACGCACGGCCTTGGTCTCATCGACTCCGTCAACGAGCCGCTGCCTGCACCGCATCGAGGGACAACGCGTCCTGCAACGCTTCCATTTTGCATCGCGACCGCGACGTTCAGCCATTTGGCTCGCACGCCCGTGCCTGCCGCTTCAAGTAAAAGGTACTGTGACCGAGTCCGTCTACGCTGTGCTGGCCCGTATCGACGCGTTCAGCTGGATTTGATAGACTCTGTTTGTTCTTTACATCGCAGTAGCCGGAGAAGGCTACCGACTCGCACAGAACCTTGATTTAAGCATTTTTAACCAGAACTCTTGATTTTTGACAGTATTGTGGATTATTTTTGTCGTTTATGGTCTTGTGGTAATTTTATATAAAATATTCTTATTTTTATAAATATACAACCTGTGTGGTGTCCATTTGTAGTGTTGTCACTTGATTACTGTATGTGTTCACAAATGCTTTACACACTGCCTCTGAACTAAGCCTGTCTGCTCGTGCCAAGCTACCAAGAGGGTGAGCAGGGGTTATTTCAGGAGTGTACCTACTTTCCCTGACTAGACTCAAGGGTCCCTATTTGGACAAAGGTACCTACCTCTGCCAACTAGAAACCCCCAAATCTAACAAGATGGAACAAGAAGAAGACTGCAGCAATATTTAAATACCTTGCATGATGAGTTATGTTGGGACACTTCTGGATGGTGCG
This sequence comes from Calotriton arnoldi, assembly GCA_963921515.1. Taxonomy (NCBI): domain Eukaryota; kingdom Metazoa; phylum Chordata; class Amphibia; order Caudata; family Salamandridae; genus Calotriton; species Calotriton arnoldi. Next base: position 463,209 of record CAWUFW010002558.1, on the reverse strand, counting down.
TTATGTGAGGAGGAATGACAAGATGTGTAGAAGAGGACACTGTGCTGGGGCATGTAATGAAACACATCATCAAGGGTTGATCTGTCACTAGAAAATTGGATGGTGATGTAGTACCTTTTGTAACTAAAGAGTTGACATGCAATGGTGAATTAGTACGATGCCTGGGATTATTGGTAATTCCTTAGGGTATGAGAAGAAAGCTTTTTAAAACTGGTCCATGAAGATCAGGTAGGTATTCGTGAAGACGTTTGTTGGCCAGGAGTGGACAAGGCGTTTGGTTTTTTGTAAGAATCTGCAGCCTGTGTGTGCTGAGTGACAAAATGCATGTAACACCCCATTGCCATTTATTCCTGTGGCGGCACCTATGCTGCTATGGAACAAGGTGGCCTTGGATATTTCAGGTCCCTAAGGAGGTTTGGGTGAATATCAATTTTTTTCATAATAATGGTAGCTTGCAAGTTAAGATTGCTGGGGCTGAAATTTGTTGAAACTGTAACCACCAAAGGTGTGTTAGTATTATACATGCTCTTTTCAACTGGGAAGGGTACCCAGATAAATTGGTTATGGATTATGGGGCCCAACTAGTATCGAGGGAGATGGAACAATAGATGATATTTGAGAGGATTAAACAAGATACATTTTTCTGTTTTAGATTACTATGCACTGTGGGATTTTATTTTTGTATATTTTAATTATGTACAGTTGTATCTTTTATGTGTTTTAATGGGGTTATATCATGAAGTAAACATGATTGATTGAACTGAAAGAGGGTATTTATGTTCTTCAGAGTTGGGGCTGAGGTAAAAAAAAAAAAGGCACCAATCTCATCCTAAAAGGTGAAGTATGACATCCTGGCCCTTACTGACATCTCTGAATGTCGGTAGACCAAGTCTAAAGTTTAAATGTATGCCATGCTTCTGCTCCACATCTACCAATCTCTTCACATAGGGAGGTGCAGTACCACTGTCCCTGACAGATGCATTTAAGGGACATGTATTCCACCGAGACACACAGGTAATGCCATGTTCTTGGAAATTAAAGGGGCAAAGATACCCTCCTATGAGACACTACTTCTGAGATTCTCTTTGCACTAAGAATGTGCCCTTTTCAGTTTGTGGAAATGGGATATTTGAAGACATGGGATACCTCAAGGATTAACCCACAGTATGCCCAGTGTCCCTGCATCTCCCTGCATCACCACAGCACATACTAAATTAAAGGAGGAGGAAGAGAAACAGGACTTTACCTGCATCGTTGAAAATGTGATGGAACCTACTCCATGGGTTTCGCTGTTTGTGGTTGGCGAGCAGCTCCCAACAGCCAGCGTCAGTTAGGATTTATATGGACATGAGGATTTCAAACAAAACCATCAAGCAGCAATACCACCTCTTGTCCACTATCAGTGGTTGACACACACCAATATCGAACCTGTTCATTGGCTTCAGTACTGCACCCCCTGCCTTGCTCACACACCTGAATCATGGTAAATGGACCAAGTTGCTGAGTGAGATGTCCTCTAATTGGCTGACTTTCATTTTAGCTGCTGCAATAAGCTAATCAGAGAATCTTTCTTTCGGCGTGGGACGGCACAGATATCCCTTAGAGAGATCTAGCCCCCACTGGTGCCAGCCTTGTGCAACACTGATCAAGGAAAATGCCTAAGACTTTGGCCAAACTCTGCCTTCACTTCCTTCCCCATCACCAGTGGCATGAGTTTTAATCATGGGTTGGGAGACCTAAGCATGGAAGTACTTTCTAAAGGCCAAAGGCCTGCAATCCATCTGCACCCCACTATGTGGCTTAGCTAGTAAGGCATGTCAGATGGCGGTGCTGCAGCATAGATTAATTATCTCTTCTGTCATCTTTGGAGGGGATAGTATATTCTGAACTTATGCACAAGGTTATGCCACCTTTATGTGGATGTCCATATGCAGTCATATTTTACACACTTGCTGCAAAGTGCTGCGCGAGGGGACTAATGTAAGTTGGTTCCCACAGCTGGTTACTCCAAAGCAGCACACCAATCTGCTCAGGTCTGTGATGGTTCAGTGATTTCATGGCCTCCAGGAAGCCTAACAGGTGCTGTGTCTGTTCGGGTGATTCATTTGATCGACTTCCAACAATGAATACTGAATATAGCTTCAATTTACCTTGGGTTGTTATTTCCGTTATTTGCCAGGGAGTTCCCGATGAGAATTTCTGCTCCAGTCAGCCTTTCAGGGGCTTCATTTCTATTGGTGATTGAAACTCTAGTAATGTAGTACTCGTCTAACATATCGAGCCTCCACCAGGGACCATCATCATTATGTGTATGGGAGCAGGAGCCATGGAAATAATTGGGATCCAGATTTCCGTCAATTGCGTTGAGCGCCAGTCCAAGGTAACCAACAGATTGTGATCCTCCTGCTAGGACACTTGACTGGGTGGCTCGGCCTCTCAAAGCCACATTTTTATCTGCACAAAGAGAAAGTATTGAGTGAAGACATAGCCAACTGTGGCAGCTACACATTTTTAAAATAAAATGTAGAAATATATTTATTAAAACTAGTGCAAACTAGTGTAAATATTGTCATCCTTTTTACAAGACACAAATATTTCGAAAACTGGCCCCCCATTCCAAGGTAGGCAGTAAAATCACCTGGTTAAAACTGCCTGTGGAAAGTACCTTCACAGCATCATTGTAACAGTTTTAATGGGTATTCATTTTCTTACTATAAACACAGTGTGCTAGGCAGGCTGCAAGCTGTACCGTGACTGGGCTAAAGCTGGTCACAGATCCACATGAAGTCTGCCTGTGGTGTTTAGGGTGTGGGTGAACAAACGTGAGGTGGTTTGTGCTCCAATCAGCAGACCCACTCCAGGTCCTTCTCATGCTCCAGGTCACTGTCTTCCAGGAGGTCAAAGATGAAGTTGAGAGGCAAGTTGCACCTCAAGTGCAAGAAGTCACTAAATATGTCTTGAGGGCTGGTATCAAGTTGACCAACTGGGTGATCTGTGCAATGGGCATCGGTGTTGCGATAAGATGTTGTGCCTGGATATGTGCCACAGGATTTTCCAGAGACATGCAGGTGTGCCTTATGGTTATGACATTTGACGATTTGAGGTTCTTTGGTGAGAAGACAAATTTTGTGTTGGAACATTTTAAAGGCAGCCCTGCTATGATATGCTCCATAGGCTTTCTCTCTCCACACGGCAGTACCACAAAACCCTTGCAGTGGCAGTTTGTATGCATGGTACAAGGGCTGTGCCCCATCATTCATGGAAGGAGAGACGACATTGGTGAAAATAAACAAGCAATACAAGGGTTGCTTGAGATTGTATTTTTTCAGTGGGGTGCAACTACACATGTGCCTGATGAGGCTCGCTATTGTTCTCGAGGCACAAGCCATGCAGCTATATCAGGTGTGGAGCAAGGCCTGCATGTAGTGACTTGGGTATTGTCTGCCTTTGGGCACCAATTGGTGTGGCCCAGAAGGGCACAAGTTCTCATAAGATAGGGGGGACTAATTACAATGGCCAACGCTCTATTGTGCAATGTGGAGAGACAACATAGGAAGAGACGTCACAGGATGTGACAATGATATAATATCCCTGACTTTAAAGGGAGCATACTATTTTCCCTTCTCTTCTCTCCCGGTCACCTCCTGTAAAGGATTACATAGTGTACGCACATTCCCCCCAAAAAATTGAATACATTATTGTAGTATTTTTATTGCAATTTTATTACGAACATACAGAACTGTAAACCTACAAATCAGGTGGGACACATTGCAAGCAGCAAACTTGACGGACAGACTCATTGTGATGGGATCATGTTTCCAAGGTGCTATAAAATAATCTCAAGCTTAACCTTGACATTCTTATTCTCACTGAAACATGCTCTGGGAATGGGCTAGCATACATACACAGGTCCACACTGTCTCAGAAATAACCATACACTCTGTCTCCGCCTTCCTGCGGATACCTTAACATCAGCATCACTACCAATGACAACTGTATGTGCTCTCTTCACACCTTCTACCACCTGCCCGGAGATAACCACACTTTCATCGAACAAATCATGGAAATTATCTCCTCTAACATTGACGAACCTAACAACCACATTTTTCTTGGATGTTTCAGCATTAATTGGAACAACTCCATTGACCCTCCCGTGACCAGCTTTAAATCCTTCCTCCAGGACCTAAGTCTTATCGAAGCCTTCCTCAGCCCAACCCATAACAAAGGGGCCACCGTAGATCTAATCATCGAAAGAGCGAACACCATACAAATCGACTCGATCCTATCTTGTGACTGGACTGACCACTATTGTATCAACTTCCTCATTTCTGAAAGGGCAACCATCACTAAGGGCAAACCAGTAAAAGCCAAACATTGCATCCAAGACATGCACAACATTAACCCACTCGCATTGTCTACCTTTAGTAACAACTCCCTACTCCCACCTTCCTCCATGCATGGCGTTCATGACCTCACTCAACAATACATCAATTCCATGTCAAATATTATGGACACCCTGGCCCCCAAACAGCTAAAGAGAATCCTGTTTAAAAGATCTACAACCTGTGACAAAGATTTTAGTTTTATGTGATTTTGTGATAACTGTGTGTATATTTGATATATTTAGGGATACTGTCATCCATAACCATTTGTAGAAGACAATTATTTGGAGATGGATCTGTGATAAATCCTTATTTATAATAGCATGTGATTTTAAAATGTGCACTTTTTAATGTAATGTTGGTTACAAAAAAAATTGTTTTATTTTTATATATCAATGTGTAATAAATGTGACATTTTTACATAATACAGAGGTCGGTGTCTAGAAAGTGTGGATATACATTAATAGATAAAAGAATACATTTCTTCCTTTTTAAAAAAATGAAGAGATATTGTCATGAATGGTGTGAATTGATGTGTGTGTAACAAAAGGGATTTTTTTATTTGTTTTGATTAACTTTGAGACCCTGTCCCTTTTGGAATAGAAGGGCACCTATCCCAATTTCTGTGGAACCATCACTAAGGGCCAACCAGTAAAAGCCAAACATTGCATCTGAGACACCGACAACATTAACCCACTCACTTTGTCTACCTTTAGTAACAACTTCCTACTCCCACCTTCCTCCATGCATGGCGCTCATGACCTCACTCAATGCCACATCAATTTCATGTCAAATATCATGGACACCCTGGCCCCCAAACAGATAACGAGAATCCTGTTTAAAAGATCTAACATCTAGTTCAAAGCGACCTTAACGAGGAACCACAATACCTCAGACTTGCAGAAAGAGCATGGAGACACACCCCCTCACTGTCCCATCTCAAACGTCTACGACAAAGATGGAAGGCCTAAAAACAAACATGTCAGGAAGTCCAAAGCAGCATTTTTCCAAACTCAACTCGACACAGCAATTAATCAACCTGAAAAACTGTTAGAAATTGTTAAAAACCAGATGATCCGCAAAAGCAATCCCTCATCCTTAGAAAACAAAACACTACCTATCTGCGAAACCTTCACCTCCTTCTTTGTGGAGAAAACTATGCTTATCACCACCAAGATCCAGAACAATATGCAACTCCCTCCTGGTGAGCTTCCGCTCACATCCCATCCCATTTGATCACGATCAATGCCTGAGAAACAATCCCCTCATCCTTAAAAACAACGCCGCCTGGTCCAGTTTCAAATCCTTCAATGAAAATGAGGTTCTAAAACTATTGACCTCTTTGAAATATCCCAATCACTTCAATGATCCCCTTCCCTCCAAACTCCTCAATGAGGCATCCACCTCCTACTCCCTTTATGGATTATGATAATCAATGCCTCACTCAACTAAGGCTCCATGCCAGAATGCCTCAAAAGTGGCCAGGTTACCCCAATCCTAAAAAACCCAATTCCGACCAATCCGACCCCAACAACTACGTCCCATCTCCAACATTCCAACTTTAGCTAAACTCTTAGAAAAAGGAGGGCACTCACAGCTCCGCAATGACATAGAGCAATTCCAACTTCTCGACCAATGCCAATCTGGCTTCCGACCGGCCCATAGCACCAAAACGGCCATGGTCCATACTGTTGATGGTGCCCTACACGCTCTTGACCATAATGAATCCTGTCTATGAACCCTACTTGACTTGTCGGTAGCGTTTGACATGGTCAATCGAAATAACCTACTGAACCTAATAGGGGAATATGGGACTCTCCGATACAGTGCTAAAATGGTTCCCCTTCCTTCTTAACAGATCTCAGTGCATCCTAATCAACTACGCCCTCTCTGATCAGTCGCCAGTGTCACTAGGCGTACCTCAAGGTTCTACTCTCTCTGCGACATTGTTTAACCTATACATGGAGCCCTTAACTGAAATCTTTAAACTCGCCTGCATTTCCTACCACATGTATGCTGATGACACTTTACTTTACATAAAAATCACTTCTCCAAATCAATATCCTCAACAACATCCTTACTAAAATGCAACATTGGCTAACTTGCAACCACCTCAAACGCAATTCCCTCAAGACAGAATTCTTATTGATCTCACCACTTGCAACTGCCCCTTAGATCAAGGACTGACTTCCGTAATCTTACTGCCTTGAGCTGTACTCCACACATCATTGACTCTGCGAAATCCCTAGGTATAATCTTGGACAATGCCCTCTCCATGAAAAAGCACATCAGTGCCACCACCAGAGGAGCCAACCTTCAATTACATGCACTAAGGAAACGAAAACCATTCCTCCCCCTGGCAGACCTCAAAGAAAAAGGATCACATCACCCCGGACCTCCAAGCTCTGAAATGGCTACGATATGAGGCTAGGATCCATCTCAAAATTGCATGTATGAACCATAAAGCACTGCACCACAATACGCCTTCGTATTTGACCCAGAAACTGACCCTATCAGGTGGTAACAGATCCTCCGGAAGCACAAGCTGTCAACTTCTTAAACCACAAAACATCTACCAAAAGAAGATCTACAATAGATCCTTCTCCGGAATTGCCCCCAAAATCTAGAACTCTCTACCACCCAAGATCAGATGTAACTCGTCTACTCAACAAATCCCTCTCATACTAAGGACCTTTCTCCTCTGTGGAGCGACTCCTTCCTGCTGGCCTGGCCTTGCTACCTGCTCATGCCTTCGCACATATCCCCGATAACCACAATATCTTCCAGTGCTTCCCAGCCATCTTCAAACAGTTCTGACTCCCATCAGACATTAAGCCAAAATGGGTACGAAGTTCCTCTAATTGGTTAGAAAAAAGGCGGGTGGAGGACTGAGTGTAGTGTGTCAGGGGATACCACTATGTGTATGCGATAGAAAAAGGGGAGAACCCTTTTTAGGAACTAGGGCTCTCACACACCCAGCAAGCTAGGTGTCATGCTTCATCATATGAGCCTGCCCCTCGTCAGGTCGGCGCTGCAATACCTGACGGGCACCCAAACCGGGGCTCTTTGTCGGGGATCTTTTGTTCCTGCCGGTAGGTGCAGTGGGGGTGAGGGCCCTAGTGTGTAGATGTGAGGTATAGTGAAAGTAAAATAGGTCAGTTAATCCTAAAAACCTTTATTGGGAAGGTAAACTGCCTAGTATAAAAGAATGAGAGGGGTACAGGACTAGTACTGGTGTATCTAGTAATAAATACCCGGCTCTCAAGTGATCGACATGTTTCGTGCCATAATAGTCCTATAGATCAAGGCACTTCCTCAGGATCGAATAAAAACGCTATCTACACTGCAAAGGTAAGTGAAATTCTACATACCCAAAACACAGGTAGTTGACCTGGTCTGTGAGTAAAGTGTACTTGCAAACGTGAGTCAGCGGTATAAGAGGACACCAATTGGGTCCGGCGATTCAACGCTCCTTGCGTTAAGACCTACCCTGCCGCCGACACCGACACTTACCTTTGCAGTGTAGATAGCGTTTTTATTCGATCCTGAGGAAGTGCCTTGATCTATAGGACTATTATGGCACGAAACATGTCGATCACTTGAGAGCCAAGTATTTATTACTAGATACACCAGTACTAGTCCTGTACCCCTCTCATTCTTTTATACTAGGCAGTTTACCTTCCCAATAAAGGTTTTAGGATTAACTGACTTATTTTACTTTCACTATACCTCACATCTACACACTAGGGCCCTCACCCCCACTGCACCTACCGGCAGGAACAAAGATCCCCGACAAAGAGCCCCGGTTTGGGTGCCCGTCAGGTATTGTAGCGCCGACCTGACGAGGGGCAGGCTCATATGATGAAGCATGACACCTAGCTTGCTGGGTGTGTGAGAGCCCTAGTTCCTAAAAAGGGTTCTCCCCCTTTTTTCTATCGCATACACATAGTGGTATCCCCTGACACACTACACTCAGTCCTCCACCCGCTTTTTTCTAACCAATTAGAGGAACTTCGTACCCATTTTGGCTTATTGTCCTTGTGGGGCATGTACGCTGGACCTCGTTAAATACGGCCCTAGTCCCTCCCTTTGTTGAATAGTCCCATCAGACATTGCCTATGGCAGAACCTCTGATTGTCCTTGTGTTCCAATCTCTCTTTGTACCTTTTTACTCTTGTATATATTGGCCTTGTGTCTTACTATATTTAATTATGTTTCCATATAATGCTTACCGCTCTGTACTCATATCTCCGCACCGTTTGACACTCATCAAATTCTACTCAAACTGTTACTGTTAATTGACTATATGTTCTTATCTCCCTTGCTCCTGTAAATACTTCCCCCTTGACTTATAAACTGTTTTATTATATTGCCTCCCGTTTTCCGTATCATACTTCCCTTGTTGTTGTTGTAAATTGATCTGTCACCCGATTCGGTCTAGTTTGCGCTATATAAAACCCTAAAATTTTTTTTTTTTTTAAATGTTAATAGCATAGTTGCGAGTAAAATGGTGTACTGTATGGTGCAGTTATGAGACCTCACAGTTTAATACACTCATGATACCATCTTGGGTCCAGTCAAGCTCGTTTGTAAAATCTTTAGCTCAAAACTAGGTAGCTCTGGCTTTGAGCAGTCAGGCATAAGCAAAGGAACAAGTGTAAAGCATTTAGAAGCACCAAACAAAGAAATAAGAAAGTCACACAACACAAAATAAATCTGACACCAGTTTACAAACATAGATCTTATTTTTATGAATTTTTAGCCACCAAAATGACCAAAATCCACAAGAGGGTTCCAGAGGTGGAGATTTTTAAGTAAACCATAAATCACTGCTTTTCATTCGAAATTCCAACAAGCACTGGTAACTGGAAAGTTTAGAAACGTTTTCAAATTTTTATAAAGTTCAGTTAGGGTACTCTGGCCCATTTTGGGTGACCAAATCAGGCAGGAAGGAGGTTAAGGGGGCCAGTAAGGATTTCTAGGACAGTTACCTTGTCACCAAAGCAGTCTCAAGTCCAGTTCCAAGCACTATGGGCAAACCGCAGGGCCACTAGAATTATGCAATTGAGCGGCCATGGCGTTTTTTGCATATTTATGGATTTGTCGCATTTACCACACAATCCATCATCTGCTACATAATCTGAAGGTTCCAACAAAAAAAAATTTGTTTCTAGCTCAAACGGTTGAAACTTTACTAAATAATGCAGCGGCTCTTGTTGTGGTGTTAAACTGGGACTAATGAGGTGCAACATATGCCCAGACAGTGTTAACAAGTGTAAAAATGAGGAAATAATGCATTAAGACTTCACAAAATTTGCGACTTTTCCACGAACAAGCACCACAGGCACAGTCCTCACTTTGCTAGCCCAAGGAGCAGCTGGTGCAGTCCAGTCTTTAGTGCAACCAGGGAACAGTAGGGCAGTCCTTCTTTGGTCCTCCCTCCAATCCAGATGTGATCTGAGACCTGGGTGCTGGGGTGCCATATTTATGCCCAGAAAGTGCCCTCCAGGGATGAGCTGGTTAATAGCCAATGGGCTACTATGTGCCCTATCACCTGAGGATGACTTCCTGCAATGTGTGACAACTAGATATCCCAGAGTGCACTATTTTTCCCATTGCCAAGATGGCTGAATCATTCTCTTAGTGTGTGGAACTTGGTAGCCCACCCTAGAGGTGTGGCTACCTGAGGGTTGCACGTCCACGGGAAACCAGATTGACAACTGGTTTTGCCTCCCTCTCCCCGATGCCAGCCCATCTACATGAACAAAAGAGTAGCCCCTCTCCTGTGTGTTCTCCATTTGCCCTTTAAAAGCGGCTTCGTTTTTGAAGATCGCCTTTTGGGCTCACACCCTGTGTGGATTCATGCTAGGAAGTGATAACACCTCTTCCAACGGCAGGCCTCTATTGTTTTTTTACGCATGAGTCATTCACACCTCTCATCAGGAGAGCAGAAGGCTGTCTGGTGCCAATGGCCACTGGAAAACTTGGGCAACAGGGTGGCAACTTTCTAAAGTTGCCTTTTACTCCAAAGTCACATTAAATTTGAGTGGCAACTTTCTAAAAGTTGGTTTTGCTGAAAAGTTATATTAAATTCGACTTTGGCATCAAGTTGGGTTAAATGTAACAATTCCTCTGATGCCTTGAAGTGCCAACTTTAGTAGCCCCATTTAGAAGTTAGCACAAGCTTAGTTCCCAGCCTGCAACCAATGGGCCTACTAGCCTTTCCACAGTGAAAACGACAATTTTTTTTTTACTGTTAGGACATATAAAAATACATGGCCTACTTATTAATGTACTGCACCCTGCCTTGGAACTCAATAGGCCTACCATAGGCATGACTTATGTATATTAGAAAGGGAGGCTTGGACTTTGACATTAGTTTAAATGGCAAAGTTGAGTTAACGACATAAAACTGCTCTTCCCAGGTACAATCTTTTGGGGGTGATCATGTAAAAAGAGGCATGTCCTTACATGTCCTACCTCCAGTCAAAAGATAAGTAACTAACCCACACTCTAGTAGTTCTCATCATCTAAGTTGAAGAACATGGAAAGGTCATCTGCAATGGCATGGTCAGTCCCAGGTCTATGTTCCAATGTAAAGTCCATATCCTGTAGGAAAATTGACCACCTCAACTATTTGAGGTTCTCTCCTCTCATCTGCATAAACCACCTGAGAGGTCTGTGGTCAGTTTGAACTCTGAAGGGAGTCCCAAACTGGTAGGATGTCAGCTTCTTCAGGGACCAAACCACAGCAAAGGCTTCCCTATCAATGGCACTCCAATGCTGCTCTGGTGGAAGGAGTCGCCTACTCATAAAGGCAACTGGTTGGTTGATCTTGGCCCTCATCATTTACTTGTGACAGCACTGCCCCAATCCCGTGTTCAGAAACATCTGTCTTGACAATAAACTGTTTGCTGAAATTGGGTACCTTTAGGACAGGTGCTGAGCACAAAGCTTCCTAAAGGGTGTCAAAGGCATTTTCTGCACTGCTCAGTGTAGATAACGTTTCTAAGTTGCCTTTTAGAAGTAATTTCTGTCAGTAGTGACAATTTGGTACCATACCCTTTGACAAATTTTCTATAGTACCCAGTCAGGCCTAGAAAGACTCTGACTTGGGTTTGGGTCTTAGGAGCCTCTCAGATCAGAATTGTCTGGATCTTGGTTTGGAGAGGTGTTACATGACCTCCACCCAATTGGTGGCCCGAGTACACAACTGAGCCTTGCCCTATCTGTCAGTTACTTGCTTTGATAGGCAGTCCTGCATGTTGCAGGACCTTAAGCACTTCTTTGGCGTGGACCAGGTGTTCCTCCCAGGTGGAACTGAATGCAGCAATATCATTTAGACGTGCTGCACCGAAACTTCCAAAGCCTAAAAGTACTTATTTCACCAACCTCCGGAAGGTGGCTGGTCCATTGTTCAACCCAAAGGTCATCACTTTAAACTGAAAGTGGCATGCAGGCGTAGAAAAGACAAACCGTTACTTGGTTTCTTGAGTAAGGGCTATTTGCCAAGAACCTGAAGTCAGCTCAAAGGTGCTCAGATACTTTGCAGCCCCCAACTTATCAATGAGCTCATCAGCTCTGGGGATAGGGTGAGGGTCAGTCTCAGTGAATGCATTTAGGCCTTTGTAGTCCACACAGAACCTCATTCCCGGTTTCCCCCCTTTGGAGTTAGGTTTAGGCATGAGCACCACTTGGTTGTCCCAAGGAGTACTAGAGAGCTCAATCACTGCCAACTGTAGCATTTTTGCAACCTCAGCGTTGAATATAGCTTTGACCTAGTCTGACAGTCTGAATATATTTTTCCTTTGACAGGTAAGTTGTCATCTGTGTCCACCTCATGGGTACAAGTACCAATTTGCACTGTAGCCAAAAAGCAAATGCTGACAATATTCTGTCTTTTCTTACAATACTTATATATATTCAAATCAAGTTATATGCACAAATCTTCAAACAACATACACAATATTCATTATTGACATGACATATGTGTTAACTGCAATTCTTTGATCTGTTACAATCACAGATTACATAATGACACACAAAACAATATTATGTTTGGTTTTTCATAGGCAATCCCAATGCATTTCGGGTCCTGGGTCCCTTCGTCAGGGGCCAATCTGCAAGAATAAAGTCAATGAAAGGGAATGCAAAGATGTGATAGGTTGTCAACCTATCACATCTTTGCATTCCCTTTCATTGACTGTTATGTGTACATTATAGCATATTATAAATAGCAAGAAGCTTTTTTTGAAGAGTTATTTGAAGGTTTACCCTGCACATTGTTTTTATTCTTGCAGATTGGCCCCTGACGAAGGGTCCCAGGTCCCGAAATGCATTGGGATTGCCTATGAAAAAATGAACATAACATTGTTTTGTGTGTCATTATGTAATCTGTGATTGTAATAGATCAAAGAATTGCAGTTAACACATATGCCATGTCAATAATGAATATTGTGTATGTTGTTTGAAGATTTGTGCATATAACTTGATTTAAATATATAAGTATTGTAAGAAAAGACACAATATTGTCGGCATTTGCTTTTTTGTATTTGTTTACATGATTTAGTTGCTAGACAGGTATGCTGGACAACATGCCTTCCAATGTAGCACGCTGAGGATTAGAGGGATTATTATTTCATGAGTGTGATATTAACTTTGAGTGCTCCACTGATTCATATTACACCTCATGGGTACACCAAGTTGTCAGACCTGGAGTCAATGAAAACAGACCAGCAAACTGCTGTGACAACTTGTAACAGTCCCTCTGTTGTGCATCTGCTAAGAGTGGAAGAAAGAACTATCTTTGACATTGGTAGATTGCAAGTCAGGTAGAGGCTCACTCTCCTTTTCTTCCCCTCCATCTGTTACCATGAGCATTTTAATGTCTGCTCCGTCATGGTGGAATTGCAGCCTGTTAACATGGACAACCCTGTGTAGGTGTCTTGGGGTTCCCAAGTCCAACAGGGAGGTGACTTCCCTTTTCTTTTCCAAAAAAGAATAGGGCCCAGTCCACTTGTCCTGGAGTGCCATAGGTGATACATGCTCCAAAACCCACACCAGCTGTCCTGGCTGGTATTGCACTGTGAAGGAGTTCTGGTCATACCGGTGCCTCACAAGCTCCTGGCTGGCCTCCAGATTTTTATTTGCCTTTTTCATGTATTCTGCCATTCTGGAGCAACAGCTTAACTCATAGTCCATATTGTCTTGTTTATGTTCCTTGAGGGGTCTTTTCCACCCCTTTCTCACCAAACTCAGATGACCTCTTACAGGGTGTTCAAAGAGTAGCTTAAAAGGACTGAAGCCTACTGCTTTCTGAGGCACCGCCCTGTAGGCAAACAGAAGGCATGGTAGGAGAACATCCTATCTCTTCCTGAGTTTCTCGGGTAAGCCCATGATCAGGCCTTTCAAGATCTTGTTGAATCTTTTGCCAAGAGCATTTCCTTGGGGATGGTGAACTTATAGGTCACACCATACTCATACCACTTTGCTTTGTGATAGGCTGAAATGACATTAGTACCCCTTTCTTAAATGACCTACCTAGGGAACACAACCCTAGTGAAGATTCAAAGGAGGGTCCTTGTTATCACAGGGGGTAGGAACTGACCTAAGCGGTATAGCTTCTGGATACCAAGTGGCATGTTACACATCCACTAAGATGAACCTGTTTCCAGAGGCTGTTTTGTGGGTCTAGAGGACCAACCGTGTCAATCCCCACCCTCTCAAAGGGAGTCCCCACCACAGGGAGTAGTTTCAGGGGATGTCACGGGCCAGGTTAAGGAGGAATTCTCTGTATTGTTGGGGGTCCACCACTCCCCAGGTTGCCCCTGATTTGGGGGAGGTCCCGTGCCGCACTATACAGGATTTCCTCCTCCTAGTATACCTTATGGATATCACTGACATTGCCTTGTTCTTGCCTGATAGCCAGCTACCTCAGACCTTCAAGAATGGGACACGTCTTCTACCCCTGGCTCAAGTCCTCTCTGGAGGGACCTCCTGCTCCTTGAAGCTCTGCCAGCTCTGACAAGTTTCCCAAGGAAACAGCATCCTCTTCAGCCACCAGACCATCCCCCTTAGGTTTTGGCTTCTTCAGGGCCTTAGGACTTTTGGAAGTTGGCTCTTCAGCCTTCCTGTCCTTTCTCTTGATACTAGGGCCCTGGGCCATTCTTCCAGGCTCCAGTTTCCCTTGACTTTCTATCAGGGCCTTTTGTGCTCTAGTGGAGACACACACCCACTCAGGGAGACCCAGCATTTCTGCATGAGTTCTTCTCTCTACCTCTACACAGGAAGGAGATTCAAGGTAATTTCCCAGCAGATGCTCTACTGGGGCACTTGGGACACAGCTACCTTCTTTAGGCCAGCAACCCCTTCCCACTCAAAGTCCACCACAGCAAGGGAATGGGGCTTCGTAACATTACAAATAATCTGGTGCATCTCATCAGGGATTATTTGGTCTGGGGAAACCAGCTTAGCCATGACTATGGTTATGCTGGCACCTGTATCCATCAGAGCCTGTAATTCAACCTCATGGATTCTTGGCCCCTGCCTGTACATTTCTATACTTGGAAGCCAGTGTGCCAAGATTTCAACATCCTCCCCACCCAGGGAAACTAAGGTGGCTTCTGTGTACCCATTGCAGTTCCCAGGGGCAACTTCCACCCTCATCCCTACACTAACAGTGCCTTTGAGATGATCACCATTGGGTGATGTTTTGGTGCACATGGCATCTCCCCTCTTGTGCCCTGGCTGCTGAAAGTCAGACCACACTCCAGCCTTTGAAGAGCCATAATTCTTTCCCAGGTACCCAATCCCCTTTGAATGGGATGTGGTTGTGGTCTCCCGGCCTTGGTAATTCTTTGGGGGTCTTTTGGAGATTCTTTCTTTTTATCTTTACCCACGTCTTTCCCCTGAAAAGGGGCCTGTTCACCTTTCTTAAGTTCACCTCCATGGGACCTCCTGAGCCCCCTAGTGCGTACCGATTCATCAGCCATTTTACCCAGCTCTCTGTGGGATAATTTGCTTGGAATCTACTAGGTACTGGTGTAACTTCTCTGAAGAACAATTAGTGAGTATGTTCTCCTTGACAATTAAATTGTAGAGCCCTTCATATGTGTTCATCTTGTTACCCTTACTCCAGCCCTCTAGGACCTTTACAGAAGCATCTACAAAGTCCACCCATGTCTTTCTTTCTCCCTTGTAAGTGTTCCTGAACTTTTGCCTACACACCACAGGGGTAAGACCAAAGACGTCAATGAGTACCTCCCTCATATGTGGATATGACTCAGCCATTTGCTCCTCCCCACTGTTGGGATCAGTTCGCACAACAAGGATTCCCAGTGTGGGGCACCCTCCTTTCTCATCCTAAGAGTCAAGTTTCAAGTTTATTTTATTAAGTGTACAGTTAATTAAAACTATAGCACTAAGTGCTACATAAAAACCTTCAAATGGAGGGTAGCAGGGTAACGTATAGGTGACCAATTTGTCCAAAAGATTGAGTACCGTTCAGTCCCTGGCTGCTTGTTTGTAATAAAATTACGCTGTAGCGCAGATTGCATGAGACAGCTTGTTCAGTGGTCTGAAGTGGCCACAGTCCTCTCATAGGATGCTAGCCAATTGTCAATGCTGTACCCCTCAACATATCTAGGAACAATAGCCTTGAGCATACTGGGATCATAGGTACCTCCTTCAATTATCTCTGGGTTTCTGTTGCTGCCACCAGTCCTTGGATCTTCAAGCCCATCTTGATGCTTTTCTCCACAAGGGCTAGTCTTCTCTCCTCCAAGGCCATCCTCTTCTCCTCCAACAACAGAAGGCTAATTTTGGCTTAAAGGTTCCTTGGCCCCCTCTGTGAAGTAGTGCTCTCTCACTACCAACTGGGGAGTTGTACCTGCTTCATATTGTAGGGGCCAGGCTGTTGTCGTCCCTCTCTTTCCCCTCCTCGATGACTTCCTGGTCATCCTCTTCTTTTTTAGCACTGTCAGGGGTGATTTTGTTGTCCTACAGTGCTTGGCAAGCTTCCCCTCAAGCCCTAAGGGTGTTCTGAAGGTTTTCCTTTTTGCTGAGGCTGCCACCCTGATCTTTCTCTCCTTGCAGAGTACCCTCATTTCATTGAATTTCAGGGTGGGCAGGGCGCTTCTCATGTTTTCGATCCTCATGTTTTCCAAACTTTTTTGTGACTTCCAAAAACGTTTACCAAACTTTTGAAAACCTCTTCTAAAAGTTGGTAAATTCAGGAAAAAAGTGCCTTGGAGAATCAGAACTTTTGAAAACTCTTTCTTAGGTGTCTGCATGGCAGATTGTCAGTGGTTACCAACTTATTAGTTGTCTGGTACAGCTAAACACTGCCTTCCACTGCTACACACCAATGTGAGGAAAGTGGTGTATCATATGGTGTGGTTGTGAGACCTCACCGTGTAATACACTCAGAATACCATCTTGGGTCCAGTCAGGCTCATTTGTAAAACCTTTAGCCCAACCCTAGGTAGCTGTTGCTTCGAGCAGTCAGGCTTAAACAAAGGAATAAGTGTAAAGCATTCAGAAGTACCAAAACAACAAAATATGAAAGTCACACAGCATGAAAGAAATCCGACACCAATTTATAAACTTTAATTTTTATGAATTTTTAGACACCCGAATGGACAAAATCCACCAGAGGGTTCTGGCGATATAGATTATTAAGTAAACCATAAATCATTGCTTTTACTAAAAATTCCAACAAGCATTTGTAACCGGAAAGTCCCAGGCCTAGCATTTCCTGTGCTGCTGCATCGCTCTTGCTCCTGACGTCTTGTTTTTTACTTCATTTTTTAAATGCCTTCTTCTTTCTTTTAACTCGTTCTCACTGCTTTCTCCTTGCATTTTTCCCTGTTTTTTTTAGTACCTTCTTGCTTTTCCTTTGTTCTCACTGCTTACTCCTGGGTTTCCCCCCTGTTTTTGTGTACCTTCTGCTTGCTTTTTCCCCAGGTTTTTTTGTGTGCCTTCTGCTTGCTTTTTCCCCAGTTTTTTTGTGTGCCTTTTTCTTGCTTTTTCCTCATTTTTACTGCTTTCTCCCCCATTTTTTTGTGTGCTTTCTCCTTGCTTCTCCGTCACTTTTATTGCTTTCTTCTTGCATTATCCCCCCATTTGTTGTGTGCCTTCATTTTGCTTTCCCCTTCTTTTCACTGCTTTCTCCTTGCTTGTTCCGCTGTTTTCTGTGCAGTCGCCCCACACAACTCCAGAGCATCACCTCTTTTCTGGAATTCCGAAGCGCCTTCAAGATCTGGCTGCTTGAATGAGCCTCTGTCGGGTGATTAGCCACGCTTTTCAAAATACTGATTCATTGAGAAACTTTGTAAAACTTTTATAAAGTTGAGTTCTGGTACTGCAGACTGCAGTCTTCTTTGAGTGACTGACTCCAGCAGGAAGGAGGTCAGGAGCAGTAAGGATTTCTAGGACAGTTAATTTGTCACCAAAGCAGTTTCAAGTCCAATTCCAAGCTCTATGGGAGACCCACCATAGACTTCAATAGAGTGGTCTTGATACAAGGGATACTGGATGCTGAGGATACTGTGTGGTGGGGCAACTTTGACCACAGGGGTCAATGTCCCCCGAAGTCCTCTTGGGTCCAGCAAAAGTCCATTTGCCAATTGACTACTAGTCTCCGGTCACAGCAAAACCAGCAGTTCTCTTTGGTGAAGGCTAGTGTCCGTCGTGGGTGACCAAAGTGCACTCCAATAACTCTCCCGGGTCCAGCAGACTCAGGTACAACTTTGGGGTGTCAGACTTCAGTCTCCTGGGGAGGCGCTTTGGGGGTCAGTGGTGAACAAGCCCTTGTGCCCACCACCTTGGCCAAGGCAGCATCTTCTGCTTTTGAGGCCCTGGAGCTGTAACAGGAAGCCAGCTAACTGACTCTTGGAGTTCACTCCTTCTGTCTGGGGCTCGGGAGAGACTTTTCCCACAAGCCAGGCACCACAGGCAGTCTTCTCTTTGCTTGTTCAAGGAGCAGCAGGTGCAGCCCATTCTTTGGTGCAGATCATAATAATAGCAGGGCAGTCCTTCTTCGGTCCTCCATCCAGTTCAGATGTGATCTCAGGTGTGGGTGCCACATTCTTGCCCACAAGTGCCCTTGCGGATGCAATAGTTACTAGCTAATGGGATACTAGGCCCCTTCCCACTAATGATGACTTCCTGCAATGTGTGGCCACCAGCTATCCCAGAGTGTGCTGTTCTGCTCACTTCCAATATGGCTGAATCATTCTCTCCTCTCAGTGTCTAGAGCTTGGTGGCCCACCCTAGAGGTGTGGCTACCCGAGGGCTTCATGCCCAATTTAGCAACTGGTTTCCCCTCTCTCTCCCGACGACAGCCCTTTGTACATGAACAAAAGTGCAGCACCTCTCGGGTGTTCCCCATTTGCCCTTCAAAGGCGGCTTCCCTATTGAAGCTTGCCTTTTGGGCTCACAGTCTGTGTGACTTTGTGCCGGTGAGAGGTAACACCTCTTTCCACTGCAGGCCTCTATTGTTTCTTTTCCTGGGAGTCGTTCGCTCATCTCCCTATGAGGGAAGAAGGCTGTCTGCTGGCCAGCATCTGCAAATGGCCACTGGAATACTAGGGCTACTGAGTGGCAACTTTCTAAAGGTTGCATTTGCTGAAATGTTATGTTAATTTTGACTTGGGCATCAAGTGAGATTTGATGTAACAATTCTTCTGATACCTTGTCGTACCAATGTTAGTAGTCCTATTCAGAAGTAAGCACAGTTGAGTTGTCTGTGTGTAACCCTGTACTTGCCATTGGGGCTACCAGCCTTTCCACAGTAAAAACACAAACTAGGTTTTTTACTGTTAGGGCATATAAAAATACATGTCCTACTTAATAATATACAGCACCCTGCCTTAGGACTCAGTAGCCCTACTTTAGGGGTGACTTATGTATATTAGAAAGGGAGGTTTGGACGTTGTCATTGGTTTGAATGGCAAAGTCGAGTTAGCAACATAAAGCTGCTCTTTCAGGCTGAGTGGCAGCAGGGGAGACACATTTTGCTTCGTCAAACACGGGATGTCCCTATAGTAGCTGCAGTCCCTAAAAACAGTTTACCCCTTGTACCTCATACTATGACATATAAGTTAACATATGCCAATTGGGTGTACGCCCAGAATCACAGGATGTTGAGCCGATGCTGAGACTCCAGCCAGGATCCCCAGTTCCAAAGTAAGCAGCCCTGGCCGTTAGGCCACATACTCTACCCAAGTCCTTGTCATTTCCATATGATTTGTACTTGTTTCATGGGTGCTAATGATCGGAGATGGGGGCTGCTCTTAAATAATAATTTCGGAGTGAATTCTAGGTTAGCGCCATCAGGCATCAAGAACGAGCGGGCCCTTATGTCATCAACACGGTAATCTCATCACTACTAAAGGTCATAACCAGTATTCTGCCTGACTGTACAATGGCCCCTGGCGAGGACTATGCCTAATTTGAGCATGATGACATCTGCCTGACTCTCAAATGGAAAGCTGTTTTATTTTAGAGCCGATAGATGGCATGTTCTTCAGCTAAGCATGGGAAAGATATGGTATGCAAACTGTAGCTCAGTAGAGACAAGGAGAGTTCGCTCTGTGCCAAAAAAGAATCTAAATAAATCACTAACATCTATTTATTATTGGTTGCCTGAACTTAAAGTGTCCTTGGTTTGGGATCCCCCTTCCTTAATTCCCTCCCCTAGGAGGCGTGGCTGCTCTGCATGCCTCCTTCCGTAGTTTATCATATGGCAAGGAGTCTGCAGAGGTACAACACTCACCCTTGTAAACCTCTTTGGCCCAATGTGGACGACCCAGAACTCTACACCAATATTTATAATAGACTATATAAATTGCAACCTTCTACGATTATATGGGGGGATTTCAATTTCGCACTAGACCCGAACATAAATAGATCTGGAACCCAGGAAAACCCGATCACACAAGCGTGTAGAACACTTAAAGAGGGAATGACGGAATGGGAGCTCACTGACATTTGGCGACTCAGATACCCCGGGAAAAAAGAGGGAACATATATATCTACCGTACACAATATGTGGCCTCGGCTAGATTACTGGCTAGTAACCCAAAAAGTGAGTAACTGGGTAGGTGGGATCAAGCATCTGCCCAAAACTAACCCCAGGCATAGTGGGCGTAGCGGGGCTACGCTGAGGGCCACGGATTTGAGAATAAACTCCCTGGAACTCGGTGGAGCTCTGCTATGCCACCCGCCTCCCACCCCCCCTTTTAACAATTGATTAAAACTTAAATAAAAAGACTTTAAAGTAAAGAAAAACCACTTACCTTGGCTGCGGCGTCCCCTGGCTGCCCTCCTCCTCTTCATCGCCGTCTCTGGGAAAACTGCGCATGCACGCGCGCCCGCGCATGCGCATGTGCATGTGCAGTTTTCCCAGAGATGGCGATGAAGAGGAGGGGGGCAGCCGGGGACGCCGCAGCCAAGGTAAGTGGTTTTTCTTTACTTTAAAGTCTTTTTATTTAAGTTTTAATCAATTGTTCATAGGGGGGCTGGAGGCGGGGGCTGACCAACTCCGCTCCGCCGCGGAGTGTGCGGAGATTTGCCTACTCTGCGTTCTCCGCGGAACGCGGAGTAGGCAAATCTCTGCAGAGCAGAGGTCTCTGCCCGGGGTTACCACAAAACATTATCTGACCACTCCCCTCTACTATTGTCATTAACACTACCCACTGACACCCCACAACCGTTTCAGTGGAGATTGCAGTCCTCCGCCCTCACCGATGCGGTTTTTAGAGATTGGATAAGGACAGCTATTATAAGATACTCGGGGGGAAAATGCGGGATCAGTGGACTCAGCGAAAGTGCTATGGGAAGCCTTTAAAGCTACCATAAGGGGCGCATGCATCGGTCTCAGAGCTGGCGTCTTATCGTCACTAAGAGCTCGAATGACCCAACTAGAAAAGCAGCTCCGGACGTTTGAGAAGGCATACGAAGCCAATCCCAAACCTCAAATATTAGCAGACATTAAAACGCATCTTCAAGAGTACACGGAGACGGTGGATCAGGAGATCTGCTATCTATCAAAAAGAAGGGTGGCAAGGGCGTACGGGGAGGGGGGAGGCCGGAACGCAGCCTTGCCGCTAAGATCAAAGGAACACGTGATATTCCCCACATCCAAACCCTCAGCACGCAAGAAGGCACGCAGATACATGACTCCCAAGACATACTCAAAGCCTTTGTAGAACATTATGCAGATCTCGATGGGGAACAGCGGTCAGCCACGATATGCGAGACAAACGAATATCTGAATGACATAGCACTGGCATGGCTGTCGCCGGGGCAGAGGGAGTTTCTGGTGCAGCCACTAACAGGGGAGGAAGTAGGGGATGCTATTCGCTCTCTACATAACGGTAAATCGCCTGGAAGTGATGGGATTCCAGGCGAATTCTATAAAGCCTTCCCAGGCCTATTGATACCCCATCTACTAGCTATGTACCAAGAGGCGTATGATAAAAAGTCCTTGCCCACCTCCCTGCGCGAACCGCTATTAATAACCTTATTGAAACCCGGTAAAAAACCTGAGCAGGTAGAGTCATACCACCCGCTGTCTCTAATTAATACAGACGTAAAGATCCTGGCAAAGATCATCGCTTCTAGACTCCAGCTGCTGCTACAAGCTCTAGTACTGCCAGACCAGGCAGGCTTCATACCCTTACTGTACACCACACATAACCTACGTACACTATTCGTGGTTATGCATCAGATAGACTCCTCACTACCTGCGGCGGCTATTTTCTTAGACGCCGCAAAGGCGTTTGATTCCATCCAATGGCCGTACATGTTCACGGTCTTGGCCAGGATGAGAATGCCGCAGGCATTCTTGAACTGCATCCAATTATTATACACAAATCCGGTTGCCCGGGTCCGAGTTAACAGCATCACATCAGAACCAGTGAACATATACAGAGGCACGCGACAGGGCTGCCCATTATCCCCGATCTTATTTGCTCTCGCGCTAGAACCCTGGCCTGCATTATACGACAAAAACACTCCTTCACAGCCTTAGGTTTTCGGCTCCGGCCTCTTGCGATCCCACTATATGCAGATGATATGGTGTATACATTAGAGACCCGAGCACATACTTTGAACCTACACTAAGAGAATAAATTAAATTCGGGTGGCACTCTGGGCTAACCAATAACTGGAGCAAATCAGTGGTGTTCCCACTAACCGTGGCAACCACACCACACATAACCGAATTCCCACTAGAATGGTGCACGGCGTCCCTAAAATATCTAGGCTTTTGGATAAATAGAGAACCTGAGAAAGTCATACGACTAATTTGCGGGATTAAGTAGCGCGCTGGATTAGACTCCCACTGTCACTTGCCAACAGACTGGCAATAATGAAGATGGTCGTCCTGCCTACATTTTTATACTTATTCGTCAACATCCCTATCCCCCTTATGTTAGAGTTTAATAAAACACTACAATCCTGCATGACAACCCTCGCCTGGGCAGGCAAGCAACCTAGAATAAGCTGACAGACACTCACACGCCTTTACGCACAAGGGGGGTTTAACGCCCCAGATTTATATTTATACTATTTATGTGCCCATTCCCACTTTGCCCATTATTGGTACCAACCCATTAATTTTATTGCACATGTAGCAATCGAACCAGATGATGTGTACCCGACACCCCTCAATGCAATTCTAGCGCATGAGCGTAAAATAACAAACCTCAAAACTGCAAGCCCGCTAGAGAGCACAATTAGAGCATGGCACACACTTGCATCACGTGCAAACAAGATCCCAATCTACGCCGATAAATTACCCTTGCTTCATCACCCCTCAATATCTGTCTCTGGTGAAACAGGGGCGCTGACAGTACTACAAGAAGCGGGGATCCGTACCTTGGGAGATGCTTTCCCAGCAGGCAAGTTCATCTTGCTGGACATGTTTATCGGTAGCCGAAGCGGCACCTTGATGCAGAAATGCGTGTATCACAGATTGAGATCAGCGCTGAAAGCACTATACCCCTGTTTCCCGCAGATTCCGCCCGAACTGATGTCACTGCGAACCATGTTAGTGAGCATCGACAGGAAAAACCTGATAACTAAGCTATATAAGACAGCCCAGAAGGAAAAGAAAGCCCCAACTAATTCTGCCAGAGAGAAATGGAACACTGCCTTAGATACACTCATCACAGCAGAGGTCTGGGAGTCATGTTGTGGGCTGCTAGATAAACTCACTTCCAACTGCAATCTAAAAATTATTCACTTTAAATACCTACAGCAAGCATAATATACCCCCAGCAGTTATATAAATATGGGATAGGCCAAGACTCGAAAGGTAAAAGATACGGGGCAGACGAGGCAGATTTTCTCCACCTCGCATGGACCTGCTGCCCAATAGCGGCATATTGGAAACAGATAACGCAAGCAATGTCCGAGATGGTGGGTATCAGAATTCAATGTTCCCCAGAGATCTGTTTACTGGGCCTCCTTAAATCCAGACCTAGCGCCCAACGCAAATTCGTTGTCGTAGCAAATTTTATTGCACATGTGGCACATGTGGCCAAACGTAGAATATCTACATGTTGGGGTGGGAAAAGGGTACCAAACCAAGCAGAATGGTTGCGAGATTTGGCTTACTGTAAGGCACAGCTCGAAACATACGCAGAAGAATTGCCCGAAGCATCAAGACCAAAAGACTTTTGGGCCCCCTATCTATCATATTTATTAGGCGCAAACAGGGAAACAAAAGATCGACCGTAATGCAAACACCCAATTATGGGGAGGAGGTCAATACTGACGGGAAGGTGTGTAAGATACATGTTAAGGTCTAGGTGGAAGTAAGACTGTCTAACTATGTACTCGGAATAGAAGGTGACCAGTTCTTTGTTGATGTTTCAGTTAAATGTGAAAATGATAGATTGTATTGCGTAACAGATAGTTCAGTTCAACGAGCTTTATTCGGTTTGCGGGACAACCAGAAAAACAACATATATACATCAACAAATAAATTCATTTACACAAATACAATCAACATTAATATTGCATAAGATCGTTAAAAATAGTTAAGAGTAAACAATACTTTTCCTCGCATGTATTGATTTTAAAATAAACATTGCAAAAAAACATATCTCGGGGTCTCTAAGTGTAAACAATAATTTCATAGCTGCCTTGGTGGTATTTGCGTTGTATTTCTTGAACAAAGGTTTAAGATAAACAGGTCTGTAATTCAAATATAGACCACATAATAATAAAAAGTGCATAGTGCTCTGTTTGGAGTGCTCATCACAAGGACATAGGGTGACAGGGCTCATTTTCATTTTAGGGAATGCAACCAAATGATGAACTATACGCAATCTCATCCTCGTTAGTACAAAACGATGTGATTGTCTGGTGACAGTTGATAAATAGCTTTGGAAACCCTCTGTATCTATGGTTGATTGATACAGCAAATATGTAGGTTGTAACTCGACAATTCTCATCCTACATTCACTTTTATAGGCCAGAAATGTGTTCTTAATCTCGAGTTTAGTCAAAGCTACCACATCAGCAAGGTTTTCCCGGATCGTGATCATAAATAGATCTCTATAAGCATCAGCAATATATTTTAACCATGGGATCGCTAAATATTTATCCAACTTCAAACAGTCCTGTATAATTAATTGAGTATATTTTGTCTCCTCTTTGGACCAGATTGATTTCCATAGCATTAAAGGTCTTAGGGCAATCAAATCTGACAGATATCTCAAGCCAACTTCGCAATGAATTAATTCTGTAGAGGCAGATGCAGGAAGGCATAATAATTTCTTTAAAAAGGAATTTTCCTCTATTTGTAGCTCTTGGCTAGGGTTAAAGCCCCATACCCCAGCACCATATAGTGCGATGGAAGTACACCTGGCTTTATAAATGGCTATCATATCATTAATTCGACGATCTCCCAGTTTGGATGCAAACCGAAATACCCCGTGCACACTTTTTGACATTTTGGCACAGACATTAGACAGTTCAGTTGTCCAATGGCCGTTGCCAGTGAATGTTAAACCCAGATAGCAAAAATTATCGACGGTTTCTACTCTCACGCCATCTATAAAAAAGGCTTTCGATTTCCTTAATTTTGCACCACATGCCATAGTATATGTTTTGGCCTTGTTAATTAACAACTTCCTTGCCTTAATAAAATCTGTGAACCTATCAATTAAACGCTGTAAACCAACCTGAGTTCTAGATAAAAGTACAGCATCATCTGCGTATAGTAAAACCGGTATAATCTGTCTAGCGGCTTGGGGGGCATCCACCGGCACCAATTTAAGAACGGCATCTACCTCATTTATAAATAAGGTAAAAAGTAAGGGGGTTAAAACACAGCCTTGGCGGATGCCACGTTTAACCTTAAAATTTGGTGTACATTCACCCTGCTGACCATATTGAACTCTGGTTGATAACTTCTCATATAGCCTAGCAAGAAAATAGATGATAGGTTCAGGGGCACCGAGTTTAAGTAAAACTGGCCAAAGGAGAGCTTGATCGACTAAATCAAAAGCACTACTAAGATCAGCAAAACATAAAAAAACACTCCCGCATTTAGCACGTGTATATTTACCAATTAAAAGTTCAAGATTAATACATTGCTCAATTGTACCTAACCCCTTCCTAAAACCATATTGTGCTTGCGATAAAATCTCATTCTCCATAACCCATTCCTCCAGTCTAACTAATAAAACCCTACTCATCACTTTTACTGAGGAGTCCAAAAGGGAGATAGGGCAATAATTTTTTGCTTCGGATTTGTTCCCTTTTTTATATATCGGGATAATAACTGATTGGCCCCATGTAAACGGGGCACCCTCGATAACTGCTCCATTGAAAACTCTAGTCAATATCGGGCCTCATAGTTCTGGTAACATTTTATAAACATCTATGGGGACACCGTCAGGGCCCGGTGCTTTTCCACCTTTACTTCCCCTGATTCCTAGCTCTACCTCCTCAAGCGTAATATTTAGGGGAATAATAGGCCATTGTTGTACTATTGTACTAGGATTTTGGGGTACATCATATACATAATCTGGTGGATTAAAAATACTGGTAAAATATAGCACCCATTCCTCACAACTGACATGGGATATTAGTTCTGGTACAAAGTCATTTTTGAGAAAGGGCGAATTAACAGTCTCCCAAAAGCGCTTATTATTCAATGTATCCGCGGCCAGTGCTAATTTATCCCTTTTCCTCTGCTTTAGGACTAATTTGTATTCAGATCTTAAACATTGAACTAATACCTTATCCCTGGGTCTATTACAAAGTGCATGTTTTAACTGATTCAAAGACTGAATTTTTCTCTAAGTGGGGCAGTCATTATTCTGTCAATTTTATCATTAATCTTACAAAAATTAGTTAAAATCATCGTTGGTTTAACCTCTTCATCGAGACAATCAAATATCTCCTTGCCACAATCTACAATGATACTACTTATAACTTTGCCTGGATTAATGCCCTTCCATTTGATTCTCGTGCCATTCGGTCTAAATGGAATAATATCTGTAACAACCTTTTTTGGCATTACGAATTTGTTCCCCCAGATCAATGTTGGCATAATAATGCAATTGTGATCGCTAAGTAATAGTTGAGCGGTCCTCGGGGTGAAACAAAGATGTACAATATTTGCAGAAACTAAAACATGATCGATCGTGGTACTAGCGTTTCTACCAGTGATCCTATCTGGTGCCCTCTGTATTAGATCAAGATCATATTTGGCTAATACCATATTTAAAGAATCTCCATAAGTATTATGTGGGAAGTGTATACAATCATCTCCATCGTCACTTTTAAATCCACAGACTTTAGTCATGGAAAGTGGACATGATGGTATATTGAAGTCTACTACCCATATAATTGCAAAATTAATATTCGTTGTTTCAAGCAGACTATCTATCCCCTTCTCTAGTTCTAATATTGCATAATGGCGAGTTGAATCAAAGATATTATTATAATAGTTAACCAGCAAAACGTCCCACCCGTCTTTATAATGTATCCATAATATCTGCGAGTGTTTTCCTATTTTAACCACCCTTTTAACTGTCAAAGGCAGTTTATTAGACAACAAAATTAACGGCCCTCCTTTAGCTCTACCAGCAGGGGAAGGTAACGCAGGCAAATCATACGAGCTAAACCCTTCAAAATATATGGGATCTAGACTCCAGGTTTCTTGTAGGCAGATTATGTCATGTTTATTGATAAAATCTGCCCAACCCAGCGTATCATTTTTATTTGCCAGTCCAGCAATATTCCAGGTTACAATAGTATAACCGTTGACTGGCAAATTCTCTATGTTGTCATCTAGATGTTCACATATTCTCACATCCTCATCAGTATTAGATGTGAACATTACGGGTTGTGTGTTAGTACTAAATGGTAAGGTTCCTTTAATACCAGCAAAATGCTCGCCTAGACTGGCATCCATTTCCTCAATGGCTGAGTGAATTACTGATATGTTTGGTGCAATAAGTAGCGGATTGAGTTTAGTTACAGTTAATGTAACGACATCATTTTCTCCACCGTCTATCGGCTTATCTTCCATTGACACATCTCCACCATATCTAACCTCCTTATGGGGTCGATGGGAGGTACACTGTCAATCGTTTTCTTCGAGTGAACTAAGTGTTTGGAATCTATTATATACTGGTAATGCATAGAAGGGCTGTGCGGGCACTACAGGATTAGCTCTATATGTCCCCTGGTCTCCACCGGTAGAATATGTGGGCCTTATGTGTTTATAAAAAAAAGCCCTGGGGTACTAGAGATACACTAAAATCATTATATAGTGGTGCCATTACTCTATCCAAAGTGCGCCTAGCCCAGCTGGGGTGCCTAAAGTTAATAATAATACAATCCCCCTGCAGCGTTTTTTCTAAAGGGCCTATCCAGCCTACTCTTCTAGTTAGCAGTATCTGGTCAGCACAATTCACTGGGAAGCCACAATTCTTATTCAACCAATGTACCACCTTATTTTTTAAGGTATGGTATGATTCCTTCTGGCCCCCCTCAAGCTGTGGTACATTCACCAATACTGCCACATATGGGCAGCATTCAGGGGGCAAATCAATCGGCATACCAATACTTCCCTCGGAAGTGCCCCTCTCACCGTGTTTATTTTGGTTCAGGTTCAATTGAGCCCTAACAATCCTATCCCCTCTACCGGGGCAGGGTTGATTAATCGTAGTCACACTCTGACCTGGCCGAGTTAGTAAAGTATTGGCACCTCCTTTTTTCCCTTGCAATGTTCTGCCTTGGTCCCCACTGTCCCTATTAACACTAATAGTAGTGCCTGAAGTGCTGGCTCCTGAATTGGCAATAGGTAACCCCTGTGGTAATTGGCTAATCGGTCCCCCCAGATTCACATTCATATTTTCCTGGGGTTCTTATTAGTGGGTTTTATTACATCTCTAAGCTTAGTAATTTCTCCATTAAGTTTATCTAGTTTTTCATAGAGGGGTTTTAATGATACTTCAATTATTTGAGTTAAAAGGGCTGCTATCTGGTCAATTTGTACATCCTGCTGGGGGCCCTGGTCACGGATAACGTTGACATTAGAATTTGATGGGGGGCCTTTCTTACTTTTATTAGAGGTCCCTGATTTCACCTGGCCTCTTTTACTTCCCCGTTTCCTCTTCGGAGTAGGGGAACCACTAAGCGAATCCACTTGTGATGGTAAAATAGATAAATCAATAACAGGGTTCTCTATATCTCCTATTATCGGGGATTTGTCCTCATGTCTAATACAGGGGGCATCCTCTCCCTCTTGCTGGTCGTTCTCACGGCCAGCTCCAGGTAGATTTTCCATCATCATACCTGCCCCTAGTGACATGCGGGGTTCCGCCCTATCTATTTCAACATTAATTGCACTGACCGCCCGTACTAAATAAGAATCGATAGTAGCACATGGGGGGTCGGCTATAACTTTTTGCTGTTTTAGTGTTTTACGTTTCAACATCCTGTCTATAATCTTACTGTCATTATTACTATAGGTACTATAGATGCTACCGCACCCTCAAATTACAGGACGCAAAATAACACAATAATACAGAATATAAATAACCCAATATGCAAGAAACAATGTGCAATATACAATGTGCAAAAATGCAAAGTGCAATTAGTACCATGTACAAAGGAGGCAAAAGTGCAAAAGTGCAAAGATTCCAAATTCCAAATAGGAGACAGTAATATAAATAGATATAAAATAGGGAGGTTCTGGAAAATTAGTTAATTAACTAAAATTAATAAATGATGCCTGATAAATGTGAAGGGGTTAGGTACGATATGCAATATTCCAAATAAACACAAGACTTAAGCTCAAAATACATTAAAATAGAGATAAAAACAATTAAAACAACTATTAAATATACTGGTCACCTCAATTGTGTACCTTATCGGTCATTTGTTTTCTTTACATGCCCCAAGATATACTACAGGGTATATAAAACCTACTGGGCGTTGAACCGTTTTACTATACAGGGGTGCTCTAATAAATGTCCGTAAAATCCTTGAGGTCTTTTAATATCATGTGTATAAGCGCTCACCACATCACCACATGTACGCTTGTCATCCAATGGGGCTGTAATTCATCACAATTCAAAGGGCTATTCCATTGGTAGTCCCCCTGTCTTAAGAAAAGAACATAAACCAAATAAGATGGCCCTGCCCTGTCACGATCTGGCACGGACGGGTGCAGATGGGCCCGCCATTCGCCCGGGCTCCGCCCAGGCGCGGCCCGGGCATGCCCGTGCGCGTCCCGCGCTGCGGGAGCCTGCGGCCGGTAATAAATCGCCTCCTGGCGCTACCGAATGACGTTGGCGGCCAAGCGCCGCGGAACACAAGGCAGGCTGGTCGTTGCTGTCTGGGGGACCGGGAAATGGCAGCAGCAGCAAGCGGCAGTAATGCGGGACCCGCGCTGCAGGAGCCCGCCGCCGTTAATAAAGCGCCTCCTGGCGCTACCGAATGACGTTGGTGGCCAAGCGCCGCGGAACACAAGGCAGGCTGGTCGTTGCGGTCCGGGGGACCGGGAAATGGCAGCAGCAGCAAGCGGCAGTAAGGCGGGACCCGAGCTGCGGGAGCCCGCGGCCGTTAATAAAGCGCCTCCTGGCGCTACCGAATGACGTTGGCGGCCAAGCGCCGCGGAACACAAGGCAGGCTGGTCGTTGCGGTCCGGGGGACCGGGAAATGGCAGCAGCAGCAAGCGGCAGTAATGCGGGATACATGTATACAATACAGATAATATACGAATACTGTAATGTACACCGAGCTGTAATGTAACATGTTATATAAAATTTCAATAAAAAAAAAAAACAATGCTTCCTTTCGTAGTGCTCCATGAAGGCTACATTTGAAGCTATGCAAAGAAGTGGTCCTATTTGTTGGTGACAGGTGCCCCCCTGCAAAATGGCTCTAGGCATTCAGGTACTTGCTACTGGGTTGGCAACCGCTTCTGCTGCTCTCAGTGTTACTTCTGCACTATGTCTCCCACATCTCATCTAGCAACAGCAGCACTGCTGCATGGACAGCATCTTCTCCCGGTACTGCGGCCCCCAACACCTCCACTGAGCCTAGCCTAGACAACGAGCACTGGGATCCTCTCAGCCCTCTGGTGCTGTGCTTCTTCCTGTGAGTATGTGGGAGGAGGGAGTCTGATGCAGAGCTGCTAGGAAAAGGGGTAGTGGGTAGCGAACTTGATAGAAGGGTATGGGTGTTTGAGCCAGAAGTCTGTGCGCATCTTTGGTAGTACCGGCTCTTGGATGTTACAATGGGCAAAAGCCCTTACATGGCCGTGGCTGCCCCTGCTTGGCCATTTCATTTATACTCCATATCCTGACCCCAGTGGAAATGGCAATTTAGAGATCATTGCAGGTGCTATTTGATTTTTGCGAGGCTTATAAGCACAGGACAAGGATGTTCCGGCCCAGATTTAGAGCTGATTTCAAGCCCCCATTTATCAGGGCTTCAGTCCTGTACTTTTCTTTTAAAGCTATTGTTATCAGATCCTTTGGTCTAATTGGTACAGTGGAAGCAAAGAAGGACTGATACTGATCAGTGAACAAGTTGTAAAAAAAAGTGGGTGAACTAACCAAGTTGGGCAGTATGCAAGTGACACCATGCCACGCGACGTTGCACTTGGCATCACAGGAAGTGACATCACAACCCATGACCTCACACACAGTGACATCACAAAAGTGACATCAGATCTCAACA
The DNA here is from genome assembly GCA_963921515.1 of Calotriton arnoldi. Classification (NCBI taxonomy): domain Eukaryota; kingdom Metazoa; phylum Chordata; class Amphibia; order Caudata; family Salamandridae; genus Calotriton; species Calotriton arnoldi. The sequence continues at coordinate 431,605 of CAWUFW010002558.1, read as the reverse complement.
CCTCAGACATATGTTTAGCAGGTCTCTCATGAGTATATTTAACCAGATTAAGAAATTTAACAAATGCGATTTTGCATCAGGGTTATGCCAAACGATGCAACCTGACACAAAATCTGGGCCTCAACTTATACATTTATTTAAAAAGAAGAAAAAAACTCAAAGAAATTGGCAACAAGGAGAAGCCTGGCAAAAATCTGTTCTGCTTCATTTGTTACAAAGTTTGCATTTTAAGATATCTTCTGGGACTAAGGCATCAGCTGCAGAGATCTTTGTGCCAAGTAAACCACAGTGAAGAAAAATAGTGGTAAGGTAACTCTGGAGGGTAACACATTTGCTAGTTGGATTTATATTTTGTCTAGATCCTGTTCTGAGTCAAAGTAGCATAGATGGCTAATGTGTCTCCTGACACTTGCAAAGGTAAGTGGGTTACTGTTTTGACCCTGAAATCCTTTTGTTACATGGAGTTCATAAAATGTCATGCTTCTAATATAGCACTGTGAGCTATGGAGGAGATGTGACTCATACACTTAGTAATACTCACTGTCATATGTAACACATTCTATACATTGATTTACACACTCATATAATGTATTGTCAATGTACAATGTGTATGTGTGATGTAAAGCACTCCGGCATCCCCCATTGGGACTAGTAGTGCTATAAAAGAAATAAAACAAAATAAAATTTAAATTATTTGTGTAAATACTGGGACAGGCCAACACATCTGACATTCTTACAGTGCACATATATCTCTTACATACAGGGACTGATCAAAGTCAAAACCATGCCTTGTACTTGTGAAGTGAAAATATGCTGTGTGCCATGGTTTCTCCTTCATTGCATTTGCATGTAAGTGTGAGTCTCCAGACAGCTCCCAGCCAGGATACTCAAACAAAAGGAGGCCTGATGGCACCTTAACTTCGCCCTTTGTTTTGGGCCCATCTGGAATTTCAAATAACAAAGCCCCCTCGCTGCCTCCATGTTGCTGATGAAAAACAAAAGCAGACAAGGTGCATACAACAGCTTCAAGATGGCCACACACAGAAAGTTATAGTGCTGTTGACTTGTTTTTTGTTTCCGATCGACTTCAACTTCACCCGTCATGCCGACCATCCCCCACTCTCTCCCACAACACTGCTTGCTTGCTCCTATCCCTCTGAGGTCACTGCTTGTTTTAAAGTACATGTGTAAATTGTGAAGTAGATATTGGAGCGCTTTGCATGAACATCAGTTGCATTACACAAGATCATATTTATTTTGAACGCACAGGGAGATAAAGTGTTTTTTTTTTTGTTAGGTGAGGTGGCCCACTTTGGTGTCATTTCGTACTCTACACTCGCATCTTCTAAAAAAAATTGTATTAGTCCGGCTGAGATTATCAGTGATGTTGGTGTCAGCCATGCTGGCATACGTATAGGGAAGGACGTTGCTTGTTAATTACACATGTTCAGTGCTTTTGATATATGCCTGTGATCCACTCTGTGGTGCTGCACGTTAGCGTGCCACCCGTTCAAAATTTGGGAAACCATCTACCGTAGGTAACCTGCCCCAATCCTCGTGCTTACCTCCTTTCATTCAAGGAATATTGTACTATTTCTGTTAAGCAGATTTAAACCAGTTGCAAATTGCAGCTTTTAATTGCCTCCCCCAACCCAATGCTACCATAAGTTAGAAACCTAGGCAACCGCTTTTTTCAGAATGTTTCTTTTTAGGTAGAGTCAGCGCGCATGCGCTGCTCTGCGAGACTTTATGTATCTACAATATGGATACCAAGCCCATCCACCGCCATTCGCTCTCTGCTGTGCCTTTGCGAAATGCGGGCCCCCTATTGGTGGACTGCTTTCCAAAGTCCCACCCCTGGGTGCTTGGTTGACACCCAGGCGATTTCACTACGAGAAAGTTTTTGTTGGCCATCCACCGGTTCAAAGGCTTCTTTCTGTTAGAGCGTGTGATGGCCCCTCCTCTCTCCTCACTGCACGGGTTGTCTTTCACCACTGCTGTAATTAGTAGAGCTTAAACGATTCCAAGGACTTTGGTTTTCATTTCGACAGGCTAATTCCTTTTGCCTTTCACTATTATGTAGTGCCATTTAGAACGCCAATGGCTCTAATTTTTTCAAAACTCTCTTTCTATCCTATCACATTAGGGCAGGGGCAGGTTCCCAGGAGCCGGCACCGGTAGCACTGTCTGAGTCAGTGCCCAGAGAGGGTCCCATAGACCGTTGCTCGTCTCCACAGACTGATCACAGACATGTGACCCACCCGGGTTCAAATCCTCCGAACTGTAAATAACGGGGCAGGAGCAGCACTGGCTGTTGATGATGACATGCAGGGCCTCCCGCCCTGTAGCCACTGCTCTGGTATGAGTAAAAGAAAGGTCACGCCAGGTCTGCCTCCGAGGCCTGTGCTACTGGATTAGCTCACTCGGGGCCTGCACCGAAGTGACGAAAGATGGGTACGTCTCACCGTAGAACTGTTCCGTGCACACAACTAGTACATGGTCTTTAGCTTTACCCACCAGCTAAAGTTATTTTACCTGTATCTTTTCCAGGTTCTATTAAACAAACTCTGTCTGCCTCCATTGTCCACGGTAGAGTTTTTTTTTATTTGACTGCTTTTTGTGTGACAAATTTTCTAATGCTGCTGTTGAAGGAATTGCTATGTTTATAGCGCCCACCTGGTTGAAAAAACCAAAGCGCCGTAGGTGAAAAGTGATTGCAGGAGTAAATAGATTCTGGGAGCCTACTTTATATATTTTTTCAGTGGAATATACCAGAAATAGTTAGATATTTGGAAACCTGTGTAAATGTTTTTATATTGGAACTACTGTCTGGGAAGCAAGCTGGGCGTACAGCTCACAGTATTTACTAAGAGTTCTACACTAGCCCTAACAGTATAGGTTATGTGTTAATAAATGATACATAGAAGTTATGACATCTTATACATTGGGATGTGAGAGCGAAATGACAGCGGCGAGGAGAACGTGCCACTAGATATCACCTGAGGTAAGGGGTCACCCAGCGGGCAGTGCGGGGGCATCGCAGGCCGGAACTAGTCCAAGAGACAGTCTAAATAGTCTCTATGGTTAAACCTTAACTCTGGATATTGCGGGCCACGCACTCTTGTTGTTATCGTGATCTGATTCCCTACGCCGCCAGCGGTGAGTATTGGCTGCAAGGAAGCCTTAAGGGGGGGAGGGAGGCCTTCTTACTGGCAGATATTCTGGATGCGGGGTTTGGTGTTATTGTGATAGGCCTGTTGCGAGAGGACTTTTTAGGTCGAGCATTCGAGACCTCTTGTATATAGTTTAGTATATACTTATATGCGTATGTACTTTGTGGGCTCTGGAGATCAGCCTTAGGACTTGTCTGCTTCCGCTTAAGGACTTTTTTTTTTCTGGTCAACTGCCACTATTTAACTGTCTTGATAGAAAACGACCAGTAGAGGTCAGTAAAATACCAGAATTGCTTTCTGCTTGTTCAGCTGCCTCTATTTAACTGTTTTGATAGAAAACGACCAGTAGAGGTCAGTAAAATACCAGAATTGCTTTCTGCTTAGGAACTTTCTTTTTTTCTTTTTTTCGTAACTGCCTCTATTTAACTTTCTTGATAGAAAACGACCAGCAGAGGTCAGTAAAATACCAGAATCACTTTAGCATTCTCTAGATTCCAGTCCATAGAAATTGTCTTCCACGAGCACCCGTAGACAATAATATTTTTTTCAAATCTTGTATTTTCAGTGATATGACCACCGAAGGCCCTGATTTTATATTAAAAACAGAGCTTTGGACTATACCATTTCCCGCTGAAAGGCAATATTTCTCTCCATGTGTTCCCATACCTGGCAAGTCATGCAGTTTGGTGCTTACTTTCCATCCATGTTGATGTTTCAGCACCCAGGCTAATGTGCTGCATAGCTAAATACACATAAGGTCCCAAAGGCGAGACCGATTGAACGAGCAATAGTATTGTGATACGTGCCTCGTTTTACTTGACACGCAGCCTAGCATAATGATTCAGCTCTCCCTAAATAGGTTACATGTAGTTATCACAAGCATCACGCATGTTGCTCCAATTTTGTACATTTCAGTGGAAAGTTATTTCTCGACACTATCCCCAAACTTCCTAGTTTGCCAATTTTCGAATATTGATCAATATGCTAAAGTCTCATAAAAAATGTGGCAGAGAATCGAATTTTGCTAGTTGAATTCAACATAAACTGCTACATATAAATGTGTAACATTAAACCAGCGTGCTTCACCCAAACAAGGATTTTTAGCGAACAGCATGTACATCATATATATGTTTTCTTGTAGCTGTTGAAAATCATCTATTCACACTCTTAGTTTCGTGAAACCATGTGATTCACATAAAGAGCCAGTTTTTAAAATACTAATTATTTGTGTCCCAACTTTGCTTAAAGGTGCTCACTTTTTTACAGTTGCTGAGGGGCCTCCTTGTTGACCGATTGTGTGATTCACATATAATTTTATTTTGTAACTAAACATATTAAAACTTGAAATGGCCTCAGTGTTCGGTTTCTTTGACACGTATGGTGGTGGGTGTGTTGGAGTGGGATTTTGGTTGTGTGGATACATAATGGTGTGCCTATTAGTGTATGCTGATGGGACTTCTAGCATACATTGTGGACCAGCGATGGGTATGTTTGCATATGATAGTGGCTGTGATGGAGCATGATGGGAGGTTTGTGGATGTATTGTGTTGCTTATGTTAACATATGATGATGGTGTCCTGGCTTTCAATGTCGGTGTGTTGAAATATAATGGATGTAATTTTAAGATTTTAGTTGTGTTGGCATAGGATGGTGAATGCTGGCGTACAATGTTGGATGTGTGGACACATTTATATGCTTATATTGGCCTATGATGGTATTGTTTTGGCATATGGGGTGTTAATATATAATGTTTGTGTGAACTCATGACAACTTATCACATCACTGCTCTCCCCTTATCACTTTGCAGCCCCTCTTGGCGGAGGCTTGGCACTGGACCTGCAGTCTTTCTGCATGAAGCAGCTCTTATGCATGCCGGTTAGCCTCGCTTTTGCAGACACTCTGTGAGTCATCCTGCCCTGACTCTGCTGGCACTATGTGTGCCGAGAACCACCCTGCTTTGTCCCTCCAGCCCATTAATATGCACATACCCTCTGCATACCCTCTGTGTTCCCACCCCTACAGCCCTTGTGTGACATCGTCCTCCCATCCTGCTGGGCAAACTATGTGCCCCTCTGCACACTACAGTATCTCTGCATGTCACTCACCTGTCTTGATGCAGCTCTGTGTCTTTCACCCCCTCAGCCCTTTCAGTTTTGCTAGCATCTCCAGCCTTTCTTTGCACCTCCACCACTTTGCAATACCTCTTTGTGCTTCACTTCCTGCAGCCCCTGTGGGTTGCCCTTCCTCAACTTTCCTATCCAAAAGTGTGCATCCCTATCGTCCACAACCCCCTGGAGTGCTCCCACTGCATTGCTAAATGCTTACAAGGTCTCAAAGGCGAGACCGATTGCATTACAAATGCTTGTTTGGTATAGTGTGCACTTATTTTCTAAATAACTACTCCACTGCAAAAAAAAAAAATAAGTAAAAAACATTGCCATTTACAACACCAATAGCTCTAACGTTAAAAAATGCAAGACCGATTGCATTGCAAATGCTTGTTTAACATTGCACTCTGCTAGGTTACTAACGCTGCTCAAAGTGTTGGCACTTGCAAAAGAAGCAGGTTTTGTTTTTCACTGTAAAATTAATACAAGTAGACTAGCTTCACACACGTTTGGGGGATCAGATGCATGTACATATACAAACATGCTTTCAGCCATGCAACATTATTTAAATGAAATTAGAGGTGGGCGAGCCACTAAACGCTTGACCCTGAAGCCTGGCCCTAGCTCAGCCCAAGGTCCTGAGGAACCTCGAGCCCAAAACGAGCCAAGCTTTCATGTGGCTTCTGCTTGCCTCCCTCTACCTCAGTGGCGGCTCCTCCATCGGGGCGTGGGGGCGTTGCCCCCACTGCTTTCTGGCAGTGCCAGAAGGCAGAAACATAAAATGGTAAAACTACCATTTTATGTTTCTGCTTCTCGCACTGCCAGAAAGCAGAATGCCTGGAGTGCCTGGTTGGGGGCGGGCGGGTGGGCGGTCCTGCTCGAGGGCAGGGGGGGAGTGGCTTTGCCCACTGTTGTGGGTACTGACTGTTTGGTCGGCCCCAGGTCCCCGGGAGCAGAAACAGCTCGCTGACAAGTCCCCGCCAGCTCTTCACGATTTCTTAGCAGCCTGAAGTGTTTCAGTTTAACGTGCGTCTGCTAAGAGGCAGGCGCCTGCTTTGCATGATAGAGGTTAGGCTGGAGTATGCCTTACAGATGTAATTGTGCATGCCAAAATAGTAATGAAATCATCTGTATGGGCTGGGTCTTGGATGTGTGTGCCAGGCAACGATACGTAAGCAGAGCACACCGATAATTGTTGTTTTATTTTGTACTGACTCAACATTTTTAAGCATGTTAATGTAGCTGAAACATTAATCTGTTTAGGGAACATATTGCTTTACTGTGTAATGGAGGTGTTTGTTGAGGTTGCCGTGGGGCTCCTTGTCGAGTAAACTTGACGAGCTAAAACAACATTTTCTATTCTGGGTGTTCAAGATCGTCACGATTTAAATAAAGTAAAACTACAAGTCCAAGAAAGAAAAGTACGTTCGACTTCAAACTCGGTAGCTGTGATTTAATTTTTCTTGTATTGGTTCCCTTTAAGTGACATCTTTGCTGTACTGATGGTAGGGGTGGGGCCGGGAAGATTCGGCTGTGGATCATCTGATTTCGCATAGACAACGGCTTTTGCCTGCCTGATATACGGCTCCAAGGACAGTCAGATGCGAGTCCCTGGTGGCGTTTAAATAATCTCCCATTAAATCCATTGTCAAAACCATACTGTATTGAATTATGATATAAAAGCCACAACAAGACCTGAGAGTGCTGTATCTGTAAACCATAATTTCCAGACGTGCAGCACCAGCTTCATCAAGTAAAAGGAATGTTGCCTCATATTAAAGTTCCCAGAGCATCCGTGAAACTGCGTCAACTGTTGTGCAATATGTGGTGGGTGACTTATCACCCATTGAGGTACAATGCAAGGACCGAAGTGAAAAGAAACACAAGTGCAGTGATAATAAAAATAATCAAAAGCAAAAACACTCATGAAACAATAAACGGAAGGAGGAAAACATCTAAATAACAGTAACTCCTCATATAAATGCACTGCCATCTCCTTATCTGAATTCAAACCGTGAGGGGTTAAGTATCAACCCCTGAATCTGGTGCTGCATGTCTTGAAATTGTTTTTGGGGATTTAACTGTAGAATAGTCCTGTCAAAGGCAATTGGAAAAGAATTGTCAAGCAACAAAACACTTGTTGGTTAGTGCTGTGCAAGAACCTGTACACCAAGAACTGCAAATTGCGATTCTCACATTAACATGACTAGAGAATCTGGATTTCATTAAAGACACTGAGGCTGACATTATGTATTATTCCTTTAATGCAGTCCAAGCAGCCGCATACATCACAATAGTAAAGTTCCAAAGAAGAATAAAGGTAACACATAAAGGGCATGAGACAACAATCTGCCTCTTTTAAATGTGGAATAAGATAAGTTCATCAAACTTGAGACGTCAGAAGAAAAACTTCAGGACAATGTTCAGATGATCCAGTAGAAAAAACGTAGGAAGAACGAAGAAAGGACTCCAGAGGTGATAAGGTGATACAACCAGCAATTAAGGATTACCTGAAAAGAGAAGGAAGTGAGTACAAAACTGAACATGGCATAAGGTGAAGAGAACAACAAGCAAAAAGAACAATGTACATAATTAATAATCGACATTACAATAAAATGTGATAAAGAACATTACTCATTGAAATACCACCAAGGGGTGGGAAGGGAGGGATAATGTCAGCCTCCGTGTCTTTAATGAAATCCAGATTCTCTAGTCATGTTAATGTGAGAATCGCAATTTCATTACAAGACCGGAGGCTACATTATGCATGTTGGTAGCTTTGTAAAACAACATCAGACATATGTTCAATAGGTTTACAATAATGACGTGCAAAAGTACTGGCATTAGACCAGTCAGCCGCTTTAAGGATGTCATCCAACTTACCTCCAGACCAGAGAGACTTACTAGCCATGGCACCTCTCAGGGAATGAGCTTGAAATTTCTTTAAATCAATACCTGCTAGGCTCATAGCGGATTTGACCCTTCTAGCAATAGAGGAGGAGCTTATACCTTTGTGAGGTTTCACAAAGGAAATAAGTAATTGCTTGACACCTTGTGGACGTAGGGAAAACATTCTGCGATCGTATTCTTTCATGCAGTCTACCACGCAGAGATTAGGGCATAAGTCAAAACGAGGATAAAAAATAGAATCAGACATAGTCTTAGTTCTTTTATAAATGTCAAATTTGACACCAAACATATTATAAGATCGGTTAGTAATTTCCAGGGCTTTAATATCGGAAACCCTCCTACAAGAAATTAGGCATAAGAGAGTAGCTAACTTAATGGAAAGATTTTTTCTGTTTAGAAGAGAATTGGAAGGCCAATGATTGAAGAGATCAAGAATTAGCTTAACATCCCAAAGGGTGTCATATTTAGCTTTAGGAGGTCTCCTTAAGCGAATGCTTTTCATGACTCTGCAGATAATCACATTTTTACCTACAGTTTTACCGTTGACAAGGACGTGACCAGCCGAAATAGCCAATCTATAACAATTGATAGATCTATAGCTGAGGCCCCTTTCATATTGTTCAACAAGAATAGGGGCCTCCAAGGAATCCAGATTCCTTTCCAAGCACCAACGAACCCAGAATTTCCAGATGTTGTTATATCTGTAGTGCGTGCCTGGTGCCCAAGATTCTCTGAGGAGAGTTGCAGGCGTCGTCGAAAGGCCTGAGATTTCTTTGGATCTCCTGACACTTTCCAGGCAAGAAGGGTTAAAGTCCCGTTCTGAATTAGGGGGTGAATTCCTCCGTCTACGTCTGTTAGAAGATTCTCTAGGGAAGGAATTAAGAAGGGGAGGTTGCAAGCCAGTTCTAGAATGGTGGGGAACCATGCTTGAGATGGCCAAAAGGGAGTTATTAGGACAAGGCAGCACTGATCTTGCCTCACTTTCTGCCGAACCCTCTGAATCATGGCAAAGGGAGGGAAAGCATACACTTTGGTTTCTTTCTAAGATTGAAGAAAGGCGTTGACTGCCAGAGCACCCGGGTCGGGCATCCAGCTGAAGTAGTTCTCCAGTTGAAAGGTCAGTCTGCTTGCAAACAAGTCTATCTCTAAAGGGCCCCAGATCTTGTTTAGGGTACTGAATACGGAAACATTCAGTTTCCAATTGTTGTAATCTAGAAGGAACCTTGAGTTCCAGTCTGCAGAGATGTTAGACTTCCCCAGGAGGTATTCCGCTTTGAGGGAGATTTTGTGTTCCAGACAGAACATCCAAAGTTTCTTGGCTAGATTGGACAGATCCGCGGATTTGGTGCCCCCCAAGCGGTTTATATAAGCTACCGCTGACATGTTGTCCATCTTTAGAATGACTGACCTCCCCTGAAGAGAGTGTTTGAAACTCATGAGGGCATAAAGACCAGCTGTTAGTTCTAGATAGTTTATGTGGTGAAGAGATTCCTCTCGTGACCAGACACCACCAGTGTTTTGATTGAGAAGGCAAGCTCCCCAGCCATGAAGGCTTGCATCCGATTCCAAAATAAACTCTGGTTTTGAACCAAAGATTGCCTTCCCGTTCCACGCGTCCAGGTTCTTCAGCCACCAGGCTAATTCCGATTGGGCTTCGTGATCTAGGCAAATCCGATCTCCGTACCAGAGGCCAGATCTTAAGGCTCTTGTCATGACCCTCTGGAGAGCCCGATAATTGAGGGGACCGGGAAAGATGGCTTGGATGGAAGAGGAGAGTAGGCCAAAAAAAGTCTGGCTAGTTCTCTCAGAGATAGGTCCTGACGTTTTAGGACGTGCTTTATTTCTTTTCTGATTTTTGAAACTTTCTTTGAGGGAAGTAGAAGAAGGCACCGTACCGTGTCTACTATGAAACCTAAAAATTCCAGGGTTCTGGAAGGAGTCAGAAATGACTTTTCTTTGTTTATGATGAATCCTAGACCCTCTAGAAGATCTATCACATAACTCAGTTCTTGGACTAATTGAGAGGGGTCTTGGGACATAATAAGAATGTCGTCTAAGTGAATGATTAAACGAATGCCTCTTAGTCTTAGGTATGAGACGACAGATCTCATGAAGCACCAAGGGGCGGAAGAGAGACCGAAGGGGAGTGCTTGAAATTGGTATAAGTGATTTTTCCAGAGAAATTGGAGGAAGGGTTGGTGAATTTCTGCCATAGGAATGGTGAAGTAGGCATCCTTCAGATCTAGTTTGACTAGCCAGTCTCCCTCTAAAAGTAAATCCCTCAGAAGATGAATGCCCTCCATCTTGAAATGTCTGTAAGTCAAAAACTTGTTCAGATCTCTTAAGTTTATGTCAGGTCTCCAACCCTTGTCCTTTTTTTTAACCAGAAAAAGGTTGCTTATGAATCTTAGTTCTTCTAGGGGAACCTCTATTATCGCACCTTTCTGAATCATGGAGGAAATCTCTTCCTCTACAATTTTCTGTTGATCTAGAGTTAAGGGAAGCTCCTCGGGAATGAGGTCTGAACGGGTGTATGTGAAAAATCTATCATAAAACCTTTTACAGTGTTTAAAACCCAAGTGTCTTGAGTAATCAACTTCCATTTGTGTAAAAAATGTTTGAGTCTGCCGCCCACTTTTAAGGGGAAAGAAGGAGAAGGGAGAGTACTCACCTGAAGGGGTGTTGGAGTTAGGTGTTCCACGTGATCTAAATCCTCTGCCTCGTTGACCTCTACCTCATTGAGGGTAGAACTGAGGTACATTGAATTGTTGGTATTCTCTACCGTAGCCACGGCCTCTGGGATAGGGCCTTTGATTAAAGCGGCCGGAAGAGAGGCCCCGTCTTCCGGCCCGTCCAAAAAGGTTGGTATTAAACACCTTTCGCATGTTTTGTTGTGCTTTATCAAGGGCGGTAAAGGTGGAAACGTATTTGCCCAGAGATTTGATGAGGTCTTCGCCAAAGAGCAGCCCTTTAGGGCTTTGTGAGGGTTCTTTATCGGCTAGATCACTTAATTTCGGGTTTATCTTGGTAAGGACGATTCTACGTCTCTCTGCGTTCATGCTCGCATTAGCGTTACCCAGAAGGATGATAGCCCTCTGGCTCCAGCCCCTAATCATTTCGGTATCAAGGTGAGTACCGTTAATATGGCTCTCTTCTGCAGAATCCAGAATTCTGGCTAGCGGACCCAGAACATCCAGGAGACGATCCTGACACCCTTTGAGGGATTTTTCCATGCCTTTTCTTGGGTCACGCCCAAGTTTGAAGAGAAACTTGATTAGTTCTGGGTCCAGGTTAGGGGTATAGCATGTCTTATCCTCAACAGAGGGTCTTGAGCATTCAGCTCTAAGAATGTTACGTGTTTCTCTCTCCAAGAGGTTTCTAATCCATTTTTTAATAAACTTAGCAACGTGGTCTTGCGGAGACCACTCAGAACTTCTTGGGTGTTTTAAATTTAATGGGGAGAACATTTCCTCTCCTAAGGGGTTAAGAATAGTATTCTTAGAGGATGATGGGAGATCCTCTCCCAAGTCGTCAAATTCCTGATCGAAATCGTTAAGATCGAAGACATATTCGTCCAGAAAGTCAGAGGAATCATTAGAATCGTCGTCTCCTATGTTATAAAGAGCTTTATGATACTTTGTGCCGCCATGGACACCCAGACTTTTTGTGCCGCCAAGGACACCTTGGGGATTTGAGGTGCGAGGACCTCCATTGTTCGTTGAGGTGCTAGGACCTCCCTGAATAGATGAGGTGCCAAGACCTCCCATGTTGCTCTTTTCAACATTTTTATTTTTTCTTAATCTTTTCCCCCTTAATCCTGAGTCATTCTGAGAATGGGGTATTGTAGACTCAGTAATTTCATCCTCTGGGAGTGGTCGTTTAGATGCCATTATCTGAGATAAGCTTTCCATCATACAAGATTTCATTTCCATGTGGAGCATTTTCTTAAATGCTTCATTGTCTAAGTTGAGGGTAGGGGCAGAAGCCTCATCAGAGTCTGAATCAGACAGAATATGTCAGAGAGAAAAAACTCAACAGGGAGTAAAATCCGGATAGTAAATAAATTTAAGAAAGGAGGCAAGGTTTATAAAATATGCCAACAAAGGATAAAATGTCCTTAATATTGTAAAATAACCACTTGATAGGGTATAATGGCGTTAATATTGTAAAATAGCCACTTGATAGAGATAATGAAGATGTAAAATATTAATGCCCCTCCTTTTTTTTTTTATGCCAGAAAACATATAATAAATGAGTGGGAGACTTGCGGTTGAGCGTCGATGAGAAAGCATTTGAGCAACGATATAAATGCGCTCGAGCGATCAGCTGGATAAGATCGCCATGGTAACCCTCCGGCCTCGGGCCCGATCGGCTTTGCGATCAGCTGGAGGCCGGAGGGAGAAGAGGAATGACACCAGGCAACGGGAGGACGTTGCGCTCCCGTTGCCGAGGTACCTTCCTCTGTTCTACGCGAGAGCTGTGTTCAAAAACGGAGAACACCGAGGAATGAAGGCCCAAAGGCCTTGCAGGGAAGGAATGAACCGCGACGGGGTTATACCAGGCAGAAGACCCGGGGAAGGGGAGCAAGGAGGTCGGTAGACAGAAGGCAATATATATACATACACTCATGAAAGGGAATGGGAAATGAGGAAATCTCCATAAATTGGAGATCGGTAGGGATGAGGGGTGTGGGAGGGGTGGGGGTATGCCACACCAGGAACACACCCTGAAAAGTAAAGGATTAAAACAAGATAAATACAATAAAATAAGATGAAGTAAGAGTCAACTTATCTGCTTGGAGCCGCATTTAAAAGAGGCAGATTGTTGCTGTCTCATGCCCTTTATGTGTTACCTTTATTCTTCTTTGGAACTTTACTATTGTGATGTATGCGGCTTCTTGGACTGCATTAAAGGAATAATGCATAATGTAGCCTCCGGTCTTGTAATGAAATTCCGATTTACGAGAAGCAATAGATGTTAGAACTTAATAAAAACATGGCATATTCGAACTTCAGGTAGACTAAAAGAGTTGCTCATTAAAACATAGTCAGCAATTGGTGTGTTTTTGGTTGGAGGCCAAGAAAAAAAATCTCAGTGATGAAATACACAAAACCTTATTAATTAAATACAACAGTAGAGGCACAAAACAAACGGACAGCGTTTGCAGCGTGTTGTAATCTAGGGTGATATCAGGGCAGGGGAGTTGGAATGTCACTGTGTCATGGAATGCAGTGATGCACGAGGCTTCGTGAATCACGGCATTCCAGAGTTGGACATCATGCCGGACTGTTGGTGCTGAATCCACGCCTAACCCTGAATAAACCTTCATCTCAACTCCTGTGACTTCTTCTTTAATTTAACACTGGCGACGAGGAGCTTTTTGCCTGATTGGGGACAGGCAACCCTCAGCACCGACTCCCCTAAGAATTGGACTTTGACGGTTGGACCCTGTGGATGCCTTCGACTTTGACGAATTTGAATTTTAAAGGACTTTGGCAGTCTTGGCATAAAGAAAACTGTGAGTGATTTCCATTTGTCTTCGAGGCTTCCACAAGCAAAAGCTAGCTTCAGCATCCCTACTCACCGGTTTAACTGCCACGGCGCGAGCGGTGTTCTCTCGCGCTCAGCCTCCATTCCTGCAACGCACCCTGGAACGCACACTGATCTACACGCAGCATCATAACGCAGCGTGCGACGTGCGGCCATTTTCCTTAATGTAAAAAAAAAAAAAAAAACTGACAACTTTATTATATCACGGAGGAAACAAGCGTTTCTAACTGTATCCTACCACCTCAACTTCTGTGTGCTAGTTACACCATTTTTAATAGGGAAACAGATTTTTTTTTTTTTTAAATACACAGCGAGAGTGCTTTTCATGCTACAAAGTTTTTCTTGTTTCTCTTTTAAGTGATTGACACTACATCTTAACAACACCATGGCTACTGCACCAAATATGTCTCAGCCCCCACCCTTCTTATCAGAAAAAGGTGAACCCATTCTCCCCTGGAAGAGATGGAAAAATGTATTTGATTCCTACATTGTAGCAATTGGTGGAGAGAAATTCTCAGCATTTAGAAAACAAGCAATTCTCCTACACAACTTAGGTGTGGAGGGAAGAAATATGTACGATAGTATGGACCTCATCCCAGTTGGTAATGGAGAAGGAGAAACGGCTGACGTGTATGAGATGTCCATGACTATGCTCGAGAAGTACTTTGGTCCCCGCATTAACGTTGTTTTGGAGAGGCACAAATTCTTTACCAGAGTTCAGGACCCAACTGAACGTGTAGGGAGTTATGTCGCTTCCCTGAAGACTTTGGCGAGGACTTGTGAGTTTGGCGAACTGTCTGACTCTTTAGTCAGAGACCAACTAGTGAGGTGCACCAATAGCATTAGAGTACAAGAAAAGCTCTTATCGAAGAACCCAACGTTGGTTGAAGCGGTTGCCATAGTAGAAGGTGTGGAAAACACTTCTACTTGGGTGAAGGAGATGAGGAGGAATCGTGAGGATAAGAAGGAGGGGCAAGGGGATGTCCATATTCGGGCGGATGGTGACTTTTTGGAAAATTGCGAAAATGTGGCCAATGTTTCTCCGGTGGAGAAGTATAGAATTTCTGAAAGGGATACTCGCATGCGTGGTCCTCTCAAAGGTTTGCCGGCAAGAACAGATTTTGAACGACGTCCTAATACCACTACTGCTACTAGTGGTAATTCCAGCGACAAAGCATTTGGGGAGTTTCCTAAACCTAAGTGTTTCAGATGTGGAAGTTTCTCACACTTCTCAAATTATCCTCATTGTTACGCCAGGGATTCGGTATGCAACAAATGTGGTGTCAAGGGGCATTATGCCCGAGTTTGTAAGTCACCTGCCAAAACTCGCAACCCAGAGAAAGGCACTGAGGTTGTGCGTACTGTAGTTCTGAGCATCAATGATAGTGATGGTAAGGTTGATGGAGGGAAGATAGCGATGCCTGAGTGCAACATCTCAGTAGATGACCATGACTTTGCTGTTCTTGCTGACTCTGGTTCCCCGTTCACCATGATCGGCAACAAGCAGTGGGATGAGGTTGTAGGTTTAGACAGTATGACATTATCACCTCCTGACATAAATCCTGTTAGCTACGGTGGTGCAAGGATTAAGGTTCTTGGTTACGTGGAGGCTTGTATTCAATTTAAAAACAGACACACTATTGGCAAGGTCTATGTAGCGGAGAGAGGAGACAATTTGTTGGGATGGAGACACCAACGTGATTTGGGTATCATGCTCAACCCCAGTGCAAGAGACCCCAAGGATCAAGTTATGCTGGTAGACTGTGAGGACCAAGGTTGCGAGTACTTCAAAAGATTTCCAGAAGTCTTCACGGATAGTTTGGGCTGCCTTAAAGGTTTCGAGCACCGTATTGTTCTCAAGGAGAGAGCTATACCTTGTGTACATAAAGTCAGGAAGGTGCCCAATATGATGATGGAACCATTAGAAGTCGAACTCAAGAGACTGTTAAGTTTGGGGGTCATTGAAGAAATAGAGGCCTCAGAATGGTTGGCCCCCATCGTTTTAGCCCCAAAGGATGGTGGTGCTAGCGTTAGGATGTGTGTTGATTTGAGGGGTCTGAACGAATGGATTTGGGTGGACCGACAACCTCTGCCCAACATATCTGAGTCCATCAGCACACTTAAGGGAGCTCGAGTCTTTAGTGTATTGGATTTGTCATCTGCATATCACCAAATTCTCTTACACAAAGACTCGAGGCATCTTACATCGTTCGTGACACCTCTGGGGGCCTACCGCTTTCTGAGAATGCCCTTTGGGTTAGCATCGGCAGCGGCGTGCTTCCAGAGGGTCATGAAGATGGTCTTGAAGAGCGTGCCCAACATCATGTTCTTCCAGGACGACATTTTGGTGTATGGTAAAAGTGAAACAGAACATGCTAAGACACTAACGTGTGTCTTAGAGAAATTGAGGGAAAAGGGGCTGACAGTAAAGAAGGAAAAATGTCGTATTGGGTTGGGATCGGTTACATATTTGGGACATGTGATCTCTGGGGAGGGGATTCAACCAAAGTTAGAACTTGCAGAGAGTATTATGAAAGCTCCTACACCTAAGGATAAGGATCAAGTGAGGTCATTTTTGGGACTTGCTGAGTTCTATTCTAAATTTGTGCAAAGTTTTGCCTGTGTGACTGAACCTATCAGGACTCTCCTTAAAAAGGGTGCGCATTTTTTGTGGTCCGATGACTGCCAGGAAGCATTTGACAAAATTAAGTCTGAAATTGGAAAAATGCCTACATTGGGGCATTTCGATGTCAACCGAAAGACTGTGTTGACTACAGATGCCAGTCTCAAGGGGCTAGGGGCAGTACTATCCCAAGTCGTGGAAGGAGAGGAGAGAGCAGTTGCGTTTGCCTCTAGGGCACTTAGGGATGCAGAAGTGAATTACTCGTGTGTTGAGAGAGAAGCACTGAGTGTGTTTTGGGCTATACAGCACTTTAAATTTTATCTTTGGGGTATTCCATTTTTAGTTAAGACGGATCATCGCCCCTTGGTTCAAATTTTCTCGTGTCGCCACAGTGAGCATATCACACCCAGACTTAAGCGTTGGGGTGAGGGTCTTCAGGAATACAATTTCCGTGTACAGTACATACCTGGCTCAACCAACAAATCTGCTGACTGTCTTTCTCGGTTACCTATAGATGATGAACATGGTGAGATTGAAACGGAGAGTGTGTGTTGGATTGCTGAACCAACGTTGTCCAGTGAAGAGTGGTTGAATGGTGTGAAGAAAGATAAAGTTCTTGCTTCTCTCAGAGTGTGGACAAACCAAGGGTGGCCGGATTATAAAACTTTGGACCAAGAAATGAAAGCGTACTGGTCTGTGAGGGACGAGTTGTCGTTTATTTCAGGAAATCTCATGAGGGGAGACAGAGTTGTTCCTCCTGTCGAATTTAGGGACAGGATAGTTAACATAGCTCACGAGGGCCACTTAGGAAGGAGTCTCACCAAGGCTCGGGTGAGAGAAAGATACTGGTGGCCTGGTATGGATCACATGATAGAAAATGTTGTTAAGGAGTGTGTGTCGTGTGCTTCCAATGATAAGTCTCACGTTCCCAATCATGCACCGTTATCACCAGTTGAGGTCCCGGATGTTGTATGGACAAAGTTAGGATTAGATATTGTAGGCCCTTTTGAACTTTTGCCCTCCTGTGAGCGTTTTGTTATTTTAATGGTGGATTATACCTCTAAATGGGTGGTTACTAAGTGTGTGTCTAGTGTGAGCACAAAGACTGTCATTGATTTCCTTAGGGATGTTTTTGCTTCGGAGGGTGTGCCCAAGTTTTTGATTACTGACAATGGAGTGCAATTTGTGTCTCATGAGATGTGCAAATTTCTTAATGATCACAACATAATCCATCAGAAAACAGCCTTATACACGCCTCAAGCCAATGGTTTGAGTGAAAGGATGAACCGGGTTGTCAAGGATTGTGCTCAACGCGCTCTCGAGTCTAGATTGTCTTTCAATGATATCCTGAGAGACACCTGGTGGGCACACCGCACTACTCCGAATGTGGTCACGCAGAAGTCTCCTTTTGAGAGTTTGAGGGGAAGGAAAGCCGTTTCAAAGTTAAACCCATTTTGGCTGCCTGCATGTACGAAGGGGGGTATTTCTGATGAAACAAGACGTTCTAGGGTTTCGGAGTACCAACATAAATATAAAATTAGTTATGACTCTAAGATGTGTGTGAAGAACAAGAAGTGGAATGTTGGTGACAAGGTGATGGTCAAAAATCCCAGACATACGCTGAAAGGCAAAAGCAGTTTCATTGGTCCTTTCACCATTGTTGCCATCAGGAAAAATGTGGTGAGGGTGGACACGGGGTGCATGTGGAGCATGTCTAGGCTGGTGAAATGCTCTGGGAAATTTACTAATGTATGTTTACCCTGTGAAAAAGATCTGAATAATGGTAATGACCATTTGAATGAGAATGTTCATGGCAGAGAAATGAACGCCTCCTCTGGTAGGAGTAGGAACCTGCCTGTGAAACTTCGAGACTATGTTTTATATTGATACTGCTTGTATTGTGTGAAACTTAGAGATTTTGTTTTATATTGATACTGCCTGTATCATACGCCATGTTCCTTGTTGTAGTTCCAGGGAGTCCTTAGACAAGTATTCTATTGAGAACATGTTCTTGTGCATTATGTTCCCTCCCTGGGTTCTACTTATCTGTTTCAACTTTCTCTACTGCGTTGTTATTCTGTTGTACAATTCTCTTTATCATTATTTGTACTTTGTTGAGAAGGGGATGTGTTGTAATCTAGGGTGATATCAGGGCAGGGGAGTTGGAATGTCACTGTGTCATGGAATGCAGTGATGCACGAGGCTTCGTGAATCACGGCATTCCAGAGTTGGACATCATGCCGGACTGTTGGTGCTGAATCCACGCCTAACCCTGAATAAACCTTCATCTCAACTCCTGTGACTTCTTCTTTAATTTAACACAGCGCCTCACCAGAAGACCTGGCGCAGACTGGCACACTGCCATCTACAGATCCTGGAACAACGTGAAGGCAGAAAGGAGCTTCTGAACTGACGTGAGTGGCATTTCAGTGCGGTGATGGGGAGATCCGCACTGAAATGCGTGTGTCTAACCTGTGATGCGTAGCACTTGCCAGGGCTGCCACAGAAGAACCGGATAGTGACAGGGCGCTAACAAAAATACACAAATTCGGTTTACATCCTTGGTTGCCCCCTCAACCGCTCCCTCTCCCAATGCACTGAACGAACGTCTTTTTTCCATAGATTTTATGAGGATGGAATATAATGGAAAAAGAATTGTAGCTTCCAAATGAATCACACTAAAGAGATGTAATGGAATTTGCAGAAAAAAAGCTGCATTTCTGAAATATAGAAAAGTGAAAGGTAGCTTGACATAAACAAGGAGGAACAGCTAGGAGCATTGCCTTTTCTTTGAAGTTTCCTATTCTGAATTTCTTTACATATTCTAGCACCCATTACTCTCCTTCTTGCAAGGAGGTTCAGAAATACATGCATGGACAGATTTTCAAAGGTTTCCCAAAGGGGTTGCATCACTTTTTTGACACAGACCTGATGCAAAATTCTTTGTGGTAGACACAAAGCAATGCAAGTGTTTATTTGCGTTACTTTATTAAGAGAATTAAGGCAACAAAGTGCTTCGAGCTGTCCAGCGTTACTTCGGCCCCTTAGGCATTCCATGGGGGTGCATGGGAGTACCAGTGCATCCACCCATGGATTTGGACAAAACGCTTGTAGATATTGTATTGCCTGATGTGCCTGCCTGAGGCATTCTACAGCACTTGTACAAAGAGGGAATAGATTTAAAGGATAGTCTTTGTGCAGGAAGCTTATTTTGGCTGGGTGCTGGTCTTCGCAGGGCTCTGATTCTGGCTGGAGCAGAGCTCTGGATCATCTATCACCTGCACGGAGCAAAGTGCCTGCTTGCAATCTCCAGAAAGGTGTGAGTTCAGGGTTCATGTGTAGCCATTCTGAGATATTTATCTATATACCTATGTGTGTATGTTATCTACTGGCGCTCGCCAGTAGATAGTTATAGTTAGGACCTAGTTTACATAGGAAACTAATTTTTTGTTTTCTCAATATCTTTGGCGCCGGTTGACGAATCTTCGTGAAATTTTCAAAACTCGTAGCCCGCTCCGGTCAGCTCCTGTCTTGAAAGTTTCGGGGTGATTTGGCAAGTGGGGGCTGAGAAAAAAGGGGGGTCCCAAAACGTGTTTTCTCCATGTTAATTTCCATAGGAAACTTTAGACATGGCTACAGCCCGAACTGCTGAATGGAATTACACAAAATTTGGCAAAAAGGTAGCCCTTGTTTCAGAAAGAGACCTTTTTGTTAAATGGTGTAAATCCGTTCAGTAGTTCCTGAGAAATTAAAAAAAAAAGAGGTCGAAAAATGCATTTCCCATAGGAAACTTTAGACATGGCTACAGCTCGAACTGCTGAACGGAATTACACCAAATTTGGCAAAAAGGTAGTGCTTGGTTCAGAAAGCGCCCTTTTTTAAAATGGTGTAAATCCGTTCAGTAGTTGTTGAGAAAATCAAAAAATAAAAGTTTTGATATATAGAGGCATGGAGGATCCGCGCACCCTCCCGACCACGAGCTTTATTCTAATTGGCTGTCAACACTCCAAACCAGGAAGTGTTGGCAGCCATCTTGTGCCTCGGTAACCGAGGCACAAGAAAACAGAAAAACAATCGCGAAAAACAAGAAAAGGGGGCAGGGTAGAAACACCCTGACCCCCTAGGCCTGCTCAGGGGGTCCCACAAGGACCCCCAAGCCCAAAAAAGCATTTAAAAAAAAAAAAAAATTAAAAATGAAGCGCGGGGACCCGCGCTTCGTTATTATTTAGCCCCCGGGTGGGCCAAGTCCCGGGGTCATTCAATAATGTAATTGCGGGGGCCCAGGGAGGCCCCCACAGCCCCGGGGCCCGCCACCCCCGGGGCTTTCCATAAACATTTGCGGGGGTACATGGCCCCCCCGCATCCCCGGGGACCGCCACCCCCCCGGGCTTCTTATTTTTAATGTGTGGGGGGCCTCCAAGGCCCCCCCAAGCCCCGGGGACCGCCACCCCCAGGGCTTTCCATAAACATTTGCAGGGGGCACACAGCCCCCCGCAGCCCCGGGGACCACCACCCCCCCGGGGCTTTTTAATGTGTGGGGGGCCTCCAAGGCCCCCCAAGCCCCGGGGACCGCCACCCCCGGGGCTTTTATTAATTATAATTGCGGGGGGCACAAGGCCCCCCGCTGCCCCGGGGACCGCCACCCCCGGGGCTTTTATTTATTTTAACATAGACCTGTGTGGGGGGGCTCGAGCCCCCCCACACGCCCCGGGGACCGCCACCTCCCTGGGGCACTAATATTCAAATTCGGGGGTCCGTAACGGACCCCCGAGCCCCGGGGACCACCACCTCCCCGGGGCTGTGCAATAGGTGGGAGGGGGGCCGCGCGGCCCCCCTCCTGGAGCCCTTGATGGCCCTGGGGACCGCCACCCCCAGGGCCGGCTCCTGCAGTGTCCCGGGGTGCCCACCCCCGGGACCCTGTTGTTTGCAATGACTGCAAACTGCTTTGCTTCATTGAACAAGGGGAACTGCATGTCAGCAGCTCCCCATGTGGAAAAGCAATGCCGGCTCCCGCAGGACACGGGGAGCTGGCGGGACCGTGGGGGCATTGGGGCTCCCCCCATGGTCCCCAACGGATAGGGCCTGCCCCGGGTATGGGGTCCCCGGGGCTAGAAGTGGCCCGGGAGGGGGGCCACGCGGCCCCTCCCCCAAAAATTAAAAAACAAAAAAATAAAGGCCGGCCCCGGGGGATGTGGTCCCCGGGGCCAATAGAGGCCTCAGGAGGGGGGCCACGCAGCCCCCCTCCATAAAAAAAAAAATATTTGGCCATGCCCCGGGGATGGGGTCCCTGGGGCCGGAATTGGCCACGGGAGGGGGGCCCACGCGGCCCCCTTCCCGTTCATATTTTTTTTTTTTTTTTTAAAGTGGTCAGGCCCTGCGGGATGGGGTCCCCAGGGCCCAAAAAAAGAAAAAAGAAGCCCCCCTTAAAAAAAAAAAAAAAAAAAACTCGATCGTGCCGGAGGCCCCGCCCCCTCCCAGCAACACTCTTTAAGTTGGGGAATTAATTCCCCTTCAATACTGGGGGAACCTGGGGGCCAACTAGCCCACCAGCTACCTCCAGTAAGCGCCACAGGGCTGCTTTGCGGAGAGGTGGTCCAGGCCACGCCCCTTTTTACACCTCTCTGCAACGCAGCTCTGTGGCGCTTACTGGAGGTACCTCGTGGGCTAGTTGGACCCCAGGGACCCTCAGGATTCAAGGGGACTTTATCCCCAACTTAAAACGTGCCACGGGGCGCGTTTGCACAGTAGTGAAGGGAGGGGGCGGGGCCTGAGGTGATATGTGTGCAAACACGCCCTGTGGCGCATTTTAAGTTGGGGAATTAATTCCCCTTCAATCCTGAGGGCCCCTGGGGGCCAACTAGCCCACCAGGTACCTCCAGTAAGCGCCACAGGGCTGCGTTGCGGAGAGGTGGTCCAGGCCACGCCCCTTTTTACACCTCTCTGCAACGCAGCTCTGTGGCGCTTACTGGAGGTACCTCGTGGGCTAGTTGGACCCCAGGGACCCTCAGGATTCAAGGGGACTTTATCCCCAACTTAAAACGTGCCACGGGGCGCGTTTGCACAGTAGTGAAGGGAGGGGGCGGGGCCTGAGGTGACATGAGTGCAAACACGCCCTGTGGCGCATTTTAAGTTGGGGAATTAATTCCCTTCAATCCTGAGGGCCCCTGGGGCCAACTAGCCCACCAGGTACCTCCAGTAAGCGCCACAGGCCTGCGTTGCAGAGAGGTGGGCCAGGCCACGCCCCTTTTTACACCTCTCTGCAACGCAGCTCTGTGGCGCTTACTGGAGGTACCTCATGGGCTAGTTGGACCCCAGGGACGCACAGGATTCAAGGGGACTTTATCCCCCAACTTAAAACGCGCCACGGGGCGCGTTTGCACAGTGGTGAAGGGAGGGGGCGGGACCAGAAGTGACATGTGCAAACACACCCTGTGGCGCGTTTTAAGTTGGGGAATTAATTCCCCTTAAATCCTGAGGGTCCCTGGGGGCACGTTATAGTTAGAAATTAGCATTTAAAAAACCTCAGAAATTCACTGAAAAAACCATAGGTTTCAGGGGCGTTATAGTTAGTTGGACATTTCACTCGACATCACTGATGTCATCAGTGATGTCACTGACCATGTCATGAGTGATGTAATATGTGACGTCATCAGCAGTGCATTGCGGGGGCGCGAGTTATAGTTAGCTGAACTAACTATAACGGGGGAATTTCACTGGTTATGTACGAGTGAAATGTCCAACTAACTATAACGCCCCTGAAACCTATGGTTTTTTCAGTGAATTTCTAAGGTTTTTTAAATGCTAATTTCTAACTATAACGTGCCTGAAACCTATGGTTTTTTCAGTGAATATATATATATATATATATATATATATATATATATATATATATATATATATATATATATATATATATGAAACCCCACAATCCCGTCACTCCAACTCCTCGGATAATCAGGTACAGACCACACCGTGCTGTAAGTTCATAAAGTGCTCTTTATTGCGTGAAGAACAGCATGACACGTTTCGGCCGTGTTACCACGGCCTTGATCACAATATATATGTATGTGTATATATATATTACCTACTTGACGAATCTTCGCAAAATTTTCAAAACTAATGGTTCACTCAGGTCAGCTCCTGTCTTGAAAGTTTCGGGGTGATTCATCAAGTGGGAGGTGAGAAAAAAGGGGGGTCCCAAAACGCGTTTTCCCCATGTTAATTTACATAGGAACTTTAGACACGGCTACAGCCCGAACTGCTGAACGGAATTACACCAAATTTGGCAAGACGGTAGCTCTTGGTTCAGAAACCGTGCCTTTTTTTAAAATGGTGTAAATCCGTTCAGTAGTTCCTGAGAGATTCCAAAAATAAAAATATCGATATCTGAGGGCCGAGGAGGATTCCCGAACCCTCCAGAGCACGAGGTTCATTCTGATTGGCTGCAAACACTCCAAACCTCTGGCCGCAGGGGCATTGGGGCTCCCCCCGTGGTTCCCAACGTGA
Organism: Calotriton arnoldi; assembly: GCA_963921515.1. Taxonomy (NCBI): domain Eukaryota; kingdom Metazoa; phylum Chordata; class Amphibia; order Caudata; family Salamandridae; genus Calotriton; species Calotriton arnoldi. The sequence continues at coordinate 407,735 of CAWUFW010002558.1, read as the reverse complement.
GGGCCGGCCCCGGGGATGGGGTCCCCAGGGCCAGAAGTGGCCCGGGAGGGGGGCTACTCGGCACCCCTCTCCTTTAATTTTTTTTTTTAACAGAAGGGGGGCCCCGGGGGATGGGGTCCCCGGGGCCATAATTGGCCTCAGGAGGTGGGCCACGTGACCCCCTCCCGTAATTAAATATATATATATTTTTTTTAAACGAGGCCAAGCCCTGAGGGATGGGGTCCCTGGGGCCAAAAGTGGCCCAGGGAAGGGGGGCCATGCGGCCCCCCTTCCATAATATCATATAAATTAAAAAAGATGCAATGCCCAGAGGGATGTGGTCCCCGGGGCCGAAATCAGCCTGAGGAGGAGGGCCGGAAGTGGCCCGGGAGGGGAGCCACTCGGCCCCCCCCTTTAATTATTATTTTTTTTAAACGGAAGGCCGGCCACGGTGGATGGGGTCCCCGGGGTTATAATTTGCCTCAGGAGGGGGGCCATGCAGCCCCCCTCTAAAATAAAAAATAAAGGCTGGCCAGGCCCCGGGGGATGGGGTCCCCGGGGCTAGAAGTGGACCAGGTAGGGTGGCCACGTGGCCCCCCTCCCATAATTATTATTTTTTTTTAAACGAGGCCAGGCCCTGGGGTATGGGGTCCCTGGGGCAAAAAGTGGTCCAGGGAAGGGGGGGCCACGCGGCCCCCCTTCCGTAGTATCATTTAAATAAAAAAGAGGCAATGCCACGGGGGATGGGGTCCCCGGGACCAAAATCGGCCTCAGGAGGGGGGCCACGTGGCCCCATTCCCGTTTTTTCGGGGGATGAAGTCCACTTTAGTCCTGAGGTCCTCAGGATACAAGAGGACCTCATTGCCCCACCAGTAGTGCGCCAGGAGGTGCGTTTGCAGAGTGGTGTAAAAAGGGGGCAGGGCCTCAGACCACTCTCAGCAATCCAGCTGTGTGGGGCTTACTGGAGGTACCTGCTGAGCTAGTTGGCCCCTATGGACCCTCAGGATTCAAGGGGACTTAATCCCCCAACCCAGAATGCACCAGGAGGCACGTTTGCAGAGTGGCGGAGTAAGGGGGCGTGGCCTGTGTCCACCTGTCAGAAATCCCATTATCTGGGGCATACTGGAGGTATCAGGTAGGCTAGTTGGCCCCTAAGGACCCCCAGCAGCGAAGGGGACTTTAATCCTCATCCAAGAGCATGCCAGGAAGTGCGTTTGCAGAGTGGTGGGGAAAGGGGGCGTAGCCTGCTATGAGAACTTCGCAATCCTGCTGTGTGGGACTTACTGGAGGTAACAGGAGGGTGGTTGGCCCCCAACGTTCACCTTGGGGGCCAACTACCCCTCCTGTTACCCCAAGTAAGTCCCACACAGTGGGACTGCTAAGAGGTCTTCGGAGGCCACGCTTACCTTTCTCCACCACTCTGCAAATGCAACTCATGGCACAGTACTGGTTGGGGGATGAAGTCCACTTTGCTCCTGAGGGACTTTGGCGGCCAACTGCCCCTCCTGTAAGTCCTACGCAGCGGAATTCCTGAGCGCTGGTCGGAGGCCCAGCCCCTTTTCTGCACCACTCTACAAACGCGACTACTACCTCATAGTTAGAAATTAGTATTTAAAAAACCTTTGAAATTCACTGAAAAAACCATAGGTTTCAGGGACGTTATAGTTAGAAATGAGCATTTAAAAACACCTAAGAAATTCACTGAAAAAACCATAGGTTTCAGGGACGTTATAGTTAGAAATGAGCATTTAAAAACACCTAAGAAATTCACTGAAAAAACCATAGGTTTCAGGGACGTTATAGTTAGAAATTAGCATTTAAAAACCCTTTGAAATTCACTGAAAAAACCACAGGTTTCAGGGACGTTATAGTTAGTTGGACATTTCACTCGTACAAAACCAGAGAAATTCGGCCGTTATAGTTAGTTGAGCTAACTATAACTCGCGCCTCCGCAATACACTGCTGATGACATCACATATTACATCACTCATGACATGGTCAGTGACATCACTGATGACATCTCAAATGACATCACTGATGACATCATCCACGTGATAATCTGGTGCACCTCCTCACACCCTAATATAACCGTTGATACACCCACTCTAAATTACAGACTGCCATTCTCAAAACCATTGACACACCAATACCAATAACTACATACCCACTCACTGATTCCTAGGTCTACACACACATCCACTCATACATGCAGTCAGTCATTAATACAGCCACTATCATATGCACTCATACACCCATACAGACACTCACACACCACCACTCACCTATAGAGTTACTCACACATTTACTCAGTCATGCAAATAATCAATCACACTGCCATTTACTCACCTATACAGCTATACACACACCACCTTGCTTATTTATACAGATACTAAGACATACTTACTCTCTTATACAATCACTGACACAAGCACACACTAATCCAAACAGCCTCTCTCACAATCTCTCACTCTCATATACAGTTACTTATATACTCCAACACTCACATATACTGCCTCACACATATGCAGTTACTCACACATATACCACTGAAACATCTATTCACTCACAGATACAGCCATAAGCACACTCACTCACCCATACAGTCCCTCACAGATGCACTCATGAACCCATACAGGGATTCACCCACACACACATCCATGCAGGGAGTCACATACCCCCTCACCCACCCACACAGACACTAAGGCACCTATACAGGTACTCACACTACTAAGCAAGAACTCATTTAGACACTCATGTACCTACTCACCAACCCATGCAGCCACTTACACACCAACTGACAGACTGATACAAACATTCACACAGATTAGTCATCCATTTGGACACTCATACACCCAATCATTCTTCAATACTCCTTGGCGTATATATATATATATATATATATATATATATATATTATATATATATATATATATATATATATATATAACATTCTTAAACTTTTTAGAAACACTCAGTCACTGGATGATGTCATCAGTGATGTTATTTGAGATGTCTTCAGTGATGTTACTGACCATGTCATGAGTGATGTACTATGTGATGTCATCAGCAGTGTATTGCGGGGGCGCGAGTTATAGTTAGCTCAACTAACTATAACAGCCGATTTTCAAAGGTTTTTTAAATGCTAATTTCTAACTACTAAGCAATAACTCATTTAGACACTCATGTACCTACTCACCAACCCATGCAGCCACTTACACACCAACTGACAGACTGATACAAACATTCACACAGATTAGTCATTCACCCATGCATTCACTAAGACATGTTTAATCACTCACTTATACAGTCAGTAACACACTCACTAAATCATCCATTCAGACACTCATACACCCAATCATTCTTCAATACACCTTGGGGTATATATATATATATATATATATATATATATATATATATATATATATATATATATTCAAACACAGTGCCGCGTAAAGTCGATCCCCTCCTTTCGACACCGGTGCCTGCTGCGGCCGCAGCAGCCGCTATTATTTTAATCCACACACGAATTTGAGGAATCCCAAAAACAGCAAAGCGGCACACCAAAGGACGACACAATTACTTTATTGTGTCTACAAACGACGCGTTTCGGCGAAGCCTTTGTCAAGTTACTGACCTGCGCCCTACTGCCCATAAAAATACAGGTTGCGGTTGATAGACAGTGAAAAAATACTTTGTGTTAACGCATAGTGATACAATGCGATGCGTAAATTCCTAGCAAATCAAAATTGAATACATGTAAAACATATAACAATTGAAGCTTAGATTTGACAGTAATAGGACATTCAAAATAAAAATGTTATACCTTTGTGGTAACATGCATCATGATACGTAATACTATAAAAACGTATAATTTAGTGGTCATATCATCTTTAAAGAATTTAGAAACACAAATCACATGCCTGCATTGCAATATATATGGGTAATGTACCCTATCTATTATTGATGATGACCTACTACATAATACCATAGGTCATGTCTAAATAAATTTCATATGACCCCACAATAATAGATGCATGAGGACTATGAATTGAACTTCATAGGTAATGTACCTTCATGTCCTACAATCATGTCTATATAAAACAACCGCAATCTAATAGGATTCAGACCAGGGGATTATCAGGCCAACAGTGTTTAGTGACACAGTGTGAAAAAAAGGAGAAATGAGTAAAAAGTGAATAAGTAATAAATATATACAAGTGCAATGAGAATGATTGGAGACTATAGGATCAAAACGACTCCGCTCAATAACCATCATGAGTGGAGTCATCTAATTAAGTATAATATGGGGAACTCTACCATCATGAATTCCCAACCACTAATTTAAAGATCTTCTCTGCATTGAGAACAATGCCAGGAAAGCTCTCCACTATGTGCTCCAAGTCTTCCCAATACATTGAATAAAAAGGTGTGAGTGATTAAAACAGCATAGCTGACCAACTCATTCTAGGGAAAAACCACTAGGTGGGTACTTTTATGTAATATTTCATTTGTATCCAATATGCGTAGCTAATTCCTCTCCACTATTGAGCCCATTAGGAAATTTAGTGTTAAGCTCGATAATGAACCTGGATTCAGTAATTCGTAGGAGTTTCTCTCTATCTCCGCCACGAGGATGAGATACAATCCTATCAATCCCATAGAATATTAATAAATTGGGATTGCTCTGGTGTTTCATCTGGAAATGTCTGGCCACTGGATAATTCAAATCCGCATGTGTTATGGCTCTCATATGCTGTAGAACCCTGGTTTTCAGCTGCAGTTTTGTGCTGCCTGTGTATCTCAGACCGCAAGGGCATTCCAAGATATAAACTACGTAGTCACTCGTACAAGTTATAAATCTAGTAATTTCCCTAGTTTTACCTGGATAAATATTATAGTTATCCCTGCTAGGACTGTGTTTGCATGCCTTGCATGAATTGCACTTGTGGAATCCTTTAGTTGTTCCCAACCATGTGCTGCTGGTAAGTGCTGGTTGATAACTATGTACAAGATGGTCCCTTAATGATTTAGATTTACGGTAGGTTATGAGTGGAGCTTTCCCTATGCTTTTCCCTATAATAGGATCTGTTTCCAAGGCCCCAATGTCGTTTCAACATACGTTGTAAGTGGCCTGATCTCATATTATAAGTAGTGATCATTCTAGGGATATTGGTCTGATTAGATTTACTCTCTTTGGAAATGAATAAGGCATCATTGTGTGTGATGCCCTGGACTTTCCGTGCTGCTGTGGATATGATATTATTTTTATAACCTCTTTGCTTAAACCTTCCTTCCATGATCTTTTGCTCCTGCCTGAACCCGTCTTCGGTACTGCAGATTCTGCGTGCTCTTAATAACTCCCCATAGGGGATGCTATTGATTAAGGGTGTGGGATGGTTACTATTGGCATGGAGGAGCGTATTTCCAGCAGTCTCTTTACGGAACAAATTAGTTACCATTTGCCCGTTCACAATTCTGATGGCTACATCCAGGAACTCACAGTATGTTGTACTTATATTGTGAGTGAAAGAAAGATTTAACTGGTTGTTGCCCAGTTCAGAGATAAATTCCTGTGCCATCTCCAAAGAACCATCCCAAATCAGGAACAGGTCATCTATATACCTGATCCAGATTGGTATGTGTTCGGTGTATTTTTCATAGGTTTCCACCCATACCACCCGTTCCTCCCACCAGCCCAGGAAAAGATTAGCTAGGCTGGGGGCGAAGCAAGTGCCCATAGCTGTGCCCGTCTTCTGTCTAAAGAGTGTCTTGTCATAGATAAAAATGTTTTGTGTGAGACATTGCATCATCATATTTTCTAACATTTCAGTATGGTTCCACAGAGAAATATGTCTATCTTTAAGGAAATACATGCAAGCATCAACACCTTGTCTTTGGTCAATTGAAGTATACAGTGAGCATACATCTAAAGCTATCATGTGATAGGAATCCTCCCATCTTATGTCATGGATACGGCGTAGGAAATCACTGCTATCACGACAGTGTGATCTGAGTCTGAGTACATATGGTGATAAGAATAGGTCCAAAAATATGGAAGTATTTTCAAAGACTCCCCCATTAGAAGAAACTATAGGTCTTCCTGGTGGTCTAGTGGGGTGCTTATGGATTTTAGGTAAAAGATAAAAACAAGGAACACGTGGTTTCTCAATTTTCAAGAAGAGATACTCATCTTTATCCAAAAGACCTTCTTCCCACCATTCTTTTAGGTAGTTATGATAAAGTACAATGGATGTTTTATATGTTTCCCAGCTAACTTCTTCATAACAGTTGCAATCTTGCAGCTGTCGCAGTGCTTCGTCATTGTATTGTTCAAAATTCATAATTACAACGTTCCCACCCTTATCAGATGGTTTCACAATTATTTTGGGGTCATTAGTTAAATTTCTCAGGGCTGTTCTGTGCGATTTGGTCAAATTGTCATACATAAACGAAGCTCGTGGATTCTTCATTTTGTTGATTTCCTGGATCATGATAGAATTAAATGCCTCTATGTTGTCATGAGGAACATTGGGATTAAATATGGAACGTGGTTTAAAGCCACTATGACACGTGGCATCTGGTCGAAAACCCAATTCAATTAACATTTTGCCTTTGTTTTTATTAGATAAATCTGTAATATTTTCTTCTAGTTGATGTAAATCCAAAATAAAATCGACATCTTCAATACGGAAATCCATGGCATCCTCCCCCACTGGACAACCAGATCTTATTTTCTTTCGTTCCGATCCCATTTTGTATATTTTCATAAGTTTTAATTTCCTTATGTAGAGAAAAAGGTCGATCCGGGTGGTGGTCACGTTAATATCTTCTGTGGGGCAAAAGGATAGCCCTAATTGTAGGAGTGATTCCTCCTCCTTAGTTAGTATTCTGGAGGACAAGTTTACAATAGACTTGTTTTGATTATATTGTTTGCTTTGAATGTCCCAAATATGAGCTGTTCTGCCACCAGGAATTTACGCATCGCATTGTATCACTATGCGTTAACACAAAGTATTTTTTCACTGTCTATCAACCGCAACCTGTATTTTTATGGGCAGTAGGGCGCAGGTCAGTAACTTGACAAAGGCTTCGCCGAAACGCGTCGTTTGTAGACACAATAAAGTAATTGTGTCGTCCTTTGGTGTGCCGCTTTGCTGTTTTTGGGATTCCTCAAATTCGTGTGTGGATTAATATATATATATATATATATATAAAACATTCTTAAACTTTTTAGAAACACTCAGTCATTGGATGATGTCATCAGTGATGTTATTTGAGATGTCATGAGTGATGTCATCAGTGATGTCACTGACCATGTCATGAGTGATGTACTATGTGATGTCATCAGCAGTGTATTGCGGGGGCGCGAGTTATAGTTCGCTCAACTTACTATAACGGCCGAATTTTAAAGGTTTTTTAAATGCTAATTTCTAACTATAACGTCCCTGAAACCTATGGTTTTTTCAGTGAATATATTTTTATATATATATATATACATATATATATATATATATATATATATATATATATATATATATATATATATACACATATATATAGTCACTGAAAACAAACAACATTGCAGGGACATTATAGTTAGGCTGAAATTTCACTCGTACAAAACCAGAGAAATTCAGCAGTTATAGTTACATCAGCTAACTATTACTTATGCCCCTGCAATGCACTGCTTATGACCTCACATATTACATCAGTCATGACATGGTCAGTGGCATTACTGATGACATCATGGATGACATCTCAAATGACATCACCAATGGAATCATCCAGTGACTATGATTGTTTTCTAAAGGTTTATGAGTGGTATGCATATATACTTAGGGCCATATGTATCAACCCAAATTGCGATCGCAAACGCTGAGCGATCGCAATTTGGGAAAGTGGTATGTATGAAGGCAAAATTGCCTCGCAAAATAAGGATTCGCTAATTTTGCGATTCCTTATTTTGCGAATGCATTTAAGGAATCGCAAATTGCGATTCCTTAAATGCAATGTAAGAAGCACTAAAAAAGTGCAATTTGGCCTTAAGGAATCGCAAATTACCACCAACTTCAAGTTGGTGGTAACTTGCGATTTCTTTGAAAAATGCACTTTTTTGCATTTTTCAAAGTGCCTTGTGCCTTGTGGCGCCCACATATGCCCTTCGGGCATGTATGTGCGCCACATGTACACCCATGCTAATTTCAGGGGTGCAACAGGGTGTCCTTTTGACACCTTTGCACCCTTGAAATTGCATTCTCAATTTGCGATTCTCTAATTGCTAATCGCAAATTGAGAATGTCTGCCCATTCGTTCCTATGGGCCTCTAGGCCCATAGGAATGAATGGGAAGGGTTTCCTTAATTGCGAATCGCAATTTGCGATTCGCAATTAAGGAATATGTAGGATTTGCAAAAGTTTTTGCTAATCCTACATACATACCGTTTTGTGATTCTCAAATAGCGATTCGCAAAAAATCGCTATTTGAGAATTGCAAAACATGGATTTGATACATATGGTCCTAAGGTACTACAAAAGTTAAATTACTATACTTTGTGTACTACTTATGAGTGATGCTATTTCTAAAATAAATTATATGAGTGGCTGTGTGACTGTGTGTGAGTAGATGTCTGAGTGGCTGTATATGTTTGTGAGTGGCTCTGTGGGTGCATACGTGGGTGTGTGAGTACCTGTATGGGTGAGTGAGTGGCTGTGTGAGTGGCGGCATTGGTGAGTGAGTGAGTGTCTGAGTGGTTGTGTGGGTATGTGAGTGGTTTTGTGGGTGTGTGAATGGCTGTATGGTTGAGTGAGTGGGTGCCTGAGTGGCTGTATAGGTGAATAAGTGGGTGTGTGAGTAGCTGTATAGGTCAGTGTGTGACTGAGTGGCTGAATGGGTGAGTGTGAGTAGCTCTGTTGGAGAGTGAGTGGCTGTGTTAGTGGCTATATTGGTGAGTGAGTGGGTGTGTGAGTGGCTATATGAGTAAGTGAGTTGCCGTGTGAGTAGCTGTATTGGTGTGTAAGTTACTGTGTGAGTGGTTGTATCTATCAATCAATCAGGGATTTGTAGAGCATGGCTACTTACCCGTGAGGGTCTCAAGGCACTGGGGGGGCAGCTGATCCATCTGAGTGTGGAGATTTAGTGGAAGAGCCAGGTCTTGAGACCCTCCCTGAACTGTGTTAATGATGTGGATTGCCTGATGTGGAGGGGCAGGGTGTTCCATTTCCTAGCAGAATGAGTGAGTGGATGCATGAGTGGCTGTATGGGTGAGTGACTGGCTGTGTGAGTAGGTTTATGGGTGTGTAAGTGTCTGTGTGAGTGGCTGTGTGAGAGGCTGTATGAGTAAGTGGGTGGCTATATGAGTGACTGTATTGGTGAGTGTGTAGCTATATGGGAAAGTGAGTCGGTATGTGAGTAGCTCTATGGATGAGTGAGTGGGTGTGTGAGTAGTTAAATGGTTTTGTGAATGGGTATGTGAGGAGCTGTGTGGGAGAGAGTAGGTATATGAGCAGTTGTATGTGGGTGTGAGTAGGTGTAGGAGTGATTCTGTGGATGATGTCATCAGTGATGTCATTTAAGATGTCATCAGTGATGTCACTGACCATGTAGTGAGTGATGTAAAATGTGAGGTCATAAGCATTGCATTGTGAAAGTATAAGTTAAAGGTAGCTGATGTAACTATAACTGCTGAATTTCTCTGGTTTTGTATGAGTGAAATTTGAGCCTAATTATAACGTCCCTGTAACCTTTGTTTTTTTTCAGTGAATTTCTAAGTTTTTAATATTCTACTTCCTAACTGTAATTTCCCTGTAACATTTATTTTCTTTTAGTGAATTTCACAGTTCGCTTTATTTTATTTCGTAACTGTTACCTGTAATGTTTGACAGTATGTGTGTGAGTGGCTGTATAGGTCGGTGAGAGGGTGTGTGAGTTGGTGTATGGGTCTGTGACTGGGTGAGTTAGGTGTTTTATGGGTATGAGTGGCTGTATGGGTCTGTGACTGGGTTTGTGGCTGGCTGTATGGGTCTGTGAGTGGTTGCGTGAGTATATCTCTGAGTTGGTGTGTGAGTATCTGAGTGGGCGTCTTAGTGTGTGTGTGAGTCTCTGGGTAGATCTGTGAGTGGGTACATGAGTCTCTGAGTGGGTCTGTGAATGAAAACACAAGTGTCTGAGTGGGTCTGGATTGGGTGGATAAATCTCTGAGTGGATCTGTGAGAACGTGCATGACTCTTTGAGTGGGTCTGTGAGTGGGTGTATGAGTTTCTAAGTGGGTCTGTGATTGGGTATGCGAGTCTCTGAGTGGGTCTGTGAGTGGGTGCATGAGTGCTTGAATGGATCTGTCAGTGGGTGCATGGGTGTCTGAGTGTGTCTGTCAGTGGATGTGTAAGTCTCTGAGTGGGTCTGTGAGTGGGTGTTTGAGTGGGTGTGTAAGTGGGTGTGTGAGTGTCAGGGCCAGACTGGCTACCGGGCTTTACCTAATAAACAAGGCAAAACAAATGTTTTTAAAAGTATGCTTTGAAGCTATATGTTTTGCAATGTTCATTTAGAAGCGCCACCAGCTCCATCAGCCCCTCAGCAGTGAACCTGGACCCCACCCTGCCACCCCAGCAAAAAATGCCCGGTAGCCAGTCTAGCCCTGGTGAGTGTATGAGTGGGTCTGTCAGTTGGAGCACGGTAAAAGAAGGAGGGGGCACACAAGAGCAGGTCCTTGTGCCAGCTCCCCTTGTGACGGTCTTCCTGTCCACCTTGCCTGCAGTCTGCTACCCTCTGTTGCCCTTGGTTTTCTGCCTCCTCTGCTCGTTTTTTGCTCATTTTTCTGCCTCTTCTCTGCTCGCTCTGCCTGTTATTTTGCCTCTTTCTGCTCACTCCTGACCTTTATTAGGTCTTTTGCTGCTCATTTCTGACCTCTATTCTGCATCTTGCTGCTTGTTTCTGACCTTTATTTTGCCTCTAGGTGCTTGTGTCTGACCTCTATTTTGCCTCTTTGTGCTCATTGTGCCTGTTATTCTGCCTCTTTCTGCTCGCTCTTGACTTTTATTTTGCCTCTTTCTGCTCATTTCTGAACTTTGTTCTGCCTCTTGCTGCTGGTTTCTGACCTCTATATTGCCTGTTTGTTCATTTCTGAGCTTTTGTTTTGTCTCTTCCTACTCTCTTCTGACCTTTACTCTGCCTCTTTCTGCTTATTTCTGACCTTTATTTTTCCTTTTGCTGCTCATTTCTGACCTTTATTCTGCCTCATGCTTTTTGTTTCTGACCTTTATTCTGCCTCTTTCCGCTCGCTTCTGACCTTTATTCTGCCTTGTTCTGCTCATTTCTGATTTAAATTTTGCCTCTTTATGCTCCGCACGGTGAGGTTTCCACTGTTTATTTTTAGCTTGCACTGATTTCTGTGTTGACTTGTTTTTTTAGCAGTGTTTTAAACTGAAAGCTTTTATTATTTTAACTTCTAAACTTGTAGCTTACTTGCGCATTTGTACTTCTCTCCCGCCGGTCCCCGTTCCACCGCAGCGTGTGCTGTTTGAGTGGAGGGACGTGGCTCCACCCTCTTCCCCTTCATTTCCGCTACCGGGGCATTACATAAACAGCTTGGCTGACCGGCGGCGCAGCGTTAGGTGACAGCGCTCCGCACGGCGAGGTTTCCACTGTTTATTTTTAGCTTGCACTGATTTCTGTGTTGACTTGTTTTTTTAGCAGTGTTTTAAACTGAAAGCTTTTATTATTTTAACTTCTAAACTTGTAGCTTACTTGCGCATTTGTACTTCTCTCCCGCCGGTCCCCGTTCCACCGCAGCGTGTGCTGCTTGAGTGGAGGGACGTGGCTCCACCCTCTTCCCCTTCATTTCCGCTACCGGGGGCATTACATAAACAGCATGACTGACCGGCCGCGCAGTGGGCGCGCCAAAGGCAAGCCCGTCTGCGCCCGTCTGCGGCCGGCCCGCGTCCAGCGCCAGCCATGCTGCCCGTTTGCAGGCTAACAAGGTAACCCAATGGTCTAGAATGGATCTTTTGGCCCTGAACGTTACTACCTGCCCTAAACCCCACGGCTGTGACCCAATGACAGACACCCCTTTCGGTTCTTGCTCTGATTGCAACTGGACGCCAGGAGTCCCTAGCTTAAGGGATGCTAAAAGGGAACAGAGTGAGTCGCTTGAACAGATCAGGGCATGCCTAATTAATTGCAGATCCCTATCAAAGCATGCAGAGGATCTGTGGTTGTTACTGGCAGGAAATGAATTTGAGATCATGTTTTTAACCGAAACATGGCTGAAGGACGACACCTTGGCCGCTGTGGTATTAGCTATGCCTTCTGGGTTTAAAATATGTTGCGGAAATAGGAAGGGTGATAAAAGAGGAGGGGGGGTTGCGATTATTTTTAAGGATTCCTGGGACATAGTTTCCTCAGCATTATTGAATATGGGCGTGGTTGAGGGCCTAAATTTTTGTATCAAGACTAGCCCCACAACCTCTTTCTCAGGGCTGTTGGTTTATAGGCCTCCAGATTGCTTACCTAACATACATATGGAACTATGCAACTATATTGCACAGAAATCCCTCCTATTCGCCAATTATACTGTATTAGGGGACTTCAATCTTCATGTAAACGATCCCACTTGTGCGCAGGCCATGCAGATGGTCTCATCACTGGAAGGCGCAAATCTGCTTCAACTTGTTAAATTCCCTACCCACAAAGCAGGGCATACTCTTGACCTGATATTTTCTAATATCTCGTCTATGAAAATTGAAGTGCCAATCCAGGTGGTTTGGTCGGACCATTTTCTTATTTCTTTTATTTTCAACTTGGCAAAACCTGATCTGCCTGAGAGTGCCAGATACTACCTACAAAGGAATTGGAAGAAACTGACAGCTGAATGCTTAAGTCCAAATTTGTTAGCCAGTCGTCCACCTTTATCTTTAGACCTTAATGTTAATACGTTGGCTTTTCATAATTGGATTGCTGCCGCAGTAGAAGCTACGGCTCCAGCCAGAATGACCAAATCCATGAGGAAATCGCCCTCTGCTCCATGGTTCTCAGAGGAGCTTAGGGCTATGAAAAGCAAGTGTAAGCGCTTGGAACGGCAGTGGAGGGTGGATTATGATGCTTCTGTCAAAATGACATATAACAAATCTTTGAAGGTACTGCACAAATCCATGAAGGAGGCCAGGAGAGATTATATCGCCAAGAGTATTGTTAATTCCGATAGACCGGACAAGGCTATCTTCAAGGTGGTCAACTCTTTTCTCAAACCCCGTGAGCTGTTAATAGACGTCCGGCCCTCCCTGGCACTCTGTGAGGAAATCTCTACCTTTTTCGATGGTAAAATAAGCAAGGTCTATAATTCTTTTTCTGCCACGACGGCTACGGTTAAATCTGATGTGGTAGCTAGGACAGTACCCTTGCCTCTCCTTTCTGAATTCAATCCTATTTCTCAGAAGGAAGCATTGTCTGCAATACAGGTTGCAAGTCAGGCTCGCCGGACGACCCATGCCCTCCCAAACTATGGAAAGAGTTGGCAGACTCCACCTGCGAGGCAATGTCCATAATATGGAACAATTCCCTCTCCTTGGGCCTCTTCCCTGATTTATGGAAGCACGCCACTTTACTTCCTCTCAAGAAAAAATCCAGTGTGGATTCTGGGGACTTGAACAACTACAGACCTATCTCTCTGCTGGCAGCCCCTGCAAAAATGCTGGAAAAAGTAGTGCAGCGGCAATTGGCCAATTTTATCGAGAGCCATAATATCCTGCACGACACCCAATCCGGTTTCCGAGCTGGGTTTAGCACAGAGACAGCTCTATTAGAGGTATCAGATTCAATTAGAATGGCATTGGACTCAGGGGCATCAGCTATGCTGGTGCTCCTGGATCTTTCAGCTGCATTTGACACTTTTGACCATTCTATATTGACTCAACAGCTTTCTGACAGCGGGGTGAATGGCATAGCCTTGGCTTGGTTGAAGTCTTTCCTCCACTTGCGTACGCAAAGGGTGGCCCTACAACCATATCAGTCCACCCGAAAGCATTTATGGTGTGGGGTCCCACAGGGATCGGCCCTAAGCCCACTGCTGTTCAATGTATATCTGGCCCCTCTATTTACTCTGATAGCCAACTGGGGAGTTAAGGCAATTTCTTATGCCGATGACACCCAGTTGGTTTTCCCTTTTAAGGATCAGTCTGAAGACTCTTTTAAGAACTTTAAAGGCTGCTTAAAAGATATTGCAGGCTGGATGAATAATAATAAACTTAAATTGAATGCAGACAAAACTGAAGTGCTGTTCTTTGGTAAAACCCAGCCTCCGGCTGCTGACCTGTGGTGGCCTGTGGAAATGGGCTCGCCACCTGTGCCAGTGGAATGCGCTAAAAATTTGGGTGTAAAATGGCAGGCTGATCTATCCTTCTCTGCCCAAATTCAGCAGGTTACTTCTGCTTGCTTTAGTAGTTTGAGAAATTTGCGTAAGTTTATACACCTGCTGCCTGAGAGCTGCCGTCGGACCGTAGTCCACGCCACAGTAACTGCCCGCCTGGACTACGCGAATGGCCTCTATAGTGGTTTACCGGCTTACCTTGTCAGGAAACTCCAAATGGTCCAAAATGCGGCTGCGAGCTTAATCAAACGTGTTCCTTTTCGGCAACACATCTCTCCGCATATTTGAGAATTACATTGGCTTCCGGTAGCCAATAGAATTAAATTCAAGACCTTGACCCTTGCCTTTCGGGCTTTCCATGGTACGTGTCCTGCGTATCTAAAACAGAGACACGTGCTCTGAGATCTAACACCCAGAAATTACTCTGCACTCCACGAGTGAAGAAATCCCGACTGGGTGGAAGGTCTTTCATGTTTGGGGCGTCCAAATTATAGAATTCTCTTCCGAATTCCTTGCGTCAGATCTCGTCTGAGTCACAATTCCAGAAGGCAGTTAAAACATGGCTTTTTAACCTGGCCTAATCTTTTGTGTCCTGATCGCTGCTTGCCGTGCGCGTGTTACTTGTCACTTTAGCGCCGGGACACCTCCTCGGAGGTAGCTGTTCGTGCTCAACAAATGTCAGTATTATTATTATTATTATCTCTAACCTTTATTCTGCCTCTGTCTCCTCTTTCTGACCCTTATTTTGCCTTTTTAGCTCCTTTGGGTGCCCTGAAGCCCACCCAGGCTACCCAGTGAGCACTGTAGGGTACTGCGGGGGGAGCCTTGATGCCCCCGCGGTCCCTGGCATTGTTCCCGCAAGCAGGGAGCTGCTTGAAATAGCAGCTCCCTGCTTGCAGGAGCAATGTTTTCATCTGTTTGTGTGCATGGAAGCAGATGAAAACTCTGCTTTCTGCAAGCCGGAGCTGTTTAACAGCTCCGGCTTGAGGAAAGCAGAGTTATGTTTGCTTTTGTTTGGTGGGAGCTGTCAGCTCCCACCAAGCAAAAGCAAACAGCTACCTCTCGAGGGTGGGCACCTCGGAAGATAGCAGGAGCCGGCCCTGGGGAATGGTGGTCCCCAGGGCCATAAATCGCTCCACGAGGGGGGCGCACAGCCCTCCACCGTAGAACTTTGCTCTAGGGAGGTGGTGGTCCCCGCAATGGCCCCCTTATGTAAATTTATTTGAGCCCTGGGGAGGTGGCGGTCCCCGGGGCAGCGGGGGTTCGTGCAGGCCCCCTACATTCATTTTGTACATTTCAGCCCTGGGGAGGTGGCGGTCTCCAGGGCCATAAATCGCTCCACGAGGGGGGCTGCGCGGCTCTCCTCCTTAGAACTTATCCTCAGGGAGGTGGTGGTCCCTGGGTTCGGGGTCTGCAACAGACCCCTACATTCATTTTTTTCAGCCTCAGAGAGGTGGTGGTACCCGGGTATGGGCGGGCTGAGATGGTGCAGTGCCCTGGGGAGGTGGGGTGGGCGCGGAGGCACCCCCACAGCAATTTAATAACTTTTGACCCTGGGAGGTGGCAGTCCTAGGGGTACGGGCGGGCCGAGTGGGCCCGCCCGCTTACATTCTAAGCAGTGTCCCAGGAAGGTGGTGGTCCCCGGGGCTCTGATAAGTCCTAGGAGGGGGGCGCAAATTTGTGAATATTGTGATTTTGCAGTTTTAATTTATTTTTAATTGCTTTTTTGGCCTGTTGGTGTATTCCTACCCTGACCCCTTTTTTTAAAAACATTTTCTAGTGGGATTTGGCTGAAGCTGAGTCCCACGATGGCTGCCACCACTTTCTGGTTGAAGTGTTAGCAGCCAATCAGACCTCTGCATTTCCCTGCATGAGCTTATTATTATTTGCAAAGTCCCCACGGCCACAGATATCACTAACTGGATTTTCTTAAATTTCTCAACAACTACTGAAGGGATTCACACCAAATACCTCTGCATAACCAAATCTTATTTCTGCCAAATTTGGTGTAATTCCGTCTAGTGCTTCGGGCTGCAGCTTCGACTAAAGGTCCTATGGGAAACAGCATGGGACTCCCCTTTTGCTCGGCCCCCGCTTGGTATCACTCGAAACTTTCCATGTGCCAGCACACTTTTTTGGGGAAAATTTTGTGAACGGCCCAAAGATATAGGCAAGTCAAAAAGTGCTTTTCCCGTGGAAACATGGTCCTAACTACAACAACCTACTGGCGACGGCCAGTAGGTAATATATATATCTATCTATCTACCACGCACTGGGCTCTCACAAAAGATGTGATTTGTGATGTCCAAACTGTTACTGTAAATACTATTATGTTAAATGGTATTAGTGATATAATATAAAAGCATAAAAGCAGTGCATGGAGAAGGCGCGAGTTATAGTTAATGTAGCGTGTCTACCAAGTTGAATACACTGTGTATGGAGGTGCACGAGTTATAATAATTTCAAGGTATTGCATAAATTATAAATTAAAGGTACAAGGTTAGAATTTACATTTTTTGTGTAGTTTAAGTTTGGTTTATAAATAAAAAATACATACATTTATATTAGTGTAAAGGTGGTGCATAAATTATCAATTTAAGATATAACTATAACTTTAGAATTTGTAATGTTTGCGTATTTTAAGTTTGTTTTGTACAGAAAGAATAAATAAAGTTTTCCTAACTATAACAAAGGTTTAACTTGTGTTTTTTTATTGAATTGAGTTTAAAAAAACATAAAAATGTGTTTCAAATCGTAGAATTTAGGGGCTCATTACGATGGCGGAAGGACCGCCACCGCCAGCCATGCGGTGCCGGTCCTTCCGCCATCGGATCCGAATTTCCCACCGCCGAATTAGGATGGCGGTGGGAATCCCAATCTGTCCGCGGCAGACGGAAAGACCGTCCGCCACCGGTCCGCCAGGAGCAATCAGTCTGATTGCTTGGCGGACGGACAAGGGGGCATAAAATGGTGGCGGTGCCTAGCAGGCACCGCCCGCCAGATTACAATGCTGGCGTCAACCAGCCTTTCCATGGCGGTGGAACCGCCATGGAAAGGCTAGCGGAGGCTGTATTCGGGGGCCCGTTGCGGGCCCCCTCTGTGTTGGGGGAGGTGTTGCTGCACTGGGGGGGTACCCATGGTACCCCCCTGCATTTCCCTGCACTGCGTGGCAGGCACCGCATGGTGCCTGCCACGTAGTGCAGGGAAATGCACACAGCGTGTCATTTTGACATTGCGTACAGTGCTGCAGCCAGCAACACCGTCCGCAATGTCAAGTGCCCTGGATGCACCCGCCAGTATGGTCCTCCCGCCATCGTATTGAGCTCCTTAGTGTTGTTGAGTGGAGTGTCATTATGTGGAGTGTGGCACAGCGGAGTGGAGGTGAGTGTTGAACAATTCTGTCGTAGAGTTAAGAGCCGTAGAGTGGAGTACAGTGGAGTCGCATACAATGTAATAGCCTACAGTACAGTGGTGTAAAGTGTTATAAAGTGCAGTGGCGTGTTGTATAGTACAGTGGTGTGGAGTGCATTAGAGTGGACAGGCGTGGTGTAAAGTCAAGTAAAGTGTTAAAAATTGGAGTGACGTCTTGTACAGTGCAGTAGAGTGGTGTGCCGTAGAGTGTTTTAAAGTGTTGTAGAGTGGACTACCATGCTGTAAAGTGGATTGTAGGGGCATAGAGGGGAGTAGAGAGGAGTAGAGGGTTGTACAGTGTAGTGTAGGGGCATAAAAAGGAGTACACTGTTGTATAGTGGCAGAGAGTGTAGTAGAGTCTTGTAGAGTGGAGTTGCATAGAGTGGAGGTGAGCATTCTGCGTTTCGCTGCGTTCTGTGTTAGGGCCTTGGATATAGGTAAATAATAGGTTTTATTGTTGTTCCATACCTATTTACACTTTATTAAAGTGGTAATAGGTAGATGAATGTATTTATATTTTTCTTTATATTTTTACAGCACTTTATGGGGAACAGTACTTAAAAAAAATTGTGAGTAGCGCAGTAAGTTTTATGTATTACTGCAGTACTCCATAGACTTTTGCTTTAAAAAATTAAAAATGAAAAAATTTAAAATACACTGTGGTACACTATATTTGCAAAATACAGTGCAGTACAGACGTGTGCTCATGACGGCCGGGAGCCGTCAGAACGTTGACACTCCGCCCATGCGCTGTTAATTCCCCGCCTGTGCGGGAGAATTAATCAGTGGGCGGAGTTCTGACGGCTCCCAGCCGTCACGAGCACACGCCCACCATGATTTATGACGGCCGGGAGCCGTCATGAGTACCGAAGCGCCACGCCCAACCCCGCCCCCCCTCGCACCGCGGCGTAATTCGCGCCGCGGCGAAGGGGTTAACATATCTATATTATTTTTTTTAAAAATGTTTAGTTCTGCAGTACTTCCTAAAAAGTACCCCAGTACTCTGTACTTTTTTTTAACTTTTACAATATATAGAAAGTTATAAATATATTTCCCTACCTATTTCCACTTCAATAAAATGGTAATAGGTAGGGAAAATGTAAAACCTAATACTTACCTGCATCTAAGGGCATAACACAGATCACAGGCAAAGTTTACCGATAATAACATGACTGCCTTTAAGTTTTGTAAAGGCAGCTGTTAGCCAATCACATAATGCCTTATCACTATGTACCACAACAGTTTCACAAAATGTTAGAAATGGGGGTCTCTAGTTGGCAGAGGTAGGTACCTTTGTCCAAGTAGGGACCCTTCTTTGTAATCAGGGTAATGGAGTTACACTCCTAAATAACCCCTACTCACCCCCTTGGTAGCTTGGCACGAGCAGTCAGGCTTATCTCAGAGGCAATGTGTAAAGCATTTGCACATTACCAACAGTAATACAGTGAAAACACTACAAAAGGACACCACACCAGTTTAGAAAAATAGCCAATATTTAATATAAACAAGATCAAAATGATTAAAGTCCACAATACAATCTTCAAAGTATCAAATACTCAAAAATAGACTTGAAATACAGTTCCTTGAAGTCGATAGCTCCTCTGGGGCTATCACGTTGTTGTGAACAACAAATCCATACAGTTCTGGCTGACCGCGGTGTCGCAGGCCAGCTACGGTGTCGGGAAGACCTGCAAAACTGTACCTTTTAAAAATGCTGGGCGTCGGCGACCTCTCGATGAGCCCCGAAGAGCCGGCAACTGCAGGAAGCGCTGGCATTGGCGGGCGTTGGGCTGTGGTGCGAAGTGCAGCGGTGCGGCGTGCGGTGCCCTCAGGTCATGGTGCAGGCAGTGGACCGATGACAGTCGTCCAGCGTCGTCGGTGAGATCAGGGCTGCGGTGCGAAGTAATGCAGTGTTCGTTGCGGTGCAAGCAGCGTTGTTGCTGAAGTACTGTCGTCGGCTGACGAACTGGAGTCGATAGCGTCAGCAGGCCAAGGCTGCAGTGCCGAATGAGGACGGTGCATCATGTAACTTATGAGCGGTGCCCTCGAACCATGGTGCACGCAGTGGCGTCGATGTCGGTGGAGCGGCGTCGCCGGGATACCAGGGCAGCGACGTGAAGCGTGGCGGTGCAGAGTGCAGTGCCCACAGGTTGCGGTGCAAGCTGCGGCTCGGTGACGGCATTGAGTGGCGTCATTGGTGAGACCAGGGTTGTGGTGCAAAGTGCGGCAGTGCCCTCTGCGGTGCCTTCAGGACAAGGAGTCGGCAGCGGCGGCGTTTACAGTTTCGAGCTGCGGTTTCTTCTGTTGCAGCACAAAACACACAGTCCCCAGTGCTGGTAACAGATGAACTTGAAGTCTTTGCTGTTCCTGAGACTTCTTGAACAGGGGGAAAGCTCTACCTCAAGCCCTTGGAGAAACTCACACGAAGAAGTTGCAGAAAGTTCAGTCTGGTCCTTTCACTGCTCAAGACAGAAGCAGCCACTGCAGGCCAACACAGCAAAGTGGAAGTCCCTCCTCGCAGCTCTCCAGCTCTTCTACTTGGCAGTCTTCTTGGTCCAAAAGAGTTCTAAAGTTCTGTGGTCTGGGCCCCAATATTTATACCACAAAATCCTTTGTAATCTGAAGGCAAAGAGTGTCTGTGCTCAGTCCAAACCAGTTTGGCCCTCTCTGGCCAGGCTTCCCGGCAGGAGGTGGAGACAGCATTGTCCCAGGCAGAACAGGCCTATTCAGGTGCAAGGAGATCTCCTCCCACTACTCGAAATGAAGCCAAGGTCTATTCAGCCCAGCCCTGACCCATCCACACTCTCTGGAGCCACTGCACATCCCCAGCCCCTGACACTCCAAAGCCAGACAGTCAATCCACAAACCCAGCAGAGGCACACAGGATGGCTAAGCAAGAAAATACCTACTTTCTAAAAGTGGTATTTTCAAACACAGAACATAAAAATCATCTTTACTAACAGATGCATTTTTCCATTCTGAGTCCAGGCGTACAAAACTCCATTTCCCTATTATGTCCCAATGGGAAGTTATGCTTATAAGATGTTATAAGTAAAACTCCCATTCTTCCCTATGGGACAGATAGCCTTTCCAGTTGAAAAATGAAATGCACTGTAATTCACTACCAGGACATGTCACACACACCAGTACATGTCCTACCTTTAACATACACAGCACCCTGCCCACAGGGGTACCTTGAACCTACTTTAGGGTGACTTGTATGTAGGAAAAGGGAAGATTAGGGCCTGGCAAGTGGGTGCACTTGCCAAGTCAACATGGCAGTTACAAACTGCGCACAGACTCTGCAACGGCAGGTCTGAGTTACCTTTACAGAGCTACTTCTGTGGGTGGCACAATCAGTGCTGCAAGCCCACTAGTAGCATTTGATTTACGGGCCCTGGCACTCTCAGTGCACTTTAATAGGGACTTACCAGTAAATCAAATATGCCAATCATGGAAACACCAATCCATAACACAATTTACACAGAGGGCATATGCACTTTAGCACTGATCAGCAGTGGTAAAGTGCCCAGAGTCCTAAAACCAACAAAAACAGGTCAGGAAAAAAATAGGAGGAAGAAGCAAAAACTTTGGGGATAACCCTGCAAAAAGGGCCATTCCTAACATAAAATATAGGGAAATTTTGTGAAATTACCATAACAACAGATATCACAAAGTTGAAATGCCTTTTAACTTGAAAAACTACTATGGCTAATTACCTGTAGTACCCAAAAAGATCATCGGCACACCTTAATGTATAATTCTGCAAAATTTCATAGAAATATGTTCCGCTGTTTTCGTGCTATATCGAATTCAAAAGTCTGTGGAAAATGCATTGATGAAAAAAAGTGTTTTGGGACCCCCTTTAATCTTTGCAATGTAGAAAAAGATATAGGTCTGGAAAGTTTCGTGGAGATTCGTCAAACAGGGGCAAAGGTATTAGCAAGCACCATTCAGAGGAATTCCTATACCTGGGAATCCTCCCTGTAACAACAGAGTGGCTACCGGACTAATTACATATATAAATATATTTCCTACCGGCTGAATGAGATCTGAATGGCTGCCACCACTTCAACTAGGAAGCAGAATTTGTATCTGTTCCCCTGCCAGCTGTGAAGCAGGCAAAGGAAACAGATGAAATAATTGCTCCAGCCGGCAGGGAGCAGACTTTTTATTTGTTTCTCAGCCGGCTGTTAAGCAGGCAAAGAAAACAGATAAAAATTCTGCTCCCAGCAGGCTGGACCATTTTTCATGCTCCGGCCCGCTGGAAGCGAACTTAGGGCCTGATTACGATCTTGGCGGATGGGATACTCCGTCACAAAGGATGGATATCCCGTCCACCAAAGTACAAGTTTTTAGCTGCTCTATGCGGGTGTGAGCAGTGCCGACTCCCGCTGGAGGCCCGGGGCCGGTTGGGGCCGTGGGGCCATTCAGACACTCCCTGCAGCCTCCACCACCATTACAGGCCGGGCCCTGGGGGTTGGGATCCCCAGGGCTGAAATCAGCCCGGGAGAGGGGCCATGCAGCCCCCCTCTCTAATTATTATGTGATTAGGCCCTGGGGGATGGCATTCCGGGGCCAATATTGGCCCAGGGATGGGGGCTGCATGTTCTACTCCCCTTTCAGAATAAGACCAGGCCCTGGGAGATGTGGTCCCTGGGCCAAAATGGTAGGGTGGCCACGCCCCCCCCTGCCATTATTAGTTAAATAGTCCCGGGGATTGGGTCCCGGGGGTCAGTATTGGCCCAGGGAGGGGGATTGTGTGTCCCCCTCCCCTTCTTAATATGGGTGGGCCCCAGAAGATGGGGTCCCCGGGTGCGAGAAATTGGTCACCAATAGGTAGTTATAGCTAGGACCTAGTTTCCATAGACGTGCTTATAACTCTGGCACCGTTTGACGAATCTTCATTAAACTCTCCCAAACAAATGACTTGCTGATTCTAGTTGTGCATGGAAAGTTTCGGGGTTACCTGTTAAGCGAGGGCTGAGAAAAAGGGAGGGTCAAAAAATAGTGTGTTTTCTATGTTAATTCCCATTGAGATTTTAGACACAACTACAGCCCGAACCGCTGATCGGAATTACACCAAATTTGGCAGAAAGCGACCTTCTTGTGATTTGGTGTAAATTCGTTCAGTAGTTTTGGAGATATTGAAGGAAAAAGAAATTTGTGTATCTGAGCTGAGTCTAAGCACAGATATCATTGTGAGATCTGATTGGCTGTCAGCACTTCAATCAGTGCTGACAGCCATCTTGGGACCAATATACATGATAGCACCCCATTGAAATGAATTGTAGTGAATGGCAGGTTTTGAGGGTCACAAAAAAGAGAATGTATAAAGGGTTATAATAGATTTTTGTTACAATATAAATCATTTGTTGTTGGTACCATACTAATTATAGGAATTGGGGTGTGTTCTAAGGTAATTTTGCCCTGTGAAAAAGCCTTCTGCTGCGATTTCATGAATCATGTTTGAGAGAAAACTGTTTTCTCATGATTTTCCCATAGAGGTTATGGAAAATGCTTGGGAAGCTAAAATGAGAGCATATTTTCTGTAAATTCACTCTATCTTTCTCAGCCATATGAGAATGAAGTCTGACATTCTCAGTAAAACATATACTTCCAACAGGAGCAGCCTGTCAGTTGATTCCCTTGTGTTCTACTGCAGCCTCCCAGAATGTTCTAAAGAATAACTGAGCACTAATTGTCTTACTTATGACAAAAGTATTGCACACCTTAAGCCATCTTGATTGAATCAAACTGTTAAAACGTAAAACATTTAATTTAGAAAGAATCAAAATGAGGGTGTTCATTTTGTCATAGAAATTATGGTTAGTGTTTTAGAAAGAAAAATTAGGACACGTTTTTTGTGAGTTCTCAAATATCTTCCTCTCCTATTTCATTAAAACATTCTGTCATGCAGACTGAAACATGCACTTTCAACACCAGAAGTAGACTGCCAGTTAACTCCCTGGTGATCAACAGCTTTACTACTGTGTTCTAATGAGCAACTAGAGTGCTAACATTCTTGATTGATGCCAAAAGTGTGGCACATCTGAACGCCATCTAGATGGAATCAAAGTGGAAAACTGAAAGCATTTTTCTCCTGAGGATACAGAAGTAAATGAGGAAAAATTGGGATCTTCATAACAAATAAGTCTCCCAAGATGGCCACCAGAGAAAAAAGAGATAAAATGTTGCACAGATATCACCCAAATGTAGCCCAAGTAGCATGAGCATCAGTTACATTAAGACCTTCTCCTGTGTATAATTTCTAAAGGAAATGCTTTATGTATTACAGATTTGATGACATCAAGATGACGTCAGGCGTACCACACTTTTGTAATAAGTACCGAATGTTAGCAATCTAGTTGTTCATTAGAATACTGTGGGAAGGTAGAGGTCAGGGGCCTGGACTCGGATAATTGAGGGCAGAGAGGAGGGTGAAGAGGTAACAAGTTGACCACGCTGGGCAGGTGGGAGGAGCAGTGGCAGCATAACAGACCTTGGAGGGCAAAGGTAAGGGGGCAGGGGCAACAAACCAACCATGCAAGACCGACAAGAGAGGCTATGGCACTATAACAGACCATTGAGGGCAGATGGAAGAGGCAGTGGCAGTACAACCTTACATGCCAACAGACCCGATTCAGGCAGAAAACTCCTGTTGTTTTACTGCCCAAAGGGGCTTTATTTTATCTGTCTCCTGCCTAAAATCTCCTCTTTTTCAGTGTAAGTCAATAGGGAAAATCAATTCCCCAGGTTTTTTCCAAAATCTCCTTCTTACCAAGTTCAAAATGTTGGCAAGTATGGTACATTGGATTACGAAGGGAAGGAGAAATGGGGTAAGGACATGGGCTCAGATAACATAGAGCAGGAGAGAAATGGGCAGGAGCACCAAACTGACCTTATGGGGCAGGCACCAGGGGTTGCAACAGCACAATACTTAACATTGGGCAAGAGGGACGACAGTGTAGCACAATGGACCATGGAAAGCGCAATAGGGAGGGAGATGAGGGGACAGGGCCATGCACATTGACAGCAGAGAACAGAGGGGAAGGAGTCAAGGGCAACAAGCTGACCATGCCGGACAGACAGGAGGGACAGTTGCAGTATAACGGAACATGAAGAGCAGGAGGGAGGGGGCAGGAGCATGACACTGGACCAGACAAGGAGGGCGTGGATAGAGTCCTGCACATGAAAAACTTAGGTCAGTGGGCAAGAGGGCAGGAGCAGCAATCTAACCATGGAGGGCAGGTGAGATGGGCACTGGCACTGGAAGCACAACACAACATGGAGGGCAACAGTGAGACTATAATGGCATACACACAGACAACGGAGGGAAGGTGGGATGGGGTCAGGGGCAGCACGCTGACCACGCAGGGCACGTGGGAGGGGCTGTGGCAGCACAGAAGACCATGCATGACAAGTGGGAGGGTTAGTGGCAGCACAACAGCCATGGTGGGCAAGAGGGAGGGGGCAGGGGCGTGCACAAAGGACCATGGAGGTAAGAAGTGAGGGGTAGGTGTTGGTGTTGGACACGGACAAGAGAGGGTAGGGGATTGGGCTTCACAACAGACCACGCAGGGCAAGCAGGAGGAACAGTTGCAGCACAACGGAGCATGGAGGGCAGAAGGGAGTGGTAGCAAAATGTACAATGGAGGACAGGAGGGAGGGGATAGGGGCATGGAACTCGGACAGGCAGTGTGAAGGTGGCAGGGACAGGTGGCAGACATCTGACCATGCTAGGCAGGTGGAAGGGTCAGTGGCAGCTCAACAGAACACTCAGAGTAGATAGGAGCGGTAGTGGAAGGTCCATGGAACATGGTGAGCAAAAAGGTGGGATCAGGGGCATGCAAGCTAAGCACAGAGCCTAAGCAGCAGGGCAATGATGGGGAATAGATTTGGGCAACGGAGAGCAGGAGGAGTGGGCAGGGATATTAAGCTAAATGGAGGGCAGTCACAGCACATCGGACCGTGAAGGGCAGGAGGGAGGTGGCTGCTGAATGGACTCGGACAACAGAGGGTAGGGAGGAGGTGGATGGGGCTGCAAACTAACTGTTCAGGGCAGGCTGGAAGGGCAGTGGCTGAGCAACAGCCACACAGGGCTGTAAGAAGGGAGCAGGGGCATGGACTTAGACAAGGGATGGCAAGGAGGAGGGGGGCAGGAGCAGCAAGCTTGGGTGGGGACAGCACGATGCCAGGCCAGGCCCTGCATCCAGCCCCCCACCTCACTGTGCATTGCAATGGGCCTCTTACTTAATGTTAAAAAAAACCTACAATTCACTGGAAGAACCAATGGTTACAAGGACATCATAGTTAGGAAATAGAATAAAAACATAATAAAAAAACCTTTGAGGTTCACTTAAAAACCAAAGGTTATATGGACGTTATAGTTCAGATTTTACATGCACAAAACCATATAAATTCAGCTGTTAGAGTTGTTTCTAGTAACTATAACTTCTGTCCTAAGGTAACTATAACTTGTGCCCTCGCCTGCTAATTACCCCAGATATTACATCACTCATGACACCTTCTATGACATCATTGATAATATCACTGTAACATTTGCAGTAAAATTGATGACAAAACTGTGCATAGCGAGGGCATGAGTTACAGTTTCCTTAGGGCACGAGTTATCATTACTTGAAATAACTCCAACAGCTGAATTTGTATGGTTTGTGCATGTAAAATCTGAACTTAACTACAACATCCCTGTAACCTTTGGTTTTTAAGTGTATATATATATATATATATATATATTCCTCACCAAAGTGAATTACGGTGATCAAGACCTGCCGGTCGAAACGCATTGGTGGAGGAAGGAGTAAAATGATGGCTTGTTAATAAACCGTTTTTGAAAATTACCCCCTGGGAGAGTGCAGCGTGTAATTCACTTTGGTGAGGAATAGAAATTCGAGGCTGGGCCTGCCCCGCCATGTGCACCAGCTGTGCAAAGTGCGCCCTCCGCTTGGGACAAAATCGGTGGTGAATATATATATATATATATATATACACGCACACACATAGGTGCACAGAATATAGTGTCATATTGAGTATCTTTGTTGAATGTCCGGAGGGGTCATGACCCACAAGTGAAGCGTTGAGTGGGTCATGATGCAACTCCCCTTCCTCAATAATGCCCCATGGCCAGGCCATGCATTAAATGGTGAGGGGGCCGCGTGGCCCCCCTCACGGAGCCATTAATGGTCCTGGGAACCCCATCCTCCCATGCCGGCTCCAGCTATGCCCGTGGTGCCCACCTGTGTTTGCTCTCACTTGGCGGAAGCAATTTCAAACCTCCTTCCAAGCAAAAGCAAACACTAAGGGGCATATTTACAAGGACATTGCGCCACTAATCGTCACGTTTTGCAACGCTCTGGTAGCGCTGTGCCATGCTCCATATTAACAAGGCGGCGGTAGCCACTTTGTGTGGCCTAATGCCGCCTTGTAAATATAGTCCTCCCCAAAGCAGTTTTCTGCATTAAAGGGGTGTGCAATGGGTGTTGCAGTGGCCGTTCCCACGCAACACCCATGGCTTTTTAACACTGCTCCAGATTTACAAAGATCTGTAAATCTGAGACAGCCCCAAAAACTAACGCCTCCCCAGGGGAGGGGTAAGAGTGGCGCAAAGAGGAGAAATACTTTTACTTCTCCTTGTTTTTGCTCTTTCTGTGTGTAGAAGCGGACTTTTCATCGGTTTCCCTATCTGTTGTGAAGCGGGCCGGGGAACAGATGAAAAAATTGTTCCCGCCAGCAGGGAGCAGCCTCTTTAGCTGCTCCCTGTGGGAGGGAGCAATGCCGGCTTCCGCTGGAGGTGGGTAGCTGGCTGGTGCCGTGGAGGCATTGGAGCTCCCCCGCAGCCTCCAACAATGATGAAATTTATACCCTGGGTGGGCTCCAATGCACACACCCGTTATTGGCCAGGCCCCGGGCAGGGTCCCTGGAGCCGAAATTTCCCTTGGGAGGGGAGCTGCGTGGGCCCCGCCCCAAATATTGAGTAGATAGAGCCTGGGGAATGGGGCCCCAGGGCCAATATTGGCCCAGGGAGGGAGGCTGCATGTTTCCCTAAACTTTCAGAATAAGGTCCCAGGAGATGGGGTCCCTGGGGCCAATATTATCCCAGGGAGGGGACTGTGAGCCCCTTTCCCCCTTCTTAATGTGGCAGGACCCCAGGAGAGGGGGTCCCAGGGGCCAGAAATCAGCCCGGAGAGGGGAGCTACGTGCCACACTCCCTATTTACGTGGGGGTTTGCTGCATGTGGGGGGAGCAGAAGCCGCTATCTGGATCACGGAGCAGATGCCACTATCTGGAATTACACTTTTTATTTTCAACCTCTAAGATTCACCTCATTTTACTGTCTGTGAATTGGGTCTGTTCTGCGACAGTAAGTGAGGAAGCATCTTCAGGTCAGGCCTCTTTGTGTAAATCCCCTCTCTACAGAAAGTCCCCAATTGGCTCCAATTGAGAAAGACCATACACATCTGTTTCCTTGCCTGGGATTCTAACCCGGAAGAACATGTTTGTACTGAATTGGCTGGAGGTTAAGAAAGTCTGACTCAGCTGCTTTGTGAAATGGTAAAGTAAAAATTGAATTCCAGATACAACTGGGGAAAGGAAAAAAAATCTTTATCTTTAAAACACATGTATGAACTACTAAATGATTTTCATATTACCTTTGCAGTCAGAGGCACTGGCAACCAGCATCATGCAGGCGAAGATGACCTGGAGTAAAGCTTTCATCCTGTCAACAGAAATACAAAATGCTGATAACCTCTATAACATGAAAAAGTCAGAAAGAGAGCAGCATCCTCTGTTCGGGGAATAAGTGACATACTGACAAGACACGGAACACCCGTACCCCAAAAGAAAATAACATCATATCATGTTTGTCTTGGTTGAACAATGCCCGTGGATGAAAATATCACTAGCTATTAAAGTTTAGTTCCTTTATAGACATTATTTTGAAACACTGTGTTAAAGGACACAAACCATTCCAGGAGGATTAGCAGAGACATCCGTCCTTCCTCTGAGGTGGTCAGTTCTTCTTCCATACTGCCAGCACTGATGCGACCATATGGCAAGGTAATGTACCACCAGCAGGGGGCAGTAAAGAGCACTGTATTTCAGCATTGACCATTCGTCCCTGGGGCACTGATAGCCCTGGAACCTTTCTTGATCATAGAGGTCCCTGTAGCATGGCCAGCAGGTCAGAGTGGCGGTTCTGCCACTCTGGTTTTTCCCAATGGGCTGCTTTCAGAGCACTATGGGCTACAATAACGGAACCATGGCCACTTGTCTCCTTTCTTGTTGCGTCCTTTTCCACAGTAGGCTCGTATAAGTATTTTTGCAAAAGCTGATCTCAGTAGTCAGTCCGGCCAGGATGACTGGGGGCAAGCTATATTTGACAATGGTCTAGTTCCTCCACAAAGTTCTTCATGTCCTCTCCAGGATCTTGAAATGCTAGCCTAGGCCAGTTATAGGCCAATGCTTATGCTATGCCTTGTAACCAGTGTTTGTATAGCACATATCTGTAAGTGGTGTCTTAGTTTTTATGGGTTTCCCACAATGCAGAGCCTCACATGTTCCTGGCTGCGTAGCTACACTACTGGCAGTAATGCACACCCAGACAGCCCAGGTATGGGTGGCAATATACAATCCAGACAGCCCAGTCATAGTGCAAGAAAAGTAACTAGGCCCCTTTACTAAGGTGCCATCTCAGTCTGTCAGCTGCCCCTGACACCTCCTTGGACAGCATCTGCTGTATCAAAACTCAGTACCATTCTCATATTATTGTATTTGCACTCTTCACTGTATTTCTGCAAGTCAACACCGTATCCCTAAAATGCATTAACAAATCCAATAGGTTTGGCCCTTGTAAAGTTCATGCACACAGAGACACAACATGCAGGGACCCCAAATTCACTGCTACCCTCACATAGGCACATCCCTCATGATGCACTCACACTGGCATATTCCTCACTCTGCACTCACAAAGGCACAACTTTCAACCTGTGGGCCACTTACCCTACATTCACAAAAGACAATGTTAATCCTGAAGCCTCACTGGCTCACCCCTCCTAATGCACTCACTAAACATGGTGGCTATACTGCACTCACACAAGCACACTGCTCACACATAGGTACACTGCTCACATAGGTACACTGCTCACTAAGAAGGTGCAGCATTTGGATAGATGGTGGCATAGGAGGCACAGGTTGAGTATCTGCTACATCGGGCCACTGGTACAATTAAAAGATTCTGAGGTAAACTACATTGAAGCCTGCATGTCCACTGAGGTTAGTTAATCACCCATTAGCCACACTTGGACTAGCACGGGAGACTATGTGAGTCGGATCTTTGTAGTGTTTTGTGGGGAAGAGACTTGGCATCAAACAATCTTCCACTTTCCTTCTAATAAGCAAGGTGGTTGTTGTTTTTGCAGTACAAGCATATGCTAAAATAAATTAAGAAAAACAAAAAACTGGCAACTAAATGTGGAGGGCATGTGCTTCAATATAAAATTTAAAAAAAAAGCTTCACTCTGGTCTGCCTTCTTGGAACAGGAAAAATGTCTGCAGAGTATACAGAATACCGCGTTAAAATGTTGGCATGGTTGTGAAGCTTACATCAGTGATGCCTGGTGCCCTGCATAAGAAAGTCATTTGAGCTCCAATAGCAATAGCAGAGCACCTGCTGGTACTCTCATTACTCAATTAGCACTAGCCGGCATTTGCATGGGGTGCTGGGGGACGAGCTAAAGGAAATTTCTCCGGAGGTCGGACTCCTCTGGATGCAGAGTAACACCTAATAAGTAGGCAAAATAATGTTACTCAGACTACCTGTCATCCTACAGATCAGCGATTGTCTACGGGGCAGTGCCAAACATTGACAACAAAGCAAATGGCCGAAGAGAGCTGATCCCCTGCCGAATTGTATGTATGCTGTTCTGAAGAGCTGAGCTAATATGTTAAGGACATGCTTTCTGATGAACAACTGAAAGTGGGCATATCCAAAGCCCATTTTCTCTAAGCAAGATTATGCATTATTTGTGCAAAAATATGAGGCTGGTGAGACAGCTAAACAGTCTTTTGGTTAGAGCAGAACACAGAGAAATAGAGCACAGGGAGCAGGAGTACAGGGGGCCCTTGGTTCACATGCATAAGACACACAGCACTGGTCAAGAGAATCACAGTTTTCTCCGAAAGACACTGAACAAGTGTGGTATTGCAGGACAAGTGCAAGCTTCATTCAAAAACATGGAACCAATGTGGTACTGCAGGGTCAGTGCAAGCGTTCTTCAAAGGCATGAAACACGTGTGGTGCTCAAGGCCAGTTCAACCTTGCCTCAAAGACATGGAACAAGTGTGGTACCGCAGGGTTAGCCAGTGTAAACTTAATTCAAAGACATGGAACAAATGTGGCACTGCAGGGCCAGTGAACGCTTCAATAATTAACATGGAACAAATGTGGAACTGCAGGGCCAGTGCAAGCTTCCTTCAAGGACATGGAACAAGTATGGTACTCAAGGACAGTACAAGCTCCAATCAAATACATGGTACAAATGTGGTATTGGAAGAACACTGTAAGCGTCCTTCCAAGGCATGGAACAAGTGTGGCACTATGGAGCACAATCTAATACCCTCCTTAATACAATGAACAAACAGGATTTCAGAGTTGGTACAAGTGTAAGGAACAGCACTGGGGTGTATGAGTGCAAACTTGACCTGCACGTATTGCAAGATTTCCACAAACAAAACCGGTGCAGTGCGGGGCAGAAGTACACGCTTCCCTCACACCCATAGAATGCATCTCTATCTGGTCAGAAACAATGTAATCTCCCCTTACGTACACAGAATATGGACAGCATCTGCAGCAGTTATTCAACACACACACACACGCACACACAATGTGGAGCATGAAGCATTTGGGAGCAGTGCAAGTTCCCCTCACATGCAGCACAGGAACAAGATGGTCAGCAAGCAAAGACAGCCTCACATACAAAACAGGTATCATACTGGCAGCAGCATCTAAGCTTGTTTCAGGCACAGACTACTCAGATTAAAGAATAGAGATGGGTGACCCACTGAAGGTTTGAGCCAGATGCTAGCCTCTAGTTCAGCTTAAGTTCCTCTTGAGCCCTCCAGCCCAAAATACACTGAGCTTTCTTGCAGGGGTGTAACAGACACCCACACAGCCCGTGCGATGCGGGAGGGGGCCCCAGTCTTCTCCACAAGAAGGGGGACCCTCAGCATGTCTGTGCAGCGTGTCTCTCTAAAGCAGCAGCAGTGTCAAATATACTCTGAGCTGACACCACGCAGACCAAGGACTGAAAAGAAACAGAATAACTTATTTGTTTCTCTTCAGTCCTAGCCTGCCAGGCACCTTACATGAGTGGGTGGGGGCCCATTGAAGGAGAGCATCCTCGACAGAGCACTGTTTCTCTTAGAGGGGAAGAGGCAGCACAGAAATGACTGGAGCAGAGGTAGGGTTGCTACCTTTCCCAGAGAAAAATGCCAGCTCTCTCTCTTCGTGTTTTAAGATTCTGCATAGGGTTGCACATGATTCTTAAGTAGAACTTTATATGAAACAATCTGTATTCATTTTAACATTGCCTTTCCGTCTTTGTTCACATAAGGTATAGGTCAGGGGCCATTAGGGCAGCTGAAAACACATTTTAAAGTGTTTTCATCTTACATTAACTGATAAAGGCATGTATTGATAAAGGAAGAAATACTAGCCAGGATATTAAATGCTAATCACTGCAAGTGATTTCCCAATGTGTCAATTAAAGGATCTGGATAGAACCCCCGAGTTCCTGTTTCCCTTGGGCATGCTTCGAATAACGTGTCAGGGAAAAGTTAAAAGCAACATGCAATACATATAGTTTAAAAATAATTGACAAATATACACCAATAAAGGCACAACATTGAAAAACCAAAGCGACAAACTTAACTTAAATATTTCCGAGCGCTCTGTGTATTTTATTTTTAGACTAAACTAGATTGCCTTTGTGTTACATAAAAAGATTCAGTGAATTCAATATTTAAAAAAACATTTTAAGTTGCAGTATTGTAAAGCAGAGATCTCAACCTCTCTCTTGTCAGATGTATCTATTTTTGCAACCTGGTTCTTGTTGTTTTGCTGTTCCCATTATAGACAGAACTCCAAGTGCCAGAATGCAATGCATTAACTGCTCACACCTGAAATGGAAAAATGTGACATCGCTCTATGGGGTCTAATGGATGATTTCTTGTACGCATATACAGCATGAAAGTCTTTTCCTTAATTATTTCCACAAAGTAAGTTTGTGTTTTCAAACTGGAATAACAGGAATGTTCAGCAGCATTGCAATTTTAGTTTCCTAGTTATAAATAATCCTTCTCTCATGTATAACAAGGGAGTTTGTGATACCAAAGCATTGTCTATGGGCCCTGTCTATAGGCCTGTGAGGAAGAGGACCAAGCAAATGATTTTATTGGGCAGATGTGATAATGCCAGGTGGCTGTAAGAGAATTATTGCTCAAAGGGGAGTCTATAAGGCTTTACTGAATTGCAAAATGGGTTTAGTGCCTATTATAAAGCCATTTGGCCATTGTGGTTGCAAACTCTATGACTTTGTGAATCGAGGGACGGGAATCCAAAATGTTTTGGTTTTCAGGTTCTATGTTAGATAAAGAATTAATTTATATTCAAATGGTATGTTGCTGTTAAAGATGTAATGGGTTTTAAATTTGACTTTTGAAAATTGTTTTTCAGTAAAATATTTATTTTCCTGTTTGTGTACCCAAAAACAAAACACATGCATAATAAATAGAAGTTAGGTCTGCTTGTTTTTCTATGGACAATCCCATATCTAGACTATAATTCA
Source organism: Calotriton arnoldi (assembly GCA_963921515.1). Lineage (NCBI taxonomy): Eukaryota > Metazoa > Chordata > Amphibia > Caudata > Salamandridae > Calotriton > Calotriton arnoldi. Next base: position 374,123 of record CAWUFW010002558.1, on the reverse strand, counting down.
CCCCACAAATATATATATATCTTTACCGGATTTATTGGAGTGTGGAGGCATGTGGGGGGGATCCCATCAGCATAACTTTTAGGGGGGGACCCGTCAAGTTTCATTACACCACTGCTTTCTTGTGGTTCTGCCGCTGGTCAACACTCTAACCTTATGCACCAAGAATAAAGGACAAACCATTAAACTTTGATGTCAAACAGGAGTGAGAAAGGAATACCCATCTAGTGACTGAATTACACTGTGTAAAACCAGAAAACCTGGGATCAATCTTGTCTCGACCACTTGATCAAATTGTGTGATTCTAGGCAATTATTTTAGTTTATTATGCCTCCTATTGTTTTCATTACTGCGTTTGAGAAAACCCTGAAATTCATGCGGATATGTGGTGCACAAAAATCTATCTTACGTTTGACTTAATGGACTATCATGTTGCTCCATGTAAAATAAGAATATAGCCCAAATGAAGGGTGCACAAGACAACTAAGTTGCCACTTAGATAATAATGGTATTGTTGTTGGAGTGTGGGCATGAATGTTTCTATGTTCATGTTTACAAACTATTGCTTTTAGTAAACGCCTCTCAGCACAGTGATATAATCTGATGCACTGGTTGAAAGGCTTGTCAAAGAAATATACTTTTTTGAATTTTGAAGACACTATCATATTTCTATATAATATCCTTTGCTTGATTTCCATGTTCCCTTCGTTCAGCTCGTGCCTGGGCTTTTAGTACCAAGACAGACCCTTGGCTCTCCCTGTTAATTTGTTGGCTCACCCATGTCTACTACAGTACAGTGCATAACAGTTACTCTAGTTCCCCTCCTCTTAATGTCTCGCTCCCGGGAGCAACATCCTGTTTTCTGTGACTCTAGCTGGTTTCCATGGGTCTCAAACGGATAACTATTCCTACTTCTGGTTTTCACAAGGAAGGATTGTTCATTGCTGATACCAGGAAGCTGTTTTAAATTTCCCTGTGCATTCTTTAGCATACCTTGAAACAAACAATGCCCCAATCCTTCATCAGCCCATTCTCTTTTACTAACGGCCATAGTTTGTCCTCCACCTGTCAGGCTCAAAGCAGTGATTACTGTGACTGTCCTGTCTTCAGAAGCAACCCAGCAGCATGGGCATAACTTCTCTGACCTCTGCTAGCTTCAGGTAGCCATCGCCGAATGGCGCACTCTGCATTTACAAAAGGGAGTATGAGCACTGCTCGTCCATTCAGTACGCGCGGAATGACGCCTTTGCAGTTCCTCGACAGGTGCTTCAGTAGATTCTGTTCTTGGAGTCTGAATCCTGCTGCTGAAGGAATCAGACAGAGCTAACAGCAAGTTCCCAGTGCTGTAAGAAATCATGTGGCCTTAGTAGGTGGTGAACTCATAGGGAGTCTGAAAAATCCAAGCATCACACAAAGAGCAGGTGTCACAAATGTGCCATGCCCATTTAGTAGGCGAGTGGTAACTGTGTAGTATGTAGCTGGTGTTACATTTAGGAGCACACTGTCACATATATATTACTAAGGCATGGTGTTGTAGCCAATGTCATTAACAGACAGCCCATTTTCCTTTGATATGACCACTAAATTTGTACAAACATACAGTTTTACTGATAAAGTTATATTGCACACGAAGAATAATGGGCCTAAATTTGGTTTCAGCGAATATTTGTCATTTGTGCATCACCATCTGTGCATCACCAAGTCAAGGGTCTTGTTTTGTTTTGATTCGAATAAAATCTTTGTTTCCATTACAGAATACACTTCAGAATTTGAAAAAAGGGCTTGATTTGTGCTTTCTTAAATGCTTATTTATTTTGAAACATTTGTACGGTTCATTTATAGGTATTTAAATGTTATTGTGGTAAAACAAACTGACATCATACAGCCTTCCCTTTCATACCAGCAAGACCGTTACATAGTTCGCTTTACAAATTCAGTAAACTTTGCCATGAGTGAAAGAAAAGTAAACACCAGTCTCCATGTTAAAAGAATAAGCAGTAATTTGTCAGAAGACTAAACAGACATTTGACCTTTCTCTTCGAAAGTGTAGCAAGTGTGACAGGATAAAAGCAAAGTTTAAAGTCTTCTTTAATGCAGTTTCACCTTAGGCACTCCAGCATGGTTATTAAGCTCCCCTCTGAGGGCTCGAGGGGCTGCTGTAGTTGGGCCCCCTAACACCTCTGGGCCCCAGTTTATTGCACCGGCTGCACCATTGGTAGCTACGCCCCTGATTATCACATGACTCTGAGGTTCAAGTAGCAGTCCCAGAGAAGCAGAAAAGCTTGGACCGTGCATGTCTGTGTACGAACCAGTGGTACTAAAACAGTTTTCAGTGTGGGGTGCTGCCATTAATGTTACACCACTAAAGTGATAGGGATTTTAAAAATCCAAGTGTCACACAAAGAAGAAGTGTAGCAAATGAACAACACTCATTGAGCAGGATTGTGGTAAAGATGTGAGGGCAGATTTACAAGCCCCTTGCAACACTTTTGCGCCGCCATTGCGTCACATTTTGTGACGCAGCGGCGGGGTAAACAATGCGCCCCATTTACAAAACGCTTCTTAGGAGATGCGTCATGTTTTAAAGCCCTGCATCACATTATTCCTGCGTCAGGTATAATGTATGCAGGGTGGGCGTTCCCACACAGGATAGCCTCGTAGAAGTGACACAGTGAAAACTACAAGATGCGCCACTTCTAGTACGCCACTGTGTCATAACCCTACACCTGCTTGGAGCAGGCATAAGGGGTGACGCAGTGTACGAGGAATAGGCCGCCCCATGATTGCTGGAGTTGCATCGTGCTTGCAACACAACTCCAGCAATGCGTGAATTTTACGGCAACAGATGCGTCAAAATTTCTGATGTATCTATCAATCCTTGCGCCATGGTGCGCCGTATTGTAAATGCCATGGTGGCACAAGGGATTTGCAGGCTGGCGCAGGGAAACTGTCAGTTTCTAGTAAATCTGCCCCGTGGTATGTAGCCAGTGGTGCATTTTGTAACACTGCTGGGGTATGCACTGTCACGTACAGACAGCACATTTTATGTTGAAATGCCTACCAAACATGCATAGTCATACAGTGTTAATGATAAAACTATAAAATGCACAAAGGATAATGTGTGGAAATCGGGTTTCAGTGAATATTTATCATATGTGCATCACCAACCAAAGTGTCTTGATTTCTTTTGATCCTAATAAAATCTTTATTTACATTACACTTCAGAACTGCAAAAATGTTCTTCATTTGTGCTTTCCTAATTGCGGATATTTTTAAAAGTGCATAGTTCATTTGCATTTGTTTAAATTTTGTTGTGTGTTGGAAAACAAATTGACATCCTACAGCCTTTCCTTTCACTCCCTGCACCTCGGCAAGATTGCCACATATTTCACTTTTACAGCTTCTCTTTTTTCAGTCAGAGAAAGAAAAGTAAACACCAGTTTCGTTTGTCAGGAGACATCCCCTAAGATTTTACCTTTATCTTGTCACATTTGCTGTGTTCAAAGATAAACACAACAGTTAAAGGCTTCTTTATTGCTCATTCACCTTCTGCCCTCCAGCAAGGTTATTTTGGGGTGTTGCACCCCTACTTCCAGCGCCTGTAGTGTGAACCTGCAGGACATCCTGTGGATGCTGGTCATCATGTACAACATTATCTCATGAGAGGGATATGACTGCAGGATAGGAGCTCCCACATGGAGGGAGGCATAGTTCACCAATGTACTACTGAGAGAGGTACATTTTGCAGCTATGGTGGTTGCATGATGGAGAGTCTGGTGAGGAGCAGCCAGGGTTCGGCAGGGGGCACACAGAATTAATGGCAGGGAGGAGGAAACTGTTCTGCTGAGACAAACTGGTTGCATGACGGCAGCCTTTTGACGCTGCAAATCAGGCATCTCCAACAAGTAGCTCCTGAGTCTCCAGCTGCTTCTAGGTAGCTCTCTTTTTGAATTATATTTCATTTATTTAATCTGTGACATGAATCTAATGTACTAGTATTTTTCCATTTATTTGTATTTGTATGTACACACGCCGACACTAGCCGTTATATGGTTTTTTGTCTGAGCAGGTTTTTATTAGCTGTAGGTGTGACTCGAAAACGGCTAGACCTTCCATTTTAGTATACATATATATCGTGTTGTAGGCCAAAGGTAAATTCGGAGAGTGATGACTGTACTGTGTATACATTCTTTGGTCTTTTTCCTGCAAAGATGTAACATGCAGTGCTACTTAGATATGAGAAATTGTAGGTGGTTCTTAAAACCAGCAAGGGCTCTTTTACTATACCTTTTTTTTTCCCAAGAACCTTTATTGAACAAAATTGCATAGCAAAATTACAAGATTGCACCGTATCAAAGCATCATGTACAGGTATACAATATATTTCAGCGAAAGTTACCTCGAGCACGTAACGCAGGAAATCAATACCAAGAAGAAATATCGTGGGAGCACCAGGACAGTAGGATGAACCACGGAAAGAGGCACCTTAAAGGTAGCTCTCTTGTGTGCAGTCAAGTCTACTAAATTAAAAGTTTTTGCTAGGTTGAATTAATACCTTTCCAAAAATTGAAAAGCGTGTACTCGCGACAAACATTTGTGTATTTTCACAACACATAATCTGATGTTTGGAAAAAAATTGTTGGATTTCCAAGCTATATTAAATATATTTAAAGCTGATATCTGACTAATAAATGATGAGGCACTGGAGATACTTATTGCTAATATTATTACCTTGGTGCCAGGGGAATTACAGTTATGGCTGTCATTTATTAACCATATCGACTCATTGCAAACCATTAATGCCTTTTTCCCACTACTGCTGGTAACCGTGCCTGATGCACTGAGGTGATCACTGATGGTAATCTTGCCTGGGTTGGCACTGGTGTAATCTTGTGTGATATGATCGCTATTACCACACTACAGTTAATAGTAGCTCGCTATAATTTCCGTTAAACATAAGTAGCTCTTATTACAGAAAAGGTTGGATCCTCTGCTGTAAATGATGTGATTAAAATTAGAGTGATTTTGGAGGGATGGGGGTGCACCCTGCAGATGCCTACATAGGATGGGCCTTCTTTCTAGCTCAGGCTGCGACCTGATGTGCGCTGTGAGGTCCTGTGAGCAGGGGCAAGTGCTGCGGTTGTGGTAAGCGCTGCTTTGGAGCGAGGACAGTGCTGAACTGTCATTCCAAAGCATGTGGGGATCAGGCACACGCCCAGAAACTGGGCCCTTAACAGAAATGAGAGAATTTGCTTATACATTACAACGTATTTTATATATTTTGCATGAACGAGTAGGCAGGTTTTAGGGTGACTAATAAACCTTCGATGTAGCAGCGCAGAATAAATTCATATATTAACGAAAACCATCTAATAAAGCAAATGAGCAGTCTAGTATTCATACGAAACCCAAAGAAATCCACCATTGCTGTAATGCCTGCACTGGCAAAATGTTGGTAATTATAAATTTTGTGAGCGACATCTATTGGCATTGCCAGTGCTTGTTTTCATTCTTGTCATGTACGTTTCTAGTCTTTACCCATATTTATTATACACTCTTACGACATTTTTGCAAAGTGCTTTAAAATAAAGTGCTATGTTAGTGTTAAAAAGTAAATGTACAACAATACAGAACAAAAATGGAATTTAAGATCCACCAAATTTGCACTTGGGCATGCAAAACCTTTTGTGAGGTACGACGGATGTTGCCGTTGAATGCACCCCTTCTCCCCATTTCAAACATTGTTGTTATGTTCAGTCTCTTACCTGTGCTTTTAAGCGTCTGTCTCTTGCGGTATCCAGATGAATGGTTCTCTTGATTCGCACTTCGCTCTCATTCGGCAGAGAGCGCAGGTCTAAGTACCCTCAGTCAGCCAATGAGCGATCAGATCCTGTGCTGACCTGGCATTATAAACAGTTGCTATATAAGAACATAATGAAATCATTTCCTTGCAGTTCATTTCCAACAACCTCTTTACCAGGAAACCATGACATATGACCCCAACTTCCTTCTTCGGCTTTCATCAGTTGGACTCTTGGCAAAGTTATTGTTGCTTGTTTTGTTGGAACCTGGTGAAAGAGACATCCTTTGAATGCAGATCAGCAGAAAATGTGTCCTGCATGCATAGAGGATGCCGAGGCAGAAGATTAAACAATGGTTACCCAGCTGCCAAGTTTTCAGTTTGCTTGTGTCAGAGCGCAAACCTGTTCCACTTTAACTTACCCTGAGCCTGCCAATGGCTCGGCCTGGGAGCGGTGTAGGTCTTACAGGGACTTTGGTGCCCCCTGATTGGACCTGTCTCTATCTCTTGTAAGACCCAGTAGTGAAAGGAGACTGTTGAAGTCTCAATAGGAATGATGGACACGGGCCGGAGGTTTAAGGCTTTATATAACGAATTATTTAGGCAAAATTCATGAACTATATTATCAGTAAGAAACAGATCATAAGTATAAAGAACTCAGTAAAGTTCATTAGTAAATCCAGCATGGATTCACATTTTGAGAGTGAGGAAACTGGGGTTCTGTCAACAAAGGGGTGCATGGTTCTCAGGGGCAACCCAAAACTATGATAAATCTGCCCCTGGATCTTTTGTGATTCTGGAGCCTGCTTGATAGAAAAACACTGGTCCATTGACATGAGCTGATGAGTATATTGAACGTTCTGAAAATCTGACTCTTCCTTGGTATGAAAAGGTAAATATTATCTTACATTACTCTTTACATGATGGAGGATTGGTAAAGCTAGGGACCAAGAGAACATGTATTTTAAGAAATCAAAGTGAACATATTACTTATCTTCTGTAATGCCCTTCCTGGTGGATCCTCTACCTAACCTCAAATTCCTCACCTTTCGAATTTCACCAGACGCCACACAGAATCCAGACCATTTCCAGAGCAATCGCTCCCGCACACCAGGAAGTGGCGCCATCAGAATCCACAGCGACCTTGCTCTGCATCTGGAAGTGACAGAACTACCCCAGCGTGATTAAGTCAGTTTACCTTTGAACTCTTCGATGTTCTCAGACATGGATCCCCCATGTCAAACGAGAAGAATGTCTATGTGTGTTGAGTCTAACTTGGGAACATTTTGGGAGTACACAATTCTACTTTTAATGGAAGAAAGAGGAAGGGAGGAATCTGCCATTAGCTAGAGTATCCACTAGAAAGGGCATTACTTAAGGTAAGTAACTTGTTCTTTTGATGTATACTTCTAACTGTAGATTTGCTACCTTTGGAATAGATACCAAAGCAGTACCTCTGAAAATATGGAGGGTCTCAGGAATGGAACTTAACAGTCCTAAAGGACCAAGCGGGCGAAATGGCCCACCCTGCGGACTCAACTTTCCAGACAGTAATGCCTAGTGAATGTGCACACAGATGCCCATGTAGGAGCCCGTCAGCCAGGCAGATGTCCACACTAGAACGCCTCTCACCAATGCTGCAGTGGCAATCTTGGCTCTAATGGAATAGGCCCGAAGGCCCTCAGGAGGCTCCTTTTTGGTGAGGGCATAGCATGTTTTTATGCACTGCATGATCCTCCTTGACAGGGTTCACTCCTTATTCTCCTTTCTCTTAGCACCAGCTTAGCTGATCTGGTGCAGAGACAGAATATGGACGTGCAAATATCGAGAAGCCTGAATATCGAGTTAAGAATATCGTTAGTGTTAAATATCGAGGTAAGTAATATCGATGTTAAAAATATCGTATTTTTTTTTAGTATTTATATTGATTTTTTAAATATCGATGTAGAAAATATCAATGTAAAAAATACCGAAGTTAGTAATATATAGGTTAATATTTTTCTATGTTATTTGTTTACTGTGTAATTTTTTTAATGTTATTTTTTGTAAATTTATAATGATTTAATATTAATATTTTGTTTAAATAAGTTATTTTGATTGATTTTTTATAACTTTTTTAGGAGCGGAATGTTGGGTTTATAGGGGATAAGGGTGGGTAGTAATTTAAAAATGTTGTTTCAAAATGTACTGTATTTTAATGATTGTATATATTTTAGGAGCGGGATGTTGGGTTTATAGGGGATAAGGGTGGGTAGTAATTTAAAAATGTTGTTGATTTTTTAAAATATTATAATAATTTGTCTATGTTTTAGGAGCAGGATGTTGGGTTTATAGGGGATAAGGGTGGGTAGTAATTTAAAAATGCTGTGGGTATGATTGATATTTAGTAATACAAAATAATTTTTTGATGAGGTAAATAGAGATTTTATGGTATTTAGTAATTTTTTTAATTGAAGAAAGTTTGTTTAAATAAAAAATCTAAAATTTATATATTTAAATAATTAAGAAAAATTAAAACATTTAAAAATTCGAAATTAAAATTTCAGCAAAATTATTATTGTAAATGTATTTAATTTAACATTAATTTTATAATTTTTTTTAAACAAATAGACTTTTAAAATTTTATAATGAGATGTATTAATAAATGTAACTGTCTAATAATTTATTAATATTTTTGGGGAAATTGTATGAATAATTAATAATTATAATGTAATAGTATTTGTTAAAAAATTAATTATAAAATGTATTAGAATTTTATAAAGAAGTATTAATTTTAATAAGGTATATTTTATTAAATTAATTTTATTTAAAATATTTTTAATACAAAATGGTGGGCTATTGATTATGTTTTATTTACAGTTTATTTTAATTTTGATTTGGAATACTAAGGGCCCCATTATGATGGCGGGCGGACTTTGTCCGCCCGCCCCCATAACGAAAAACGGGACCGACTGCCAGTGGTGCGGCGGTCCTGCGAGGCCAATTAGGATGCGATCGCCACCCTGGCGGTCGCATTCCGCATCTTCAACATTGTGGCGGGCGGTGCTGTAAGCAGCACCCGCCGCAATGTTGAATTGGCATGTAGTGCATTGACATGCACAATGTGACAGGCACCGCGCGGTGCCTGCCACCTTGTGTGTGGCAATGAAGGGGGGTACCATAGGTACTCCCCAAGTGCAGCCACCCACTTCCCACCCCCTTGGGGCCTGCAACAGGCCCCCAAAGTGATTTACCGTTTGCCTTTCCATGGCGGATTCTCCGCCATGAAAAGGCATACCCTCTGCAGGCATCCTAATATAGATGGCGGTGCCTGCAAGGCGCCGCCACCATATTGTGGGCCTTTTCCGCCTGGCCGGCAATCGTGACGATTGCCGACTGGCGGAAAAGTGGTGGACAGACTTTCCGTCCGCCGCGGTACCCCCGCCGTAGTAATATGGTGGGGATAAATTGTGATGTGATGGAATGTGGATCGCCACCACCTGCCACTGCCGGCCGGGATGTGGCGATCCGCACGTTATCATAATGACCCCCTAAGTAATTATGGTTTAGTATCCAGCGCTTTCCCTGAGTTTTGTTGGATTTGGAGTTAGAATAGTAAATTATTATGGTTTACTATCCAGTGTTTTCCCTGAGTTAAATTGGATTTGGAGTTAGAATAGTAATTTATTATGGCTAACTATCCAGCGTTTTCCATGAGTTTAGTTGGATTTGGAGTTAAAATAGTAAATTATTATTGTTTACTATCCCACGATTTCCATGAGGTTATTTGGGTTTGGAGTTAGAATAGTAAATTATTATGGTTTACTATCCAGCGCTTTCCCTGACTTTAGTTGGATTTGGAGTTAGAATAGTAAACTATTATGGTTTACTATCCAGCGCTTTCTTTGAGTTTTGTTGGATTTGGAGTTAGAATAGTAAATTATTATGGTTTACTATCCAGCGCTTTCCCTGAGTTTTTTGGGGTTTGGAGTTAGAATAGCAAATTATTCTGGTTTACTATCCAGCGCTTTCTCTGAGTTTAGTTGGGTTTGGAGTTAGAATAGTAAATTATTATCGTTTACTATCCAGCGCTTTCTTTGAGTTTAGTTGGATTTGGAGTTAGAATAGTAAATTATTATGGTTTACTATCCAGCGCTTTCCCTGAGTTTAGTTGGGTTTGGAGTTAGAATAGCAAATTATTCTGGTTTACTATCAAGTGCTTTCCTTGAGTTTAGTTGGATTTGGAGTTAGAATAGTAATTATTATGGTTTATTATCTAGTGCTTTCCCTGAGTTTAGTTGGATTTGGAGTTAGAATAGTAAATTATTATGGTTTACTATACAGCGCTTTCTTTAAGTTTAGTTGGATTTGGAGTTAGAATCGTAAATTATTATGGTTTACTATCCAGCGCTTTCCCTGAGTTTTTTTTGGGTTGGGAGTTAGAATAGTAAATTATTATGGTTTACTATCCAGTGCTTTCTTTGAGTTTAGTTGGATTTGGAGTTAGAATAGTAAATTATTATGGTTTACTATCCAGTGCTTTCTCTGAGTTTAGTTGGGTTAGGAGTTAGAATAGTAAATTATTATGGTTTACTATCCAACGCTTTCTTTGAGTTTAGTTGGATTTGGAGTTAGAATAGTAAATTATTATGGTTTACTATCCACCCTTTCTCTGAGTTTAATTGGGTTTGGAGTTGGAATAGTAAATTATTATGGTTTACTATCCAGCGCTTTCCCTCAGTTTAGTAAGGTTTGGAGTTGGAATAGTAAATTATTATAGTTTATTATCCACCCTTTCCCTGAATTTACTTGGGTTTGGAGTTGGAATAGTAAATTATTATGGTTTACTATGCAGCGCTTTCAATGATTTTACATGGATTTGGGTTTGTAGTTTTAAATTATTGTTGTTTAGTATTTAGTATTTTGTAAGTTTATTTGAAAATTGTAATAAGTTAATAGATGTATGTTAGTTTTATTTTGAATATTTTTTACAAGTAAATATATTTTTATTTTCATTCACAAATATATTTTTTATATTTTTTGGTTAGAATATTAATTTTTACATTTAAAAATATAAATAGACACATTCATGTTATTTACATTTTATTAAAGTATTTAACATAATTGTAATATTTATTTATTATACACAAATTTGAAACAAATCATATATTATTTCATATAATTTTCTTTGGGTACAGTGTTCAACAATTGTACATTTTTTGTAGCATAGTAATGTAATGGTAAAGTAAAACATTTAAATTATTTAGTTAATAAACATTTTCATTTGTATTGTTCATTTTTTCTGTAGAAAAAGAAAAAAAATAGTAATCATTTGTGTTTATATTTTAACAATATTCTTTATATACATTTAATTAGTTTGAAAACATATACAGTTCAAATTTTACAAGATTATATTTTATTATTTAGTATATTGAATATTATTTTTGTAAAATAATGTTTAATATGTTAAATAATTTACAACATTTTACATATTTTATTTAATAATACATATATTTTTTTTAACAAATTTTGTATACATTTTTTTAGGTTAACAGTGTATGGAATAAATATATATTTTAATATACATTACATGTTATTTTATATTTTTTGGGAATAATATAATATTTAATGTATATTTTACAATTTTCTATGTTTATTTTAGACATTGTGAAAAATATTGTTATAGGTAAAATGACACATATATTTTTAACCATTTTATTCAATATTTTCCATTGTTGTCTATGGGGAGTTAGTCCTATTTTCATTTTAATTATGCAGCCATTTTGTTTTGTTTTTCTAACTTTTGCATCTATCTGTTTCATTTTTAGGTAATTTTGGAAGACGGAACCTCGCGGTTGGGAGCTGCTTTTAGTCCGTGCGGGTAAGTTTAGTTTTATATATTTTTAAGTTAGTTTTAAGGTAGGGGTATGTTAGTAGTAGTGTATATGTGTTTGCTAGGGTGTTATTTGATCGTTTTCGGGGGAGTTAGGTTTTGTTTTGGTAGTTTAGTGTTATATGTGTTTTACTTAGTGTCGGATGTAATTAGAATGTTATGTAGTTTTAGTTAAGTGTTTATTTTATGTGTTTTGGTGTATTTTATGTTGATATTTGTTGTTGTGGGTTTGTATTTTTGTTGTGGGTGGGTTTTGTTTAATTTTTATTTACAGGTCCTGGGTTTGGTGCATGGATGGAGTTGTTCACGCGTTTTTTTTTTTAAATATAGGACAATGTTGTTTTTTGTTTTATTACAAGTTACTATACATTTCCTTTTTTTTCGGGTTGTTGGAGCGTTTTTTCATAAACTATTTTCGGGTTTTTAAGGGTTTTGTTATTCAGAGGATTGCGGCGTTGGATTTCCCTTTTCTACAGTTGTATTTTTACATTTTTTTGGGGGTTTCCTTTTTTAATGGACTAATTTTTCCTTGGATTGGTGTGGATTTTTTCGTTTGTGAGAACATTCTACAGCTACATAACTAAGTAATTTTTTTTTTAATTGTTGTGGTGGGAAATGTTTATTTTTTCTTTCTCTTCTTTTTAATATTTATATTATGTCAGATCATTTTCAGTTACAGTTAAAATTTTATGACAAGTATATTTATTAATTGTAAAAAGAGAAAATCTTTGTTTTTGTGTTATCTATGTTTCAAAAGTTAGCTTTTTGGTTTAATTTAGAGAATTGATTTTGCAATTATGTCTAGATATTCTAGACCTTGGGTATTTGGGTACATCCTAGTTTTATGTTGGAGGTATTTGTACATGGTTTTTGTTTGTTTGATTAGTTTAGGTCCTATTTTACTTAGAGATTGCTCTAGTCTGAGCTCTTGGTAGCTTTGTTCCTTTCTAATAGCTTCAATAAGTTTATGTAATGTTGGCTGTCCTCTTCCAATTGTGGCTTGGAAGGCATTATGCCATCCTTCCACTGCGTTGTTTGTTTTGGCTTTTTGTGCCAAAGTACTGGCATACACATTCCACCAGGGTATTTGAAATTTAGGTTGTCTAAGATGTCCTGATCTATGTAACCTTCCCACCCAGGTGTCTTCGAAGTAGTCGAGCAGGGGACTTCATTTCATTTCATTTCATCTTTATTCGATTTGAACACAAATCATAAAAGAGTTAGCACAATAAATCGTACGTAAAACATTTCCTAAAACATTTCATCCAGCTCCTACATAGGTATAAATACTATTCACATCAGTTTAATACAGACACGAGGAAGTCCATCGAATAAATAATATCAATCTAAAACTAGGATCTAAAACTACAGTCCCCGCTTGTGATTCTTGATTTAAAAGCACTTCTTAAAAAATTTACCACAGAAAAAAGTGTAAAAACATCCGTTGCTAGTTTTAAAAACAACAGTGCTACCCGTGCCTGTCTGAATCTAGCCTTCCTCAACAGACCCTTCAAAAGCCTTTTTCTTTGGTAATCATAGTAAGGGCAGAGAAGCACAAAGTGGAGGGTGTCCTGTGGGGACCTATCATCGCAGCCACAGGGCCCTCTGTCTTCGTGTTTTAAAATAAAACCAGATGGTACCGCCAGAAGGTGGTGAAAAAGGTTTAATCTAAAGCGCGAAATTAAAAATCTATCATGCGCACTCAGCATCATTGTCAAATAAGGTTCAATACCCAGAGAGGTTTTAGTTAGAACATGGTCTCTCACTGTCTGTTTAGCCAGTTCTACCTCTTCTCGTTGTGCTAAGGCAAATTTAATATATAAAGCTTTAATATCAGCCTTATCCTTACACCTTATTGAGTCCGGTTTAATAAACAAATCAGGTCGCCCCAGCATGTAAAAGGAGTCCCGAACATATTTTACCCAGGGAATTTTCAAAGCATGATCTAGTGAGAGGCAGTCTTTCATAACCAACATTGTCAGGCCAGCCTCTTCATTTGACCAAATCTTAAGCCAAAATAGTAGGGGTTTCACTGCGACCGCATCTGAAATATACTTTACTCCCAACTCCTCATGCACAATGAATGCAGGGGTGCTTTGGGGGACTTTCAATAACCGCTTCATATATTTATTCTCCACCTTTTGCAGGTTGGTGGGCTTGACAAATCCCCATACCTCACTCCCATACAGGGCCTTTGCACAACAGATCGAATCATACAGTTTTAAAAGCAGAGCAGGGGTCCAACACCCTAATCTGTGCACAAAGTTGGAAATCTGCCCTGTAGATCTAATCAGGGCGACACACTTGTCTTCTAATAGATGATTAAAATTCAAGTGCCCATCGAAGAAAATACCCAAATAAGCGAACGTGGGAACCTTGGCTAAAATGTGCAAGCCTATTGTATAACCGTATGATCTTACTGGCTTTTTTCCCATTTCCATGACATACGATTTTGTGAGGTTAGGAGACATATCTATATCTTCCATAAACTTCACAAAGCCGTCAATTAAGAGCTGTAGACCATGAGGGGTACGGGCAAGAAGCACCGCGTCGTCTGCATATAGCAGCACTGGTACAGCTCGTTCACCTATTCTCGGGAAATCCGCTTTTATACCTCGCAAAGAAGCATCAAGGCTGTTAATATAAAGAGTAAATAAAAAAGGCGCTAGTATGCAACCCTGCCTCACCCCTTTTTGAGCAGCTAAAATAGTCTGTCACTTTCCCATCCTGAGTATATCTCACCGCCGCTATGGTGTTAGTGTGCAGTGTATGAAGAATATTTATTAAAGATGGGTCCACCCCCAGATTACCCAGAGCTGCCCATAGTTTACTGCGGTTTACCCGGTCAAAAGCCGCTGTGAGGTCCATAAAAGCTAAATATAGTGCCCCTGCCCTAGCTATTGTATATTTAGCGGTAATTAAATACAGGTTAAGGCATTGGTCCACTGTGGATTTCCCCGGTCTAAACCCAAATTGGACCTCCGTATCGATGTTTTTAGACTCTGCCCAATCCATCAGTCTATTTAAAATCACCCTCCCTAAAACCTTCGCCGATACATCTATCAGGGAGATTAGGCGGTAGCAATGTGGACTGTCCCTGTCACCTTTTTTGAAAATGGGCACAATAATAGCAGAGGACCAAGAAACTGGCATGGATGTACTTATTGCTACATTTAATACCCTCGTTAGTTTTGGGGCCCATACCTCTATATTACATAAAAGGTCTGGGGGAATCCCATCCGGCCCTGGAGCCTTATTTCTGGTCAGGCCCTCTATGCCCAATGTTACTTCTTCTACCGAGAAGGAGACCGAAGTGCTCTGGAGGGGCCCAACTAGAGGGGACTTAATTTTGTTTCATTGGTTTAATAGAAAGCCCTTTCTGTTAGTAAGTTGTAGTGATTGGCTACTTCAGTAGTAGGTGCGTAGGCCAGGGCGATTAATTTTTTAATTTGGTAGGCACAGTTGCTGTTAGTTGAATATTCTATGCTTAAAGTAGATTTTTGTAGGTACCTCCATATGCTTTGGTTAAAATGGTAGTAGCACCCTTGTATTGCAGTGTGTGGATAAAGTTTGAGTATTGCCTGAATCATTGCATGTTCAAAATCTATTATTATTCTTTGGGGATAGTAATTTTCTGTGAATTGTTTTATTGTAGTTAGTACTTCTATATAGGTGGTGTTATTTTTATTTGGAAGTAATGTGTAAATGAATGGGATATTTGTATCTTCAAATTCACCAGGAATTGTGTACAGTTGATAAAATGGTTTGGGACAAACTTTAAAGGTTCCGTCCATCATCCACGTTTTGCAGTTTTTAAGCTTTTGCAAATTAATGTTAGTTGCAAAGATAATAATTTTTTTCTCGTGACTTTTGTCATAGAGTAAAACATTTTCTTCTTTGTGGGTGATGGTGTATTCTGGGAGTATTTGGATTTCTCCAAATGTTTGGGGGGTTGGTGGAGTTGCATCTGAAGTTCTTTTAGTTTTTGCTATTAATCTTTTTAAGTTGGGTATGGAAGGAAGTTGTCCTGTGACATGTTCTGGTACTGTGGTTAAAACATTTTTTAGAATTTGAGTACTTGTCTGCTGGGAACTTTTGCTTACTTCCTTTATTGTGTCTAGGGCATCTCTCACTTCTACTTCAGTCACATTGGGGGGATGGTTGTTCTCTCTAACATTCACAACATTTAAATCTATTGTAGTAGCTCTTCCATAACAGGCATTGGTATAATATTTGCTATATTTCCAATGAGTTTTATTTTCTATCACTTTTTCTTGGGTCTAAGTGTTACCCATGTAGCAAAGCATTAGTTTCCCCTTTTGAGATGTGATAAACTTTGCACCTTCTGCCATTTTCGGGGTATATCTGTGAAGATATATAAATATGTATTTAGTTAATATGTTTTTGTGAATTATAATAGTGCTAGTATTATAAAAAATATAGAAAAAATACTTACATTAGTGTTCTTTGACTTTTGTTGGTGGGATAATATGCTGCTTGTTGGTTTTTCACAGTTTTATTTTCTGTTGGTGTGACAGAAAAATGTTTATGTTAGTTACATGAGAGATATGTTTGTTATTTATTTGTATTTTTTTTTATTTAGCACTGAAGCAAATAATACTTACTTTTTGTATTTGATGATATTGATTTCTTTGATGTTTTTTGTAGGTGCAGTTTGTAAAAGTTGTGAAGAAAAATGCGTTTATTAGTAATGTCTTGTACTTTAGATATTTGTAAAAAAAGCAGAGCTATTTATTTTCTTTATAGGTTATGTTTTACATTTATTATTTATACTATTTATTATGTTGAGTTGAATAAGGTACCTAATAATATATTTGTGTTGTTTTTTATCGTTTTGGTTGTATTGCAATTTAGTTTTATTTAAAAAAGGGGAACATTACATTATTTTAGTGATTTAAGGTAAGGATGTCGAGGCATTTATATTTAGAAAAAAAGTTTTATTCTTACCTGTGTTGTAGTATAATTTGATATAGTAGTTTCTTCTCTGGTCTCTATCTTGTAATGTAACACTCTCCCTCCATGTTTGGCCGATAAACGGTAAATTTGTGTTAATTAATTGTTTGTTTTTATAGTGTTTAGTTAATTAGTTAAGATTTACTATTGGTTTGTGTGTTTTTAGTTTAGAATCATTGGTTGAGATACGTTATTTGAATTTTTTAGCAGTTACCTTTTAATTAGGTAAATATATGTAATGTTTATTTAATGTTTATATTTATGTTATTTTTTGTTGCTATTTAATTATATTTGTAAATAAATGTAATTTATAATATTTATATTTGTTGTATATTATATATATGTAATTTTCGCATTGTTGGAAAGTAATGTAATGTTATATTGTTAATGTATTCATTTATTTGGGTTAGTATAATCATATTATATTTTTTTAATCATTTCCTATTTTTTATATATGTTGTCATAATTTATTATAATTATTTGGGATATGTTACTAAATTAAATATTTGTAAATTGTGTTTATTCAATGTTAAATGGTATTTTCAATATTATTTATATGTATTTTAGCAATATTTGTGTAGTCGATATTGGTATTCTCAATATTTTTGTTGTGTTTCATTATAACTTAACTTATCAATATTTTAGTTAGCTATATTTTAGTTGGCGATATTTTTGTACTGGATATTTATTTAGGCTATATTTTTTTATCGATATTTGTGTAATTTCTTGTTTAAGTATAGGGTGTTGATATTTGTGTGTACGATATATTTGCCGCAATATTTTTGTAGTTCGGTTTTTTTGTAGTCGATATTTCATCAGTGATCCAGCTGATCTTAAACTGGTTATGACCTGGTGCCCTTTCATGTGCTCAATGTAAAAGCTGTTTTTGGTCAAGTATGTGATACCTCTCCTCCTCCTTAGAGGGGTGAAGCAGAGTGAAAAATGTAGCAAGAGTGATAAACAATTCCACATAAAATGGCGATATCACTTTTGGCAAAAAGGAAACATGAGTTTGCAGTTCCAGATTACCAGGAAAAAGGTTACTGCACAAAGGTTCCAGGGACAGCCCTTGTAGCTTGCTAACACGGCGCGCAGAAGTCACTGCAAGGAAAAATATCATCTTGATAATCAGTAATATCTGAGAACAGCTATGCATGAGTTTCAAGGGTGTGCACATTAAGAATGTAAGGCCCACATTTAGGTCACATTGAAGCATAACAAAGGGTTCAAAGGGAAGACATGTATGTGAGACCCTTAAAAAAATGCATCACAACTGGTGATTTAAATAGCAAAGATTGATCAGGCAAACATAGAAAGGCCAAACTTGCATACAAGTAACCTTTAACAGTGCCCACTTTGAAGCCTTCTTGGGCCAGAGATAGAACACATAACAAAACATCCGGTAATCTGGCCTACTGAGGGTCAATTTGATGGCACAAAGCCACAAACATCACAGAATGACTGGAATAAACAGATTTGGTAGATGTGAGTCTAGCCGCAAGGATGACAACCACTAGATCAGTTGGTGCCCTCAATCTCTGCGCATAGTGGGGTCGTTTGTGGACATTTGAGTGCACGATGTTGCCCTGCTGCTGAGAAATGAGGTTGTTCCGAAGAGGAAGCTGGATTGGGGAGCAAATGCTAAGGCTGAGATTAGGGCTCCACAACATAGAGCTACAAGGATGATCTGAGTCCATTCTTTCATGATCCTCTTCAGAACTTGAGGCAGGAGAGGCAAAGGTTGAGAAGCAGCAAGAAGTGTGGTATCCCACTGCAGGTGGTATGTGTCTCGCCAGGAACCTCTTGGTGGAACCTCCGGTGTACAAAAACCATAACATTGCACATTCTTAGTAGTTTTGAAAAGATTCAACCAAGGCATACCCCACCAGGCAAAGATGTCTTGTGCCAGCTCTGGAAGAAGATGCCTTTCATGGCCCACCAGCGGATGTCGGCTGAGCTCATCCTGTTTTCAGAGGCCCTGCAAAATGATTTGCTATTAGGGAGATCCCTCACAGGTTCATCCACTTCCAGAGGACTCGGGATCTGTGACTCTACACTGCCTTGAGTGCAAAAGACATCAACTTAGATTAGATACACAAACTCCTGGAAGAAAGCTCGTTAATTCAGAAAAATCTGTACGCGTGTGTATGCAGCTCCTTGCAAAACACTCTACATTTGTACAGACAAGTTAAACAACAATCTCAAGATCTTGTAATTTGATGAATCCGATAACCAAATTAAGCAATACTAGAAACCAAAACAGTTTCAGTACAAATCATAAGTAAGAACAGTTTATCAAAATCACAGTAATCAAACCACCAATTGAACCCAACATCTCATAACCAAACACCTCACATTCAGCATAACAATCAATCATGCAGCACGACTCAGAACTTTAATAACGCACTTGAACACTCTCAATCATCAAAATCATTCTGCTGTATTTATACTTACAATCCTTCAGAAGCAAGAGCCGCACTGCAAGTCAGTGGCAGAATAGATCCACAATGAAGCGTCCACTAAACTAGGGACATTTGGAATAGGACAAAAAAGAAGAGAACATCTCTACAGCAGAAAGAAGGTGCCTTTCACTCACAACCAACCTCTGCTACCACAAATTTGCGGGCTCTCTGGACCTTTGTCACCTCAAAATATTACCACAATAGAATGCCCACAAGTCAATAAATTGGGGACAGTCCTAAACCTCAATCTCATGGGCAATGTGTCCACCAAGTTAAGGCACCTCCTAAAACATTACCCCCAAAACATCAAAAATATTAGAAATACAGTCAAATAGCTAAAGAGCCCACTCAATAACTGAGGTCTAGGTCAGCGGTCATTAGTTTAAAGATTTATTACAACATTTTAAAAGTATGGTACAGGTTAATTGCCATGAAGGCTCTCAGCAAATAATGCATTACAGAGAAATGCAAAATAAAAAATATTCTATGTCCCAAGTGGGCAGCGAAATCGGGAGGAAAATGGACAGCATCCCTAGTAAACCGGGAAAGTCTCGAGCGCACCCCCAAAATCCAGGCTTTTTATACATTATTTTGGCATATGAAATTAAGAGAACTGCTGATTTACTGTGGTATGATCAAAAATGTTAAGTTCATAGCAAATCATAGCACGATCTCATTAAATGTTATATTGCTTTAGCACTTAAGCCCTATCCCACTACATGAATAATTATCCTGCCCCTTTTTACTAATGTCACCTGGAGACGGTGGAACAAACTAGATACGTGAACAACAGTGTTTTATATGAATGAATAGGGCACAGTGATCTAGCAGAAAGACCTTGAAGTAATAGTTGCAGTTGTTTGACTGAGCTGGTTCATCCAGAACAGCATAAATAATTACAACAGAAATAAATGGATAGTATTCTGCTTGACTGTATGCTGCAGAAATGACAAACAGTGAGATGTGGAGTGAAGCAAGTGAGGCCTAAATGAGAACATCAAAGAAAATGTACTTGTTTCAAAGACAATAGAACTATGTCAGTGTGTATGTGTATAATGGAGTACAAAACTGTATTCTGCATGTTGTTAGTGATATACAGAAATATAAATGCATAAAATCTTTAACAAAGATTAAATGGGCCCATGTTATTTTTAACAACTTATATTGGTGTACATGCAAATATTATTGACATATCGATGCGGCATAATCAAACAGCAATGTTACAGTGTCATGTAGTTTCCACTTTCCAGTAGGAACTGTGGGGCCCAGTACGATGGCGGGTGGACAAAGTCCGCCCGCCACCGTAACGGTAGACGGGACCGACTGCCAGAGGTGCGGTGGTCCCGCTGGGCCCATTAGGATGCGACCGTCACCCTGGCGGTCGCATCCCGCATATTTAACATTGTGGTGGGCGGTGCTGTAAGCAGCACCCGCCACAATGTTAAATATGCATGTTGTGCATTGGCATGCACAACGTGACAGGCACAGCGTGGTGCCTGCCACCTTGTGTGTGGCAATGAAGGGGGGTACCATAGGTACTCCCCAATGCAGCCACCCACCCCCCAACCCCCGAGGGCCTGCAATGGGCCCCCAAAGTGCAGCCCCCCACCCCCCTGGGGTCCCGTAATGGGCCCCCAAAGCAATCTCCGCCAGCCTTTCCATGGCCGCATCGCCGCCATGGAAAGGCCTTTCAGAATGCCCATGATAATATGGATGGCGGTGCCTGCAAGGCACCGCCACCATATTGTCTCCCTTTTCTGCCCGGTCAGCATTTTGACCGGCGAAAAAGCTGCGGACGGACTTTCCGTCCACCGGGGTGCCCCTCACCATACTAATATGGCTTGGGGTGAAACGGGAGCATCTGGTGGGCGGATCGCCACAGCCGGGCCGGTGGTGGCCACCACCGGCCCGGCGGTGCCGATCCGCCTGATATCATAATGGACCCCTATGCGTTTGTTGGGCAACATAAATATTGGGATGGTGCCAGATGGCTTCCGAGCACCCCCTCAGGATATGTTGTCCTAGAGACCACCTATCTCACAGTGCCAACATAAGCACCCCTAAATCTAGAAAGGTGGCAAATCGCTTTGGCAACTGCAGAACATGACAACCCCAGGTCCCCCAGAAACTGCGGTAACTAATCTGGAACCCTTTCACTCAGTTACTTGTGCTCTCTCAGAGAAGTATACACTGAATACACAGAGGGTCATTTTCAATATTTATTGAACCATTGTGATACTTGCATAGAATATATGTGCTGCAAAAATCAATAGACAGAAGCATATAAAAGGAATTAGCAGGATAAGGACAGACTAAATAAGTTCTGCCATCTTTTATTTTTTTATATAATGTTTTATTAGAGCAGGAATAAAAGCAGAAAAAACACAATATACATTACAAAATATTGCATAAGAAACAAACAAAGGACTCTGAATTAGCATCGAGGGTTCAAGAGATATGGGTAGGTGCATAAAAAACATATTCTACAGTAGCTTATAATCCTTAAAAAACTATTACTGCATAGCTGACCCTCTCCAATCTAAACAGTCATAACAAATAAGTAGGACGATACTATCAGCAACAATTTAAAGTGCATATGCAACTAGGAGCAGATATTTCAAATAAATTTAAATCAATAAATAAATTAGCCACAAGTCACTTACAACCATGCCAGTAGGAACAACAATACAAATATCCAAGAACTCTTTAAAGTGGGAGTGCAGCTTTCAGTGTCTATTTTAATAAAGTGCAAAAAATTATTCCCTACTACAGAAGGGTCTTAGAACCTACTCTAACTCAGATATAGTACATTTTTGCCAGATAGCTCTGAATCTCAACGTAGCTCCTACATGTTTTTCATAGGCCTCCTCAAATCTGTAAGTCCTGCACATTTTACTAACCCATTGATCAATCCTAGGTTGTTTAATAGTTTTCCAATTTTGCAGAACAAGTGACCTAGCAACCGCTATAGAAATTATTTCAAAATATTCTTGATATTTCGTAAAACATTGTACCTCCGGCGATGCACCAAATAATACCAGTCCAGATGATGGGTCAATAATTGACAACAGAAATTGAGAAACCATGATAAAAACATCTTTCCAAAATTGCTTCAATTTATTACATTCATAAAATGTGTGTACTTCATCCTGTTTATTACATCTAAAACATTGGTTCAGACTAGTAGGAAACTTCTTATGCAATCTAGGAGGTGTGTAATATGCTAGCCATCTGGATAAAAGATTCATTCTTTTGAAATTAGCACCTCGCAATGCTTTATTTGAAAATTCGCAGAGCTGTCGCCATTGTGAGAAGTTGGCCTGGTATATGCTGTCCACTAATTAAAGTGGGCACCTTGTACCAGTCCAAACGACCTTTATTGATGATTAGGTTAAAGACAACCTTTAAAGAAAGCTATCCTAGTGATAGCTGTGGAGAGCAGCCTTCAGGCTAAGTCTCGAAGGATTGTAAAGCAGCTTGTTTTACCAGTATTTAACCCCCCTGAATGACCAAATGAAAGGAGAACCACACCAGGTATATATAAAATATATGTATTTATTTCTAAACACTCTCTACTAACCTCTTTATGAGATTAGAGAACAAAGCACACAATTTACAATCACTAGATCAACAGTAAATAGCACAATACATGATAGGCTCCAGGGGAGACCAAACCATATATTAAGAAAGTGGTATAACAACCCCGACTTGACTAGACAATCAATCAATCACAGAATGCCTAGAGCACTTAGAATCGCTGGGACCCCAAGGAACCACCCAAGGTAGTGACACAGGGGATCCACGGAGGACGTATGCAGTGTGAGAACACAGGCGCGAGCTCCGTATAACTCTATGAGAAAGTCGCGGTTGGAATTTTAAAGATTAAGGACACTTAGGAGAGGACTTCAAGCAAACCCAGCTAAACATAGAAGGTTCTAAGGCCAGCACCCTTAAGAGTACCAAGGTACCCGTGTTACCTATCCCAGTGGAGCCGGGTGCATAGGGGTCAAGTGAGGTCGGAAACCTTCGTTGTTTTCAATGGCGTCTTGCAAGAAAGTGCTGCTGCCGTGAAGAGGAAAAGTGTCCGGTGTGATCCAAGCCTGGATCGAAGATGTGAAGAACCTGAAAGCATAGGGGACAGAGTCTGGGTCACTTGCCAGTGACCAGGGGCACGATAGTCGAATGCCCACCGATGTCGGGTGCTTCAGGTGCGAAGAGGTGAAGCTTGACTCTGCAGCCACGGGGACCAGGAGACGTCGACGATGACCAGGATCCGGATACAAGCTGTCCCACAAAGGATCTCGAGTGCTGGGGGGTCAGTGCTCGGATTGAACACCAACAAGCCTTGGCAACTGCAACCAACGCGGTCAGAGCAAAGATGCTTCGGAGGGGACCAGCAAGGTCCTAGGGACTCCCCAAGCAATGGAGAGTCAGGGCACATCTGGAGCAACCAGGGAAGCCCAATTAAACTTAAAGATACCTTTTTGGGGACCCACAGGTCAACGGACCAGGGATCGCGAAGGGACCTCAAGAGGAATCACAAAATGCTATCCCATGGGAACACTCGTGGAGTATAGGCCAGCAATCTTCGGTGGAATTACTGCTTGGGGTCTGGGCTACAAGTAACCCAAAGCTCAGTCTCAGGGGTTGCCGGAAAGCTGATGCTTCTGCAAATCGACGCAGTGTCCAGGGGTTCGGGTTGCACGGTCACCACAAGGGATACGGGCCTCAGACTTGCTGTGGGCACAGATCGACCTCTAAGACCTCGGAAACCAACCTCCTGTGTTGCAATATTCTTCAGAGTCCTTAGGAGCTTCAGAGATGCAAACCGGTCAGATGCATTAAAGGTGCCTGCCAAGCAGGGGAGTAACTCCTTTACTCCAAGGGAGATTCTTCAGTCATCCAGCATAGTGTAGATCGTTGAAGTGCCTGGTTTCTGTGGCAGAGTTTAGTCCAGGTAATATCTAAAGTCCTGTAGTCAGGGGTTCCTACTTTATACCCAAGGAAGGGGTGGGACAAACTCTGGGGACCCGCCTATGGGAGGTTTAGGACAGAGGGGTGCCTACACCCATGTCCTTTGTCCAGTTTCACGCCAGAGCAGGGGCTGATAGCCCCTGCAACCGGTTTGAGCTGGACTATGCACAGGGACACCAAATGTGCCCCCAGTGCAGACTTCAAAGCACTCTTGGAGTGCACCCACCCAGCCCCAATACACTAAAGCCTGTCTGGGAGGTGGTCACACCTCCCTGTGACAGGAAACCTATTCTCAAGCCTTCCCCTGCCGGAGTTTCAACCAGCAGCAGGAGGGCAGACTCGTGTCTGTGGCTGGCAGCATCCATTTTGTGATGCCAGGGTTCTGTAAGCTGGTACCGGGTATACCGGTGTTGCCATGTTTCTCCCTCTAGTAGGGTGGAATCATACCTCCCACGCCAGTTACTGGCGGGGAGTTATGATTCCAAGGTGTTTGACACCAAACACAACATGTTTCTTTGCAGCCGTTTTAAAGTTAGCATTTACCACGAGGTTATAATGCACTTAAGAGTATATGGTATGGGTGCATCACAGACAACCCCGGAGAATAGATTCCGATGGTTGCAGAGGGGCTCTGCTCATGCATGGGCACCCTCTCACATAAAACCCAGCACCCTGCCTTCAGGATTGTTAAGGCCTGCCATAGGGGTGACTGTTAGGTTTATATGTGCAGTGATCAGAAGAGATATAGGTAACCTATATCTCAGTAAGGGGTGCATGCACCACCTTACCCAGGCTGCAGTAGCAGACCTGTGGTGTCATTTTGGATGGCTTTCCAGGGGTGGCACAATACATGCTGCAGCCCCTGGTAGGCCTCTGGGGTACCTATGCCCTGGGTACATAGTATACCATATACTAGGGACTCATAAGGGTACCCCAGAATCCAATCTTGAGTGTACCTAAAGTACATGGATTCAATTTAGAAGGGAAAGCAGATAGACTGGGGTCCTGAATAGCAGGATCCCAGTCAAACTAAGTCGAAAACCAGCAAAACACCAGGAAAAAAGTGGGGGTAACCATGCAGTCAGATTCCACCTTCCTACAGCCATTCTTTCGTATTGAACTTGCAGCCTGTCTCTGAGTAGATTTTCTGGAGCTCTTTCACAATAATCTTTTCACTATGAGCCTGCTGATGAAGCTGCTGATACCAAAATCCCACTCCCACTATTTTATGTGACATCTGCTTAGTAATTTGACGTGCAGCCTCACTCTGCATGGTATAGTTGTTCTTAAGAAAGTTCACAAGCTGAAAATAACTCAAAGAAAAAGCAGTATTTAAATTGCCAAATTGCAGCCTTATCGTTTCCCCAGTAATTAACATTTGATGGTTATAAAAATCCCCGAGCTGACCAAAACCTAATTCTTGCCCTACTTGGTAAAGCCCTCTTGGCAGCATTAAACCTCCAGCTACACAATCTTGAATAGGGGTATAAGCATGATATGCTGGAATATCTTGAGATTTTTTTTAATAAAAGCAGAATCCTAGCTGCCAATGCCAAAATAACCTTATACCTTTTTTTTTGGGGAGTTTTGCTGATCGTAAAAAGATGGGAAGTTTTATGGCACTTTCCTTCAACATTCGTGTATAAATTTTTTTTATCAAAAACTGAATTTTCCTCTGCTAGTTGCGATAACAAATTGAGCAAAGAGGCCTGGTAATAAGTTAGAAAATGTGGGAGCGCTAACTCCCCGATGCCACATCCAATTGTAGTGTGGCTAGCTTAACCCTAGGGTGTTTATTATTCCACACAAACTTCCGAATCATTTCGTCCAGTTCCTTAAAATAGGCACTTGGGATTTTCAAGGGAAGATTACTAAAGAGAAACTGAAACAACGGCAGCACCGACATTTCAACCATGGACACCCGTCCTATCAATGATAAATTAAGCAAAGTCCACTTTTCTAATAATTTTTTCACTTTCCCAAGCATAGTAGTATAATTCAGAGAAAAAAATTGATCGTAATCATTTGTAACATAAATACTTAGGTATCCTATTGGATGTGGCAGTCGAGGATGTAAAGAAGCCGGGAGATCAGAAGGACCCAAATTAAATGTAAGGATTTCTGTTTTTGCTTGGTTAACTTTTTATCCCCCTACCTTTGCAAATTTCTGAATTTCATCTATCTCAATCTGTATGCTAGACCCTTCATCTCTAAAATATATGATTATATCATCTGCATACAACTTAATTTTTGACATACTTTCAATGGTGGGCACGATCAATAAATTATTACGAATTTGGCAGCAAGTGGTTCAATAAACAGGGAAAACAAAAGGGTGGATAACGGACAGCCCTGACGCGTGCCCCGTTTAATAATCACCCTCCCAGCTTCTGCACCATTGATGACAAATTTTGCTTCCGCCTGACTATATAATTTTTTTAGCATATGTACCAACTGAACGGGAAAACCAAACTTAACCAAAAAAGCAAATAAGGCGCACCAATCTACCAAATCAAAAGCCTTTTCAGCGTCCATCATCAAAATGGCCGCTTTAATTTTATTAACCGAAAAATAATCGACTGCTTGCGTAAGAAAGTATGTATTGGTGGCCATTAGCCGTCCCGGAAGAAAACCTTTTTGATCAGTATGAACTACTTGTTGGGCGCACGGAGCAATCCTTCTAGGCCAGATCTTCATAAACAGTTTGTAGTCTGTATTTAACAAACTGATCGGGCGGTAGGAATTTGCATCCTGAGGATCTTACCCTTTTTAAGGAAGCCTACGAGTACTGATTCCTTAAAACTATTAGTATTATCTATCCCCTCCTTTATTTGATTAAACAGTTTAGTTAAAAAAGGAAGTAGGTGGCCTGCAGCAGACGAACATGGCCGCAGCCTATAGGAGCTCCGGGCCTCCGCCAGATTCCCCGACCATCCGCCTCATTTATCCGGACCTGAATCACGTTCCTGTGCCGTCTAACGCTGTTGGAAGAAGACGGGCATCGATCGACCCAGCTGCGGTGCACGGCGGCCGCCGGTGCACCGAGTTAAATAGTTTTAAAAGATTGAGGCCTACCTGCCACGCTTGGACCGGGGCCTCTAGTGACCCATTGGCCCTGAGAACTGCAACCGGAACCTCTCCCTGTGTCTGGGTTTGTAGGAGTGGGGCCGCTGAACTGCTGACCGACACTGCCCTGCGGGCCCGATCCGCTTGAGGAGTTCTGCGCCCCCGTCGGACTCCCTGAGCACCGGTGCCCTCCCTCTGGGCTCCGATCTCGCTCTGGTGCTGGGGGGCGCTGTCGGGAGGAGGTGGGTGCTGGCCTGGCCCACAGGCGAAGCTCGGCGGGTACGAAGGCTGCGCAGGACAGATTGCTCGCGGCCCCGCGCCGCGTCGAGACTTGAGCCTCCTTGCCCCTTCGTGTCTGGGCCTCTCTGCGTCTGCCGTCGTGCCTGCGGTGAGTGGACCTGCTTGCGCTGGCCCTCAGGAGCTCGGAGGGTCGCGCCTGAGACAATACGCAGCGGCCCCTCCTGCAGTGCATACAGGAGCTCGGAGGGTTGCGCCCGAGACAATATACAGGGGCCCCTCCTGCAGTGCACACATAACACAGCCCGACTGCAACAGACCTCCAGGCAGTGAGCGACCCCGCCACAAGAAAGCGCTATCTATAGGAGAGCAGGAGCTGGGAGCATATCACCGCCGCAGCCCCCAGCGTATACGCCATCCAAGTTTCTGCCCCTGACCGGAGGACACAGCGTGATAGCACTGGCTGACAGGACTGGCAAGGCACCAGCAGCTAGAGACACTGCATTAGGATAACATCTCAGAGAACCACCAAGCGGTGTTCGGCTCTGGCGGTTGGAAACCCGAAAGGCCGCGTGCGTGGACCACACGCACAGTCAGGCAGCGGTGAGTACTGCCGCCTCAGTTGTCACCGACACGCGCCAGCTGCAGGCTACTGTGGTCATGGGTGGACGGGGCAAACCCGTGTCGTAACCCCACCTAAATTAGACAAGTATGCCTACAGCAAAGCCCGCCAGGAGCTACCGGACCAGGCAGCAACTCCTGTCGGGGAGAACACCGCAACCGAAGACAAGGAAATTACGCTCCAAGACATAATGGCCACACTGACGAAGATGCACATGTCCTTGGAGTCCAAGATTGCCACGGTAGCTACTGAACTCACGTTAATCAGGGACTATTTCCGAAAACTGAGCACGAGGGGGAAAGATGTTGAAACAACGACGGTCACTCTTGGTGAAGACACTGCAACTCTCAACCGCCAAATGCAATGCCTGGAGTCGGAGCACAAATTCATGGCGGCGAAGCTAGACGATTACGAAGGCCGCTCACGGCGCAATAACGTACGCATCGTGGGAGTTCCGGAGGGGGCAGGGGGCCAGCCATGGACCTGTTTGTAGAGGACCTAATTCAGAACGACCTCCAGCCTCGAGGGCTCTCTAACTATTTCTCAGTCGAGAGGGCCCATCGCGTTCCTGGCGGCAGGCCTAAACCGGGAGCGCCCCCCAGGCCCATATCTTTAACTTCCGAGATCGTGATCTTATCCTGCAGGCGGCCAGGGCAGCCCCTCCTGTCAGGTACGAACAGAGTACTATTTCCTTTTTTCCCGACTACACGGCCGCAGTCGCCAGACAACGATGTAATTTTTTGGCAGTGAAGAAGGAACTCCGAGCCCGTGAGATCAATTACTCAATGATGTTCCCCTCTAAGTTGAGAGTAGTTGCCAACGGGAAAACATGGTTTTTTACAACCCCTGAGGATGCACATGACTGGCTCGAGGGCTGGCAATAAGCCGCAAACTCAGGTGGGGTGAGCCGTGACCGTGGCCGACAAACAGGACGCATATCAGTAGCGGAACGACGGGACGCAACCCTAGCGACTGAGAAGCCCGACGATGAACAATGAACAAAGGAAGGGAAACTTCCCTCCGGGAGAACAAGCTCTCAACCATAACTCGTTACATACATCTGGTGACCACAACACTTCCAAACGACTCAGGAAAACCGTGAATTACGAACCGCGGAACATCACGACCGATGGGCCGCTTGTGCGTACGTAAGGGCCCTGCAGCTCCGCCTGGGGACACTTTCGAATGGACCCTCTATAATGGCAGAGAGACATTATGGGACTGGTGCTCGCCTCTGAAGATTCCTAAGCAACGGATCAGATAACGTATATAATGTTGGGGTATATTTGGGGAAATAACCGGGGTGATCTCACCCCCCCTACGAAGTTACTGGGAAATGGGTTCTAGGCACTCTGTGCAGTTGGGGAGGCGGGAAGTTTGCACACCGTCATGCAGGGAGGCAGGGAGGGGTGAATGTTTTGTCATAATTTTCTAAGTTTGTCGTTTCTTTGTTCCAAGTTCAGGGTTAAGGTGCACACTTACTACACTCGTATCCGACCGCTGCTTCGTAGTCAGCATATGTACTCTTCCACTACAGACCCCAGTGTGATGTACGATCACCCACCCTAATATGTCAGTTACTCTACCTCAACACCCACTACACCTCTCCTTGATCTCCTGGAATGTCAATGGCCTTGGAGACAAGGTGAAGAGGGGACTGGTATTACAATACCTTAAACGTAAAGCGCCCTCAGTAGTTCTCCTTCAAGAAACCCACTTGGTAGGGACAACCTGTAAGGCTCTAGACAGATGGGGCTTTAAATTGATAGTCCACTCAGAATTCTCCTCTGGCTCCCGAGGGGTTGGGATCCTGGTTAAAAAACAGTGCACACTGATCATTAAGCACACATACACAGACGATCAGGGCCGTTTTGCGGCCATGTCCTGTCAATGGGAGGGACGATCTCGTAACATTGTGACCGTATTTTTACCCCCCGCACTCCACTCACTGGCATTCCCTGCGCTGAGTGCGTTCCTGCTCCGGCTTCCAGAGGGAGACCTTATCCTTGGTGGTGACCTTAATGCAACCCTTAACAACATGCTAGATAGGACACCCCATCGACAACAGCACCAAACGCACTCTCCCGTGGCTGATTTCCTCGACACGATTGGCCTGGTCGACGTGTGGCGCTCACAATACCCGCAAACACAACAATATACATACCACTCGGGTGTACATAATAGTCACTCCAGGATTGATTATATACTGACATCGGCGGACAATGTGAGGACATTTACTGGCATGACTTGTCTCCCTTGGGGGATATCAGATCATTCACCAATAATGGTAAACTACACGCGCAGCACTTTTTCCCAGCGGCGTCTTGTTCCTATATATCCAGGCTATCTCAAAAACCCGCAGATCAGGAAGGGTCTCACCGCTACTACAAAGTACTATTTTACTGAAAACAAATCCTCAGTCACCTCTCCCCTTACCCTATGGGAAGCATACAAAACTGTCCTTAGGGGACAGGCTATATCCCTCATCACAAACCACAAGAGAGAAAAGGCCATACAGGTGACAACACTCGAACAGGACTTAGAATCAGAACACCTACGAGATCCCTCAGACTCCAACACGCGCCGACTCAATCTCAAAAAACAAGAATACAAAGAGTACTTATGGCACGATGCCAAAACTAGATTAACAACCACGCTCCACACAATTTATGAGACAGGGGACAAGGCGAGCAAGGTTCTAGCGTGGCTCGATAAACGAGAAAGAGCGAGTCGTTGGATCGCATAACTTCGGGACCCTATGGGAGGAATGATCACAGAACCCCAAGCAATAGTAGACGCCCTGGCACTTCACTACACTGACATCTATACCCTCACAACCAAAATCCAGCAGGAAGATGCGGCTGCATTTCTCTGCAACATACGACTCCCACGGCTCACAGACGATGACATGTCAGTGTTAGACTCGGATTTTACTACCAATGAGTTAACGATAGCAATAGGAAACATACAGACGGGGAAGGCCTTGGGACCGAACGGCATCCCAATAGAACTTTATAAACAAAACGTGACGGCAATTGCCCCCCACCTATTGAATATGTACAACACGAGCCTTGATTTGGGAGAACTCCCTAAGGACCAGAGAGTGGCCACGCTGGTGGTTATACACAAGCCGGGAAAACCTGCCTAAGAATACACCTCCTACTGGCCCATATCTCTGCTCAACGCGGAAGCTAAAATCCTCGCTAAGATGTTAGCCAATAGACTGACGCCCTACTTAGCTAAGTTGATCCACCCGGACCAATCCGGGTTTATGCCAGGCAGAAACACTGCCCTAAACCTGCGTAAATTACATAGCATGCTCGGGCGCAGACACACAATACAAGAAGAGACAGCTATTTTGTCTTTAGACGCCCGTATGGCTTTTGACACAGTTGAGTGGCCCTTTCTGTTTGCAGTTCTGGATTGCCTAGGCTTTGGCCCAAGTTCTGCTCCTGGGTGAAATTACTATATACGAACCCTATTGCGCATGTGGTGGCGAACGGCCGCATATCCAAAGAATTCCCGCTGGGACGTTGCACCAGACAAGGCTGTCCGCTGTCCCCCCTCCTATTTGCACTCGTGCTGGAACCAGTTGCCGCATGGATCAGAAAAGATCCTGTCATCCGGGGACTGCATTGGACCGAGGACTTAGAGGACCGCATCTCCCTATATGCGGATGACATCCTCCTGTACATGGCGTCTCCTGGGCGTTCACTGCACAGGATTTTGAACATTTGCAACTCCTACGGGAATTACTCCGGTTACACGATCAACTGGACCAAATCAATACTCTATGGGGGTCATTAGGATGGCGGTCAGAAAATCTCCGTGACCGCCATGGTAGCGGGAAAAGACCGCCCGCAAGGACCGCGGCATAACCGCCAGTCCAATTAGTATGCTCCGCAGTCCAAATCCGACCGCGGCGGTTGGATCGCGGGCATTATTATTGCGGTTGTTGCTGCTGCCAGCAGCACCGCCTCGATGTCCAAAGGGGCATGTCCTGCATTTCCCTGCACTGCGTGGCAGGCACTGTACAGTGCCTGCCACCTGGTACAGGGACATGGTACCCCCCCAGTGCACCCACCCCCCAACACATTGGGGGCCCGCAATGGGCCCCCGAAGACATTCTCCGCCAGCCTTTCCGTGGCGGTCCCAACACAGCGGAAAGGCTGGCTTCCGCCGGCATCATAATCGTGCCGGCGGAGCCTGGCCCTGCACCGCCACCATTGTAGCGGTCCAGCTCCGCCCGCCAGGCAAGCGTGTGGACTGCTACCGGCGGAAAAGTGGCGGGCGGGAATTTTCACCGCCGCGGTCATGACCGCAATGCTAATCAGACTGGCGGTTTTCCGGGTTTCGATCGCGGTCGGATGCCCGCCGCCAGCCCGGCGGTTACCACTGCCGGTCCAGCGGCGGCCATCTGTCCGCCATCCTAATGACCCCCTATGTGCTGGTAGGCCCCCCCACCGAAACTGCCTAAGGGATGTGCAGTGACAATAGTTAAAGATAATTTCAAAAACTTAGGAATCCATATCACTTCAGACCCAGAGGACTTCATGACCCTTAACCTCTTAAAACCCCTAAAAAGATTGCGGAAAGATACCAAGCATTGGCAAACCTTACCACTGACGCTGTTGGGAAGGGCTGCGCTCTTTAAAATGATGGCGCTCCCTCGGTTCCTCTATGCGTTACATAACACCCCATTCCTAGTTCCCCCGTCCTATTTCCGCTCCATCGAAACAGAGGTTACCAAACTTCTTTGGGATGGAAAACCAGCCAGAATAGCGATGGCCAAATTGGTCAGGACATGGTATGACGGCGGCATAGCGCTCCCAAATGTCCAAATGTACTATTGGGCATCCCAGCTAGCAGTCATAAACCAGTGGATCCATGCCCCACAGGCAGACCCGGCCTTCCGTTTGGACAGGTTGCTCCTGGGTCCAGAGAAGCTCAACCGTGCGCTATACAACGCTAACCATAAATTGACCCTACTGGGCCCCACCAAACACACAATCCAACTCTGGCACATTGTGCAAAGAAAGATGGGGTGGCAGAATGTACTCACGCAGGCAACACCCCTCTGGGATACGAGTGCATTGGGTACACTGCGCAACAGCAAAGGATTCCACCAATGGGATGCTATAGGAATATCTACGATAGGCGATCTCTGGTGCAAGGGAAAGGTGCTCCCGTTCACTCACCTCCAAGAACACTACACGATGGCGCCCACGGAACGATTCCGTTATCTTCAAATTAAACACGCCCTTGAAGCGGCCATCCCCCCAGACACTAACCTTCCTGAAGCCTCCCCTCTGGAGTACAGGCTCCTTACCGACTATATGACCAAAAAAGCCACGTCCTTCACATACCGAAAGATAATAAACAGCCATCCTGACCCCACACAACCTCGCCAGGAAATATGGCAGAAAATTTAGGAGATCTGAACGAGACGGACTGGCAAGAGGCATTAGCATCCCCCAGAGAGGTAGCCATCCTGTTGAAACTCCGTTTAGTGCAACTGAAAGTACTCCATAGGATATATTATACAAGACCAACACTATGCAGAATAAGCAAGACTGATAATCGACATTGCCTCAGACAGTGTGGAGCAATATGGACGTTTTTTCACACGATGTGGGAATGCCCTGCAATAGCAACGTACTGGGCGCAGGTTATGTCCTTAATAACTCGACTCAGTGTTGCCCCTGTACCACCGGAACCTAAACTCTGCTTACTGAACATTTGGGAGGCAACAGACCTGAATACCACTGAACAATATGGGCGACGCTGGGCATGATGGTGGCGAAGCTAAACATAGCTAGATTGTGGGGGGCTCGGAACACTCCCACGATTCAAGACTGGAGCGCAGACATGGATCTGGCCATGGTGGCAGAAAGAGCGGTGTATATAAATAGGAGGTGTCCCATAATGGGAACGGTTGTGGGGAAAATGGAATGCATTTAGAGGGGGGATATGTACCGCGCCAACTGCAGATTCCTCACAGGAAGATGATTAACTACCGTACACTGGGGCACTGTTTATGTTTCATAGAAACCGTTAAGATAGGCTTATAAATTGCACCGATGTTATGTAAAAGTGCTGCAAGAGTAACGGGTCAAATGATTCCAGATCGTAATGCTGTATGTGATTTTTGCACCAATAAAACAAATAAAAAAAATAAAAAAAGGAAGTAGTTCATCTTGAAATGTCTTGTATACTTCGACCGGCATCCCATCCGACCCACTGGCCTTAGCGTTGGACATACTTTTTAGTACTGCACAGACTTCTGACATTTCTATTGTACTTTTGAGCATCTTGGTATGCTGCTGAGATATCTGCGGTAACTCCAGTAATTCCAGATAGGACCGCAAATCTGAATCCTCTACTGCCAATGTATTGGCATAAATTTGTTTAAAATGAGAAAGGAACACCTCCGATATTGCCTGTTAATCTTCTTCTAGCAAGCCAGTAGAAGGATTTATAACATGACTAATTGTTTGCGCCACTTTCTTACTTTTCGTAGTCCAGGCCAAGAATCTGCCAATATGCTGGCTTTCCTCATAAACCTTTTGCTGATATGCCTTGCTTCCCGTAACTTCCTCTAGGTTTAGGTTTAGGGATTTATAAAGCGCATGGCTACCCGCAGGCATCCCAGCGCTATAACAGGTAAGGGCAGTTAACTGGGGTGGGAGTTAGGGGAACAGCCAAGTTTTAAGTTTCTTTTGAAAAGACTGTTCATTTCTGATCAATCGCAACTCTGGGTCCATGCTGTTCCAGAGTTTGGGCACCAGGTGTGAGAATGATCTTCCCCCCACCTTGACCTCTTAATTCTGGTAGTGTTCATCAGAAAATCCGACCCTGATCTGAGACAACGGCGGGGTGAATAGGGGGAGATCAAAGTACGTAACATGGCTGAGCCTCTACCATACATGGCTCTGTGTGCCAGGCAGAGGGACTTGAATTTAATCCTGGTCTGAACGGGAAGTCAATGCAGCTCTCTCAAGGACACTCTAACTGACTGATTCCTGGGTATCTTGAGAAGCAGTCTAGCTGCCGCATTCTGTACCACCTGTAACCTATCAGTGACGTATTTAGGTGACCCAAGGTATAACGAGTTGCCGTAATTGAGTCTCGAGACCACCAAGGCTTGTACCACCATCCTTCTTGAGTTCTCTGGGAGTAGGCTCAGAATTTTCCTGATCATCCGGAGGATACTAAAGTACCCGCCAGTTTTTTTTCTTGCGTCTCCATAGTTAAATTCTGATCGAGCCACATACCCAGATTTTTTATGGAGCTTTTAGGAGTTGGGGGGGGGGCCCAGTTTGCTGGCTAAGGTATCTCTAAGCGAGGATTAAAGTTGCTGCCCAGGATCATAAGCTCGGTTTTGTCCCCGTTCAGCTTAAGACTGCAGTCAGCCATCCACGTTCCTATTTGTTCCAGACACTGGGTTAATTGCCTATGGTTGGAATTAAGGGAATCGGCAATTGACAGCACTAATTGTGTGTCATCAGCATATGACACAATGGAGAGTCCAAACTCCTGTACTATATGAGCCACTGGGCTCATATAGATATTAAAGAGGGTCGGGCTCAGGGAGGATCCCTGGGGTACTCCCCAAGGGGCTGAGAAAGTGTCTGACAAAATGCCGGCCTCCATACACTGAAAAGATCTGTCGCTCAGGAATGAGGCCACCCATTGGTTGGCTGTAGCTCTAATCCCAACATTTTTGAGCCTGTTGACAATAATTTTGTGGTCTACCATCTCGAAGGCTGTGCTTAGATCTAATAACACAATGGCAGCGGTCCTTCCCTGATCTGGTATGCTTTTTAATTTTTCAGTGACAATAAGTAGTGCTGACTCCGTGCTATGCTCCGGTCGAAAACCCATCTTGGTCTGGTGTAAAATGCCATTATCTTCCAGAAACAGTGAGATAGCACTATTCACGTGTTTCACTGCGATCTTTCCCAGAATGGGCAGTAATGAGATTGGGCAATAGTTTGCCATGACGGCGGGGTCTAGTTGAGGTTTTAACAGCGGTTTTACGATGGCATGCTTCCACTCTTTCGGTACTATACCTTTTTCAAGAGACAGAGATAAGAGGCTGGTGAGTTGGGTTAAGACACGGTTCCCACCTTGAGCGAGAATGTGGGGTGGTGCAGGGTCTATAGGGGACCCTGATTTGATGTTCCGTAAAAAGGAACCAGCCTGTTCTTTGCTTAGTATAGGATATGAAAACAGAGCCAGGGGAGGGAAGGTTGTTGGCTGCTCTGAGCAAATAGGGGGAACCTGGATGCTCTTAGGGACTTTGGTTGCTGCTGGCATCTGGCTAATGTTTGAATGAAGGGAATTATAGATCTTTTCCACCTTACTCTTGAAAAACGTGGCCAACTCATTACATCTTTCTTTTGAGTGTTGAGAAATGTGGGTGCCTGATTCAACTGTTGTGAGAGATTTTACAATCTTAAACAGTTCCTTCGAGGAGAAAGTAATCCTTCAACTGATCTTTAGCTTTTGATAGATCTTGCTGCAGTACTTTAAAGGTATGTTCTGCTATTGCTGTGGAATCTAAGTTTTGTCTAGCTTCCTCTACTGCAGACTGTAACTCCGGAATCTTTTGCTTGCGTTGTTTGTTTAACCTAAGCTTATAGGCTATCATCTGTCCTCTAAAGGTGGACTTAAATGCCTCCCAAACCACAAAAATTGTGGCAGTATTTGCATTAAACTGGAAAAATTCCCTGATAAAAATTTTAGTTTCGATCACCCAAGTATTATCTTCCAGTAGGGATTTATCAAACTGCCATCTTGCTCTCTCTTTCAGCTTGATCCTCAACCGTAACATGACAGAAACTACGGAGTGATCAGAAAAAGAATTGGCCAAGATCTCTGATTTACCATTGGCTACCAGTTTATCTACAAAAAGAAAATCCAAACGAGATGCCATTCTGTATCTTGAGGAGTAGCATGTAAATTGAGAGAAACCGGGGTGTCCCTGCCTCCAGGGGTCCGTTAATGCAAAGTCTGTTAACACACTTTTAATTAGCTTTGCAGTTTTAGGCTTTAGCTGACGTTTTGTTTTATTTGAGGTGTCTAGTGCCAGATTCTGTATATAATTAAAATCGCCCCCTAAGATCAGTATACCTTCTGTATTTGCTACCAGTTGATAAATTTGCTCAAGCGCCACTGTATCATCTTCTATGGGACCGTAGTAGTTTTAAATTTACCACTATCCCATCCAGTTTTACCTTCATCCATAGCCATCTACCTTTTCCCTCTCGCTGGACCTCCTCGACCTGCCAATCTAATGTATTTGATAGAAGGATCCCCACCCCTCGCACCGCTAAGCTAGCAGATGAAAAATACGCCAATGAATATTTTTTAGGTACCGCTATCTTGGGAGTTTCCGTCCTAATATGCGTTTCCTGTAGAAATATGATTTCAGGAGAAAGGGATGCTAACCAGTTTAAAAAAGCAGAACTTTTACGCGGGTTCAGTAATCCACTAACATTGCATGTAATCACTTTTATGTCTTACAACCTTTGATCCATCCTAAATTGCCTGTTGCCGCTTTGACCAATCTAAAATTTCTCTCAGCAAACTTAACCTTCTTTGACCAGCACCTCGCGTGCTGACCACTCTCTGCAAAATCTTACAAACTTGTGTGCATAACCAATATAACTGGCTTTTCTCCTGCTCATTTTTTTCCTTGCCTACCCCTTCCCAAACCCACACCCCCACCCCTCCCTTCCCACCCCTGGCAGATGGGGAAAAGCCCAAAAGCCCACCATACCCCCTGCCTTCCCTCCCTGAAATTCCCCTAAGCCAGGTGCCATGTTATTGTACCCTAGTGTGACCTACTGCCCCGTGAAATAATAGACCAAAAAAAAGGAAAAGACAAAAAAGAGGAAAAAACAAAAAAAAATTCCAGGCAGTCATTCCAAATAGTTCAAACATTTTGCTTTTCTGTAGTAATTTTTGGCAGAAGTTCTTGTGCTTCATCGAGATTTGCAAACATGTGGAACTTCCCTACAACCAGGACCCGCAGCTTTGATTGTTGAGCGATGGCCGCCTGCACCCCCTGTGCCTTGAACAGATAGAGAAGCTTAACAAATTCTTTCCGTCGTCGAGCCACTGTTGCACTCATATCGGAGAAGATGCTGCAGCTAGGAACTTCCCGAGTGGAGAATTGCTTCTTTTGAACAGCCCTGGTCAATATCTGTTCCTTCAATCGGTAGTCTGCAAAGTTGACTAAGATAGTTCTAGGCAGCTTTGAGTTCGGGAATGGCTGTGCTGGGACTCTATGTGCTCGTGTTATCGTAAGCTCACCGGAAAACTCGGGCAGCACATTCTCCTTGATAAAAGACTCAACCCACTGAAGCATTTGTGATCCATCACAGCCCTCTGGGACCCCAACTAGCCGCAAGTTTGAGCGTCGAGAATGGATTCCCAGCTCTTCTAACTTTGTTTCCAGCAGATTTTTCTGTTTTTTCTCTAATGAGGTCTGAAGCTGCATTGAAGTCATCTGATCTTCCAGGAGAGAAATCCTTGATTCGGCCTCTTGGAGTCTTGCCGGATAAGACCCGACTGCTTCTTCGATTTTTGTTAAACTTGAATGTAGAGCTGCTATCTCATTTGTTTGCGTTGCTTTCATTTCCCTTATCTCCTCAAGAATCAAATTTAACATGGCTTTGATATCCAATTGAAACTCGTCCCAGCCTCTGATAGCTGATCTCCAAACGGATCTTCGAGCCTTACCCGTGCTTGTTGCCCTGTTGTCACATTGTTTTCCACCACAGATGATAACGGTGGACTCCCCATTGGTCTATAAAGTGGAGGAGGATCTTGGATGGGTAAGGGAGGGCTCGGTTGGATGTGCTCGCAGTGATCTTGTTCTGAGGTTAAGTTTGATGAGAGTGGTGGAGGCAGTTTGGATTTAATAAATAACGGGTATTCCTTGACCTTACTTTGAGACGTACCGGCGAGATTTTCTTGAGTGATCTCATGGTTCACCATTGCGTCTTGACTCACCGCTAATGGGCTGACCACCGAGCTCACCTGTACCAATACTGAACCAGATGGTACACTGCCTAGTTCTTCAAACAATCGATTGGTAGTTGTTTCTCTCTGGCTGGAACTTACACCCTACTCCTGATTGGTATCCTCCTGACTCCCCGCTCCATGTTCCAGGGCCTCATCTTCAGAGCTCGTAGGACTGGCAATTGGAACTGAGGCTTCTGCAAGCGTTCAGCCCTATCATTTGCGGAAACGGTCTTCAGGTGAGTTGTATGGGTTTTGAATTTGAGAGCCACATTTGAGTCAACATGAGCCATTACATTAGCAATTTTTAAGTGCTTCTCCATCCTACCAGTAGATAGCTGGAGGATGGAGGCTACCACTGCCCCGCCCTCGGTAATGAATTGCTGATCAATGACCTGCGGCTGTGCGAGGTTCGCTGCTTGTTGCTGGAGGTGCTCTGCTGCTGCTCCGGTGCATGCCTGTTTGTTCCTGCTTCTGAGGGGAGGGCTCTGCTGGAACGGTGGTGACCACGATGGCGGCACTCGGTTTCTCCTTCCCCTTTCGGCCTTTGCATTCGCTCAGCGTTTGTTGGGCTCCCCTGCGACTGGAGCGGAGCCGCAGCTGTGTGCCGCGTTTGAAGTTGAGTTTACCGGCGGTGGAAAGTGGCTTTCCCTAGCAGTAAAGGCAAGAAGGAAAAAGAAAGGGAAAAAAACAAAGGGCTGTATGAGAGGATAGGTGGCAACGGAGGCTTCGGAGGAGGACAAAATGCAGTGTGAAGGCAGAGTAAAGGAGGAAACATAAGCTGCAGCTTCAACAAAAAGTAAGCTTAACAGAGATTTTTTTTTTAACTTGAGAAAACTTTGTTTTTGCGCTTGCTGCTGTTGTGGGCTGTATTAGTGGAACTTGTCATGTGGCTTGTTGGATAAAAGACCCCCAGGGAGCTCCCTCGGAGTAAGCTGGAAAGCTATTGACCAGGTGCTTGACCAGGTGCTAGTTTGCACTGGGCTCTGCTCTGCAGAAGTGTGGAAGTGTTACGACTCAGAGGAGCACACACCCCCATCCCCTTGAGTACATAAGTGTGTTTTTTAAGCAGTTGTTTGAAGTTCTGCCATCTTGCTAAAACAATGCATATATGTCAGCATATAAAAACTGTATATAGAGTACTCCTACTATGCGTTCCCTAACCTAGGTGCTTAGGGTTTGTGTGTGTGTGTATTCTGCCAAGAATCCCCTATTGAATGATCCAAAACCTGAAGGGAAAGAATGTAAGTCCCCGTCTTGGTCGCAGGTTGGGCATCCCTCTTCGCAGAGGGATCAGCAAGCAGCTGGGCTGAGAGTTCAGCATGTAGTGACTTCGCAATGACAGCAAGTGCTCATCTTTCTTTAAACCTGTAAATGCTTGTTTATTTACAACCAAAAGCATCCTTGCTCCCGAGTCAAGAACTTAGTCAAACCACCATTGTTTATTATCTATTGATAGCTAAGTCGCCTTCTTGATGAATAACAAACAACTGCATTTGCACAATGTATGTTCAGACCTTGTGCGAGATGTTCAAGGTGACGTACGTGATAGGGTTCCTACGAAGTGGAAGTTGTAAGCAATATAGTTTCAGGGAAACTAATCTTGCACTGTCACGCACGCAAATGTGTGTTAAAAGTCATCGTGTGAAAGAGAAGGCAACTTAGGAAACGTGTGTATGTTAAAATGGCAGCGTTTCTTCCCGGGCATAACGGAGCCACATGACAACATAGTCAAGTAATAGGTTCCCCTCTATAAAAAGACCTATGAGGGTGCAGTCTTGTGGCATGTACTTTTTTGTATGCAACACTAAGAAACCTCAACATTAACCTCTACCCCACCACTCAGTGCTAAATATAACAGTAATAAGATAGTATTCCCGACTAACAAACCTATAGAGAGAGATAGTGGACTCACCAAGGGCTTACTGGGCATCTACTTATCGGAAACCCTATCTGCTAACTAATTTTATCTATTAAGGGCCCATGAGTGCAACACAGCGATCATGTTACAAAGATATGGACAGCAAATTTCACATTCAACAGGGGCATTTCAAGACGGTGAATATAGTCTTTGGTGATGCTTTTAAATTGCTCAAGAAGCATGTCCCATGGTTGTGAAGTAAAATATTTCCATAGAACTGCTTGTTCCCCACTATGTAGTAATGTGCTCTTTGCCTGGCCCCATGTGATCAGCGTTCATGCCCAAGTAGTTACTGCAGGTGCACTATTGTGTTTCTACCGTATAGTGATGCCATGTTTAGCTAATATTAGGGCCAAGTCCATGAACTTAATCGCAGGTCTCTCCAGGGGCGGACGAGGGAAGAGGCCAAGAAGCAGCCACGCTCGCGTGTTGGGAATGGCCCATCATACTCATGAGTATGTGCAAGATCCTGACCCAATAATACTGTAGAGTTGGGCAGACCCACAGCATGTGGATGAGGTCAGCTTCGGGTAAAGAACAATGAGGGCAGCCTCAAAAAATCGTATTCATTCTGGTTAGCATAAAACAAGCTCTATTAAGGATGTTAAATTAAATATAATTGAATCGAGCTCCACGGGGCACCCTGTAGGGGTAGTCCAGTATCTTCTGCCAGTCAGAGTTGTGTATAGTGTGAGCTAGATCTGTCTCCCAAGCTGTGCGCAGTGTGTTACGAGATTGGCCCATCTCTTGTTAAAAGGCTATATAGAGCCACTTGACAAGCTTGTTCCAGGTGCCCACCATGTGGAGTGTTTGGTAGACTGTGTGTGTAGGTAGTAATGTGTGCCGTGTACAAAATAGCTCATAAAGAGAATTCTTGATGCGCTCATACATTATGAAGAGCGCAGGCAGGAGATCGTACTCAGCCATTAGGGTGGGGAATCCATTAACTCCCCGTTGAGGAATAGATCTCCAGTGTAGTGAGGCCAAATGCGTCTCAGGCACGCAGATGTCCCAATTTCAATCTGCTCACTGTGGTCAAAAGACCTACAAGAGGAATAGCCAGGGCAAAAGGAATTTGCTATACCGTTATCCTGTCCAATCTAGATAGACAGGGCGCGGTTATGCAGAACAGAACTGTGGGTGAAAAAGGTAAACACACACAGAGGGGACTGGGGGGCTTTTTGGGAGAGGTCCAGCATAAATGCCCCGAAGCAAGTCTACAAAAGAAGGTTATGCTGTTCCTCAGGAATCCGAGTCAGAACACAAGGGAATCAAGACCAACCCGACCAGGTAGGTTCAAAGTTGGGAATCCAAATATTGGATTATAATGCCCTCACACACCCAGTTGGGTGTCATGCTTCATCATTGGGCTGCTCCTCGTCGGGTCAGCGGTGCAATACCCGACGGGCTCCCTATAGTAGGGGCACTTTAGCGGAGATCTTTTTTCAATAGCCGTATGGTGAAGTATGGTGAAGTGGGGGTGAGAGGCCAGAAATGTATAGATGTATAGGTTGAGGGTGAATCTAAAATAGGGTTGG
Organism: Calotriton arnoldi; assembly: GCA_963921515.1. Taxonomy (NCBI): domain Eukaryota; kingdom Metazoa; phylum Chordata; class Amphibia; order Caudata; family Salamandridae; genus Calotriton; species Calotriton arnoldi. Next base: position 331,630 of record CAWUFW010002558.1, on the reverse strand, counting down.
GAGTACCAGTGACATCAAATTTTATTCAATAGGTCTCCTGCCCTAAGTAAAAACAGGCAATAAGGTGCTCGACCAAACTTATGTTTTGGAGTAAGCTTACTTATTGGTGAAAGGTCCTGCCAGGTCGTTGTATATTATGTCAGGCAATACCGGGAGTAGCCGAGAAGCCAGAATCTTGGTGACAATTTTATAATCTGCATTTAAGATAGAAAGGGGGCAATATGACTCGAGGCCCTTTGTGTCTTTGTTGGGTTTCAACAGTGTGGAGATAAGTGCAGTGTTCAAGCATGGAGGAAGAGAGCCAGATGTTTAGATGGCCTCAAAGAGAGATTGCATTGTAGGCACCAGAGTTTGAGCATATTGGACATAGAACTCGGTGCCTGGCTTCTTCCCATAAGTCAACTCCTTTAGACAGGAGCTCCTCTCCTTAGGGGTAATTAGTGCATCCAGCCTCTCCAGAGTGTCTGGAGAGGATGCTGGGTAGAGCAGCCTCTGATATAAAATGCTGAAACTCAGTGTTTAAAAACGGTGGTTGGGGAGCATAGAGTGTCCTACAGTAGTCATGAAAAGCAATATTTATGGATTGTTGGGTATAGGCGACAATCCCAGAGTGGAGGTTAATTGGGAGTTCGGCTCACGGCTATGAGGCGAGATAAAGTGAGCCAAAAAGTCGCTAGCTATGTTGCTTTTGTTATGGGTTCTAACAGAATAAGCAGCGTAATTGTGGCAGCGAAGCAAGTGGAGTTTGTCAGCGAACTCAGCACGTGCAGCACTAAGAGCAACCAGGCATTCAGTGTCGGCACCTACTGCCTGTTCAGCCCGTAACAGAGAGGCGGGGCAGCTCCGTTGAATGCTGGGGTCACCCGAAAAGCCAGGTCTTGAGTTCCTTCCTGAACTGGGGCAATGTGGGAGATTGCCGGAGGTGGAGGGGGAGGGTGTTCCAGGCTTTGGCTGCAAGGTAGGAGAAGGACTTTCCTCCCGTTCTTGTGTTGCTGATACGTGGGACAGTGGCCAGTCAGAGATGGGCTGATCGGAGGTGTCTTTTGGGTGCGTGGAAGGAGAGGCGGTTGTTGAGGTATGCGGGTCCGGTGTTGTGAAGGGCCTTGTATGCATGGGTGAGGAGATTGAAGGTTATTCTTCTTTCGACTGGAAGCCCGTGGAGATCGCTGAGTTGTTGGGTGATGTGACTGTGATGGGGGATGTCGAGGATCAGTCTGTCTGAGGCGTTCCGGACAGTCTGGAGTTTGCGAAGGAGTTTTTTATTGATTCCGGCATAGAGAGCATTGCCATAGTCCAGTCTGCTGCTGATGAGTGCTTGCATGACAGTTTTTCTGGATTCGGTTGGGATCCATCTGAAGGTCTTTCGAAGCATGCGGAGGGTGTTGAAGCAGGTCGATGAGACTGCATTGATCTGGGGGTTCATTGTGAGCGATGAGTCTAGTATGATGCAGAGATTTCGTGCGTGGTCTGTCGGGGTGGGGGGATTTCCGAGGGCTGAGGGTTACCAGGAGTCTTTCCATGAGGGGGTGGTGCCAAGGATGAGGACTTCTGTCTTTTCTGAGTTGAGTTTCAGGCAGCTGTTCTTCATCCAGGTGGGGACGGCTTTCATCCGTTCTTGAAAGTTGTGTCTGGTGATGTTGGGTTAGTTGGTGAGGGAGAGGATTAGCTGGGTGTTGTCAGCATATGAGATAATTTTGAGCCCGTGGTTCCTGATAATGGTTGCAAGGGAGGTCATGTAGACGTTAAAGAGGGTGGGGCTGAGGGAGGAGCCCTGGGGCATTCCACAGTTGGTCTCTGTCGGTTCCAGGAGGTAGCGAGGGAGTCTGACCTGCTGAGTTCTGCTGGTGAGGAAGGAGTGGATCCAGTCGAGGGCCCTGCCACGGATGCTGGCGTCATGGAGTCTGGTGGCTAGGGTGCGGTAGGAGACAGTGTCAAATGCAGCAGAGAGGTCCAGGACGATGAGGGCTGCCATTTTGCCCTGGTCGAGGAGGAAGCAGATGTCGTCGGTGGTGGTGAGTAGGGCGGTCTCGGTGCTGTGATTGCTTCAGAATCTGGATTGGGAGACGTCCAGGACGTTGTTAGTTTCGATGAAGTTTGCTAACTGGGTGTTGACGGCCTTTTCGATGATCTTGGCTGTGAAGGGAAGCATGGAGATGGGCCTGAAGTTCTTGAGGTCCGTCGGGTCCAGGGAGGGTTTCTTCAGGAGGGGGTTGACTTAGGCGTGATTCCAGTCATCAGGGAAGGTGGCAGTCTCGAAGAAGCAGTTGATCGTCCGACATAGTTCGGGTGCGATGGCAGAGGCGGCTCTGTGGAAGGTGTGGTGTGGGCAGGGGTCTGAGCGTGCTCCGTAGTGGTTGCTTTTCATGGTCCCCTTTTTTACATGAGTGGGGGCTGCTTATATATGTAAACACTTACGAGCATTGCTAACACGCACAAGCCTCTCAATGAAGCTCTATTGCAACCCCCAAGATGGCCGCCCTCCATCACGTTCTAGTGGTTCACCGCTATTACGCGATGACGAAGCATACTTATACGCAACGCTGAGAAGGCAGTGCCACGGGAGCCAGATTAGGGGTAGGATGACCGCTAGTTGCGCGCCACTCTAACGTGAGTACTGACCAAACGCCGACCACAGTAACGAGAGGCCGGTAAGACTTTGTGTATCTGCGCTCACGCTTAGACGCTTGCGTCTACCCGCCTGTTGTTTTTCTTTCAGAATCGGGCAACAAGGTGCTCTTTTGGCAATCCTGTCCGTACTTGACCTCATTACCAGGGGTGAGTGGTTGTGTGAGACTGTGATCATAGTGTTATTCGATGCTCATAACTGCGATAGTTGCTAATACAATACCGGTGTTTTACTATCCACTTTGGTGCACTTCAGAACTACGCCGGCATTTGGCAAAATTGCACACCTATTAACTGGAATACCAGGGGTGCATGAGTAACGCGCTGAGTCATGCCTCACGCTTTTAGCAACACTAACGATACCATAAGCCTCTGGCGACTGGTCCTTTGTCACGGACCCAACCGCACATGTTATGACCTCTTGACATTATCACAATATCCCATATGGTTACATCACTAAACATGTGCATCCTTCCATATACTTCTCGTCCAGTCTTGGCGTGCGCTATCCAAGCTACCTGCTAAACAGTACGATGTGATGTGCACTGAGTCACAAATGTTTTTAACAAACCAATGGTTTATTTTACCCACCACTAGCCTCCTCAGGCAGTAATAAGTAACCGCATGAGATCACTGCACTATCGGTGGACTATGTTGCTATCCAGACCCAGTTCTGGAAGTATGGTAACTGTAAAAGTTTTTATCTCACCTTATCTTTTTCAGGTCTCAACGAATCCAGGCCCTTAGTCCTGGAACAGCTGAAGCAACGCTGGTGACAATACGGTACTCAGCACCGGCTTTGCGGTAGTGTTAGAGTTAGGATAACCATAATCCTTTTTAGACCCCGGTCCTGAAGAATCGCCGCGTGACCCGTTGGGGGCAGAAGGTGAGAAACATGTCGACCATCTACACTAATTAGACCCTGTAGGATTATTTGCTCCAGACAGGGCTCACGCATTTTTAGTTAGGTTAGTACACCCCCAGAATAAAAATGTGTTCCATACAGGGCAGTACTAAACCTATTTTAATCCACGATTCACACTCATTTCACTACCCTGACCACATACCCTCACACATCCAACGGCTGTCTCTAAAAAGATCTCCGGCAAAGAGCCCCTTCGCAGGTGCCCGCCGGGCATTGCAGCGCCGGCCCGACGAGGAGCACAGCCCAATGATGAAGCATGACATCCTTCGGGGTGTGTGAGGGCAATCCATAAGAGACCTGTACACTCCCCCTCCTCCCCTCAGGAACTGCACATCCATTTCACTTACTTACCTTATTTAGGAGCATTGTGCAGGACCTACTAAAAAGCTCCTGGTTCCTCCCTTTTGAATAACTTACTTGCACGGCGGCTCAGCCGTGGAACCTCCTTTCTACCCACTTGGGGTCAACGGACATCTCACCGTGATTTTTCCCTATATTTGACTCTTGCACATCACGTACGTAGTACCAACACCAAGATGGAACACAATCAAGGACTCTCGTTCGGTCATGACCTGGTTACCGAAATTTTGAGGACACCTTCTCTGCTGGACCCGGATGGAGCCGCAGCATCTACCAGCCAGGGTGGCGATTGGAATTCGATCACCAATATGAAACGCCAACTCATGAAGATAATAATGCACAGTGCAATAATGACCGAATATTTACGTGCTAATATAGCCCAAAACGGTCTTATTGTGTCCAACATGCCAAGGATCTTCTTGGAGGACAAGCAATTTAAAGAAGAATGGTCCCTAGTTGCCAGGAAGTGCACTAGGGACTGGCTGATTCTAATTATAAAAACAGCCAAACGCCTAGTCGACAAATTGATTATCAAAATCACAATAGCAGAAGGAGCGCTGAAAGCCAGCATCACCATCACAGCCTTCAAAACCAAATTGGCGGAAGTAAACAACGAAATAGCGGACAACAAAGAATTTTTGATGAAGCAAAAAATCTCTAAACTACAGATTGACATGGTTCAGTAAGGAAAATATCTATCCATACCTGAGAGAGGACTTCCAACAACCACAAGATGATAATTGCTCAGATGACAATATATCTACACGCGGAAGGAATTCTTCCCACAGCAGTAATTCCAGCACGGATAGCTGGAATGGCCAACACCAACAATATCAACGACGCCTACCTAACCAGATGTTTGGCTATGGTATGCCAACCTTCCAAGGACCCCCTCTTTGGCAGTTTCCAGGTTACCAACAGGACCCACAACCTCCATTCGCCCCTTACCATCAACCACCTTTTTTAGGCAGAGGCTGGGGCAGGGGACGAGGAAAAAGAAGAGGAGGCAACAACCTGCGCAAGCATATGCAACAGCAGGATCAACCGCACCAACTACAGATGGAACTCAGGAGCCAAACAGGCAAGAAAAACTAATTGTCCAATGGAGCAACGGCGGACCACTAGTTCCGCACCTCACTCCAGTTCCAATAAATGAGTTTGCCGCGCAACCAACCACAACGCCAGCCGTTGCGTGACGTCACTGTGCTCCAGATCAAAGAAATGCTTTTGTGTCAGATGGGGGTGCGCAGCTCATAAAGTCCAATAAACAAATATTGATGTAAAAATAATATCTTTATTCCAAATTTGTAAAAGTCATCAAACATAGACACTCCAGCCAACGCGTTTCATTCCCATGCTGGGAACTTCATCAGGGCAATGAAAAATAACGGCTTGAAAATACCTTCACAAACTGGCAAATGTTCGCATTCCGTAATATCAAGAAGGGTGGATTCTCCCAAGATGAATATGCATCCTTATATATGCCTATTAGGCCTTTGTTTATTTGTGATAGTTTTGTTGGCGTCGCTCCCGTGTAATGCAATGTAACCCTGGAAACACTGGTTCGGCACAAGGATTTATCATACCTGCGACCGTTGTGCTTGGCCCCAGTGCAATACACAGGACTGTGAGAAATAGAAACTATCATAGGAAAACAACGGTTCTAGAGATATTAATTGCCTACTTGCTCTTCGTGGGTTGGGTTACATTGCATTACACGGGAGCGACTCCAACAAAACTATCACAAATAAACAAAGGCCGAATAGGCATATATAAGGATGCATATTCATCTTGGGAGAATCCACCCTTCTTGATATTACAGAACGCGAACATTTACCAGTGTGTGAAGGTATTTTCAAGCCATTATTTTTCATTGCCCTGATGAAGTTCCCAGCATGGGAATGAAACGCGTTGGCTGGAGTGTCTATGTTTGATGACTTTTACAAATTTGGAATAAAGAAATTATTTTTACATCAATATTTGTCTATTGGACTTTATGAGCTGCGCACCCCCATCTGACACAAAGGCAAGAATAACTAGTTGTTAATCTCTCTGACCATACACTGAATGCTACAGAAGAAAAGGTCCTCCACAAAGGACTCGAGTTTGTACCCACACCACCCACCGATGACTTCAGAACTAACTGTGAACTCCATCACTTTTTCAGGAAGGTCCGCCTGAGGAGTTTTTTCACAGACCAACCCAATCCCACACCTGTGGACACAGGACTACGAAAACCTTCGACCTTTATGCCGACTGCGGGCATGATGCCACCCGAGGTTTTAACCTTTGAAAAGGCAGTCCTCAAGGATATTAGGACGATGAGGACGAAGGGCGCCTTCCACAACACTTCACGACAAGAAAATGAATCCATCAAAAATCTGACTATTGATAAGTCCATCATCATAAAGGAGGCCGACAAGGGGGGAGCGATTGTCATTATGTCTACCACGGACTACAGAACTGAGTGCCTTCGGCAGTTAAATGACAGAAGATACTACACCCCCCTTAGGGAAGATCCAACGACACAACTTATCACTAAAGTCAGGTCCATAGTGACGGAAGCCCTTACACAGGGATGGATTACTAAAAATGAATCAGAATTTCTCACAAATGACAACCCCCGTATCCCATACTTTTACACCCTACCAAAAATCCACAAGGGCACCTTACCACCACCAGGGAGGCCCATTGTTTCAGGGATCGGGTCGGTGCTGGAACCCCTGTACAAGTTCTGCGACCATTTTCTTAGGCCATTAGTGAAAGACACACCTACATTTCTACAAGACACGAGAGATGTCTTGAACATCATAGAACAACAAAACAAAGAGGGCCCCCATCTGGATGCACTGATCACCCTAGATGTGGAGGCCCTCTACACCAACATACCACAATTGGCCACGCTAGAGGTGGTGGAGGAAACACTACCGTCTACTGAATGAGTAGCCCCAACACCTATTTCATTCATCATGGAATGTGCACACATTGCACTTACCGAAAACTATTTTCAATTTGAGGACCTCATCTACCACCAAACCCAGGGGATGTCCATGGGGAGCACCTTCCCCCCTAGTCTGGCATGCCTTTATATGTCGGACTTTGAGGCCAAGCACATCTTGCCCGCAACCAACACGTACAAAGAGCATGTCGTCCTTTGGCGACGCTACATTGACGATGTCTTGGTTTTTTGGAAAGGGGACCTGAGTAAAATACCTATTTTCGTCACATGGGTCAACAGCCTCAACCCCTTCCTTTGCTTCACTGCCAACATCTCAGAACGCGAAATACCATTTTTTGATCTCATAATAAGTCTTACCACCACGGGTTTGGAAACAAGGACTTACAGAAAACTGACCGACAGTCACAGCCCCTTACTCTATAGTAGTTTCCATCCTAAGGCATTATGTGAAAATCTGCCCTACGGACAATTTTTGAGGCTTAGACGTAACTGCAGCAACCTGAAGGATTTTAGAATACAGTCCTCGGAGCTGACATCCCATCTGGCTAGACGGGAATACCCCACAAAAACAATCCAAACGGCATGTAAGAGGGCCCGTAACGCGAACAGGGAGGCACTTCCAGAAACTAAGACCAAAACTGACACAAAACAAATCACATGTGTCACCACATACACCCCTGAATCTAATATGATCAAACGGATCATAAACAAACACTGGAGGATCCTTAATATAGGAGACTTTACAGCTGACCCCCCCAGATTCGCCTTCAAAAGAACAAATAACCTGAAGAACTTACTAATCAGAACGAGACCCAGAAAAGAGCCACCCATGAGAAACCAACTGTGAGACTTACCACCAGTGACGGGCCACTAACCATGTGGTCTGTGTATAGTCTGTCCCTTCACCAAGACAAGTAAAACTGTCACTCTTACAGACACCTTTACCTGGTACCAAACGAAACACACCAATTGCAACACTCGCAATTGTGTATACCTAACCAAATGTCCTTGCGACCTCATGTACGTGGGCATGACAACTCGCCCAGTAAAAACCAGAATCACAGAGCATCGTAGCAACATCAGGTGCAGAAAAACCAACACAAAGATGTGTGCCCACTTTACAGAAGTAAATCACACTGTACATGACATATTTTGGACCATTTTGGAATCACATCCTCTGATTACCAAGGAAGCCCTTTTCAGAAAAGAGCAGCAATGGATATTCAGAATTTCGAGTCACATTGGGGGCCTCAATGACGACATCCCATGGGTGGAATTAAATAACACCTAACCCCTTTACCTTTCCTCGCGTGCCACCATTGAACTCCTTTTTGGCAACACTCCACTCAGGAAACTACTGCTGTTGCATCAATAACTCCTCTTGGGTACCTTTATCTTCTGAGTGGCCCCACCATCAATGACTTGTATATGTAATATCTTATCAGGCCAGTCCCCTTACTCCTACCAGTGGCTAACTTAGTCACTTCTTGCTAACAATAACACTATTTGATCACTTAGCACAGGACACCACAGTACTTTAAAAAATGTGCACTTAATCTGAACTGATACCTGCATTTGCGCCCTACCATATGCCCGTTCAGAAATTTGACATAACACCCCCCCTCTTTTTTTACATGATTGGGGGCTGCTTATATATGTAAACACTTACGAGCATTGCTAACACGCACAAGACTCTCAATAAAGCTCTATTGAAACCCCCAAGATGGCCGCCCTCCGTCACGTTCTAGTGGTTCACCGCTATTACGCGATAACGAAGCATACTTATACTCAATGCTGAGAAGGCAGTGCCACGGGAGCCAGAGTAGGGGTAGGATGACCGCTAGTTGCGCGCCACCCTAACGTGAGTACTGACCAAACGCCGACCACAGTAACGAGAGGCCGGTAAGACTTTGTTTATCTGCGCTCACGCTTAGACGCTTGCGTCTGCCCGCCTGTTGTTTTTCTTTCAGAATCGGGCAACGAGGTGCTCTTTTGGCAATCCCGTCCGTACTTGACCTCATTACCAGGGGTGAGTGGTTGTGTGAGACAGTGATCATAATGTTATTCGATGCTCATAACTGCGATAGTTGCTAATACCATACCGGTGTTTTACTATCCACTTTGGTGCACTTCATAACTACGCCGGCATTTGGCAAAATTGCACACCTATTAACTAGAATACCAGGGGTACATGAGTAACGCGCTGAGTCATGCCTGACGTTTTTAGCGACACTAACGATACCATGAGCCTGTGGCGACCAGTCCTTTGTCTAGGACCCAACGGCACATGTTATGACCTCGTGACATTATCACAATATCCCATATGGTCACATTTCTAAACATGTGCATCCTTCCATATACTTCTCGTCTAGTCTGGGCGTGCGCTATCCAAGCTACCTGCTAAACAGTACGATGTGATGTGCACTGAGTCACAAATGTTTTTAACAAACCAATGGTTTATTTTACCCACCACTAGCCTCCTCAGGCAGTAATAAGTAACCGCATGAGATCACTGCACAATCGGTGGACTATGTTGCTATCCAGACCCAGTTCTGGAAGTATGGTAACTGTGAAAGTTTTATCTCACCTTATCTTTTTCAGGTCTCAACGAATCCAGGCCCTTAGTCCTGGAACAGCTAAAGCAACGCTGGTGACAATACGGTACTCAGCACCGGCTTTGCGGTAGTTTTAGAGTTAGGATAACCATAATCGTTTTTAGACACCGGTCCTGAAGAATCGCCGCGTGACCCGTTAGGGGCAGAAGGCGAGAAACATGTCGACCATCTCCACTAACTAGACCCTGTAGGATCATTGGCTCCAGACAGGGCTCACGCATTTTTAGTTAGGTTAGTACACCCCCAGAATAAAAATGTGTTCCATACAGGGCAGTACTAAACCTATTTTAATCCACGATTCACACTCATTTCACTACCCTGACCACATACCCTCACACACCCAACGGCTGTCTCTAAAAAGATCTCCGGCAAAGAGCCCCTTCGCGGGAGCCCGTCGGGCATTGCAGCGCCGGGTCGACGAGGAGCACAGCCCAATAATGAAGCATTACATCCTTCGGGGTGTGTGAGGGCAATCCATAAGAGACCTGTACACTCCACCTCCCCCCCTCAGGAACTGCACATCCATTTCACTTACTTACCTTATTTAGGAGCATTGTGCAGGACCTACTAAAAAGCTCCTAGTTCCTCCATTTTGAATAACCTGCTTTTCATGGTCTTCATGGTGTTTTCGGTTGTGAGCGGGATCCATTTGAGCAGGGTCTGTTGGGTGGAGTCGCATAAGGCGGGAGCTGGAGTGGTGAGGTGGTCTTGGTTGTCGAAGATCATCTTGATCTTGTGGTGGAATAAGGTGTTGAGTCTGTTGCAGAGGTCTTGGGAGGGTGCATTGCCTTATCCACACTGGGAGCAACAGGGGATCAAGAAGTCAGACCGCCCCCCACTCCATCAATTATAAACACTGCTAGGTCTGACCTCCAAGAGCAGTCAGTCACAAACATTTAAGACTCCTGGGAGTTATTACAACCTTTGAAAACTCTTCCCAGTACAGTTCCGTTCAATAATCCATGAACTGATTAGTCCTTGCTGCTCCAATTTAAAAAAAAAGAGATTCGTCAATAACCACATCAAAGACACATACCACCGTGGTATAAAACCTTCATATCAATGTGTATGCCAAACCCAACAAATGAGAAAGTGAGAAAAATGAAAAGATTTGAAAAAATGTGAGAAAGGCTAGAAAGCACCTCATGTGCACAAACCCACAGGGCTACTGGATGATACTCGCCAGTATGCCCACGTTATCATCATCTGTTGCTTTCGTAGTCTTAACAAAGAATAAAGAAAAGGAGGTGTGTGTTAGAATTCCACAGAGGTGGAAAGTCAAACAACATAAAAAGTGTGTGACAGACAACACTGAGACTCTATGGCTCACTCAGTGTTCACTCGTCCCCAACCGTGCAAAGAGAACCAAGTTCTCACAAAATTAAAAATGAGGTATCACTCACATACAGCACATCCTTTATTCAATGTAGTGAGCGTCCTCAATTTAAAAAGCAGGCATATATCTGGCCACTTTCACTTGCCAAAGGCCAACATGTTTCGTTGCCAAACAATCTAGGCAACTTCATCAGGGCTGTTGGGGAAACAATCTTCACCTCAGTCCTTTTTCACACCAAATCTGTGGTTATTGACAAAATAAAAAGAACGTGCCAATCATAAACAACCCTTTGCACAATGAAAGTTCACAACCCCTTTCTTCCAAGCATATATTTACAGAGTGGCTGCTTATGTCCAGCGTACCTGCAACCCCCTTCAGTAAAGGAACCTGCGCCAAATGGTCGTGTTCCGCTTATAGAGACTGCAATTGTCAGTCTCTATCTGAAAACACACAAACAGTGAATTACTCATAAAAGGCCACATGCCTTCTCACAGTCACATTGCATATGTACTACACTGTTCCTTCTACACACTGCCCATTACTATTAGCGGGACCCTCAAATGGTCTCCAGCCTCAAAACAGACGCTTTCTCTGGTAACATATTAGTGTGTTAACTTCACGGCCGGTAGTTTCATTAGGCATCCCCTTATGTGGCACAAGTGTCACTATTACACACCTAGTACCGCGTTGTTACCATAATGTAGCAAATCTCGAGTGACACATTAACCCGCTTTTAAGCGTATGGGCTAGGTCCGAGTAGCAATCATACTCCCCTTAGAGAGCCACCCGCATCAGACAGTACTGAATGGAAGCCGTTTCCCGTGAGCCCCTCTGTCGGAACCCCCTTACCGCACTTGTGAGACATTCTCTCGTCCTCCCCGAACACCCGTCCATGGCGCTGGTGTTATTTGAATGGCGCCCGGAACCACGTGATGCGGACGTATAGCCAATAAACTACTGCCAATATGGCGGCCATCTTAGAGCTATGTACTCGTGCATACAGATGATCATGTTCCTCAATTTAAATGCCCTGCGACCTGTTTCTCAAACCTAAATTATGTTTAAACATCCGTTGTTTGATTGTGGTATGTGTTATTTTGATGGCGCCCGGAACCACGTAATGCAGACATACAGCCAGTAAACTACTGCCAATCCGGTGGCCATCTTAGAGTGGTATACTCATGAATAAAGATGATCATGTTCCTCAATTTGAATGTCCTAAAACCTATTTCTCAAACCTGCATTATGTTTAAACATCAATTATTTGGTTGTGATATGCAATACAAGGGGGCAAAACCCAGCAAGATTGTACTTTCTAAAAAGGGGAGATTTTTTATGCATAGAACCCATCGCCAGTTTTTACATGATTCACCCAAAGACCGATCAAAGAATATTGGCTTCCTTAAAAATGTAAGTGCGTGTGCCTTCCTCACACATGGTCAAGTCATTAACCTATCTTATTCCATTCAATGGAATCATTTAAACCCTGGAGATCAACTTTCTCAGTAAAAATCCATTTCGCCTCCTTCCTGGCCAGGATATCATCAATGTTGTATTTTTCTCCCACTACCCTCTCCAACACTGTCCATCTCAGATCCCTGAGATCATGTTTAGATTCACGAAAGTGTTGGACGAGGCGTGTAGTTAACTTTCCTGCTTTCAAGGTGCTCAAGTGCTCTTGTATCCGCACCTTAACCTTCCGTGTTGTGAGGCCTATGTAATGCAACCCACAAACACACGTGATCCTATAGATCACATGTGTGGTGTTGCAATTACTGAACTTGTTAAGGTACCATGTTTTCCCACTAACAAGTTGGACACTCTTTGTCACTTCAGTAAGCCCACAAACTGAACCCCCACCACACCGATAATGTCCTGTGGGTAAGCCCGATTCCTTCTTCTGTTGATCCGGACGTGTATGAACTAGTTTATCCTTCAGATTCAGAGCCCTTCTGAAGGCAAATCTGGGGGGTGGCATTTTCTTCCCCCAGTATCCAACAATGGCCAATGCTTCTGTATCACCTGTCTAATTTGGGTCGAAGGAGGATCAAAAGTTGTTACTACCAGTACACACTGATCCTTTCGTTTGTCAACCCTTGGAAGGCCTCCGAATCGGATTTGGCTTTACCGGATCCGAGTCGGAGGCTTTGTTTCCGACCGAGTCGTACAGAGGTCCGGACGACCAAGTACGATGCGAATGCACGCGAAATCGGCGACCGACTCGTTTCCGGGTCCGAACCGCTCCGTACGACTCGGTCGCACACGCTTCGTACAGCGCAATGGAGACATTCTACGATCGAGCCAGTACGATGCACGATCCGGACAGCCGGATCGAGTCGGAGTCTCTGGGACGAAAAAGCTCCGGGAAGCGGACTTTGAGGGTCCGTGCCGGACCCCCGTCACCTGTAGCCGTACGAGTCGAACACAGGGGCGGAGCCAAGGGTCCCCCCTTCACATGCATGTACGGTGCGGATGGCACCAACGCGTACCCACTGCAGGGGGCGCCCTTTTGTGAGACGCACCAATTCAGCCGATGCGAGGCCATGCACGCGTCGTACGACCGGCTCCCATTGACTTCAATGGGAATCCGACCGAACCGAGTCCGTCAGCATGCAGCAGCATCGTACTCGCTCGGTCGGACTCCAGGGGTACGGCTCGGTCGGAAAACACTCCAGACCCGGCTCGGTTGGAGTGCTTTCCGACCCAGATCGGAATCGGCCCCTAAGTCTTCAGATTGCTCCATAAATGATCCCGTTGGGGAACAATTTCTCCGGTATCTCAAAAACTGCCCCACAGGCAAATTATCGCGGAGGGCTCTGGGATGGAATGATCGGTACTGTAATAGAGAATTCCGGTCTGAAGGCTTCTGATGTACAGCCGTCTCAAGTCCATTATTCTCTGCTGTGATGTCTACATCCAAATATACAGCAGTGACTTTGCTCACACTCCAAGTGAACCGAAGGCATTCATCTTGTACATTGAGCCAAGAGAGAAATTCCATGAGCTTATCCTCTGATCCAGTCCATATACAGAGGACATCGTCTATAAACCTCTTCCAGAGAGAAATATTCTCCTGGAAGGGGTTGGAGGCATGATAAACCACATTCTCCTCGAACAGGCCCACATAAATGCAGGCCATACTCGGCGCGAATGTGGCCCCCATTGATGTTCCTGACACTTGAAGGTATATCTGATCCTTGTATGCAAAGAAATTTCTGGTAAGAGCGAGTTCAATACATTGTAGTACAAATGTTTGAGGTACATCATAGAACCATTCCAGTACCCCAAGAGCACCAGCTGCTGCTGCCACCAGCGTGGCATCTTGGGGTATACTGGTGTATAAAGACTCTATGTCTATTGTTACCAGCAGTTGTGTAGACGGATTATATTCTACTGCCTTCAGGATATTCAACACATCAGTGGTATCACTGCACAAATGATGGTTGGGTAATCACAGATTCCCTAAGGAAGAAATCCGCAAACTGAGACAGGGGCTCCAGTACTGATTGGATCCCCGAGACAATTGGGCGGCCCGGTGGAGGAAGCTGGGCTTTATGGATCTTCGGCAAGATGTAAAATGCCGGCATTCTGGGTCTTACATTCACAAGGAAGTCAGCCTCCTTGTGAGTTATCCACTTTTTCTCCCTCGCGTCTGCCACCAGGGCCCCGATGGTCTCTTGGAGTTGAGGTGTAGGATCACGTGCCAGTGGTTGGTAGTTGGTGCGCACCTCAAGAAGCCTCAGGACTTCTTTTTCGTAGTCCTGTGTGTTTAGGACTACCACCGCACCGCCTTTGTCGGCTTGTTTTATTGTTATTAGTTTATTGTCCTGCAGTGACTTAACCGCCAACCAGTCAGTTCTATTCATATTGCAAGGATGAGATGTTTCATGCAGCTCTTCCAAAGCCTCAATGTCCTGAAAGACACGTTGCTCGAACACAGCAATCTCTGGGCCTACTGCTGAACTAGGAGGACAGAAGCGTGATGGGCGGTGTATGTTAGTAGAAAATACTGATGGTGCTTGAACCTCTTGGTTTGCAAAAAATGTGTGAATCTTAATCTTTCTCATTAGTTCAAACAGTTCACTTCTACATTTAAAGCTGTCATGCTTGGGTGTTGGGACAAACCCCAAGCCCTTATTCAAAACCATTGACTCCTCTACAGAAAGTGAATAGTTAGAAAGATTCACTCCTATGTCCCCAGTATCTATTGCAGGAGTATGTCCTACACATTCTACACTGTTCACAAGGTTGATTGCTGCGGTCTCCTGCCTCTGCTGCGCGTTATCCGGGGTGAGTATGCCTGCCATGTTTGTTGTAGTTGATTGGCCCTCCCCTGCCTCTTCCCCTTTGCACGCCTCCTCCCCTGTTGCCTATCTGGCCTTGGCCCAAAAAATATCTTAAGAGTGCCCCTAGCTCTTCAATAGCTCTGTTCTGTGCTGTAAATCTAACCCTGTTCTGATTAGATCTGGAAGGCTTCTCGCCCAAATCCTCCTCCTCACTGCTTGTATTATCGAATGTCCAATTGTAGGGAGTTCTTCTTGCCTGTCTACGTCCCCCTCTTTGAAATTTCTGAGCCTGTTGCTGTTCTAGGGCCTGGTAATATTTGTCCTCAACATACGGGAAGGCCCACTTGTGAGAAAACTGCTCTAGATTTCTTTTGAGACCTTTAATTTTTTGGTTTACCATGTATGTTTTATGGTCAGCCAAATCACTTTATATGTGATCTAATTGCTCCTTAACATCAGTGATCGTTGTATCACCATTGATCGCTTCCTCTAAGTCAAGGATCTCTTTCAATAGCTCTTCACTGAGCCTCTTAGCAGTGTTAATGATTAAGATTAACAAATCCCGAGTGCACTTATTGGGTATATAGCTCCAGTCCACTCGGAACTGTTTATCTTCAAGAAAGATCTTCGGTTCTATCCTCACGAGCAAGCTTGGCGGTGCTGCACCTGCCCGAAGGTACTCTGTCATCAACGCCCCATGCAGGGCTACCCGAATCTGTCGTTTCCTGGTGTTAGTTAATTTATCCCACTCTTCCCTGGCTGTTGTATTACTAGCTAGTGGAGTCTCAGGGAATAGTGAGGGACCGGACAATATTAGGGCAATCTGTTCGTCAGTGAAGGCTAAACAGTTTCTGGCCATGTCACACCACACACAGTTACTACGGTCTTAACTTCAATACACTTTCTAACACCTACGGTAACTCTAGATGTTCCCTATCAAAGGGATTCCTGTTGTTTATGATCGGCACGATCCTCCAACAGCTTATTTTAATTATGCTCTCACGGCTGAGCCGCTGTACAAAATCACATCCACAATGGGAGCAACAGGGGGATCAAGAAGTCAGACCGCCCCCCACTCCATCAATTATAAACACTGCTAGGTCTGACCTCCTTGAGAGGGTGCATTGCCTTAACATTTTTAACACTCATTGTTCGTAAATCAATCCATGTTTTGGGCATTAATGTTAACTTCGGTAATGCAGGCTGGAGAGGCATGGTTCGGACTACTATGATTGCTAATGTCCACCTTTATCTTGTAAACCAAATCAGAAAAACTACACACTATGCTTTTCTTTTCAGGGTATTATGTCATCAAACCTTGGGAACATAAAAGAGTGCCATTAATACAATGTTATTGTTAAAGTCTGCATTGCATGCTCTCGGTCTGGAGACTATGCAGCATGGCCATGCACCTGAAGGGATGTAGTACTTGCAGTGAGGCATGCAACTGATTTAAAGACACTCTGCCGGCAGACCGCTTTAGAACTGTAATGTATTTATATCAAATGAGCCAACATAGCTCAGCTGGACTGGAGAGACTTTAAGGTACTCGGACCAGTTTTAATATACAGCAGAGAACTGTCTACTGTAAGCACATATCTCCTGGGTTTCACAGTGGGGGAGGTTAGTGTGGTGAGGAGTCTCAGCACAATATGTATAACAGAAGATTATTATTCTAACACTTACCATTACCGAGAACAAGGCACCAGATTACATGTGCTTGCATCCACTCCTACGTATGAGAAAGGGTGGAATCCATGCCTGCGAATGACAGACAACTGCTCTCAGACTCTAACCCCGAAACCATGATGCTGACAGCGTCACTGGCCTTTAGTGGATACTGCCATAGACTACAATGGCAATGATTCATTATGAAGGGCTTCAGAACCGTAAGCCCTGCGTCGTGCGTCACAGTTCAGAAAGTTGATTTACTGCCTGGCTTCCGTCTCCTGCTTCAGAGGGAGGCAGGGCAGGCAGCCTGGGCCACACAGCCCGGACTTAAATACATCGATTTGTTTAGAGATATGATCTTATCTCTAAATAAATTGATCTATTCAATATTTGGTCAGGAATGTGAAGGAATATCAGGGAGGCGCAGCCCCAGAGCCTTAATGGAGAATCCGCCCCTGAATTATGAATGCATCTGACAATGGACTGTTGATCGAGGAGACACAGAAGTCCCTATTGCGATGGAATTAGGGGTGGGCAGAATGTTTCATTCCGGTCACAGAATTGGCAGAATTAGGTGACTCTGTTTTGGGCAAATTCCATCAATTGTCGCGTGGCGGTATTTTTTATGGGGAGGCTCCAAAAGTGTGAGTGCAAGCGAGATTTGCCATCCCCTAGCACCATTTTCTAACGTGGGCGATCGCGATCAGAGGGCTGCTTCTCGAGTAGATTTGCTGCTGCTTGAGTAGATTTTCCAGTCGAGTGGCAGCAAAATCAATTCGATTGGCCGCGCACTCTTGTGCACCTCATGGTGCAATTTGTGCTGATTTATCAGCGCGCTGCTCACGCTACTGGCGCTAAATTGCAGTGCTAGCAGTGTGACATGCATATTTCCTCCTGTTGGTGAAACTCCGCCGAATCTCAAGTTTTTATGTAACTCCATGATACTCTGTGGAGTGAAACTTTGCATGAGTGTATATTCAGGGGAGGACCAACCTAACCCTGAATGGATGCCACCGGCATCCATAGGACAGTGAACCCTACAACTGTCCATTAAAGGAGAACAACACAAGCAAAGGGAACAAAAACTTCTGTAAAGATGAGGGTCAGTCGCGGTCCGTGGTAGGAGTGCCGGCCGGGCGGTGACGTGGGGCGGGGAGGGTTGGGTGGGGGTTAGTAAACCACGGATTACGGCCGAATACAGGTAAGTAAACATTTAAATAAATAAAACGAATTTCGTTGCGCGCACTGCATCGCATTTGGCGATGCAGCGCTCACAACGAAATTCGTTTTATTTATTTAAATGTTTACTTACCTGTATTCGGCCGTAATCCGTGGTTAACTACCCCCCGCCCCACGTCACCACCCGGCCGGCACTCCTACCACCGACCGCTACTGATGAGGGTCACATCGAAGCGTAGATGTAGAATGTTTATTAAGAAATAAACATATTAAAACCCACCAGTGCGGAAAACAGAGAACCTCCAGCACCAGTAAGCTCAGGATACAAAATGATTCTTACACATTCTAACTGGTGACCTAGCAACACACAGTTCTACATTCTCTAAGAACACGAGAGCAGTGACATAATAAAGATTCCACTCAACATGTTCCCTCTCATTTTTCTCTTTCTTTAAAAAAAAAAAAAAAGGTAAAGAGTGAGAAGAATGAGAAAAACAAAGAAAGAAGAGAAAGAGAAGAGTAAAGGAAAAGTAAATTACTTTAAAACAAAATCATCAAATTTCTTGGGTAACTTAACAACCCTTTTTAAACAAGTATCAGATTTGACATTTTCAAGAGTTAACTCCTTAGAGTAAGACACATCATGAAAATCAGGAATAACATGAGATTTGACAACAGAATCGGATGACTCTGAACATGAATTAGAATCAAAGTCAGAAGAATTTCTGACAACACGTGTATCAACATCAGCATTACCCACACTGGGAACCACAGCTCCAAACTTCTCTTTAGAAGCTTTTAAATCAAAAAATGAATCATCAGAGCTGACCACATTAAACATTTTTTCTTGACCAGGTTTAAGAAGAACTATGGAACTTTTGTTCCACCAACCTCTTTTGTGTAAAAGAACAGCACTGCCAGAAACATGAATGACCCGTACAGGATCAGAAAATTTAGAAGTACCGTTGCGTTGTAAACCAGGCTTAATAATACGAACCCAATCCCCCGCACAAATAATTTTAGATTTGGTTCTATGTATGTCATCATGGTATGCTTTGTTTTTTAAAGCAGCTTCATCTAAATTTTTCTTAACTTTGTCTACAACCTTCTCAAAATCCTTGTGAACAGTAAAATCAAA
Organism: Calotriton arnoldi; assembly: GCA_963921515.1. NCBI lineage: Eukaryota > Metazoa > Chordata > Amphibia > Caudata > Salamandridae > Calotriton > Calotriton arnoldi. Next base: position 312,536 of record CAWUFW010002558.1, on the reverse strand, counting down.
ACAAGGTGAAATAAGAGTACAACTCTCTCTCCCCCTCATTAAATAATAAGGGGAAACACCCGTGACAGAGTGAGGTGTAGTATGATAGGACCACAGCTTCTCTTTAAGAAAATCAAAAACATTCTTCTTACTCTCAAGAGCAGACTGTATGCCCTCTTTAATGAATCTGTTGGCCCTTTCCACTTGACCATTTGCTTTTGGACAATATAGAGGAGCCCTTTAAGCTCGAATACCACATTTTTTAAGAAATTCTACCATTTTAGATTAAATAAATTGAACTCCATTGTCAGACATAAGTAACTTGGGAAAACCTTCAATTAGAAAAACTTTTTCCAAAAACTTGATAACCACATCAGTGTTGGGATTCTCAACAAATGTATGATAAATCCATTTTGAAAAATTGTCAATTAACACAATCAAAAATCTATATTGTCTGCCTAAAGTATCATAAGGCCCTGAAAAATCAACCGATACCTTCTCCCACAGTCCTTTGGGGTTCTCTTGTAAACCAACCGGCTCACAAGAAATTTTGCAATGTTTATCCGACTTCACACAAACAACACAAGCATCAACAAATTTGTCAACAGAGGAATCCATACCAGGCCACCAATAATGTTGTCTAAGGGATCTCTTAGTGCTAGAGACACCATTATGACCATAATGAGCTAATTCAATAAGTTTAGATCTAAGACCTATTGGAGGAATAAATAAGTCATGTCTGACCAAAAAACCATTCTCGATACTGAGCTCACTAGATACCTGTGCATAACTGTGTAATCCTGTCTCAAGGTTCCTAGTAGGTGGCCAGCCTTGAACAAGAAATTGCTTGACTTTATTAAGCAAAATATCCTCTTCCGAAAACTTGATCCATTCAGCTTGTGAAACCTTACCCTCACAACTGTGTAAAATGTCCACCAAGGCAACAACACACTCATGATGATCAATATTGGACTCTTCATTGACATTTTTAGCTGGCAACCTAGACAAACAATCGGCTGTAATGTTTTTTCCTCCAGAAATGTGTAGAATCTCAAAATTAAACTCTTGCAATCTGGCAATAAGACGAATAAGTCTAGAGGAAGCTTTTCCAGAACGCACACCATCCATCATATACACTAAAGGCTTGTGATCCGTGACCAATTTAAAAGATTTTCCCCATAAAAAATTATTAAATTTCTCGACGGCCCAGACACAGGCAAGAGCTTCTCTCTCAATCGTACTATAATGTAGTTCAGCACCCCTCAAAGCTCTAGAAATAAAAGAAATGGTTCTCTCTTTACTATCCACAAATTGACTAAAAACAGATCCTAACCCAATAGAACTGGCATCAACAGTTACAACAGATTCTCCATTGGGGTCAAACGTTTTTAGAGCAGGAGCTTGTGAAATGAGTGCTTTGACTTTCTCAAAAGCATTGTTATGATCCTCTGTCCATACAAAAGATACACCTTTCCTGAGCAATTGCCTCAAAGGTTCAACCACTAGAGCATATCCCTGCACAAATCTGGCATAGTATTCTCCCAAAAAAAGGATCTCAATGAATCTTTATCATACGGCTTAATGGCATTGTTAAGAGCGCTGATTAAATCAACCTTAGGACAAATGCCCTCACAAGAAATTTTGTGTCCTAAATAATCAATTTCCCTCACAAAAAATTTGCATTTCTCTTTGCTAACAGTCATGCCTCTGTCTTCTAGTTTGGTAAGAACTTTATCTAGTATGGAATCATGCTCCTCATGAGATTTAGCAAAAATAAGGATGTCATCCTGGAATGCTTGAACTCCTATAAGATCTTGAAACAAAACATCAACCAATTTTTGAAAAACGCTGGCTGCAGAAGCTAATCCAAAAGGCATTCTCAAAAACCTATACACTCCAAAAGGAGTGACAAAAGCTGTTAAATCTTTAGAATCCTCATCCAAGATTACCTGATGGTACGCCGACTTAAGATCGATAATAGAAAAATATTTAGCATCATTGACAGCCATGAGTAATTCTTGAATCTTGGGAAGGGGATGACTGTCAATGATAATGTTCTTATTGAGCGATCTTAAGTCAACACACAGCCGTAAATCGCCATTTTTTTTAAGTGCGATCACAATATCCGAAATCCACTCAGAGCTTTTGGTGGTTTCAATTATGCCTTCTGTACATAAATTGTCAAGATGCTCTTTCAGTTTTTGACGAACTCATAATGGTACCATACGTACTTTGTGCTGTACAGGTATGGCACCTTTTTTTAACTTGATGTGATGAGTAAAACCCTTCACACGACCAACTTTATCTGCAAACACGACGTTATGTTTTGTTAAAATGATATCAGTACTTGAATTTTGAGTTACAATTTGATTAACAGAAATGTCCTGTAATCTAATTGGAGTATCAGTACTTGGACATAACATTATACCTAACTTGCCCAAATCATACCATCCAACAATGTTCTTACCATTGACTGCTACATAAATTTTGGTGAAACTGCAGCGTCCCCGAAAATTTTAATTATCCTCAAAGAAACCTAACATTTCAATGTCAAAATTGCCAAACGCTTTGGGATTGACATCCGTGACTTTAAGTCGTGTACCTTTCCATTTTTCTTCAAAAGTAACATCAGAAATAACAGTAATTGGAGAGCCGGAATCAGCCATTACCTCCAATGTGATATCACCAATATGGACTTCACCCAAAGGTGCTTTGAAACTAACACCAACCATATTGACATTAATCATGGGATCATACAAGGTAATAATCATATTCTCAAGATCATTAGTCATCTCACTAACAGAATTCACATTTACATTAGTACTATTTGCATTAGTGCCGCTTCTTATGTTCTTACATACAGTTTGAAAATGGCCGATTTTGTTGCATTTTGTGCATCTTCTCCTGATAGCTGAGCATTCTGTGTTATTGGCAAGATGAAACTTGGATCCACACCTGTAACAAGAAGGTTTAAAGCTAACAACATTGTTAGCTTTAAACACTTTCTTGCCAACCTGAATAGCACACACAGGATTGTTGACAACACCCTCCTCAGATAATAACACTTTAGATGATTGTATAGATCTTTCAATACCCTTGGCTATATCCAAGATTTCATTTAGCGTGGGATTACGACAAGCCAATAACCTTTCTTGTATTTTTTTAGAGTCGCAATTGAACACAAATTGATCCCTTATACAAATATTAACATGAGATCCAAACTCACAATTGGCAGCAAGCACCCTTAATGCTGCTACATATTGTTCAACAGTTTCATCTGCAAACTGTTTCCTCTTGTGAAAAGCATGACGTTCAATTAAAACATTAGGTTCTTCAGTAAATTGTTTTCCTAACCTAGCAATGGCTTCTCTGAAAATATCCCAAGAATCACCTGCTCCGCTGGTGCTGCAATAGGGGGTACATTTTCAAAAATTTCAATGGCAGCTGATCCCAAATAAGTAAATAAAAGCGCATGTTTCCTTTCAGCAGAAAATTCTTTACCATCAATTGCCACAATATAGTTCTCAAAAGTTTTGTACCATTTCTTCCAGATTAAAGTAGGTTTTCCAGGTACACTCAAAAATATTGATGGTTGATTGCAGACTTGTGACGAAGCCATGACTGAATAAGAATAATAAACTTGTAAGCAAAAATAATGTGTAGTTAAAAATATAAAAATTGTGCTTACAATTAGAAAATAGTCAAAAGCTAAGTACAAATTCAAAGTGTGCGCATCACTGACGTTGATACACACCAAATACTAAAAGTGCGCATTACTTGTAGTACCAAAATACAGTTAATCCAGATGTATGCAGCCATAAATGTGAATAAAACGAAATCCGCTTCAAAATATGCACTCCAAAAATAATTAGCTTAGAGAAGGTGTTTACCTTAATAAGTATGAGGTGAAACGCTATGGAGCTTCGTAAAATTAAAGTGTGTGTATCACTGATACACTGCGTGACAAACTGCAGGAGAAGTTGCTGCTGAAAAGCAGATCTGTCGGAAAAGAGACCAATAAAAAATGGCCATCACGCACAGCGTGGTGTGACGTACAGTTTCTAAAGGAAATAGATCTTGTTTAGGCAGCGTGTGACATGGCAGGAATGACGTACGGAAGAACGTCAATCACGAGCACAGGCGGCACGAGTAAGGTGGAATAGCTCGCGCAAGGGCCACTCCAACTGCCAACCGCCGAAGGTAAGAAAAGTACCTTAAATGTAAGAAATCTCCTCAAAACAGCAGCGGTTCGAGTAGAAACATGAAGAAACACCAGCAGAGGTTCACAGGAATTCAGGCAGCAGTAGAAGGAAAATAAAATTTCCGCAAATGAAGACGTGCAGAGGGTAGTCTCGGTTCCTTCCTTCACGGTGGGTTTAGTCCCAGTCGTCTCCAATGTAAACGTGAGGGTCACATCGAAGCGTAGATGTAGAATGTTTATTAAGAAATAAACATATTAAAACCCACCAGTGCGGAAAACAGAGACTCCAGCACCAGTAAGCTCAGGATACAAAATGATTCTTACACATTCTAACTGGTGACCTAGCAACACACAGTTCTACATTCTCTAAGAACACGAGAGCAGTGACTTAATAAAGATTCCACTCAACAACATCCCAACAGGATAAGGAAGGAGTACAAAAACCATTACAATTCCCCAGTAAGTATATTAAAGGAATGACTAGTGGGGCATGACAACAGTGCCATGGAGCCCTCGGTCCAACAGACAGGTCAATATGACAAATGGTGTAAGGACCGGATAATCCCCAAGCAATCGACAAGTCAAGGGAGTAATTAACTTGGGTCAGGCTATGGGACCCGGGTCTGGCTAAGGGACCCAGGTCTGACTATGGGACCGGCACATAGAAGAAAGAATAAACTGAGAAGTGGAACCCTGTGGAGGCATACAAATAAAAAAGGGACAGACACAATACTTGAAGGGATGCTACTTAGGTCAGAAACTCGTCTTGAGTGGCAGACTGGCAGAAGCCAGTCAACAAGCACACCAGAGGCTAGTAGGTTTTCAGGGGGCATCTCTAAGATGCCCTCTGAGTGCATGTTTTGATAAATCCAACACTGGCATTAGTGTGGGTTTTTAAGATGAGCTTTTTGGTACCAAACATCCCTATTTTCAGTGAAGCCATTATGTAGCTAGGGAACTCATTTTCACCAGTGTTCAGTACATGGTTTAAAAGGGCATCCCTGGTCACTTGCACAGGCAGCAATAGGGCTGACCAGCACATGGACATATCTGCTCAGGCATATATGTCCTCACATATAATATTAAGCACCCTGCCTTAGGACTGTCAGGCCTGCTGTAGGGGTGACTTACAAATATCATATGCAGTGGTAGGGGACATGGCACACAGGGATGTGTGACATGTTGTGTTTTCACTTGTGTCTGTACTAAGGCATGCATCCTGCAATGGCAGTCATGAATGTGCTTGGTGACGGGTCCCTTAGGGTGGCACAATTTATTTGAGCAGCAGCCGATAGGGACCCTCTTTAGTACCTCAGGCCCTAGGTACCAGGGTAGCATTTAGTAGGGACTTACAGAGGGTGCTAAAGGTTTGCTTATTGGGGGGAACAATTATACAGTTTTGGGAAAGAGCTCTGGCACTGGGGACCTGGTTAGCAGGAACGCAGTGCACTTTCAGTCGAAATCACATCAGGTACCAGGGAAAAAGTGGGGGCAACCATGTCAAAAAAGGGCACTCTCCTACACCCTTCCATATGCCTTTTTTTAAATAAATCCATCTTAGAAGGTTACGTCCCAAGTTCTCTAAAAAAAAAGTACTGTTAGGACACTGATGCTGGGCTCCCTGCCTGTCCTTTGTCTTACTAGTGTTGGCCAAAGTTTTGGAAAACATTGTGGTTACACAATTACAAAATCACTTGACAACCTATACAGGGTTATCATCTTACAGTCTGGCAATAGGCCCGAAAGGTGACAGAGACCTCTTTATTCTGATTTTGGGACAGCACCTTGCATTTGTTGATGAGGGCACTGGATGCTTGGTGGAAGCAGACCTTTTAGCAGCACTTACCACTGAGGACTACTCCATTCTGTTGCGTAGGTTGGCCATGGTAGTCAGTGCTAATAAAGAAACAGTCAGCTGGGCCCATTCTTTTCTGAGTCAGCATATGAATAAGATCTTACTACGTCCTTCTCTTTCAGAGGAAGTTACTCTCTTACCAGCTTTCTGGCCTATCTATTTGATCGCCATGTTTAAAAGCATCAATAATTCCACTTCACCAGTGATACTCTGCCCTACTTTCAAATTTCTACAGACTCGTAGCAATAACTGATTTCCAAAGAATTCTAGTTGAACTAAAGCCCTGGGTGTGAGTCAAATACCCACAACCAGCTCAAACACTGAAATAATTTTATTCAGGAGCAAAGGGTGCCGTTTTGTCTTCATTGTTGCCTCCCCATATCTTCAACCAGCAGCTTCTGTTCTCCAACAAGGTGAAGAATCTTGTATTCACTTTTGAAAAAGACTTTTCACTTAACACCCAAATTAGTTCTGTAGTAGGAAGTTGATTCTATCAAATGCATATGTCGAGGTCTATTCTCCATCTATTATCTCCCTCACTGGGAGCTTTAGTGGGGAGAGCATTGTCAATGAAATACTGTAACTCAATTAATACCAACCTTAAAAGCTTCTGAATCCATTGGCTCCAGAGATGACAAAATGCTGTGGTGAGCTTGATGTCAGCATTCTGCAAAAGAGATCATATAGCCCATGCTAGATATGCCCTACACATATTACCAGTTTGAGACTGCATTTTCTTCAAAATGTTCAATGTACCCATGCAGTGGTTCCTAAGTTTATTGTGTAGTATTTCAGTATGAGTATTATCATATTGGTTGGGCCTTCAGGAGCAAACATCATAGTGGGTGACATTACAGTCTAAAGGAAGAAGGGCCTTTTATTATCTTGGGCCATCCATCTGGAACTTATTACCCAGAAACATCAGGGAAAGATTCTTCATTTATTCTGTATAACACTGAAAATCCACTTATTCTAAGACTATATAAGTTAACATAAATAGTAAATCAATCAATGTGAGGATTGTGTAGTATTATATGGTGTGGTTGTGAGACCAGGCCATGTACTACACTCACAAAACCGTCTTGGGTCTAGTCAGGCTCGTTTGTAAAACCTTTAGCTCAACCCTGGGTAGCTGTTGCTTCAAGCAGCAAGGCTTAAACAGAGGAAGTAGTGTAAAACAATTAGAAACACCAAACAAGAGAATAAGAAGCTCACACAACACTGAAGAAATCTGACACCAATTTATAAAAATAGATCATTAGCCCGATTTACAAAGGTAAACTAAGATGAAAGTCTAACTTTACAACTTTCGGTATTTACAAAGGGCATTTATGAGTAGCAAGTTAGTCTTTTGTTTCAGTTGAACTTAAGTTTTGGTCTTAAGTTTAACTGAGACCAAAACTTAAACCAAGACTAAAACTTAAGTTTAACTGAGACAAAAGTCTAATTTTACTACACCTAAATGCCCTTTGTGAATAGCAAAAGTCGTAAAGTTAGACTTTCGTCTCAGTTTAACTCTGTGAATCAGGCCCATTATTTTTTATGAAGTTTTAGACACCAAGATGAGCAAAACCCACTGGAGGGTCCCGGAGATATAGATTTTTTAGTAAAATGTAAATCTCCGCTTTTTTATTCCAAAGCGCAAACAAGCATTGGTTACCATAAAGTTTGAAAACGTTTGAAAAGTTTGAAAGAGTTGTGTTTGACTACTCCGGCCTGACTTGGGTGGCCAATTCTGACAGGAAGAATGTCGAGGGGCCAGAAAGTAGGTTTTGGATAGTTACCTGGTCACCACAGCAGTCTCGAGACCAGTTCCACACTTTAAGCAAGGACCGACATAGAGTTCAATGAAGTGATCCTGATCCTGGGGATGCAGGATGCTGAGATGCTGAAAGATGCTCCGGGGGCTGTTTGGTCGACAGGGGTCTTCTTGAGGTTATTCCTTGGTCCACAGGAGTTGGGGTCCCTCAAAGTCCTCTTTGAGTCAGTAGAAGTCTCAAAGTCCTCTTTGAGTCAGTAGAAGTCCCTCGGCAGCTGGACTACCGATCTCTGGTCACAGCGGGTCCCGCGGTGTCCTTTGGTGCCGGCTAGTGCCCATCTTTGGTGGTCAATCCGCACTCTGGTGACTCTCCTGGGTCCAGCAGACACGGTTTCAACTTTTGAGCCCAAGGGTTGGTGTTTTCGGCTACTTGTCGGCGGTCAGCGGCGATTCCTTGAAGATGGCTACTGGCTAGCCAGAATGGGCTACTACAACTTTTATGGCCCTAGTGCTGAAACAGGTATCAGCCGACTGATCCTTGGAGTTCACCTTTTCTGTCTGGGGATATGGAGCGACTTTTACAAGAGCCAGGTACCACAGGCACAGTCCTCTCTTCACCAGCCCAAGGAGCAGCAGGTGCAGTCTGGCGGTTAGTGCAGCCTCTTCTGCAGGATCCAGGGGTCAACAGGACAGTCTGTTATATGGCCCTTGGGGGCATTGTCCGCATTACTAAGTTAGCATGAGCTTTGCTTCCATGATGCAGCTTTTGTGCATGTTACTACATGACTTTATTTTGGAAGACTCTGTTTATGCCCTTCACATGAGAACCGTCTGCTTTTCACATTCTCTGCTGCGTTCTTGGAGTTTAGTACTGAACACGTTCTACAAGGTCGGTAAACAATGCCCCTTGTTATTCTGTTCTGGTCAGTCCCTAGCACCTAGACATAACATGCTAAATACAGCTGCAATGCTGGAGACTCGTACTTTGATATTACGGGGATGCTTGTTGTTTTAACACACACTTGGAGAAAGCCGTTCCATGGAGAAGAGCTACGCTGTTCCTATGATGTAAACCTTACATCCAGGCTTTAAGGTATAGGGTCTGCTGTCAAGGCCCAGAGATCTTCCTTTATATAAATAAACTTCTTCCAGCCAAGGGGAGTGTGGTTAGGCCTTAAAGTCCTTATTCCACTGTTGTTATAAAATTACTTCCCCCTTTGTGTTCTATAGAATTGTAGCAATGCTAATCCTTCTGAGTTTATGCATTTTGTGGCTTGTATACTGTGTTGTAGAGCACAATAGTTAAAATAAACATTTTGAACTATTACAGCGACTCTGCTTATTCTTATTGTGGACAAGTACGAGTGAGTAAGCAAAAGAGTATGTCTTGCTACCGCGATTCCTGAGAGAGTCGGGAGTGTTGTGTTCTGGGTTGTCTAATCATTTGTAGCTTCGTGATTTTTGGAGGAGAACGAATGAGACACTATAGCTAGTCGGTTTTGGGATTTTGGGTACTAAGGTGATAGGTTGGCATACCCCTTTACACTGAGGTCCTGTTTTCCTGCACAGTTCTGTGTAGGTGCAGAATACACGAACATGGCACCGTCAACGTTTGGTCTGGTTCTTATCTGCAAGACTCTTGAGTAGTGCTTGTGCTTCTGTTCTTCTGTTTCTGGAGACAGCTGTGACGGTGTAACGTCCTATATTGATGTAATATAGGTTCTTTCAAGCTTGAAGTTTTAAAAGGTTCCTTCACTTTAATCTTAACCCGTTATTGCGCTGCCAGGCTTTGGGCTGTTATTTTCTAACTATTGATTATGGTGGTTGAAATTACGCCTCCTGCTCGTGCACCGCTCAGGGCATATTTAACTCAATATGGAGTACCTGATGTGGGTGCTGCACTTATCTTTATTGTAGAACCGGATCCAGCTTTTCGCTTCGAGGTGTTTTATTCTTGGGTCACCTTTCCGGCAGTCGATGAGACAGACAATTTGTTTCATGAGTTTACTGCCACCGCGACTCAGCGGGAATATAAATCGTATAGTACTCTTGAAGTTCCGCTAACAGCTTGGCAACACCAAATTTGGTTTAGTGGCGCCCTTCCTCACGTAATAACGCAGGTCCGTTTAGGCCCTTTATCGATAGATGGGGCCACGTGGCCCGTTTTGGCTGCGTATACCCCACACCCGCATTGGCTGACGACAGCAACACTTGCAGAACTCCGCGTGTTACGTACGTCATTAATACGCGTGCATCGTGCTGTTATATAGTTCATGTCGTGCAACTTCCAGGTGGGACCACCTGGCGTTGCTGCGCAACCTGCGGGTCCTGGTGCTGTGACCGTCAGCCCGCTTATGGTTAATTCAGTGATGGGCAAGCGTCCACAGAATAAGGATGACTTACCTTATTGGCTTGCTGAAAAATTTGGACAACTGGAGGCTGTTTTTCCAAATACTAGTCCTGTGGAAAAACACAGGATCCTAACTATTATTTTGCCTTAAGACTTAATTCCCGAACTCGCTGATTGTAACACCTGGGGAAAGGTGTTTGCGGCGGTATATTCAAAGTGTTTTGGCACTCCTTCCATGACCGTACTCCCTTCCGTAATAAAACTTGTTCAAGATGAGCACGGAGCCGAAGCGGCTGTAGAGTTGGGGATGAGACTGGTGGGGGTGTTCGACGTGGGTGCTGATATGATCCTTGCCAATGTCAAGGGTGATGCTGTGAGTTTTCAAGTGGCAAACTGCTTGGAGGCTGTACCAGATGCAGACAAGCCACGCAAATTACCAAAGATTATTGCAAAGGCTTATAAAACCATTGGCCGCAATAGTCTGGGAGTTAAGCCTTGTACTCAAACGCAAACTCAATCTCAAACACAACAAAAACCCCAGACTTATAAAGATGGGCGCCTGTTCTTTCCTAAAAAGAACTGGAAAAATAAAAAACAGGGGCAGCAAAAGCAGAAGCAAGGTTTGCGTGCTGGTTCACCGACACCTGAGTCTTCTGAGGGTACTTATGACTTGCGCGATCGCACGAAAATTAAGTCTCCTGATAGATTTCAAGTCCCTGATCAGCGCTCTCCTCGTTCTTTACAGGACACATCAGGCTTTCAAGTCGGTGGAGGGGAATGCCAGGATCGTGGCAAAGGTCAACCTGCACCACAGGGACGAGATCAGCCTCGACAGTTTGACAATAAAGGAAAACAGGAGGATCTGCCTCGTTTTGGACCGCCATATCAAAAGAAGAAAGTTGCCGCTTTAGCAGCGAGATATGCCTCAGAAGGTGAGAACGCGACTCCTGAACTGGACATGGGCAGTGACTCTGCTCGACAGTACAGCGGAGGTTACCATAGTGTGGGAGGCACTGCGTCCCTGCCTGGAGGCGACAGCAACTGACACATTAATTACAGTAGAAACAGCTGATACCAGGTATGCCCCCCCAGATATACTCTATGACATTATTTTCCAAATTGAAGGTGATATACCGGGTCCAATCAAGGCGGTGTTCTGGGAGAATTTAACCTCCTTGTATGACATTTTGTTAGCAGAGGCAGACTGGCCTCCACCCTTTGTGTTAGCCGCTCCTAGGGGGGGAGGAAGTGATACTTCCGAGTTTTTCGCATTACGTCCCTGAGGACCATGCCAAAGCTTTCGCAGCAGGGTGGGCTGCGGCCCTTACCCGGCGGTGTATCGTGGGCTGGGATGTCGATTCACCGGCTCATGAGATACCTTTACGATCTATGCCGCAGCCACAACCGCAATACCCGATCAAGCGTGAGGCTAAGGCTCACGTTTGTGACATTCTAACACAGTTAGAGTATCAAGGAGTGATTGAACCATGTACATCACCAATGAATAATCCTCTCTTTATGATATCAAAACCTGACGGTTCATATCGGATTGTATTGGATTACTGAAATTTTAATAGTCATTGTCGCACATTTGCAGTGCAAAACACTCACAGCTCTGCGCTGGTGAACAATCTTGTCCATAAAAAATACAAAACTACACTGGACATTTCCAATGGTTTCTACCGTCATAATCTCGCCCCTGAGAGTCGTGAATTGACAGCATTTACCGCCGTCGGGAATCAGAAAAAGGTTACGCGTTTGCCTATGGGGAATAAGAATAGCCCCGGGGCATTTGCGGCATGTGTTGTGTCTCTGTTGCACGACATAGACCCAGATGCGTTCTCGTACATTGATGATATTTATCTGACGGATGATGAACTTATGCCACATCTAGTCAGAGTCAACAATATAGTATTGTCCTTTGCCGACTATGGATACAAATTTAATTTAGCAAAATCGCACATCGTCCATTTGGCGGTGCTCTTTTTGGGCTACGAGCTCAATAACGAAGGAAAGGGGCTAGCCCCCCACTTCTTGGAGAAATGTGCACAATTGTAACCCCCTTCTACACAGAAGAAACTTCAGTCCTTTCTGGGATTTTTAAATTTTGGGAGGACATACATTCCCGATTATGCCCAGCGTATCAAACCGCTTTATGCATTGATACAACCTACATTTTCTTCTGCCAGCTGGCTTCCGGAACATACCTCTATCCTGCATTCGTTGCAATCTGACTTGCTTGCAACTAACTACTTGTTGACGCGTGATAACACCACAAACCTGGTAATACGTATAGTTCCAGGGACAGTGGGTTTCACTTATTTGACAATGAGGGAGACACAGTACCTATTGCATACAAATCACATTTGTACACGTCCGCTGAAATGCGAATTTCCAAAACTGAAAAAGTTTTGACAGCGGTGCAGATGGCGATTCTGAAAGAACGCTCTCTGGCGCAGGGTAAACGCATTTTATGGTCACACCACTCCCTGCTTTAGAAGCAGTGACTAAGGCGAGTGTACCAAACTCTAAGGGGCCAATTCCGATTCGGGCCGGAAATCTCTCCGACCGAGCCGGACCCGGAGAGATTTCCGGCCGAATCGGACTCTGGCAGTCCGACCGGACGAGTACGATGCATTCGCATGCTATCGGACTCGATTCAGTCGGACTCCCATTGAAGTCAATGGGAGCCGGTCGTACAACGCGTACGCGGGCTCCCATTGACTCAATGGGTGTGAGGCGAACGAGGGCGCCCCCTACAGCGGGTACGCGTCCATGCGCATCGTGGCATACATGCACAGGTAGGGGGGACCCATGGGTCCCCCCTGTGTGCGACTCACGTGGCTACGCGTACAGGGGGGTCCGACGCGGACCCCCAAAGTACGGCTCCGACAGCTCTTTCGAGCCGGATGGCGCGAGTCGGTCGGACTGCTCGCGGCACGCATCGTACTTACCCGGCCGGGAAACGTCTCCATAGCGCGGTGCGAGTCGTGTCCGTGCGAGTCGGTCGGAGCGTGTTGAAGCCGCATACGAGTCGGTCGGCGATTTCGCGGGCGCTTGCATCGTACTCGCTCGGCCGGACCCGCGTACGAATCGGTCGGGAAACAGGGCTCCGAATCGGATCCGGTAAAGCCGAATCCGATTCGGAGCCCTACCGCCGAGATCGGAATCGGCCCCTAAGTCTTTACATCCCCGTTGGATACAATGGGCTGCATCATTGACATCGGCTGATGTCACATTTATCTTTGATCCTTCTCTTCAGACACAGGAGTTCTTACAGTATGAACATGTTCATCCTCCTCCTCTGTCCTTGCTTCCTTTGGATAAATACAAATGTATCATCTATACCGATGGATCGGCTCAACCGGCCGTTGGTTCTAAACACGCTTTTTCGGTAGCTTGCGCAGTTGTTGCGGGCTCAATTATGAATGGAGAGTTTAAGTCTTCCGTAGTGCATACTCAGGCACTTGGAGACTGTACAGCACAATTGGTGGAGCTGCGTGCTCTCGTTCTTGCTCTTGAGTTTGCTGATCGTGATGTGAATACTCTTATTGTAGGCGATTCTTGTTACTATGTTCAATCATACAATGACAACTTTTTCTTTTGGTCTCAAAATTACTATAGAGATTGTAAAGGCAGCGCAATTAAGAATAAGACGCTTTGGGTTTGAGTGGCAGACCTTAAACAACGTCTGCCCCTCACAGAGGTTATCCATACTCTTGGCCATCAGCGTGTGGGAACACATGCTCTTGGTAATTCCTTGGCTGATGAAGTGGCCAAGTCTGCAGAAGCCACGTGTTTCGTAGCAGCAGTTACAAGATCCATGACTAAAATAGATAATGATATTTTGGCAGCACTAGCTGCAACGAGGGAGGGAACTGTTCATCCTCAGGGTTTCCCCTCTAAATACTCTTATCATATAACTCCCGAACAAGTTCCTTATGCTAAGATTCCATCAGTTGGGGATCGGCTGATTCCCAACTTGGACCGCAGACCTGCTTTGATCAAAGCCACACACGAGGGCATGGCTTCTGCACATGCCGGGGTGTCGGCGACAGTCTCTATTTTACAGCAACGTTACTGGTGGCGTGGTTTATATAAACAGACCCGTAATTATGTACTTTCTTGTGACATTTGTCAACAAATTAGGCCGTCTCCGGTCACACGCCCACCTCAAACACAGCTATGTATCTCTAATCAACCATTTGGCTGTGTATATCTTAATCACTGCGGTCCATTTTCTTCTGATACTGCGTATAAATATATATTTGTTGCACTTGATTCGTGCACTAGATTCCTTTAGGTTTGGCCACAACGCATTGCTGGTGCTCGAAATGTCTTCAGGGATTTGTGTGTCTTTGTCGGGATGTTTGCCTGTGGCACCTTCTATTCTGACCAAGGTCCAGCATTCGCCTCTAAGGCGTACAAGGACGCGATGAAGTCAATGGGGGTGCTGGTGCAGTTTTCGTCTCAATACAGGTCTGAGGACAATTCAATTGTAGAATGAATGAACCGTGACTTAAAACAATCCTTGACAGCTAGAGTCTTAGGTACTGGCAGGTACTGGCTGGCTCATTTGTATGGTGTCCAGCATGCACTTAATAATCTCCCTAGAAGATCTCTGGGTAGGCGGACCTCATACGACATGCTCTTTGGCATTAAAATACTTGTGCCAGACCTTGAAGGTCTAGACGTTGTGGCAGCTGCCGCAACCTTTGACGTAGATAATCATTCTACTGTGTTACAGGATCTACAAACGACCCGTGACAGTTATGCAACTGAACATTTACCCTCTTCCACTGATGCAGCACTGCTGATTCCAGTTACCGGCTGGCTTCCCAAAATCGGAGACCTGGTACGAGAAAAGCTGGAGAACAAGAAAGAATTTGGTCCCTCTTATCGTGCACTGGTTCTAGTGCTTGTACTGAAGGGTACTCGTACAGTCATTTTACCACCTTAACCTGGTAGCAAAGACAACAGACACATCTCAGTGGACAATGTCAAGTTACACCGTGTAGCCGATTCTGAATAGCATCACATCTGCTTTTTCACGTTGCGCAATTTCATTGGATCCGCTGATGTCATCATCTTCCACTGTTCCTCATGTGCCTAAGGAAGTGAAAGACACTGTAATTGACCTTTCACCCGTCCAGCCTCCATCTTCCAAAACGGACGTCAAGTACACATATCCTACAGATGAGTCCACTATTGAAGTACCGATGAGTCCTCGACAACATCAGGCGGACCCGGCACTACCACCACTAATTAATAGAACGACAAGTGGCTACTTTGGAGATCATGCCAGCTTCTCTTTGGACTCATCCTCCTCGACGTCTAGTTTGGCAGTCCCACCGACTAAATTAACTATTTTCTTCTCTTGCTTCAAATAGACTTACCTGGTCCCCCCATGGACCTACATTTGGTTGGTGCTTATCCTGATTTTCCTTTTCATTTCAATTGGATTTGTGACAGTGTTATTTTTACTCATCAATGGTCATTATTTACCAGAACACTCTGCTGTGAACTTGGTCGATGGCATTCTGGCCCCACACACATCGTCCCATATCATGAAACGTGATCAGACACTTGTGAACATTTCAGTCTTCCCGGTTGCAGATGACATCGTTTGGGACAAAGTAGCTTTTGAAATCCGCGGTCCGACCGAGGTGCTCAGGGTGCCATATGTATTTCGCGTCTCTTTAGGATATGTGGAAACACGGGATATACATTCTGATGATTGGGATGTGCAAGCAGTACATGCATTGTTTTCCGATGTGAAATATTATGCTACTTTTGATGCTGAAGACTTGTATTTAAATTCTGCCAATTATGCTGATCCCTTTAGTTATCAACATTATGGGCATCGTTTTTTGCATAAAACAAACATGTCTTTAATCACACTCAGTGGGAACATTGTCCTACTCCTGTACAGGGGAGTTCTAAAACTCTTAGGGATAAGTTCACTTATTTTACCGATTATGACACGTCTAATTTGGAATCCTATTTGTTTAAACTACACTTGTCATCTCAATCTAAATTCATATTGACCCACACTAAACTTATTTAATCCAAATCTTTTAGGGCTAAATTGGCCACAAAGGGTTATGATCACTGGAAAGAGACCATCGAGTTAAAATCAATTTGGGGCACTAAAAATTGGCAGGTTCAGGGAACTGAAGCATTACATCGTGCCTGCCTGATTCCAACTCAAATTTTATTTTTGAATGATACAGTGTACCAAACCACTTGTTTTGGCTTGGCCACTGTTAAAAATTTAAATAACCCCTCCATTCCGTCTTTAGCAGAATACGACAATTGGGGTGCTCAGACGAATTATACTATAGATGATTTACAGGCATTGTTTCGAAATGACACTTTCAATGTCTCTGAACTTGATTCATCCGGATGGTTGGTGTGGCAAACAAACTCTAATGAATGCCAAATGCTTTTTTATAACGTGACACATGATTTCACTCAGACTAGACCGGATCCTCGTTATCCACTTACACATTCGGTCACCACATATTCGATGGGTAAATTATGCCAACAATGGTTGGAACATTCCACCTTAGTATCTGTGAAACAACACCTTAAACTTTTGTCGAATGACATCAATTTGGCGGATTTCATTTTAGGGCCTAGAAGTCCTAGATCTAAGAGATTTATTTATGCCGCTTACAATGAAATTTGGAAACTTTCGCAGATTGAGGCAGCTCTTCGTCTGCGCCAAATTGATCAAGCCAATTTAGAAAAAGTCCTTGCTGTGGTTGACAATAGCATCAATACGCTTTCATCACACATTTATACATTGGATAATATTGTTTCATCTGTTATTGATATTGCTCAGAGTGATGTATCTGTGTTGTATCATGGTCAGAATCAATTAAGATCTGTTATGCAGTTTGCATGGACGTTGCAAACCCTCAAGATTGGAAAAGTCCCTTGGGATTATTTAAATGCTTCTGCTCTGTTTCTACCGTTTCATCTAACTGATAAACAAAGATTTATGTCAATGAAAGATTGTTGTATTCTGCTTTAGGGGTCCGTATATAGGCTTTCCTGAATCATGTCCTTATATAGGCACAATTCGCCATGCCCTTATATAGGCATAGAATCCCTGTCCTTGTTTAGGCATTAACCATGCACTCCCAATACAGGCATGGTCACCGACATTCGTCCACCCTAACGTCACAACGAGTTCTTAGAAAACCAGACCCTTAAGCTTCGGGAGTTCCCCTAGCACAGGACTATTGATTTCTCCAAGAACTCATCTATTATGTATGAACCGTTATACCTTAAGGGTTCATTCCTGACGTCTTCCTCTGTCCGACCTCACGTCAATGCTAACATTCCTCGACACCTACCAGGTATAAATATACCTTCCCTTGCCCAAGCAAGTTAGAAGAGACCTCGACTTCAGAGTAGCCCGTATCCTGGCCTGACGCACTGAGAAGACGCTGTCATTCCTGCACGCAGACAAATCCAGCTTCCAGTGTTCTGACTCCCTTCGCGGGGTGTTAGAGTTCCAAGATCCGGCAGGAGATTCCCACCTCTCTCATTCTCAAGGTATGGAGCTGACTAGATCCTAGAGGGACTCTTGGCATCCTAGACTTAACATACTCTTAGTCTACCATACTAGAGAATACTCCAACTACTTCTACCTTTCCCTACACCTAGACTAGGTTAGGTACATTGGGGTAGAACTAGCTTAGAGACGCATCGTATGAGTACTCGCATTTTTAGCTCATGTTATTTATGTACGTGAATATATGCTAAAAGATAATGCTAGCGCAGTATTATTTATTTCTACTGCTCATGCTGTACATTATTTATCTTGCATACTGTCTTGTGATCGTAACAGCACACATCTCTTACACGAGAAACAAGACTGTTCAATAAAACCCTTTTTATTGAAACGCCTGTCTTTCCTTTTGGTGTAACTCTGTAGAAACTAATCATGCACGATTGAATGAGTGAAACTGTTATCTATTGTTTCCACAATTCTGAGACGTGTTCCGCTTCTAAAGGAAAACAAAGTTGTCATGTTTTTCGGTTGCCAGAAACTACTCCCTTCTTGTTCTCAAGGAGTTTCTAGTGGCCTCTGAGCTAGCTGGCACAGGAAATTAAGTTTAATATAATCGATAGGGACATACCAACCTTAGTCCTATGTCAAACCTATAGGTTATATTATTCCAATGCGCAGAGCCTATTAGGGAAATAGGAACTACACTACATGGCGCCCAACAGTTTGGTAAGGCAGTAATTTAACGCTAGATACTGAGTAACTCATTCGTGCTTTTCTCAGAGACCCCTACTCACATACTCCATAAGACGTCCGGAGTGGGTAGGGTTAAATATCCTCCATTACTAAATAGGGAAGCACCCTATATATTAGTTGTTTGGTTTGTTCAACATTGAAGGATACACTGTTCCAAAATATTGTGCACCTTATCTTTTGTTTCCTTGAAACTTGTTCTACATTTTTCAAAAAACAAAATGCCTGACTCCGACAACGGTGACGTTGCGGGTCAACCAGCTTTAACAGCTTATAACATCACAGGTTTTATTGAAACCGAGGAGGGTGTAATAGACATCAATCCAAACTTAAGAAGAGCCATCACTTTAAAACTTATAAAACATGGCCTACCACCAAGAGGCGGTAGAGCAGTTTTCGTGATAGAGGCACATGAATCCTTTCAGACAGAGGTATTCTATTCATGGGTAATATTTCCTGAATCAAATTCAGTAACAGGAACGTTTCACTTCTACAAAGAAGATGATCCACCAGAGAAATATATTCCTTTCGAGGATATTGAAATTCCACTAACATACCAGGAGCATCAGCTCTGGTTCAAAGGCGTCCTAAAACATCACAAAAACATTACCAGGCTCGGTCCACTAGGTAGACCAGGAGCAACATGGCCGATTCTAGCCGGCTACACTCCTCATCCTGAACTGGATATAATGACGGATGAGGAACTACTTACTCAAATTACAGAGTTAATAAAAATCTATAGACAATTAGTTCAATATGTCTTGCGGACTTTTACAGTCCAACCACCATTGACACTTCCAAATCCAACTCCTCAACAGGGGAATACACTAAAAATTACACCACAGACTCTATACTCAGTCAAGGGTAAAATGCCCACAAAACGTGAGCAAATTCCATTTTGGATAGCTCAAAAAATTACTCAAATCGAAGCAGTATTTCCAAATACTAGCCTGTATGAGAAACACAGAATCCTAACTATCTGTTTACCGATGGGGATCATACCACAACTGGAAGACTGCACCACTTGGGGCTCAGTCTTTGCTGCCATCTATACTAAAACACATGATATTCCATCAATTGCAGTAATACCAGATGTCCTGAAACAGATTCAAAACGAGTACGGGGTAGAGCCTGCTCTAAATTTAGGTATGAAATTACTGAAAAATTTCGACTAGGTCTCAACAATAATATTATCTAATATTAAAGGGGAGGCAGCAGCAGTGGCAATCTGCCAACGATTAAGGGAATTTGATGTTACAGAACATCAAACTGAGCTACCCAGAATAATAGAACAATCTTATGCAGAATTAGGCAGAGATAGTTTGGGTGGAAGACCATTGAAGCCAAAACTATCTGAAAGTCCTGAGAAGGACTCTATTAAACAAACTCCTACATCTTCTAAAAAGAAGTGGGAGACTAACAAACAAAATTCAAATGAGAAACGTTCTCAATCCCGAGGTAGGTCTCCTCAAAAGGAGCCCTCTGAAAGGAGGTATAACCTCAAGAATAGGGATAATTTGAAAAAACCTGACAGGTATCAAGATACTGATACACATTCCTCTCGTACCTTTCAGATCTCGTCACAGACATCGGAAAGAAGAGGACGGTCAGAACATAGAGAAGAACGCGTGAAATCGAAAGACGACAAACACGTTCCGAAAAATAAATCTAAACCTCAATTCTCAAAGAAGAAGGTAGCGGGTCTGAAGGTCAGACATGCCGAGGATACTGAGAACACAACTCAAGAACGGAGAATGGGCTCAGACAATGCTGGACAGTGCAGCAGAAGTCACAATAGCTCGCCAGAACCTGAAGGAACTTCTGGAGATAGTGGACCTGAATGAGTACATTACAGTTGAGACTGTAGACACCAGGGTTAGTACTCCACAAAAGTTATATGAAATAACACTCCAGATGGAGGGAGAAATACCTAGACAGGTGAAAGCACTTTATTTGGAAAAACTTTCAAGGGGCTATGACATACTTCTAGCAGAAAAAGACTGGCCACCACAATTTGTCAGGGAGTGCCCACATGGCGAGGACATTATTATGCCTGCCTTCTCTAACCATATTCCAATTCATCTAAAATATACTTATGACAGGAAATTGGCAGTTGCCCAGGCCCCAGCATTATACAAAAATCATGTAGGATGGGATGAGGACTCACCTCACCATAAAATACATCTAAAAAATGAACCTACTGCACAAAGGCAGTACCCAATAAAGCAAGAAGCTAAAAAACAGGTCAGGGAGATCTTAGATCAACTTGAATACCAAGGGGTGATTGAAGCATGCACCTCCTCAATGAACAATCCTTTGTTTCCTGTCTCCAAACCAGACAATACATATCGTCTAGTTTTGGATTACAGACACTTAAACACTTGTTCTAAAACATTTGCAGTGCAAAACAAAATGCACATAGTACAGCATTAATGAATAACATTGTGCGTAAAAAATATAAAACCACATTAGACATCTCAAATGGTTTCTTTTGTCAAAACATAGCAGCTGAAAGCAGGTACTTAACAGCTTTCTCAATAATGGGGACCCAGCGTCAATTTTGTCGACTCCCACAAGGGTTCAAGAACAGCCATTTAATGAGGGTGAAAAAGTACCAATTGCATACAAATCACACTTGTATACACAAGCAGAAATGCGCTTCACTTCAACAGAAAAAATTCTGACAGCAGTTCAAACCGCTGTAGCAAAAGAAGGAGCTCTAGCCCAAGGGAAACGCATTATTGTCGTAACCCCTGTTCCGGCTCTAGAGGCGGTCACAAAAGCGAGCATTCCAAATGCTAAAGCATTACATCCGAGATGGATACAATGGGTTAATTCTCTTGCTGCAACAGATGTTGAATATGTTTTTGATCCCGATCTAAAAACACAAGCATTCCTGCAATATGAACATGAATGTCCTCTGCCTACTGAGATTCTGCCTCTCGATCAGTATGAATTCATAATTTACACTGACGGATTCGTACAACCCGCAACAGGGAGTAAGCAAGCTTACAGTGCAGCATGTGCAATCGTTAAAGGTCGCATACGTGATGGTAAATTCAGACCTATGGTCACAAAAACTCAATCTCTAGGAGATTGTACAGCTCAGCGAGCTGAACTACAAGCATTCAAACTGGCACTTGAAATTACAGATCGAGAATTCCCCACACTAATAGTGTGCGATTCTTTCTACTGTGTACAGTCGTATAATGAATATATACAAACTTGGGTTGAAAATGTGTTCAAAGATGCAAAAGGTGGCACAATGAAGCATAAAACGCTTTGGGAACAAGTAGTTCAGTTAAAAAACGAATTACCAAAGGCTCACGTGATCCATACACTGAGTCATCAACGTGATGGCGTTCACGTTGCAGGGAATTCATTGGCTGACGAAGCCGCAAAGGGGGCTGTTCAGATGGCTTCCGTAGCTGCGATCACTCATTCAAAAACAAAAATAGACAGTGAGATAATGTTGGCTGTCAATGCTACGAGCAAAGGCAGTGGTGCAGCGTTACCAAAAAAGTTTCCACTCAAGTACTCTTATGTAATTGATGCGAACAACGTTCCTTTTGCTCGAATCCCTGGAGTGGGGGATAGGGTAATTCCAAACAGGGAACGCAGATTAGGACTAATCCTAGCAGCAGACGAAGGGATAGCCTCTGCCCATGCAGGCATTTCTGCAACAGTATCTTTACTAACACAAAGATATTGGTGGCCTGGCATTAGGAAGCAGACCAAGAACTATGTTCTGGAATGTGAAATATGCCAACAGATGAAAGTCTCCACAGTGAAACGTCCTGCGCAGACAGCCCTGTTAATTTCAGACAAATCATTAGCTTGTGTTTACCTGGACCACTGCGGTCCCCTGCAAAGGGACGGTAACTATAAATATATCATGGTCGCCGTGGATTCTTGCTCTAGGTTCCTATGGATATGGCCTCAGCGCTCGGCTGACGCTCGAACTGTTATAAAAGAGTTGCAAGTCTTTATCGGCACATACGCAATAGGCACGCTACACTCTGACCAGGGCCCTGCGTTTAGCTCTCGAGCTTACAAGGACGCCATGGCCAGTCTGGGCGTTGCATTGCGGTACTCCTCTCTGTTTCATCCTGAGGGAAATTCTGTTGTGGAAAGGAAAAACTGGTACATAAAGCAGTCTATAACAGCTAGGGTATTAGGTTCGGGTGATGGGTGGGTCAAACATCTTTATGGGGTCTAACGCTCATTAAACAATTTGCCAAGAAGTTCTCTAGGGGGGGTCACTCCATATGAGGTCCTATTTGGGACAAGAATGTGGGTGCCAGATCTGGAATGCAGTGGCACAGTGGTGGAAAATAAACCCTTTGATATCAAAGATCGTTTGGCTGTTTTACAGGACTTAAATGAACTGAGAACGAAACAAAGCAACGTATTCCTGCAGCCAACCACCACTGGGGAAAAACCGGCGGTCCCAGCAAGGCCTGTCTGGATTCCAAAAGTTGGGGATCTAGTCAGAGAGAAAATTGCGGACAAGAAGGAATTTGGACCTTCTTACAGACAACCAGTACCTGCCCTAGCAATACACGGAACAAGAACAGTACTTCTGCCGCCCCTTGCTGGAAGAAAGGAGAAAAGATTTGTGTCCATCGACCTCATCAAACCACAGTATGTGGCCAATACTAAGTAGTAGGCCTCGTGGACTCCGACCTAGTAGCAGACACACTCCTCTCGCTACTATCCAAGAGGTTCAGACTGAAAGACTGATAACCATCGAGAATTCAGCAGTAACAGATGAAGGACTGAGCAACAATGCTATGGAACTCATCCCTCTTGAAACACCAGTAACAGTTCATCCAAATACACCTGTCTACACCAATGTAACAAGTGATCAACTGATCCCAGCGATTTCAACAAATCCTGATGCAATTCCAACAATTGACAGAACTGCTTCTGGCTATTTCATTAACTTTGATACGTTTTCTGAGGATCCGAGTGAACCCGAGACATTGCCAGCATCAAAAACTATTAAACAGCAAGTACAAGACTTTTTACATTTTTTGAAAAAGACATATCTGGTTTCACCATGGATTGAACTTTGGGTTATTTCTGGAATATTTTTCTTCCTGCTTTGGCTAGCTTTGGTTATGACTATGAGCGTGCTTATAAATGGCAGATACATCCATTTGGACATTGAAAGAAAAGAAGTGAACTTACTTTTGAAACCTCATAAATCATCCCATCGTGAAAAAGAGACTTGTCTGCAGTGAACATCACAGCCGTTCCTATACAGGATGGTATAGTGTGGGACAAAACTGATTTCGATATCTTTGGCCCGACAGAACATTTGAACATTCCACATTTATTTAAGATTTCACTAAGTGATTTTATTTCATCTAGTACCTATTCTGATGATTGGGGCTTTGAAACTGTAAATGACATAATGTTTGACCTAGAAAAGACTGCTGCATTTTCTAATAATGAATATTTAGAGGGTTCATCAGACTATGAACAGCTGTATTGCTATAACCACTATGGTCATCATTTTTTGCATAAATCTGCAACACCTAGAAATGTGTTTATGTTTAACCAATGGGAACATTGTCCTACACCACCAATGGGTAGTTCAAAAACATTTGCTAAAAGTTTCCATATTTTTCAGGATACAATACATCTAATCCAGAAACATTCTACTATAGAAATGTAAACAAAACAGGACTGAAAATGATGTTAACAAATACAAAACAGATTCACTCTGCAGCATTTATTGCCCAGACAGGGTTTCGACTTATGGAAAGACACAATAGACACAAAATCTGTCTGGGGTACTAAAGATTCGCAAGTGCAGGGGATAGAAGCTTTGTTTAGAGCCTGTATCATCCCTCAACAAATAATGTTTTTGAATGACACGGTCCAAAAAACGTCTTGCCTTGGGTTAGCCAAGATCAAAGACATGAAAAATCCTTCTGTACCAACACCTGCAAGTGATAACAATACACAGGCAGTGGTTACAGTTGACAACATACTACAACTCAACAGAACAAATCCTGATTGGAGAAAATGGTTGATCTGGCCCACAGACACAAACAACTGTCAAGATAGATTCCTGAATAAAACATGGGGGTCTACTATTCATAGGCCAGACCCAAGATACGTCCAAAGACAACATCCGGGGGTAGTAACAACATACAGTGTAGGGAAATTATGCCTCGATTGGCTGCAAAAATCTACCCATAAGGATGTGAAACAACACTTAACTTTACTTAAAGTCAAAAACGTTTCATATATGCAGGCATTTATGCTGCTTATAATGAAGCATGGAAGGTGTCACAGATGGAGGCCGCAGAACGAATACGTGAACTTGATCGTATTAATTTAGAGAAAACTCTCTCTGTGGTCGACAATGGGTTAACAACTTTGTCCTCCAGAATTTATTCATTGGACAGTATTGTATCCTCTGCTATCGACATACTGGAACAAGATTTAGCCATGTTACAGCAAGGCCAGTCTCAGTTACGTTCTATTATGTTATTACGCTGGACGCTGCAATCTTTTCGTGCGGGCTATGTGCTTTGGCGTTTTATCAACACGACGGCTCTGTTTGCAGAATACAATCTAACTGATAAACAGATCGAACTGGCACAAAAGGGAGCAAAGTATACAGTACTGAGCATTGAAAAACTTGAAAAATTACCATTCACAGTGGCAGAAAAACCAACTACAGGATGGCTTATTCATGACAAAATTAGTCTACCTGTGACTACTTTTCAGTTTCAGTATTGCCTTAAACAGATGCAAGCAGGCAAATATGAAAGGTTGGGTAAAGAATATATTAAGACATCCTGGAATTTACCTTACACATATAGATGTTGGAGTGGGGTTCGTGAAGTGTTTCTGAGCGGTACACACTGTGAAAGTGCACTAAGGAGTTCACTGATTTGTCAGGACATTTCTTTACACGGGGCTTGTAATAGTTCTGTGGCAAATTTGTCCTGCCACCAGCAAGGTACACCAGCTGCTGTGATTAATCCAACGTTTGGACAACTTTCTAATGGGAGTTACCTCATGTTGAATGATCAGAGTTGCTGTGGCATGTTGCCAGGCATCCCATATCTAGTAACAGTCAACTCCAGGGTCACTTGCTGTATGCAAGTATTGTTTGCCCCAATAGACACAGTCAGGAGTCGCTCTATGGCCTTCGTTGAATGTCTCTTTTATACGATTTGATACTTTAAGCAGAATGAAAGCCATGCTTATACAACAATCAGTGCCTTTGACCTCGGCCAAAGAAACCTATGATCTACAAGTTGCAAGGACTTCGGCTGAGATACAAGCTTTAATTCGTACAAACTGCCCTATACATTTCGTAGAAATGATAGGACGTATCTTTAACATGTCAGATACAAGTGGAATTGTACATGTATTTAAGACCATCTGTTCCGGACTATTAGCACCTTTCCTGGCTGTCCTCGGAATCATCCCAAACTTCGCACATTCGGTGTTTGGTGGTGTGCCGTTAATTCTAGCACTTGTTGCAGGAATTCTGTTTCTATTCCTCCTACTACTCTATGGCAAGCCTCTTCGCCAACATCACTCCGAGCGATGTGGAGAGAGCCCGCCTCGAACGGAAATGCCCTGAGCGAATAGTACAGCTTTTTGGCATGCCTCGTCTACGGGAACTTAATACAACGTGGTTCCTGTCATCCAGACCAATCTGGCAAGATTGCATCTTACCTGTTCTACGCTGCCTGTTTTGCGGTGAAGAATGCGTGCTAGACATCTGTCTAACACTCCCATCAGTCGTGCCATTGGATATCGATACTCTGCTGGACCCGATAACGGCCCATGCTGTGTGTTGTCCCCAGAGGCTTCCAATCCTGATGGCGTCATTCATTGAGATCTCACAGACGCTTCCGGCTGCTGCTGAGGTACGAGATGGATCAACGGGCACACAGGTAACAACGGACGTGGACATTGCTGTGGCATCCAATGTTGACAGCGATGCTTCACATCTTTGTGCAATTAATCGTCTACACGAAGTGTTCCAACTGTCACCAACTTCGGTGGACGATATTTTGGCTACGGACGTAGATGATCTAATGTTTACGCCAGACCCATACACTGACTTTGATTCGGCTCACAGTGTACCAGGGCATCAATGAAAATTTGGCCTTCATATTTTTTCAAAACTTGGAACTTTTCCCAGAATTGAACTTTAAAAAAAAAAATTGAAATGACATGGCAAAAGAACAATCTGCTTACAGTAGAACTAGTCTTATAAAACGGACTTCTTTGAATACTTCCAGGGACACAATGTCACCTTACTTGTCTAGAACAAATTTCATTAAATTCCATGATATGCAATGGTTTTGATTTTGAGAACTTATCGACCATTTCATCATATGCATATATTTCTGTTTCATTCACGTTGCATTCCGCTTCCGTTATATGCTTAGAATGAAAACTATGCTTTAAATGTACAGTACCTATTGCATTTCAACAGTTTTGAGCTTCTTTTAAAATGCTTTTAGAAATGTTTTTAGCAATATGTGGTACTCAATTTTATGTTTAGCATTTACAATGTTTAGCATTTAGTATTATCGTTCATTCGAAGATGGAGTGGGTGTTGTATTCCGTTTTAGGGGTCCGTATATAGGCTTTCCTGAATCATGTCCTTATATAGGCACAATTCGCCATGCCCTTATATAGGCATAGAATCCCTGTCCTTGTTTAGGCATTAACCGCGCACTCCAAATACAGGCATGGTCACCGACATTCGTCCACCCTAACGTCACAACGAGTTCTTAGAAAACCAGACCCTTAAGCTTCGGGAGTTCCCCTAGCACAGGACTATTGATTTCTCCAAGAACTCATCTATTATGTATGAACCGTTATACCTTAAGGGTTCATTCCTGACGTCTTCCTCTGTCTGACCTCACGTCAATGCTAACATTCCTCGACACCTACCAGGTATAAATATACCTTCCCTTTCCCAAGCAGGTTAGAGGAGACCTCGACTTCAGAGGAGCCTGTATCTCGGCCTGACGCACTGAGAAGACGCTGTCATTCCTGCACGCAGACGAATCCAGCTTCCAGTGTTCTGACTCCCTTCGCGGGGTGTTAGAGTTCCAAGATCCGGCAGGAGATTCCCACCTCTCTCATTCTCAAGGTATGGCGCTGACTAGATCCTAGAGGGACTCTTGGCATCCTAGACTTAACATACTCTTAGTCTACCATACTAGAGAATACTCCACCTACTTCTACCTTTCCCTACACCTAGACTAGGTTAGGTACATTGGGGTAGAACTGGCTTAGAGACGCATCGTATGAGTACTCGCATTTTTAGCTCATGTTATTTATGTACATGAATATATGCTAAAAGATAATGCTAGCGCAGTATTATTTATTTCTACTGCTCACGCTGTACATTATTTATCTGCAAAAGAAACAATTGATGGACGGAATGCTGGACAATGCAAACATTCACCCCCAGTCACAAGGATCTGGGTTAAATCCATCATTCTTTTGCTCACCACACCACCCCAGTTTGGACCCAGCCATAAGCAAATCAGTCTTGACCCTGTTCCTTGTGGGAACAGTCCAGCCCGAACTGCCAAGCCAGGTCCTTCCTGGACCGGAAACAAGCATCCTAGGACCGGTTTCAGGGCATCACCCTTCTTCAGCCAGGCTAGCTTGAATCCAGTGGTGTAGTGAGCACGGGACCCACGTCTGGGCATACCCTTCCCACTTAGGGCGACAAATGCAAAAGAAACAATTGATGGACGGAATGCTGGACAATGCAAACATTCACCCCCAGTCACAAGGATCTGGGTTAAATCCATCATTCTTTTGCTCACCACACCACCCCAGTTTGGACCCAGCCATATGCAAATCAGTCTTGACCCTGTTCCTTGTGGGAACAGTCCAGCCCGAACTGCCAAGCCAGGTCCTTCCTGGACCGGAAACAAGCATCCTAGGACCGGTTTCAGGGCATCACCCTTCTTCAGCCAGGCTAGCTTGAATCCAGTGGTGTAGTGAGCACGGGACCCTCGTCTGGGCATACCCTTCCCACTTAGGGCGACAAATGCAAAAGAAACAATTGATGGACGGAATGCTGGACAATGCAAACATTCACCCCCAGTCACAAGGATCTGGGTTAAATCCATCATTCTTTTGCTCACCACACCACCCCAGTTTGGACCCAGCCATATGCAAATCAGTCTTGACCCTGTTCCTTGTGGGAACAGTCCAGCCCGAACTGCCAAGCCAGGTCCTTCCTGGACCGGAAACAAGCATCCTAGGACCGGTTTCAGGGCATCACCCTTCTTCAGCCAGGCTAGCTTGAATCCAGTGGTGTAGTGAGCACGGGACCCACGTCTGGTCACACCCTTCCCACTTAGAGCGACAAATGCAAAAGAAACAATTGATGGACGGAATGCTGGACAATGCAAACATTCACCCCCAGTCACAAGGATCTGGGTTAAATCCATCATTCTTTTGCTCACCACACCACCCCAGTTTGGACCCAGCCATATGCAAATCAGTCTTGACCCTGTTCCTTGTGGGAACAGTCCAGCCCGAACTGCCAAGCCAGGTCCTTCCTGGACCGGAAACAAGCATCCTAGGACCGGTTTCAGGGCATCACCCTTCTTCAGCCAGGCTAGCTTGAATCCAGTGGTGTAGTGAGCACGGGACCCACGTCTGGGCATACCCTTCCCACTTAGGGCGACAAATGCAAAAGAAACAATTGATGGATGGAATGCTGGACAATGCAAACATTCACCCCCAGTCACAAGGATCTGGGTTAAATCCATCATTCTTTTGCTCACCACACCACCCCAGTTTGGACCCAGCCATATGCAAATCAGTCTTGACCCTGTTCCTTGTGAGCCCGAACTGCCAAGCCAGGTCCTTCCTGGACCGGAAACAAGCATCCTAGGACCGGTTTCAGGGCATCACCCTTCTTCAGCCAGGCTAGCTTGAATCCAGTGGTGTAGTGAGCACGGGACCCACGTCTGGGCATACCCTTCCCACTTAGGGCGACAAATGCAAAAGAAACAATTGATGGACGGAATGCTGGACAATGCAAACATTCACCCCCAGTCACAAGGATCTGGGTTAAATCCATCATTCTTTTGCTCACCACACCACCCCAGTTTGGACCCAGCCATATGCAAATCAGTCTTGACCCTGTTCCTTGTGGGAACAGTCCAGCCCGAACTGCCAAGCCAGGTCCTTCCTGGACCGGAAACAAGCATCCTAGGACCGGTTTCAGGGCATCACCCAACTGTTTCTTTTGCATATGTCGCCCTAAGTGGGAAGGGTATGCCCAGACGTGGGTCCCGTGCTCACTACACCACTGGATTCAAGCTAGCCTGGCTGAAGAAGGGTGATGCCCTGAAACCGGTCCTAGGATGCTTGTTTCCCGGTCCAGGAAGGACCTGGCTTGGCAGTTCGGGCTGGACTGTTCCCACAAGGAACAGGGTCAAGACTGATTTGCATATGGCTGGGTCCAAACTGGGGTGGTGTGGTGAGCAAAAGAATGATGGATTTAACCCAGATCCTTGTGACTGGGGGTGAATGTTTGCATTGTCTAGCATTCCGTCCATCAACTGTTTCTTTTGCGTACATTATTTATCTTGCATACTGTCTTGTGATCGTAACAGCACATATCTCTTACACGAGAAACAAGACTGTTCAATAAAACCCTTTTTATTGAAACGCCCGTCTTTCCTTTCTGTGTAACTCTGTAGAAACTAAGCATGCACGATTGAATGAGTGAAACTGTTATCTATTGTTTCCACGATTCTGAGACGTGTTCCGCTTCTAAAGGGAAACAAAGTTGTCATGTTTTTCGGTTGCCAGAAACTACTCCCTTCTTGTTCTGTAGGAGTTTTTAGTGGCCTCTGAGCTAGCTGGCACAGGTAATTAAGTTTAATATAATCGATAGGGACATACTGACCTTAGTCCTATGTCAAACCTATAGGTTATATTATTCCAATGTGCAGAGCCTATTAGGAAAATAGGAACTACACTACAAGATGCTGCTTATACACTGTTGCATATTGAACAATTGGAGCCTTTACCGTTCTCTGTAGCGGAAACGGACTCTGCTGTTTGGTTAATTCATGGGGTTATCTCTCTCCCTTTCTCGCTATTTCAATTTAAATTATGCATGCAACATTTTCCGATTGGCCGTTTTGAACCACTGGGTAGCGCATTTCTCCACGAATTATGGTCCCTGCCTTTCACTTACAGATGACAGTGGGACATTCCCTGGTTTGCAAACACGTTAATTTGCACAGCACGTGCAACGTGTCGGCGCCGAATCTGGCTTGATTTTTTAACCCCTTGCATGCTCACGACGGCCCCCAGCCATCACGCGTTACAGTGGGCATGTGTGCACGATGGCTGGGGGCCGTCGAAAACCCGCCCACGCGTTAATTCTCCCGCACAGCAGGAGAATTTACCTCGTACGGAAGGGGTTAAAGGAACGCCAGTGCCATCGATAATTCCCGCGTTTACTTTGCTTACTAACGGCAGTTATCTTATTTTGAACAACCAAGACTGCTGTGGTTTACGGGCAGGAATCCCGTATTTAGTAACAGTTTCTCAGTGCGTCACTTGTTGTAGCAATGTGCTTTTTACGACCCCGCATGGGAGTATAGATAGTACAATTTGGCTTTTCATTCCCAATTTGAAAACAGATTTCAACAAGTTGAGCAGGCTAAAAGCACTATTATTTCAACAAGAGGTGGCCCTCACTTCCGCTCGAGAGACCTTCGAGTTACAGGTGGCTAGGACATCTAGCGAGATACAGTCCCTTCTGAACACTGACCTCCCACAACATTTTGGGGAGCTTATACATCAAATATTTATGGCGTCTGACACTAAAGGCCTTGCACATTTTTTTTTAACTTGTGGGAACCGGCCTTGTGACTTCCTTTCAGATGATATTTGGAGTAATAACGGCTTTTATTCATTCTATTTTTTCCAGCGTCTTCGGCGGATTCCCTTTAATACTGGCGTTAGCTGGTGGAATCCTGCTTCTTCTGTTCCTGCTGCGCAATGGCTGCTTATCTTGTAGTACTGCACAGGCCAGGCCAATTGCAACTGTACCGTGATCGAATGCAACAGGTTTTTGGATGCTTGCCATTAGCAACACTTAGCGTGAGTTATGGATTAACTTTTCGCTTTGCCTACTTTACTTGCGTGCAACTAGTCTTCTCCTGTCAGCGATGCCCCTTCTATTGGGCTATGGATTTATGCCTCTCCAATACATCCTGTCCTCTCCCGGATTTTAACCAGTTGATGGGTCCCTTAGAGGCTCATGACCAGGCTTGTTCTAGGGATGGCCGTATGGCGCGTGCTGCAGCACTTGGAGTATTGGCTGAATGGGATATCTGTGCGGCTGCGCAGAACTTCCTGCATCAGAGTTTCATCGAATATCACTCAAGTTGTCCTGTTATGCTTTTGGAAGCGTCAGATTACGAGGAGCACGTTTGTTCCTTCGACCTAGTTGATTGGATGGCATCCCTTTTTTCTACTAACGACAGGCATGATCTTTTGGAGGGAATTGCATTCTTGAGTTCACGTACTTTGATGGATTAACCACCTCCTCAATAATTACACTATCCCGGAGACCACGTTTTACCAATAGTCTCAACGAACATTTGAATTTTTTTATATATATTTTCTTTTTTTCCCAATTTGTTTTTTTTAACAGCGCTCTGAACTCTGCTTGACTTTTGAACTCTGTTTTAGTCCTTTGTCTATGTCCTATGACCTTACCAGGGGGAGGGTGTTTAATGGCCCTTGGAGGCATTGCCGACATTACTAAGTTAGCATGAGCTTTGCTGCCATGATGCTGCTTTTGAGCACGTTACTACATTACTTTATTTTTGCAAGACTCTGTTTATGCCCTTCACATGAGAACTGTCTGCTTTTCATGTTCTCTGCTGCGTTCTTAGAGTTTAGTCTGAACACGTTGTACAAGGTCGATAAACAATGCCCCTTGTTATTCTGTTCTGGTCAGTCCCTAGCACCTAGACTTAACATGCTAAACACAGCTGCAATGCTGGAGACTCGTGCTTTGATATTACGGGTATGCATGTTGTTTTAATACACACTTGGAGAAAGCCGTTCCATGGAGAAGAGCTACGTTGTTAATATGCTGTAAACCTTACATCCAGGCTTTAAGGTATGGGGTCTGCTGTCATAGCCCAGAGATCTTCCTTTATATAAATAAACTTCTTTCAGCCAAGGGGAGGGTGGTTAGGCCTTAAAGTCCTTATTCCACTGTCTTTATAAAATGACTTCCCCTTTGTATTCTATGGAATTTTAACAATGCTAATCATTCTGAGTTTATGCATAATGCTGCTGGTAGTGGCTCGTATACTGTATTGTAGAGCACGATAGCTAAAATAAACATTTTGAACTATTACAGTGACTCTGCTTATTCTTATTGTGGACAAGTACGAGTGAGTGAGCGAAAGAGTATGTCTTGCTACCGCGATTCCTGAGAGAGTCGGGAGTGTTGTGTTCTAGGTTGTCTAATCATTTGTAACTTCGTGATTTTTGGAGGAGAATGAATGAGACACTATAGTTAGTCGGTTTGGGGATTTTGGGTGCTAAGGTGATAGGTTGGTACACCCCTATACACTGAGGTCCTGTTTTCCTGCGCATAGTTCTGTGTAGGTGCAGAATCCCTGCACCAAGTCCTTTTTCAGTCTTTTCTCCAGTCCAGATGTGACCTGAGGTTCAGAGTGCCACGGTTCCCATTTTTAATCCCAGACCATACCCTGGGAGGATGATGGGGTCACTAGCCAATGGGCTACCTGGATCACTCGTTATGACGACTTCTGACTATGTGTGGCCTCTATCTATTCCAGAATGCATTATTCTGCCCACTCTCAATATGTCTAAATCCTTCCTTTGCTATTAGGAACTTGGTAGCCCACCCTAGAGGTGTGGCTAACTGTGGGCTACGCGCCCACAGAAAAAACTGCGGTGAGCCTAAATTTGTGACTTTCCCCAGCTAGACTGGGGTAAAGTCACAAGTTCAGGCTCACCACATGTAAGTGCAGGCCGGATACATGGACCAGATTATTCCCACTGAAAAAGTTAGCTTCTAAAGTCTGGCGCAGAGAGTTCAGTTCATGGTGGAGCGGGCCATGAGGAGCAAGAAGAGGGTCGTGGATGGTTGTCGCTATTGCACGAGGAGTAGACCGGAAGGCAATGGCTGTCGTCCCTGTAGTGTGAAGAATGTGTTGAGTGTCGCGGACGGTCATTGATGGGTTTCGCGTTGGCAGTCACTACGTACTGTCCTTGCTGTAGCGAGAAGTGCAGATCTCGTGTTGCCTGTCGCCGCCGTCGGCCGATGTCGTGTGAAGAGTCAGGTTCATCAGAGCTTTTTGTTGGCGTCATCGTGGGAGGTAGAGTCTCACCACGAACGAGCCCGTTCGCAGTATCAAACATCCCAAAACTTCAAGTATTTTCCCTTTCTTTACAGAGGAGGGCACTCTGATGCCAGCCAAGGATCCAGTACTTGGCAAGCCTACTCTTGGGCATCATGGACTCACTCGAGCAGAGGCCAGCAGGCTCAGGCAGATCCAGTTGCAGGTCAAGACAGGTCCAGTTGCAGCAGGACAGCTGGGCAGTTGCAGGGAGGCCTCTGGACCTTGTTGTGTCCATGTAGCTCAGAACAGGAGATTAGCCAACTGACCCTAGGAGTCACTCTGGGGGTCCTGGGTTCAAGGAGATTTGTCTCTCTCCTTCAAGGAGCAAGCGAGGCCTCAAACAGTAGGGCAGTTCTCTGACGTACAAGGCAGTCTTTCTGAAGTCACCCTCGGGTCCATGAGTTGGTCTGTGGCTCCCATATTTATACGTGAGCACAGACTTTGAAGTGGGAGAAGCTTCTAGGTCTTTCTGCCATCTGGTTCTGGAAACTTCCCCCATTTGCCTGTTCTGGCTCCAAACCATCTGGGGTGACAAAAGCCTTGTGTCAAGTTATTTGTGAGTGAGCCAGAAGCAGCTCCTTAGAAATGTAAATGGGGTGGAGAGAAGCTCAATCCATCCCATCATGGCAGGATAGCCCATCCTGCTAACATCTAGTCTCCCTTTGTCTCACCGTCTGGAAGGAATGCACAAAGGATAAATGGCAACTAAACCTAGTAAAGGAACATAGGATACAGGCATGCAGGCACTAAATGGTTATGATAAGAAACTGTTAGCTTTATAAAAGTGGCTGTTTCAGAATTGTGACTAAAAATCTAACTCTACCATTAGAGAATATTTCAGATTACAATTCATTAGAGACCAAACTTGACATTTCTACATGTTTCCAATCAAAAGTTAGCACTTATTAAATTTAATAAGGTAACACAATGTTATATGGGAGAAGTAGGCCTTGCAATAGTGAAAAACTAATTTGAGGGGTTTTTCACTACTAGGGCATGTAAAACTTAAAGATACATGTCCAACATTTTAAATAGACTGGACTCTGCCCTCTGGGCTGTTTAGGGCCTTCCTTAGGGGTGACTTATATGTATTAAAAAAGGAAGATTTAGGCTTGACAAAAGGTTTATTTTTCCAAGTCGAAACTGACCACAGGCTGCAATGGCAGGCCTAAGACACGTTTTAAAGGGCTACTTAAGTGGGTGTCACAATATGTGCTGCAGGCCCACTAGTAGCATTTAATTTACACGCTCTGGGTACATGTTGTACCACTTTACTAGGGACTTATAAGTAAATTAAATATACCGATTGGGTTTAAACCAATGTTACCATATTTAAAGAAGTGAGCACAAGCACTTTAGCACTGGCTAGCTTTGGTGAAGTGCTCAGAGTTCTAAAAGCCAACAAAACCTGGTCGAGACAACAGGATGGGTGAAGGCAAAATGTTTGGGTATGGCCCTGCAGAGATGACCAAGTCCAATAAGTTCCCATCACACTGTAAAATTCCAGTGCCACAGATGCAATGCCACAAGGCATCTTCACATATCAAATGCCCCCTGTGAAGTAATGGATGAGGCATGATGTCTAAGAAGTTCTTCCAACTTTAAGTTGTCAAGAACCAGTCCATCGTACTAAATACATTTGCTCGACCTAAGAGCAATAGCGTCTTCACAATGTTAATAAGTTTGTGGTGGTCGACCCAAATGTTCTTCCTTAAGTCCCAAAGGATGACATACATACACAATCCTTCGTCTACCAGAGTGTCCATATCTGTCAAATGCTGATACATTATATCCTACCTTTGCTGCCTAAATCTTTCCCACTGTTCTGTCATCCTTGAACATTTTCTCTATACACCGTATCTTACTTATACCATAGCCCCTGGGTGTAACTGATGGCATTTTGTCTGCTTAACATCTACTTCCCAGCTGGAAGGAACTGCCACCCACAGACAAATTAATTCACATCAATCTGTGAATTTGTGCTCTACCCTGCCCTCTATGTTGCTCACAGAGATCCCTGCATGTGCTCTGCCTTGCTCTTCATGTGATCATTTCACTGCTGCTCATTTCCTTAAAATGGCGAGCGCCCAGAAGTTACCCTGCATAGTAGAGTTTATTGAAAGGGAATACAATGCCAATGCATTTCCCTATAAGACCATGACAGAGTAATGCATCACTATTGCAACACCACTATAAGCAATACCATTGCCACTATTACCACTACCAGCATTACCACCACCACCATTAACACTGACACTACCCTCACAACCAATACCATTGTGATCAATAGATGACTTACCACCACCATCACATCATCATTACCACCACTACCTTTACCACCGCCACCACCAGTACTACAGCCACCAACATCAACATGAATGTTACCACCACCACAATTGCCACCACCATTACTACCATTATCATACACCACCACTACTATTACCTCCACCCTTACCACAACATAATCACCATTACCACCACCATCACAATAACAACCATTACCACCTTCAGCACTGCCACTATTTCCAATGGCAGCACTGGCCCTATTACCACTATTACAACCACCACTATTTACCCCACCATTAACTTCCCCACCAACAACAAAACTAAAACCTCCATCATCGTTACCACCACCACTGCCAAAATCATCATCACCACCAATACTTCCACAATTATAATTACCATAATACTATCAATACCACAATTATAACCACCACAATTACCAACCCCACTACCACAACTACCACCATCCTTTTCACCAAACCAATCATTAACACAATTTCCACTATCACCATTACCACAACCATTGCCACATCCACATCACCAACCCCCCATTACTAATACCACAATTAACACCAAGATTATTTTTATTATCATTACCACCACCAATAACAACACCATCATTACCACAGCCATTACTATTTCCAAATCCTACCAGCACTACCATAACTACCACTACAATCAGCACCATTTACACCACAACCGCTACTACCTCTATTACCACCAACACCACAACAATTGCCACCATCATTAGCACCACCTCCACTGTCACCATCACCAACAGCATTAACACCACTACCATGTCCACTGCCAACAAAACAATTACCATCACAACACTTACCACCACTATAGTACCATGAAAATTACCATCGCCATTAACACCATTACTACCACCACCATCACTACTATCACCATAAGAACACCACCATCATCACCACCATCTCAACCATCACTAATATTATTATCATTAACACCACCACCACAGTTACCATGACCACTGTTAATCCTGTCACCAGCATTACAATCAAACCACCATCACAAGCACCACCATTACCATCACCAGAACCACCGCCACTACCATTACCATCAAAATCGTTACCATCACTATTGCCACCACAGTGCTTACAATCACTATTATTACCACCACCATTACCAAAAGCAGCAAGACCATCACCACCATCATTACTCTCAACATATCAATAGTTGGATGCAATTGTTGTGCTCTTCTGATCAAAGCCATCAGAAGTAAAGGCAACTCCTTCCCATAACCACAGTGTTGCTAAACACTTAGGTATATCATATGGAAACAACAAGTGTCTACTTGTGGTGTTAGTGATTGGAGGAAAAGGACAAGCAGCATAAAAAACATGCAGGCAGACAGGCCTTCCAGGGTAAAGAATTGTAGAGGAACATGGCATTCACAAAACCTGGACAGGAACAGATGTGAACCAACTCCAGTTGGAGTAGGATTCCAGGAGATGGAGCAGGATTCCAAGTGAAGGTGCAGAAAAATACAGGAAACTAGGAGCAAGTAACCACGAGGGACTGGTCTCTTGAACGCATAATACTGAT
This sequence comes from Calotriton arnoldi, assembly GCA_963921515.1. Classification (NCBI taxonomy): domain Eukaryota; kingdom Metazoa; phylum Chordata; class Amphibia; order Caudata; family Salamandridae; genus Calotriton; species Calotriton arnoldi. The sequence goes on along the minus strand of CAWUFW010002558.1, from coordinate 274,831 downwards.
GGTTTCAACAACCTATGTGCTTTTCAAAGTAACAGGAAGTATGATAAAGAAGCAGGGTATGACTTCAGGAAGTTACGCTAATATGATTAGGAGTGGGTGGAACTTGCGGAGTTTCACTCCGTGGAATTCTGCATAGTTGCAGAAAAACTCTGCAGAATTCCGCAAACGGGCAGTAAATATGGAGCTCACGCTGCAATTTAGGGCCGGTAGTGAGAGCAGCACTGACAATCAGCACAAATGGCACCTTGCTTTGCGCAAGAGTGAACAGCTATTCGAGTTGATTTTGCTGCCGCTCGAGTAGAAAATGTACTTCAGCGGCTGCAATCTACTAGAACAGCAGCCCTCTGACCATGACCGCTCGTGAACGCAGGCGACCACCCATGTTATAAAATCATGCTAGGGGACGCCAAATCCTGTTCACACTCGCCAGCTTGCATATTCTGGAGCATTGCTGTAGACAAATTCCATCACATGGTGATTGGGGGAATTTGGGCAGAACTTTGCATTAAAGAGTAATGCTCAGTGGCCAAAATGTTGCCAATTCTGCAGTCAGAACGGAATATTTCACCCACCCCTAGCTATTGTGCACTGGGTTAGTAGCTGGCATAACACAGGGTGGAAGTCAGGTTGGTTTCGCAAGAAAAAAATATGTCACGTCCAGTTTTGGAAGAAAGAGAAAAAGGAAACACTGGAGAGGGTGCCATTTTGTGCAAGGCCTGTTGACTCTTAGAATAGGGATGGCATCAGAGCATGTGATAAGTGAACAAGCATCCCCCTAGGCGGACCCAGGAGAAAAAGCAATGAACATGAGGGCCTGATACTAAACAGAACTGTGCTCAACACTGATGTCCCACTCTAGCAAGACCTGGAAAAAGGAACACAGGGCCCTCACTCCTGAGAGTTGGTGCAGGTGAGGAGGCAAGGAACTATGCAGCCCACAACCCAGATGAGACAGAAGTACCTCAGAGAGGATGTGTTTGGCGATCTGAAGTCAGCCCACAGACCCACTGACCTCACAGCACAACACATCACTTACCTCTAGGACCATTGCAAAGTAATCCTGGGCAAAATATAAATTACCCTGTGTAATTTTGGGAAATTCATGTTACGCTTCTTACATAAAATTGCCGAAATTATGCCATTATGCCACTTTACGTAATTACATGCCATTCGTTGTGCAAATGAACAGTAAAAGTAATTGTAATTCCCTGTTAAAATGGCCATGAATGCACAGGAACAACAGAACACGAACGGCTGTGTGTTCTTGGTGCTCTTGGTTAAATGCATCCTAACGTCAAAATTAATGTGCGGATGCATTTTGCGCTAAAATATAGCACAAGATGACAGATCTGCATTTCACATAATTGTGCCATAATTTTGCATAATTGCGCAAATTTTGCACACTCCCATTACAAACATCACAGATACCAGTTCCATTACCCCCACCACCATTATTTCAACAACTGCCACCATGGTCACCCCCACTACAATCACAACTATCATCACCACCATTATTACCACCAATATCACTAGTACTACCGCCACCATTACCATCATCATTGTCATACTGTGCCCCTTCCCAGGAGGTGGACATCCCTATAAACGAGTGCCCCTGTGCGCCTCACATACCCTGGGATCTCTCGGTCTGCTCGGGAATATGCCATTCACTCTGAGTACACTTTTGATGTGGCCCAAGATTCCCAACGAGACTACTTAACTCACAGAAAGGATCAAAATAGTCTATGTACAGGGCAACACCCTGCAGTCATCAGAGAGTGACGAGCTACCTCTTCCAGGGAGGAAGGTTCAGGAAACAAATTTGTAGACAGCCTTCTGAAAAAAGAAGACCGAAGTTTAACATCATAAGATGTGAAAAGCTGTGAAAACAAAGAGGACCAATCAATAGTAAACCACTATCTCCTTCAAATGCTGAGTCAATGTAATGGCCACCAGAAAAAGGCCTTCCGCAACCACAGCAGGAAATGAAGAGGGGACCTTATAAAAGGAGCAGCTTGCTGAGAATAAAACACCAATGAGTGATTCCCAGATAGGGTCCAAGGATGAAGAACCTGCTACTCAAAGGAGAACCCATGAAGAAGGATAGAGGTGAGTCCCTCATAAGAACCAAGCCCACCCAAAGACACTTTATAGGCTCTGATGTCTGACCAATGTACCCTCAATGAAGAAGCCAAAAGTCCCAACTGGAACCCATCCCAGAGGAACTGCAAGACCACAAGCCCCAATACCAGGGCGGCAATCTTTGCAACGCCTCCGCAAGGAAGCACAGTGGTGAGTATAAGGTTTTCTTGTAGAGAAAAAACTAGCAACTGCACTTCCAAAGGTCTATCCATAAGGAGACCAAGCGTCTCCAGGCCCGTCCTCTCAACAGCCACACAAAGAGCGTAAGTCTTAGGGGACCCCTCAGTGACAGCAAGATTCCGCTGTAAGAGGGGCTGCAGACTAGGGTGCTCACTCCAGCTGGAGGATAGAGGATGCTTGTGGCTATGTTCCTTATGGGATATGGCACCAGCAGATAAGAATATTCATTTTTGTGTTGATGCGCTTGAGTGGGGGATTAGTGTTGCAGCCCATACACCAACAGGAATACAGGTCACACCAGGGCTGACTTAAGCACTGGTGGCGCCCAGTGCAACAATCTGTCTATATGAAATGTTGCGTGGAACAAAGAGGATTACAAGGTGTAGGAATCACGTCATCCATACTAGTAAAAAGTATATTTTAAGTGGGTTTCTTCTAAAAAATCACAAAGACTTGATTAATAACGCACCACAGTGGTTGGGGTTGGCTTTACTAACAAGAATGTATTTCTACACAACATAATGTTATAATCTATACCATGTAGTTTGCATGCAGCTCTATGGTGACAGTTCATAGGTCACTGTGCTATATTGGGATTGTAATTTATGAAGTGCAAGTAACAAAAGGATCTCTCCAACAAAACCAGTAACCCACTGATCTATGCTATCCACATAAAATATAGTTCTGTGATCTGCATGGTATATGTTCTTTGCAGCAGGCACATTAACCCTCTGCACTTGTTTATGATGAGTCAAAACTACCACTAGACAAAACTCCATCTCTCTCCAACAGGAACATTAATCACCAGAGTTAGCTTAACATTGTTATTGTTGACTGAAAACTCCTAGATATGTAAGTAACTCTGCAGCAGGTGCTTTTAAACCCATAGGTTATTTCTAAACACAGGGCCCCCTCCTCCAGCCAGGGCTGGCTCTAGGGCAGTGCGACCAGTGCCACTGCCCTAGAGCATTCAGTGGGTGCCGAGTTTGCACTTTTATTTTGGTTTGAAAAGCACCTGCTGCCTTGTTCCTGGCCTCCAGGAATTTCCAGGCAATGATCGAATTTGTCAATATAACTCCGGTGATTAATGTTCTTCCTGGGGAGAGATCAGAGTTTTGTCTAGTATAGGTTTAGGCTGTTCATAAAATAGCATAGAGGGTTAATATGCCTGCTGCAATGAACGTGTACCATGCAGATCGCAAAGTGCATATAATGTAAATAGGTAAGTGCTGCTTTCCTAAGAGACATCCTTTTGTTACTTGCAGTTTATAAGTTAAAATCCTAAAATAGAACAGTGAATTATTAACTTTCATTAAAGAACTGCATGAACACTGCAAAGTATAGATTAGACTATAGATTAGTGTTGCAAAAATGGTTGATTAGGGTAGAAATCGATTCTTATTATTAAAGAAAACCCCCTACTATGATGTTCTGTTTTCAATTCTGAGTTTGTGCTTCTCCAGACCAAGCACTCTTAAACTATACAGCCTACCAGTATGGATGACGTGTCACTCCTACACCGTGTAGTCCTCTGTCTTGTGTAACATTTCTTATACACTGATTTACACACGTATGAATGATTGTCTCTGTGTAATGTGTGGGTGATGCAAAGTGCTCTGACACCCTACACTGGTATGAGTGACGCTATACAACTAATTAAATGCATCTGAATGAGAGTGGTTGTGGAGCTCAAGGGGCAATGTTTTAAAAGGTAGTGGTGAGGGAATCCGTGGTGGAGGTGGTCACCATGTCCACCATGGATGGGGGGGCGTGAACAAACATTGTCGCACCTGCCCTACCTCCAGCTCAGTGCCAGGGTCAGTTACACCAGTCGCAACACCCTAAAGCCAACCTGGCTCAAACAGGAAACTGTATGTGGGCCCATCAGGAGACACAATGCAGAGGTTATAAAATTAAGACAGTAGTCAGCACTCATTGCCTCTTAACTTTGTTCCCGCATCCCCCGCAGCTTCAAAGTCTGCTCCAGCTAGTCTTGCACTGTGGTTTTCCTGTACACAGCTCTCTCCTGCCTAATTTCTCCTCTTCCTTCTTGTTCTTGCAACTCCCTTGGTTTCGCTCTGCCTTCAATATTTTTTACTGCCTGTTGTCTTGCTGTCTACATGGAGTCTCATTTTGTGGCAGTCGCCTCCTTCTACATACACTGCATCATTTGTACCGTGGAGTCCTGCCTCATCACTACAGTGGTCAAAGCCGTTTTGGATTGCTTCTTCTATTTCACTCCAGAAGTCTTCTTCCTCAGCTACCAAATCATAGGCCCCTGTTTTCATCATTGGCGGTCACCTTTCTTGATTCTCACCTTCTGACAGCGACCCCAGACCAGAGAGTTTACATTTTGCAGTTTTTCTATGTACAATGGCAAAAACATACAGAACTTTTCTTAGCAAGCTTACCTTTTGTAACATAAATTGTTACAGAATTTGTAATTTTCCAGCAAAATGTGAGCAAGCGTAAAACATTACAAACCTTTGCAATGTTGAAAACCTTTCTATCTAACTTTGCGAAGGTTCGTTTCTTGCACCCTGAATCAAAAGCGGAACTTTCTGCAAGTCTCTGACATCATGAGCACTCTGTGTACTATTGTTTTGCATGATCTATAGCATTATCTCAATGATGACCGAGTTGTAAGTACTAGGCACAATAAAAATTGATCAAAACATGAATTCTGTACATTTTCAACGACTTAATACATATTTTTAAGAAAACAAAAAGAAAAAAAGCATGGGTTTGATTACTTTCGGGGGCATATGATAATATTGCATTAAATATCCATGCTTGTCCATAGTATTAAAATACACTTTTCATGAATGTTTATACCTTCCTTCAGATATCTTATGGGGGCCATGAATATTTCACCCTGTTGGGCCAGTTCAAACGATGACACTGTAAGATCTGAACAACAAAAAAGTACTTAGGCTTACATTTCACTCATACAAAACCATTGAAATTCAGCAGTTATAGTTAACTGAGCCAACTATAACATACGCCCCCGCAATGCACTGCTTATGACCTCACATTTTACATCACTCATGGCATGGTCAGTGACATCAATGATGACATCTCAAATGACATCATCAAGTGAGTGTAAGTGTTTTTAAGAGTTTATGGGTGATAAACATATATACTAACCTATTACGAAAGTTAAATTAGTATACTAGTTGACCTACTAATGAGCGACACTATCTCTAACATGTGTAATCTGAGTGGATGGGTGACTGTATCAGTGTGAATGGGTGTGTGAGTGGCTATATGCATGTGTGAGTGCATGCATTAATGACTGTATGGATGAGTGAGTGGATTTCTGACTAGTTCTGTAGGTGTGTGAGTGGCTGTGTCAGTTGTTGTAAGGGTGTGTGAGTGGGTATCTGAGTGGTTGTATGGGTGAGTGAATGAGTGTGTGAGTGGTTTTGTGGCTGTTTGAGAGGCTGTATGGGTGTGTGAGTGGCTGTATGAGTGTATAAGTAGGTATCTGAGTAGCTGTGTGGGTGAGTGAGTAGGTGTGTGAGTAACTATGTTGGTGAGTGAGTAGGTGTGTCAGAGGCTGTATGGGTGGGTGAGTGGCTGTATGGGTGAGTGGGTGTCTGAATGGCTGTATGGATGAGTGACTGGCTGTGTAAGTGGCTGTATGGGTGAGCGAATGGCTGTTTGAGTGAGTGGTTAATTGAGTTGGTGTGTGAGTGGTTGTGTTGGAGAGTCAGTGTGATTGTGTGAATGACTATATGGGTGAGTAAGCAGATGTGGGAGTGCTTGTGTGGATGTGTGAAAGGGTATGTAAGTGGATGTGTGGGTGTGTGAATGAGTGTGAGTGCTTGCATGGGTGAGTGAGTGGCTGTGTTGAGAGGCTATACGGGTGTATTAGTGGGTGTGAGTGGCTGCATATGTTAATAAGTCTGTGTGTGAGTAGCTGTATGGGTTAGTGTATGGCTGTGTGAGTGAGTGACTGGTTGTATGAGTGGCTGTGTGAGTACTTGTATGGGTCTGTGAATGGGTATGTGAGTGGTTGTGTGGGTGTGTGAGTGGGCATGGGAGAGATTGTTTGGGGGGTGAGTGGGTGTGTGAGTGGTTCTATGGATGATGCCATCAGTGATGTCATTTGAGATGTCATCAGTGAAGTCATCAGTGATGTCACTGACCATGTCATGAGTGGTGTAATATGTGAAGTCATAAGCAGTGCATTGCTGGGGTGTAAGTTATAGTTAGCTCAGGTAACTATAACTGCTGAATTGCAATGGTTTGTACGAGTGAAATCTGAGCCTAACAATAATGACCCTGTAACCTTTGTTTTTTTCTGTGAATTTCTGTGGTTTTTATAATTCTATTTCCTAAATATAGCGTCCCTGTAACCTTTGTTTTTTTGGTGAATTTCTATGGTTTTCTAAAAGCTATTTCCTAACTATAATGTCCCTCTAACCTTTGTTTTTTTTAGTGTATTTCTAAGGTTTTTAAAATTCTATTTCCTAACTATAACGCCCCTGTAACCTTTGTTTTTTTAAGTGAATTACTATGGTTTTTTAACTACTAGGCGTTGTTGCAGAGTGGTGGAGAAAGGGAATGGGGCCTGCGACCAGCTCTTCGCAAACCCCGCTGTGTGGGACTTACTGCTGGTAAGAAGAGGGATTCTTGGCCCCCAAGGACCCCCAGCATCCAAATGGACTTCATTCCCCAACAAATAGTACACCAGGAGGTGCGTTAGCAGAGTGGTGGAGCAAAGGGGTGGGGCCTCCAATGATCTGTCAGCAATCCTGCTGTGTGGGACTTCCTGGAGGTAACAGGAGGGGTTGTAGGCCCCCAAGGACCCTCAGCAGCCAAGGGGACTACATTTCCCAATCAGTAATGTGCCAGGAGGTGTGTTTGCAGAGTGGTGGAAAAAGGAGGCAGAGACTTCAACAAGCTTTCAGCAATCCCACAGTGTGGGACTTACTGGAGGTGACAGGAGGGGTTGTTGGCCCCCAAGGACCCTCAACAGCCAAGGGGACTTAATTCCCCAACACGTTGTGTGCCAGGAGGACCCTTTGCAGAGTGGTTGAGAAAGGGGGCGGAGCCTCTGAAGACTTTCCCTGGGGCCAGCCTTTTAAAAAAAAGTTATTTATGAGGGATGGGGACCACCCTCCCCAGGCCACTTTCGGCCCCGGGGACCACATGCCTAGGGGCCCAGCCATTTTGCCATGGGGGGGGCGCACCCTCCCTTCCCAAGCTGATTTTGGCCCAGGGAGCCCATTCCCCCAGGGCTCAATAATTTTTTTAATTATATTCAGAATATCATTTTAAAAATGTATTCATTATATAATACGGGAGGGGTGCCATGTGGCCCTCCTCCCCAGGCTGATTTTGGCTCCTCTCCCCAGGCCGATTTTGGTCCCCGGGACCCTATTCCCTGGGGCCATGCCATTTTGTTCTTGGTGCCCCCAGGGCACTCAGTCTGTACTGGAACCGGGGGGGCCTGAGGGGCCCCGTGGTCTCTGCTGGCTCCCCGCCTCCTGCGGGAGCCAGTATTGCTTTTAGACACAGGGAGCTGCTAAACATACAGCTCCCTGTGTCTGAAAGCAATTTGTCTGTTTCCCTGCTCGCTTGACAGCGGGCAGGAAAACAGACTAATGCTCCGCTTCCAGCAAGCAAAAGCATTTTCACTGCTCTCGCTTCCCAGAAGTGGAGTTTTTGCTGTGGGTTGCCGGGAGAGGATAAAGCTCCCATTGAGCTACAGTAAACAGGAACCTGGCCCACCCGGGGGCTAAAGATTACAGAAGCGCAGAAGCCCACGGGAGCTATGTCATTAGAGATGTCCTCAGTGATGTCACTGACCATGTCATGAGTGATGTAATATGTGAGGGCATAAGTAGTGCACTGCGGGAATGTAAGTTATAGTTAACTCAGATAACTATAACTGCTGAATTTCACTGGTTTTGTGCGACTGAAATCTGAACCTAACTACAACGTCTTTGTAAACTTTGTTTTTTTCAGTGAATTCTTAGTTTTTTAAATTCTATTTCCTAAATATATTGTCCCTGTTGCCTTTGTTTTCACAAGTGTAACCTGTAACCTTTGAGATTGTGTGTGTGAGAGAGTGCATGAGTGTCTCAGTGGGTGTGTGTGAGTGTGTGAGTTTCTCAATGGGTCTGTCAGGGGGTGTGTGAGTGTCTGAGTGGGTCTGGGACTGGCTGCATAAGTATCTCACTGGGTGAGTGAATGTGTGCGTTAGTCTCTGAGTGGGTCTGTGACTGGGTGTCTGAGTCTCTGGATGCGTCTGTCAGTGGATGCATCAGTGTCTCACTGGGTCTTTGAGTGGGTGTCTGAGTCTCTGAGTGGGTCTTGTCAGCTTGTCAGCTTGTGCATCAGTGTCTGAGTGGGTCTGTCAGTGAGTGTCTCAGTCTCTGAGTGGGTCTGTGACTAGGTGCATTAGTGTCTGAGTGGGTGTGTGAGTAGGGGCATGAGTCTCCCAGTGGGTCTGTGAGTGGCTGTCTGAGTCTTTGAATGGGTCTGTCAGTAGATGCATCAGTGTCTGAGTGGGTCTGTGAGTGGGTGTCTGATTCTCTGAGTTGATGTCAGTGGGTGCATGATTGTCTGAGTGGGTCTGCCAGTTGGTGTCTCAGTCTCTGAGTGGGTCTGTGACTGGGTGCATTAGTGTCTGAGTGAGCGTGTGAGTGGGTGCATGAGTGTCTGAGTGGGTCTCTGAGTCAGTGCATGACTGAGTGGGTCTGTGAGTGAGTGCATGAGTCTCTGAGTGGGTGCAAGTGAATGAGTCTCTGAGTGGGTCTGTGAGTGGCTGCATAGGTTTCTGAGGGGGTCTGTTAACAGGTGCGTCAGTGTCTGAGTAGGAATGCAAGTGGGTGTCTGACTCTGAGTGGATCTGCATCTGGATGCATCGTCTCTTAGTGGCTCTCTGAGTGGGTGCATCAGTGTTTCAGCAGATCTATCACTGGGTGCATCAGTATCTGAGTGGCTTTCTTACTGAGTAGGTGCATAGGTTTCTGAGGGGGTCTGTTAACAGGTGCATCAGTGTCTGAGTAGGAATGCAAGTGGGTGTCTGACTCTGAGTGGATCTGCATCTGGATGCATTGTCTCTTAGTGGCTATCTGAGTGGGTGCATCAGTGTTTCAGCAGATCTATCACTGGGTGCATCAGTATCTGAGTGGCTTTCTTACTGAGTACATGGGTCTGTGAGTCACTGAGTGCATGAGTCTCTAAGTGGATCTGTGAGTGGGTGTGTGACTCCTTGAGTGGGTCTGTACGTGGGTGTGTTAGCGTCGGAGTGTGACTGTGAATGGGTGTAAAAGTCTCTCAATGGGTGTGTCAGTAGGTGCTTAAGTGTCTGTGGGTTGGTGTGTAAGTGTCTAAGTAAAACTAAGAGTGAGCATGTGAACATATATATATATATTACATTTTTACCAATATTCGCAATGACATTGCGATATTCGCGATAGTTGCGGCGTCTTCGCAAATATCACGCGTAATTGAGAAAATCTTTTTGGGACACAACTTCTGTCATTAACACCTCTGCTTCTCAAACATGGTGTTAGAGTACCTCCACCCTGACCCCTTATATCACCTTTCACACACCTTTTTAGCCCCAAGACCGGTTCCCCGATCCATAAAATGGCGGCCTCACCCTTCTATTCAGGTTACAGCCATCCAATCACAGCATTCCTTTTGGCTCGCGCCGTTGTGAGTACTTGCAATGTCTCCGCGAAATATTCTTGAACACAGATATCACTAACTATTTATTCTTAAATTTTCCAAAAACTACTGAACAGATTCACACCAAATAACTAAAAGCGTGATCTGCATATCAAAATCTACCTTTCTGCCAAATTTGATCTAATTCCGTTGAGTGGTTCGGATTGTAGGCGCTATGACAGGTCGTATGGGAATAAACACTGCAAACTCACCCTTTTTTTAACCCCATTTTTCTCAGCCCCTGCTTCACAAATCACCCCAAAACTTTCCGAGAACAACAAGATACACCTGAGCATGTTTTTTGGAACATTTCGTGAAGATTTGTCAAACTGCACCAAAGATATAGGCAAGTCAAAAAACACTTTTACTATGGAAACATGATCCTAACATTAACTACCTACTGGCGACCGCCAGTAGGTGATATATGTATCTCCTCTGAATGTTCGGCAATGCTGGTCGGCACCAAAATGCCAGTGGTGCCGTCAAGAGTGCATTGCCATGTTACGCTCGTAATATCCACAACTCGTTTGTTGGCAAAGAACGACAGGCACTTCAGTGTGCGTGAGATTAAAACCAATTTTTTACTGGTCACATCATCAGAAACTTGCAAGACTTGCTTTGTCTCTGTGCGCAGCACCATATTGCTTGAGCATATATAGTCACATGATAAAATGTCATAACAGAAATAAACAAAAGCTGCCGTAATACATGTTACCGGAGTACATCGAACACATTTTTGCACTAGTGATTGTGCAAACTCTAAAAACAAGATAATAAGTTATAAGTTGTAAATCTTACAAACTTCTCACCTTTTGTACACATACTCATGAAATCTCTGAATATGCGCTGCCCGCAGTATCGATCGTTTCTAAACATAACGATGCAAGGGGTAGCCACAATAACCAGCTAGTCATGTCTGGTGACAGAAACAGCTGGCATTCACATGTCTGAAACAACAGGGGTTTAGCAGGCAAAGATCCAACCCAAGTGGGCATTGAAGGATATATCTGATTTTCCGTTCTTTGTTTTTTCCAAGCCAGGTTGGCTTTATAACGTGCATAGTGCAACACGTGATGTTCCAGTACACACATTTATTTATGATTATTTTGTAACTATGCAGATATATTTTGACTGCGATGTATTTGTTTGGTCTTGGATTGTATCCTTCAATGCCCACTTTACATTGATGTAAGACGAAAGCATTATTTGTAAATAACATTTTGAATAGGACCGGTTGAATAAGATGTATATAGTTTTCTCCCGTGCTGCTCTGGGGTTGATCTGTCGTAGTTTAGTACGTGAGGGAAGCCCGCCCACTCCCCTGCCCATCTTTTTCATGGCTTGTGTCTTTTTCCTTCCGAAATGCTGCCTTCCGATTGGTTTATAGGCTTGTTAGTCTCTCCTTATGACGGCCATGTCGTCATTTGTATACTTCCATGGCTACTGGCCCCTTTACTTCGAGTGTTACATGGTATGTGTTATTTAGATTGTGAGCACTATTTTCTTTAATGAGGTTCTCTTATTGCCCGTGCCTTCTCCCCCCTCCCGCAGTCCGTGCTTCCTCGCCCCCGTCCTCACTCCCGTTGTTCATGCCTTCTCGCCCCCCTGCCCCCGCTCACCCGCACTCCTGTCTGCAATGCAATAGGTCTGACGTAAATGCAAGTCCTATTGCATTGCAAATGCTTGTTTTAACTAACTCAGTGCGGTGTCTGCTTTAAGAAAGTCACACTATAACTTTTAAATATGCTCCAACCTCCGCCCGCACTGACTCCGCGCATCGTGGTTCGTGCTTCAATTGCTTCAAGCAGCTGCTGTAAATACTGATTTATTGTTGTGTGCCCCATGAATTGGAAGAAAACTAAGATCGAAAACAGGGAGGGCTGTGGTAGGTACTAGTTCAACAATTGTAAAGAACGTTGATTCTTCCATTGTGGACACTTCCTCCATGTGCCACTGTTCTCCTCCCTCCCCATCCATGGCTTCCAGGACGCTCTCTGCTTAATTTTACCCACAGACTCGGATTTTGGCCATTTCGTGAGTATAGGTGACTGTTTATTTACATTACAGGGAGGAACGTGGTCCGATTATAGTAATGACTGTGTATTTATTAGGCCCCTCCCATTTTTAGGAGTGCCTAATGGGTGCAGAAATGCTTGAGCCAATCAGAGAAGGCCGTTCTCTCTTAAGCAACCACTTCCCTCACCCATACACAATTGAGAGGAAAAGGGTGATCGTGCAAATTGGACAGTCCTGTTTGAAATCCCACAACTTTGACAAAACAAGTAAGAAAACTCCAAGTTAGTCCGCTTTAACAATGTTATAGTTTTCAAATAAAAAAAAATTGCTCATAAAAAGGTGCAAAGTAATTGTTTTGTAGTATTTCCTTTAAAAAAACTGCTAGTTCATTTCGTGTATGATTGAAATGTTTGAACAACAATCTTGTGTAGCCATCTGTTACTCGTTATTAACTTTAAAGCTGAAAATGGCTGTCTTGTTTGCTATCTTCTGATGGTGGTTGAGGCAGGGGTCTGTTTTCCTAGTCCTTCCTCAATGCCTTTGTTTTAGTCAGTCAGTAGCCATGCACTTCCTGTTATAAAGAGCAGCTCAAAGGCAGAAGCTGTCAGAGAGGGCATTGTAGTTCGGGTGGACGAGCAGGCAGCTTAGAGGTTCTGGATACTGATATTGAAAGTGGGAGGTATTTATAGCAAAGCCAGAAGAGGCAGGGTGCATCTAGTCTACACCACACAATTCCACATCATGCCACATAATTCAGCAACACAACAGATAATTCAACACAATACATACCACTCCTCAACACACAATAACGCTACACATGAGTCCACTACACTTAATACCACATAATTACTATCCACATAATCCCATTGCACACGCACACACTCATCCAGCATTTCTTATATTTGTTCACTTTAGGTCTTTCAAACACAACAAACATTCAACTCCACATAATTTAACACAACACCACACAATTAATTGCCACGCAATTCCAAAACACACAAATGCACACCACATAATCCTACTACACAAACCATTGCAGCATCTTGTAATTCTGCACCACACCATTCAACTCTACATCATCCCACTACATACCAAATAATGACAATCTTTCAAATTCAACTCCACAAATTTCCACTCCTCTCCATGCCACCTAATTCAACTTCACATAATACCACTCCATGCAACATAATTCCATTACACTGCACACAACATAATTAAACTCCTGATAATTCCACTACACATATTTACACTCCAAACTACATAATTATACTTCACACCACATATTTACACTCCATATATAGCTACTCAGCTCCAAAACATATATTTACACTCAACAAAATTCAACTCCGCAACGTGACCCAAATTTGCACTCCACATAATTTCACGCCATGCAACATGATTCCACACAATGCACACCACACAATTCAACACCATACAGTTCCATATCACAAAACATAATTAAACTCCACTCCATACCACATAATTACACTCCACATAAATCTACTGCATGCCACATAACATTCCACATAAATACACTCCACACCATGGCACATAATTCCACTCTACATATTTTCAAACAGTGCCACACAATTCCACACAACACAATTCAACCTCACACACTTCCATTCCACCATAGAAAATTCCACAACATACATTTCTACTACACACCACATACATCCAATACACACCACACAATTCCACATCATGCCACACAAATCAGCACCACACCACTTAATGCCACACAATACATGCCACTCCACAACACACAATACCACTACACATAAGTCCACTACACTTAATACCACATAATTACTATCCACATAATTCCATTGCACACACTCATCCAGCATTTCTTATATTAGTTCACTTCAGGTCTTTCAGCACAGTTTCTTCACCATAACTTTTCAAAAAATCTAAATCACAAACACACACTCTCCTCCTCTTCTTTCGGTGTCTTCTGTGTACACAAGTGCAACCTCTTTATGCGTCTATAACCTTCTCTCCTCTTCATTTCCTCTTTCTCACACACTCTTTCTACTACTCTATCTAGAGTTCATTCACCACTTCATATACAAACTACCTATCACTCTCAATCTTACTTTCTATTTATTTTATACAGCTCTCATCCCTATCTATTCACCATGCCACATATTTCCAATACACAAATGCACTACACACCACATAATTCCACCCCACACAATTCCACAACTAACAATTCCAATTTAAGCCACATAATTTCACTACAAACAACATACACCCACTCCACTTCATAAAAAAACATAAGAAAATAAATATCACTTACAACGCAAATAGCTCTAACTTTCACAAATGCGAGACCGATTGCATTGCAAATGCTTGTATTTTTTAAGTTATCGGATCTCTTCTCTAGCAAAGTGTAGTAAAATTTAAAAAACTGAGAAAATATTAGTGTCTCAGAAAGTGCCATATAATGCAGTATAATTTGCCTTTTTTGCCATGTGATTTATTTAGCGTTGCCAAAGTTAGGTTTTCCATTACTGCATAATTCCAATGGCTCTAATAATGATTGATATATGTGGCTGTTATAGTAATAAAACGCCTGGCTTTTATGTTAAAAGAATACATTTACTGAAGCTTTGAAACAACTTCGAGGTTTCGAGTCATGACCTCTGCTCAACATTCCGTGCTTCTGGTTAGACAACCCTCCCTGTGCCTAAAAAAAGTGAAACGCTGCCTCCCAATTGTGAAAATATCTCGGGGCAGATTTACAAGAACTGGCGCATCCCTGCATATTAGCAGGGATGCGCCAGTTAAAATGCGACACGTAAAAAAAAACCTGCGCCACCATGGATGCGCCGCATTTACAATGCGGCGCACCGTGGCGCAAGGATAGACAGATGCGTGACGCATCTGTCGGTGTAAAGGTGACGCAGTGCTGGAGTCATGTCGCAAGCGTGACGCAACTCCAACACTGCTCAGGGGCGGCCTATACTTGCTGTGCTGCGTCACTCCTTACGCCTGCTACAAGCAGGCGTAAGGTTTTGACGCAGCAGCGTCATAAAAGTGACTCAGTGAAATCTTGTAGATTTCACTGCGTCACTTTTACGAGGCTTCCTTGCGACGGAACGCCCACCCTGCATGCATTATACCTGATGCAGGTATAATGTAGCGCAGGGCTTTACAACGTGACGCATCTTCCTAGATGCGTCACGTTGTAAATTTGTCGCAACGTGGCGCATTGTTTGAGACGTCGCTGCATCACAGAAGCGACGCAACAGCGGTGTAAATGTGTCGCAAGGGGCTTGTAAATCTGCCTCCTCGTTCTCATGTAAAGCGCTGTGATGCCGATTGAGTCAAGTTCGTACTATATAAAACTACACTTAAATGTTTCACTTTCAAGCAAATTAAAATGTCTGCAGTGTCTCACCTGCTTCTAGGATAGTTACAGCTCATATTATAGAACATAAAGGCTCGATGGCTGCCCTCGCCCCTTCTTTTCTATCCCTCTCTTAGGGACAATTTTTACAGTGCTAGAAGTACATTTCAATGGACGAGTCTCTTCTACGGAGTTTGTGAGTATTTTCTGCTTTCAGTGGCCCCTTCAGAAAACGCTTGCAATACGACGTGAAAACAAGGGCCAGACGTGTAAAGACACATTTTACGGTCAGAATCGGCCTGGGGCCATCAGGAGCGTCGTCTCTCACTGCTCAAAGCCAGCAGTTAAAAAACAAGCATTGGAAATGCAACCAGTCTCGCATTTGTTTGCGTTGTAGCTATTGGCAGTGGCGTACCTTGGGGGGGGGGCGGTGGGGGCGGACCGCCCCAGGCCGCATGGGTTTTGGGGCAGCGGCTGGCCCCCCTTTCCCTTCACTTACTTGAGGCTGTAACAATCGCCATTAAGCCCCCCCGAACCCCTGTTCTTACGTGCGGCCATCGTGGCCGCATGAAGCGCCAGCATCTCCCTCTCCCCCGCTCTTCGATTAGGCCGTGGGTGGCAGATGCAGTGGCCGCCACGGGTGGCCTAAGGCCTAGCTACGCCAGTGGCTATTGGCATTGTAAATGGCAATGTATTTTACTTATGTGTTATGGAGTGTATGTATGTGGTGTGTAGTGGAACTATGTGAGTTGGATTGGATTAGTTAGTTGTGTAATTGTGTGGCGTGGAATTGTGTGGTGTGTAGTGGATGTATGTAGTGGCATTATGTGGCATGGTTTGCTGTGGAAATATATGGTGAGCAATTATGTGGCATTCAGTGTAGTGGCATTATTTGGAGTGGGATTGTGTGTTGTGGAGTGGTAAGTAGTACAGTTTAATTATGTGTTGTGCTGTTGAATTTTGCGAGATGTGGAATTGTGTGGTGTGGATTGGATGTATGTGGTGTGTTGTGTAATTGTGTTGCTGAGTTGTGTTATGAGGTTTGGTGTTAAATTATGTGGTGTGGGTTGGAAATGTTTGGAGCTCAATTGTGTGGCATGGAACTGTGTGTAAAGCTTTGTGTTTTTGGTGATGGAAAAGAACACATAGGTAGGAGCTAATCATCAGATCTGTGTGTTTTTAAAAGAAAAAGGAAATAGTTGGAGCTATTGGCATTGTAAATGTAAATGTCTCTTATCTATGTGTTATGGATTGGAGTGGATGAATGTGGTGAGTACCAATTATGTGGGTTGGATTGGACTTGTTAGTTGTGGTATTGTGTGGTGTGAAACTGTGTGGTGTGGATTTGTGTAGTGGAATTATGTGGTATGGTGTGCAGTTGTATTATGTGGATAGTAATTATGAGTTTTTGAATGCATTGGAATTATGTGGAGTGGGACTGTGTGTAATGGAGTACAAGTATGTGGACTGGTATTTTGTGTTATGGAGTTTTATGTAATGGAGTTTAAAGTTGACACCATGTACAATTGAATGACAATTAAAAAAGAATTAACAAAACATGTCTTCTAGTTTTTTTGTCCTTCCAATGCTGACAACCTCTTCCTGCCTGTTGTATTCCTTGTTTTTTATAGCTTATTTTTGTTATGAATGGAGGGACATAAACAATAGAAGGGTGGAGACTGAGAAATAGTACCTGAATTACAACACGAGCAGCGTTCAGACACTAGGAGAGAATCAACAGATGCCAGATTCCGAGGGCACATTGAGGTGGTGCTGAGTAATGCTGAAGTGGTGCTGAGGTGTTGGTGTGCTGGGGACATATGTGATGCGCAGGTGATGCTGAATGATAGTCAGTTGGTGTTGAGTGATGCTGAGGTAGTAGTGTGCTGGTGATGCTGAGTGTTACTGAGGTGGTGCTGAGTGATGCTGAGGTGGTGGTGCTGCACTGTGCTGAGGTGGTGCTGAGTGATGCTGAGTTGGTGCTGTGTTGAGGTGATGCTCTGCTGATGCTGAGGTGGTGCTGCATGGGTGCTGAGTTGCTGCTGAGGTGGGGCTGCGTAGGTGGTGGTGCACTGATGCAGAAATTGCGCTGTGCTGATGTTTATGTTGTGCTGCGCTGGTGCTGAGGTGGTGCTGCGCTGATGCTGATTTGATGGTGAACTGATGAGGAGGTGATGCTGAGGTGATGAGGTGGTGCTGAGTGATGCTGAGGTGCTGGTTCATGCTAAGGTGGTGGTGCTGCACTGGTGCTCATGTGGTGCTGAGCTGGTTTTCAGGTGGTACTGAGTGATGTTGAGTTGGTGCTGTGCTGAGGTGATACTGAGCTGATGAAGTGTTGCTGTATTGGTGCTGAGTTGCTGTTCAGGTGGGGCTGCCTTGGTGCTAAGGTGGTGCTGAGCTGGTGGTGGTGCACTGATGTGGATATGGTGCTCTGCTAATGCTGAGGTGGTGCTGCACTGGTGCTGATGTGGTGCTGAGTCATGCTGAGGTGATGCTGTGGTGGTGCTGAGTGATGCTATGGTGGTGCTGAGTGATGTTGAGTGGTGTTGAGTTATGCTGAGTTGGTGGTGCTGCGTTGGTGCTTAGGTGGTGCTGAGTGATGCTGAGTTGGTGCTGTGTTGAGGTGATGCTGTGCTGATGGGGAGGTGGTGCTGCTCTGATGCTGAAGTGGTGCTGCATGGGTCCTGAGTTGCTGCTGAGGTGGGACTGCGCTGGTGGTGGTGCGCTGATGCGGAGATTGTGCTGTGCTAATGCTGAGATGGTGCTGTGCTGATGTGGTGCTGCGCTGGTGCTGAGTTGGTGGTGCACTGAGGAGGTAGTGCTTTGCTGATGCTGAGATGGTGCTGTGCTGATGCAGAGCTGGTTCAGCACTGGTGGGTGCTGAGGTGGTGTTGCACTGATGAGGAGGTAGTTCTGTGCTGAGATGGCGCCGTGCTGATGCTGAGGTGGTGGTGTTCAGGTGGTGCTCTGCTAATGTGGAGATGATGCTGCACTGATGCTGAGGTGGTGTTGCACTGATGCTGAGTTGGTGCTGCACTGGTGGTGGCTCACTGATGAGGTGGTGGTGCTGTGCTGATGCTGAGGTGGTGCTGAGTGATGCTGTGGTGGTGCTGAGTGATGCTGAGGTGGTGGTGCTGTAGCGGTTCTGAGGTGGTGCGAGCTGGTGCTCAGGTGGTGCTGAGTATTCATTTTTATTTATTTATTTAGTGTTTTAGAGAGCGCGAACATGACCCGTTAGGGTATCAGAGCGCTTTACAGGGATAACACGTTGTATACAAGTATGAAATAGTGAAAGAAAAAAAATCATAAGTAGGAGTAGAAAGAGGTGAAACATTTGGAAATAACAGCGTGTATTCAATGTTCGGATCATAATGCAGAGAAATCCAGCAAATACATTTGTGGGAGTACAAGGTCAGTACAAATGGATAGCGGCCAGTCAGTCCAAACTCTAGCGGCAACAAAAATAAGCAAAGTCACTGAGCGGTGTGTGCAATGCATGATTTATGGGAGAAACTTGCCCA
Organism: Calotriton arnoldi; assembly: GCA_963921515.1. NCBI lineage: Eukaryota > Metazoa > Chordata > Amphibia > Caudata > Salamandridae > Calotriton > Calotriton arnoldi. The sequence continues at coordinate 255,931 of CAWUFW010002558.1, read as the reverse complement.
TTAGGAAGGTTTTGGCTTCCTTTTTAAATATTGACAGAGAGGGAATTTTTCTGATGACAGATGGCATCGAGTTCCAGATTCTTGGTGCGGCCCCAGAGAAAGAACGATTGTACGTTTTTCCCTTTCGGAAGCGGGGTGGTTGGAGCACAAAGTCTCTGGCGGACCTGGAGTTTCTGGCTCCTCCAGAAGCCATGATTTTCTGGGCGAGATATGCTGGGGATTTCATGTGTAGTGCTTTGTGGGTGAAACATGCCAGTTTGAGTTGGATTCTGGCTTCAAGAGGAAGCTAGTTCAGCGCCTTCAGATGCAGTGAGATGTGGTCGAATTTTTTTGAGCCTGTTAAGAGGTTTGCGGCAAGCTTTTAGGGGGGCCGTGGAGATGTTAGGCAGGCCTGAAAGGGTTGAGCATCCGTATTCGATTCTGGACATAACTAATGCCTGGACTGCCATTTTTAGGTCCGAGGCATCAAGTAAAGGTTTTAGTTTCCTCAGGTAGCTCAGGTGAAACCTGGCAGTTTTAGCCATCGAGTTGATGTGGTCTTGCATATTCAGGTTGCTGTCCAGGGTTATGCCGAGAGATTTGGCAGATTCCACTATGGTCGGTGTGCAGTTTAGTGCTGTGATCGACTTGGTCCATTCCTGGATGTCAGTGTTATTTTTAGGGGGGGAGATTGGAAGGAAGTTTTTTGTGCATTTAGTTTGAGCTGGTTGCAGGCGAGCCATTGAACAGTCAGCTTTAGGGCCTCATTCAAAGAGTAGATCTCCTCTAGAGATGAGATTTTGATGTAGATGTGGGTATCATCGGCATACATGTGGAAGGAGATGTTGGCGGTACGTAGTAATTCAGCTAACAGTTCAAGGTAGAGATTGAAGAGGGTTGAGGAAAGAGTTGATCCATGGGGGACTCTGATCGTTATCGGGGAAGGAACAGATAGATTACTGTTGACTAAGAATCTCTGGGTGCGGTTCCGGAGGAAAGATCTAAACCATTCGCGAACGGTTCCCCTTACTCCCATCCTGAGTTCGAGGCGTTCAAGTAGTTTCTCGTGGTTGACAGTGTCGAATGCCGAGGATAAATCCAGTAGAATTAGGAGACATGTTTTGCCTTGGTCAAGGGCTTGGAGAGCATAATCCACAATATGGAGAATAGTAGTGTCCGTGCTGTGCCCAGGCCTGAACCTGGATTGGAATTTGTCTAGAAGATTAAAGTTGGTGATATGTTGGCTCAGTTGAATTTGCACACATTTCTCCAGGGCTTTCGCTAGAAGTGGGATATTGGCTATTGGTCTGAAATTGTCTGGAGTAGCAGGATTCAAGGTGGTTTTTTTTAAGATGGGGACAACTTGACCGGCTTTTAGAGAGTCAGGTATGGACCCTCGTAGTAGGGAAGTGTTGATTATTCTAGTCCAAATGGGAATGATAAATTGGTAGGTCGTGGTCACGCAGCTGGAGGGGAGTGGGTCTTTAAAGTGGTTATTCGGATTTAAGGAGGATAGAATTTTAGATATGGAATGGTTGTCATATAACTTGAAGTTGTAAATGCAAGCAATGCCTCCCCCTTTTTTTAATTGCCTGTCAAGCCTTTCGATGCTATAATTTGAGGGACCAATATATCTAGGTAAGGTGACGATGATTCATTGAGCCATGATTTGGTAAGGATTGCTACGTCAGATTTTTGGCTCAGGATGAGAGCGGCGATGTCGGAGGCATGCTTTGCTGCTGATTGGAGTTAATTAGGAGGCCGGAGAGAGGAGAGTCGGTGCATGTCTTGTGAGTTAGGGAGGATAAGGGTACTTGCGCTAAGTTGTTGCTGTTTACTCCTCTGTTACGGAGAGTTGATGTTCTATTAGAGTTGATTGCAACCGTGTGAATTAAGCAATCATCTTTCTTGTCTGGAGGACTGGGGGCATCAGGAGAGGACTTATAGGATAAGAGGAGGCCTTGAATTTCGTCCTCCGAGAGGTAGTTGGGATGCTTGGGAAGGTGTCTAAAGGCTAGCGGCAAGGGTTGAAGGAAGGGCTTGGTGAGTGGGGGAAGAACTGAGTTCTGGGAGAGCTTGATATTCAAGATAGATTGTTCTGTGAGGTTAAGGATGCTTTTCAGTTCAAGATCGGAGTTATGGATGCTCTGAGCTATGTTGGTTGCTCTGAGGTTCAGAGTTTCAAGGTCCATAAGTGAAGGTTGAACTTGCGGGAAGGCGACCAGTCGGTCTGGACTTGTTCTGCTGGCATGGTTGGGTAGCCTGGTAGTGGAGCTCGACCACCCTGAGTCTAGGTTTCTGAGAGGAGGGGTGTGCGAAAGGCTAGGCACGCTCAGCAGGGTGGACATAGGGCTATTGGGGAGGGTGTCCACTGCGCTGTGAGTTACTAGTGTGTTAGTCACTATGAGTGATGGAGAGGAGCGAGGGTAGGAAGAGGGTGGCGGCAGCGTTGCCTTATTGAGAGATGATGGAGGTTGGGGGGAGTGAATGGAGGTTCACTAGTAGATATAGGGGAGATGCTGCCCAGATTGTTGTTTTGTGTGGGGAACACCATGGGTAGAGTTAGGTCAGTCTGAACCTTAGGAGGGGGGTGCAAGTGGGAGTGGCTGTAGCTTTGGTGAACATTAATGGGAAGCCCTTAGCCTTGTCCTTGGAGCTGCATTGACCGGAGCTATGAGAAGGGTCAGATGGCAACTGCAGGCGCTGGGGAAGCACAGAGGGATAGGAGTCATGCACATATTTTTTGAGAAAGGTAAAATAGTCAGCAAATTTGTTGAGATCTGTGATTGGCGCTTGGATCAGAACAGTGCAGTTTTTGTATAGGGTAATGGTAAGGTCAGCTCTTAGATTATGGGAGGGCACGATCGTGAGTTTGGCACCGTATGGAATGTTCCTGGATTCATGTACATTAAGTAGGTTAGATATGACCGCACGCCATTATGCTGTTTTTCTTGAGTAGAAAATAAGGTCATTGATAATTGTGCCGTTGTTGGCGTTAAAGTACAGGTCAGAGATCAGAGTCTCAAGGTGTCTTCTCAGGAGGCTATGTTTGAAGGTTTTAGCAGTGGTCCTGGAGAGGTTAGGAGGGTATACGATGGTGTAGGAGTTGCCCCCTGTTGCATTCAGGCAAGAGCCTGCCATACTGGTGAGAGAAGGGGATCGGTGAGGCCTGGAGGACGAGCTTTGATAGGCTGCAGTAGTGGTTCAAGCGTTAATTCGGAGAGATTCCTACTTTGGGGCACAGTGAGGGATGGCTGCTGAGTTGCTGGGCATCAGGAAGAGGGAGAACCTACATTAGATTCTGAGCCCAGGTAGCATGGGCGATACCCATTCATGGTGCTGATTGATCATGAGGAAGGAAAGGGTTCAGTCAGTGAGCGGCCCTTTGTAATCCAGTAGGTAAACAACAAGGTTGACCTTGTGAGGCTGACCCTGGCTAAGGCAGTCCACAAGTCATCACCAGAGGAGGGCGGGGAGCAGCCCAAGAGCTCATTGGCCCAAAGGTTTACCGCCGGGCAGCTGGCAGTCTGGTCAGTTCAGGAACTCCAGCTAGAAGGGAGATCGCGGTGAGTAGGACGGTGCGATCTGGCTGTGGGCAGATGAGTTAAGTCCAGTATATGCATTAAGAAGTGCTCAGACAGTAAATCAGTAGGGCATTCCTCCCAGTCTCTCAAGGAAGGTTCCCGCAATGCCCCAAATGTAACTATGCTCCTGCGTTTATATACATCAGAAGCAGGCAGAAGCCAAAAAGTAATCAGTAGCTGGCAGAGACAGGAAGGAGCATTAGAATTAAGTGTTGGACTCCCCTCGTAGATTTGGTAGGATTTGGGCTACCTCAGTGGCAACAGAGGCCCCAGCGCATTTTACCATAGTTATAATGCCAGGTGGAAAAGGGGGCAAGTAGGTGGTTGAAGCTCCCTGGCCACCCCAGGAAGGCTTAAGCAGCGTTTTGGTAAAAAAAAAAAAAACGGCAAAGGCTGAGTGATGTTGAGTAGGTGCTGTGCTGAGGTGGTGGTGCGCTGATGCTGAAGTGGTGCTGCGTTGGTGCTGAATTGCTGCTGAGGTGGGGCTGCGTTGGTGGTAGTGCACTGATGATGAGATAGAGCTGTGCTAAAGCTGCGATGGTGCAGTGCTGATGTTAATGAAGGTGGTGCTGCACTGGTGCAGAGGTGGTGCTGCGCTGATGCTGAGTTGGTGCTGCAGTGGTGGTGGTGCACTGATGAGGAGATGGTGCTATGCTGATGCTGAAGTGGTGCTGAGGTGATGTTGAGGTAAGGCTGCGTGATGCGAATTCTCTCACCACCACCACCCTTTAACAGTGTCACTTAAGGCTCCATAACCACTAACTGTTAGAACTCGGGGTCTCTAGTTGGTGAAGGTATGCACCTTTGTCCAAATAGGGACCCTTGCGTCTAAGTCAGGGAAAGGGGATTACACTACTGGATAACCCCTGCTCACCCCCTTGGTAGCTTGGCACGAGCAGACAGGCTTATCTCAGAGGCAGTGTGTAAAGCATTTGTGAACACCTACAGTAATACAGTGAAAACACTACAAACGGACACCACACCGGGATGTATAAAAATAAGTATTCTTTATATAGACTTATCACAAGACCACAAACGACAAAAATCCACAATACTGTAATCATGGTTACTACTTCACGGTGGTAGAAGAAATTCAAAAATAGGCTATTCAATTCAAATAGTCTCTAGCAACAGATAACCCCAACGGGAGTTATCACTACAACGAAGCAAAAGTGTTCTCAAGGTACGGCACCGCCTGCGAGGTGCGCAGCGTCGGGCCCGGAGTCAAAACTAGACCCCCACATAACAATACCTGAAGAAAGTAAACAAAGACAGTTCACGGCGTCGGGGAGATGCGATGTCGTTGGCGCGTTGCAGCATCGGTTCCTTGCTTCGGGGGAAAGCGTTGCGTCGTTGTCCTGGATGCTTGCGCAGGCAGGGGAGGCGTCGGTCCTGACCGGAGAGGAGGTGACGTTGCGGCGGCGCCGGCACCACGGTTCCTTACGATGTCTCTAGGTCAATGGATTCTTGGTCACCCTTGTCGATGATCGGCTCCGTACAAATGTCGGTCTCGGAGTCGATACGGCACAGCAGCAGGTGTCGGTCTACGGTTCAAGTCGGAGCAGCGCTCACGACTGCGAGGCAGATGGCGGCAACGTTCGCTGGCTCTTGGAGTTGCAGAGATCTTCTGTGGCGACTGAAACAGCAAGTTCCAGCAGCACGCAAACAGAAGGGGTGAAGTCTTTTGTAGTCCTGAGACTACAGACAGGAGGCATGCTCGATTCAAGCCCTTGGAGTAATATTCTGCAAGATGATGAAGTTCCTCTTAGATGGTTCCTTCTCCTCTCCTCTCCTCTGCAATGAAGACACCACTGCAGGCCAACCCACTACAGCACACTGGCAGAGGGGCAGTACAACTCCTGCAGCTTCCTTCGGTGCTTCTCGGCAGAGGTTCGTCTTGTGTTCTCAGAAGTGATCTAACTTCTTGGGGCCGGGGTCCCCATATTTATACTCAGCAATCCTTTGTCATCTGAAGGCAGAGGGTCCTGTACCTAGTCCAAACCAGTTCTGGGTGCCTTCTGCCAGTGCACAACTTCTTCCTTTGTCAGAGTAGGCCAAGGTCATCAGACGCACCACAGGAGGTGGAGCCAGCATTGTGGAAGGCAGGCACCGCTCTATTCAGGCCCTGGTGCTCCTCCTCCCACCACTTCTCAGGTAGATTGGCCTATTCAGCCTAGCGCTGACTCACCCGGTCTCCTGGAGCCCCCCAGACCCTGTCACTCACAAAATCAGACATACAATACACACGCTAGCAGAGGTGGGCTGGATGGTTGGGTAAGAAAATACCGACTTTCTAAAAGTGGTATTTTCAAACACAGAATGTTAAAACCAACTTCACTAAAAGATGAATTTTATCATTCTGAGTTCAGGCATACTAAACTCGAATCTCTACCTAGTTCCCTGAGTCAGTTAGGATTATAAGATGTTATAATCAAACTGCCCATTCTGGCCTATGGGAACAGGTGGCCTTGCAATAGTGAAAAACGAAATAGGTTGTAATTCACTATCAGGTCATGCCACACACACCAGGGCATGACCTACCTTTTACATACAATGCACCCTGCCCGTAGGCCTACTGTAGGGGTGACTGATATGCAGAAAAGGGAAGGTTCAAGGACCGGCGAGTGGGTGCACTCACCAAGTCGACATGGCAGTCCCAGACTGCCTACAGGCTCTGCGATGGCAGGCTTGAGTTACACTTTATGGGCTGCTTCGGTGGGTGGCACAATCGGTGCTGCAGGCCCACCAGCAGCATTTGATGTACAAGCCCCGGGCACACGTGGTGCACGATACGAGGGTTTGACAGTAAATCAAAAAAGTCAATCATGGAGTCACTAATCAAAACATCGATTTAACACAGGGAGCACTTGCACTGTGGCACTGAATAGCAGTGGCACAGTGCCCAAAGCATTTAAACCAGCAAAGCAAATAAAAAACAGAGGAGGCAATCCGAAAAAATGGAAGGGAGACTCACGCCAATGGTACCAGGTCTAACACGTGTCCCCTCCAGCTTAAATGTGGGGAGAACTACCCTTCCCCTTGGGAGTTCTCATCACTAAGGCGGAAAAATCTGGACAGACCATCAGCATTGGCGTGCTCTGTACCGGGGCGGTGTTCCACCGTAAAGTCCATCCCCTGTAGGGAAATGGACCACCCAAACAGCTTTGGGTTCTCACCCCTCATCTGCATCAACCATCTGAGGGGCCTGTGGTCCGTCTGAACCCGGAAGTGAGTCCCAAACGGGTATGGTCTCAACTTCTTCAGCGCCCAGAACACAGCAAATGCCTCACACTCAATTGCACTCCACCTCTGTTCCCGTGGAAGTAACCTCCAACTGATGAAGGCTACAGGTTGGTCTAGGCCCTCCTCATTAATCTCTGATAGGACAGCCCCCACACCGTGCACTGAAGCGTCTGTTTGGACAACAAATTCCTTTGAGAAGTTGGGCGCCTGAAGTACGGGTGCCTTACACATGGCAGTCTTCAGGGCGTCAAAAGCCTTCTGACAGGTGTCAGTCCAATTCACTAACTTGGGCTGCTTCCGGGAAGTCAGCTCAGTCAAGGGTGCAACGATGTTGCCATACCCCTTGACAAACCTCCTGTAGTACCCCGTGAGTCCTAAAAAGGCTCTCACCTGCGTCTGAGTTTTCGGGGGTTCCCATGCCAGGCTGGTATCAATCTTGGGCTGTAGGGGCGCCACCTGGCCGCTCCCCACCTGGTGCCCCAAGTACACCATGGAACCCTGCCCGATTTGGCACTTACTCGCCTTGATCGTGAGGCCTGCCTTCTGCAGTGCCATCAATACTTCCCAGAGGTGTCGCAGATGTTATTCCCAACTGACGCTGAACACTGCGATGTCGTCCAGGTAGGCGGCACTGAATTCTTCCAGCCCAGCCCAAAACCTGGTTGACCAACATCTGAAAGGTGGCAGGGGCATTCTTCATCCCAAAGGGCATAACCCGAAATTGGTAGTGTCCATCGGGGGTGGAGAATGCTGACCTCTCCTTGGCCTCATCGGTCAAGGCGATCTGCCAGTACCCAGACGACAAATCAAACGTACTGAGGTACCGTGCAGCCCCTAGCCGATCAATGAGCTCATCAGCTCTGGGGATGGGGTGCGTGTCAGTCCTGGTGACTGAATTGAGTCCTCGGTAGTCCACACAGAACCGGAGTTCGCGTGTGGCACCAGGCGCAGCAGCTTTCGAGACCAAGACCACTGGGCTGGCCCACGGGCTGTGAGAGGACTCAATCACCATGTTAGATTTGGGGGTCTCTACTTGGCAGAGGTAGGTACCTTTGACCAAATAGGGACCCTTGCGTCTAGTCAGGGTAAAGGGGTACACTCCTAAAATAACCCCTGCTCACCCCCTTGGTAGCTTGGCACAAGCAGGCAGGCTTATCTCAGAGGCAGTGTGTAAAGCATTTGTGAACACATACAGTAATATAATGACACACTACAGATGGACACCACACAGGTTGTATATCAAAAATAAGTATTTTTATATAGACTTAACACAAGACCACAAACGACAAAAATCCACAATACTGTACTTAAAAATGGTAGAAATAGCTTAGTTCTCTTAAGATGGTAAATGCGACACTTTATGTTCAATGTACCTTTGGATGTGTAACGCTATACAACAAAAGAGTTGCAGGGAAGGGTATGCGTCGGTTCCTTACACGCAAGACCGGGGATGCGTCGGTTCCTTACTCCGGGGGAGGTGATGCGTTGGTTCCCTACTACTGCATAGGGGACGATGATGCGTCGGTTCCTTACCAGAGGGGAGGTGATGCGTCGGTTCTTCTCCGCGTGGGGAGGTGATGCGTTGGTTTCTTACTGCGCTTCTGTGGCGATGCGGCTAGCAACGCCGTGATGCGATGAAGATCCGGTGCAATGAAACAAAATGGCGTCTTCTTGATGTTGCGACAACGAAGGGGTGATGCGTGCACGCCCGACGGCTGTGCGGTGACTCGGTGAATCTTCTTGAGCCGGGACAGGCCCTGTGACACGCTTATCTGGTGATGCAACGGCGTCTGCTGCGACGGCAACACTCTTCTCCGGTGATGCGAGGCGCTTCGGTTGATGCGGGGCGACATGCTTCTTCGTCTTGAGTCGCGCTTCCAGCTCCCAGTGACACGCAGTCTCTCAAACGGCCCAGCTCAACAGCAGGCTCTTCAATTCCCAGGAAGGGAAGGCAGGGGAGCTGGTTGGTGAAGTCTGTTGCCCCTGAGACTTCAGCAGGAGGCAAGCTCTAGTTCAAGCCCTTGGAGAGAGGCCTTTGCCTAGTCCAAACCAGTTCTGGTCAGTCCTGGAGCACTCTGTTTACATGACTCCTTCTTTCCTTTCACAGTGTAGGCCAGGGACATCAGACGCGCCACAGGAGGTGGATCCAGCATTGTGGAGGGAAGGCACAGCCCTATTCAGACCCAGGTGCAACTCCTTCCACCACTCTCCATGTAGATCTTTCTATTCAGCCTTGTGCTGACTCACCCTGTCTCCTGGAATCCCCCAGCTCCTGTCACTCAAACTCCAGACAAGGAATACACAACCTAGCAGAGGCCGGCTTGGATAGTTAGGCAAGAAAATACCTACTTTCGGTACTAGGGTCTGACAGGTAAACCAAACAGCCAATCATGGAGTCACTAATCCATACATCAATTTACCATAGGGAGAGCATATGCACTTTAGCACTGATCAGCAGTGGTAAAGTGCCCAGAGTCATAAAACCAACAAAAACAGGTCAGAGAAAATACAGGAGGAAGGCAAAAGTTCAGGGATGACCCTGCAAAAAGGGCCAAGTCCAACACAACCCCTTCCAGCCAAAACACAGGGTAGACCAATCACTACCTTGATGGGCTTCCCTGCTTTGGGCGATAGAACCTGGACCCTGGCCCGCAACAGCAGGGGCATATTCCAGTTCTACGCCAATCTGAACCCATTTCGATCCCTCTGTCCATACTCTCATGGTCCACCAAGCCAACCCATGGGGAGCACTTCTCCTCACCTGTGGACACCATCTGTGCAGCACCTAACCTTAGCTTGCTCACAGGTGTGTCCCAACAGACAGACAGCAAGCCACAGTGGCCACTGACAGTGGTCAGGGATGGGACCCAGGCCTTATGCCTCTCAGGGCTCTCAAACCTCTGTGGCATCAGAGAGCGGGGGCAGTAGCCCCAGGTGCTTGGCACCCTTGGTCCACTCTCCCTCCTGTCAGGTCAGGTATGACATCCTGGCACTGACCCACCAGCCCCAGGCCTATACCCGGCAGCTGGACAGGAGACTGGGGCGGGCTTACCCACACCCTGTCCTCTTCCTCCTCGGGGTTCTGCACCCTCCCAACTGGAGCAGTACCCCCTTCCAGAATTGCCAGGGCACCTGTGGCAGGTGTCCTGCACAATTCGCCCACCAGTTCAGGGGTTCTATCCTGCAACTGGGATTCCAGGTCAGGGGGGACACCCTGAACCTGGGACTCCAACCTAGGGTCTAAACCCTCCAGTTGAACCGGGGTCAGAGGCGAGGACTCCCTCCCTTTGCACCCCCTTCCAGATTGCTGCCCCCTCTCACCTGGAGTGGAACACCAAGAAGACCAACCGGTCAGGACACTGTTTACAGTTGTCCCTCCCTCCAGGTCAGACAACACCTGAACCTGGCTTCCCAACTCAGGGACCAACCCCTGTGGTTGAACACTTGCCCGGCGCACCAGGACTTCATCGGGAGCACATATGCCCCCCCCGAGGGTGACACACAACCCATGTGTCGTGTGACAGTCTGCCTGGCGCAGATCTCCCGACCCCTGTCCATCTGACAGTGCGTGAAGATCCCCCAGGACAGAAGTGGTGTCACCATGGCCATTCACTGGTGACGCAGCCCTTCTGGCTAGCCCCTGACCCACTGGTTCTTCCACTGGGGACTGTTTCCCCCTCTCACCCCTCAGTCTGGACTTCTGCACCCTCCACTTAGGAGTGGCACTGCCAGACACCAGAACTGATGGAGGCCTGCTTACAGACACTCCCAGTTCACCAGACACTAGGGGATCCCTCTCAACGGGCGGCCCATCAGGACAGACTAGGCTCCCCACCTGGTGTTCCCTTAAAGAACCATCCAGGCCCTGAGACTGGGTTTCGGGCACCTTGGGACACGCAGCCCCACACTCACTCCTTCTCAACTGAGATAGGACGTGAGTCCCTACACCCCTCCCACTACACTGGGACCTAGCTGGGCTATGCTGAATCTCTTCCCCCACCTCACTTGGTTGGGAGAAGGCTGAGCCACCTTCTTTAGGATCACCCCCAGATACCTCTTCAGATCCTCTAACACGCAGCCAGAGGTCCGCCTCCTTGGTGAGCTCCCTGGGGTCAGAGAATTCACTCTCCAACAGGTGTTGGCATAGCTCTGGAATCAAAGACTTACAATATGCTCTCCCACAATTGGATCACACAGCCCCCCACAGGGGTTAACCAAGCTATCCTTCACCTCACCATCCAGTGCCTCGCACACATACTCCACACCACTCTCCTGAAACTGGCAAGACAGTATCTGACTGTCTCTGTCACACAACCCACACTCTTCTGGGCGGTCTTCACACTCACACACCAGGACTTCAACCCTGGGGGAACCCCTCTCCCTGCACCTCTCATCTAGAGTCAGGAGAGTGTCCCTCCCACCACTAGGACTATGAGCCCCTGTGCCAGTTTCCCAATTCACCTCCGGGACACTGCGCACCACTGGAGCTACCTCATATCCTTGAACCTCCTGGTGTAAATTAACCCCCTCCTTCAAGTCAGACGCCACATCTCTGGGTGTGTGTACTACTCCCTCAGCACTAGATAACTCTATTTTGCTGCCACCATCTGAGCTGGACTCCACCTCCAACTCAGCAAAGCTCACTTCCTGAGCTACACACTTTTCCTTTTCAGCTAAGGCTTGATCCATCTCCTCGCACTCCCGGTCTAGCTGACTCAGCCTCCGGTCACGAGCACGAATCCGATTCCTCTCTTCACGAGCCAATCTTTCCCAAAATGTTTCCTCCTCAGGGCCACTGCCCTCTTGGTATTCTGTCTGGGGATCCTCCCCCTCAGACTCCTCCTCAGAGTCATCTGCTAGTGTTGCTTCCCAGCGTAGCACCTCATAGCTATACAGGGCTGCCTCAAGATCCTGCCTTGTGGATCTCCTCTTCACAGGCAGTCCCCTCTCCTTGCAAAATACTTTTAGCTCCCCTATCTTGTAGATGTACAGGTGAGAAAAGTTGACTTCCAGTTTGACAAGGTCCAACAGGTGCAACAACTAACCAGAGTTCCAACAACCAAATTCCAAAGGGAAACAGGGAAAAATAGTACGTGGTTGCGTTTGGTCTGCACTCACTAGTAGTGTACACCAATCACTGTATATGAGTCACAAATGCAAGTCCAGAATCCTCACCGCTGACCACCAATGTTAGATTTGGGGGTCTCTAGTTGGCAGAGGTTGGTACTTTTGACCAAATAGAGACCCTTGCGTCTACTCAGGGTAAGGGGGTACACTCCTAAAATAACTCCTGCTCACCCCCTTGGTAGCTTGGCACGAGCAAGCAGGCTTATCTCAGAGGCAGTGTGTAAAGCATTTGTGAACACATACAGTAATATAATGACACACTACAGATGGACACCACACAGGTTGTATATCAAAAATAAGTATTTTTATATAGACTTAACACAAGACCACAAACGACAAAAATCCACAATACTGTACTTAAAAATGGTAGAAATAGCCTAGTTCTCTTAAGATGGTAAATGCGACACTTTATGTTCAATGTACCTTTGGATGCGTAGCGCTTTACAACAAAAGAGTTGCAGGGAAGGTGATGCGTTGGTTCCTTACACGCAAGACCGGGGATGCGTCGGTTCCTTACTCCGGGGGAGGTGATGCGTCGGTTCCCTACTGCTGCGTAGGGGACGATGATGCGCCGGTTCCTTACCAGAGGGGAGGTGATGCATCGGTTCCTCTCCGCGTGGGGAGGTGATGCGTCGGTTTCTTACTGCGCTTCTGTGGCGATGCGGCTAGCAACGCCGTGATGCGATGAAGATCCGGTGCAATGAAACAAAATGGCGTCTTCTTGATGTTGCGACAACGAAAGGGTGATGCTGCAACGCCCAACGGCCGTGCGGCGACTCGGTGAATCTTCTTGAGCCGCGACAGGCCCTGCAACATGCTTCTCTGGTGATGCGACGGCATCTGCTGCGATGGCGACACTCTTCTCTGGTGATGCGAGGCGCTTCGGTTGATGCGGGTCGACAGCGACATGCTTCTTCGTCTTGAGTCGCGCTTCCAGTTCCCAGCGACACGCAGTCTCTCAGACGGCCCAGCTCAACAGCAGGCTCTTCAATTCCCAGCAAGGGAAGGCAGGGGAGCTGGTTGGTGAAGTCTGTTGTCCCTGAGACTTCAGCAGGAGGCAAGCTCTAGTTCAAGCCCTTGGAGATCTTCTTACAAGTTGATGAAAGTAGCACAAAGTCCTTTCTCCTTTCTTTGGCAAGCAGGTAACCACTGCAGGCCAATCCTCAAACAGCACACCGCATAGGGATAGTCTCCTCCTGCAGTCTCTCTCTCTGGTTCCTCTCCTCAGTAAAGGTTTCTTCTTGTTTTCCCAGAAGTGATCTAAAATTCTGGGGTCTGGGTCCCCCTTTTTATACCAATATTCTCTTTGTTCTCTGAAGGCAGAGAGGCCTTTGCCTAGTCCAAACCAGTTCTGGTCAGTCCTGGAGCACTCTGTTTACATGACTCCTTCTTTCCTTTCACAGTGTAGGCCAGGGACATCAGACGCGCCACAGGAGGTGGAGCCAGCATTGTGGAGGGAAGGCACAGCCCTATTCAGACCCAGGTGCAACTCCTCCCACCACTCTCCATGTAGATCTTTCTATTCAGCCTTGTGCTGACTCACCCTGTCTCCTGGAATCCCCCAGCCCCTGTCACTCAAACTCCAGACAAGGAATACACAACCTAGCAAAGGCCGGCTTGGATAGTTAGGCAAGAAAATACCTACTTTCGGTACTAGGGTCTAACAGGTAAACCAAATGAGCCAATCATGGAGTCACTAATCCATACATCAATTTACCATAGGGAGAGCATATGCACTTTAGCACTGATCAGCAGTGGTAAAGTGCCCAGAGTCATAAAACCAACAAAAACAGGTCAGAGAAAATACAGGAGGAAGGAAAAAAGTTCAGGGATGACCCTGCAAAAAGGGCCAAGTCCAACACACCCCTAAGGCAAACATCTTGCAGACCTCCTCCTTGATGTGAGCTCTGACCCTGTCGGTCACTCTGTAAGCCATGTGCTTCACAGGAGGACTGTCCCCAGTGTCGACATCATGGACGCACCACTCAGTGACACCGGGAACCATGGAGAACAAATCAGCGAATTGCCCCAACAGTTGGCAGCAATCGTGCTGCTGTTCAGGGGTCAGGGTGGCAGAGAGGTTGACACCATCCACTGACCCATCCTGCTCGGTCGCAGACAGGAGGTCGGGAAGAGGCTCGGTCTCCTCCTCCATTCCATCATCCGTCGCTAGGAGCATGCCCACTTCAGACCTTTCTAAGTGGGTCTTCAGGCGGTTAACGTGCAGGACCCGCAAAGGGTTCCTCGGAGACGGCAAGTTCACCAGGTAGGTGACATCACTCTTGCGCTCCACCACCTCAAATGGTCCGGTCCACCTGTCCTGGAGCGCACAGGGCTCTACAGGAGCCATGACCCAAACTTTATGTCCAGGCTGAAGCTCGATCAGAGTGGCATTCTGATCGTACCACCGCTTCATCTCTTCCTGGCTGGCTTCCAGATTCGCCTGAGTGAGCTGTCTGAATTGCCGAGTCTGGTTCCTGAAGGCCAGCGTGTACCTGTATACATCCTGGGGAGGTCTCCTGGGAGATTGCTCCCAGCCTTCCTTGACCAGACTCAAAGGTCCTCGTACCGGGTGACCGTATAGCAGCTCAAAGGGGCTGAACCCTAAGGACTTCTGGGGCACCTCACGGTACGCAAACAAAAGGCATGGCAAGACGACGTCCCATTTACGCCTCATGGGTTCTTCGAGACCCATAATCATGCCCTTAAGGGTCCAGTTGAATCTCTCAACCAGCCCGTTACCTTGGGGGTGGTAAGGAGTGGTGAACTTGTACGTAACACCGCACTCCTGCCACAGAGACTTCATATCATTCGAAATTAAGTTGGTACCTCGGTCGGACACCACCTCTCGGGGAAACCCCACATGGGAAAAAATCCCCATCAGTGCACGTCCCACCACGGGGGCCGTCACTGTCCTGAGCGGGATGGCTTCCGGGTACCGTGTAGCATGGTCCACCAAGACCAGGATAAACCTGTTGCCCATGGCTGTCTTGGGGTCCAGTGGCCCCACAATGTCAATGCCCACCTGTTCAAAGGGGGTACTGACTACAGGGAAAGGTTGGAGAGGAGTCTTTTGCTTCCTTCCACTTTTCCCACTTGCCTGGCAAGTTTGACAAGTCCTACAGTGAGTGTCTGAACTCTTCCGCATCTGGGGCCAATAAAAATGGGTGAGAAGCCGTTCAAAGGTCTTGTCCTGCCCCAGATGTCCAGCTAACGGCACGTCATGAGCCAACCCCAGTAGGAAGGCTCTGAAGCGCTGGGGTACCACCAGCACACGGGCTGACCCAGGCTCAGCAACCTTAGGCTCGCTATACAGGAGGTCGTTCTCCCAGTAGACCCAATGTGATCCGGACTGATCACCTGCTACCTGGTTTTTGGCCTGTTGCCGCAAACCCACAAGAGAAGGGCACTTCCTTTGCTCCACGCAAAATTCCTCCCTGGAGGGGCCTCCTTCCTGCTGCCAATGGGTCAGCTCAGGCAGGTCCCCCAGTTCGGCCACTTGTTCCCCTGTCGGTTCCAGGGCATCCCCCTCAAGGTCTGCCTCCTCCTGGACCGTGGGAACTCTGGGGGCCGGTTTCCCGCACCCCCTACCTCTTCTCTTTAAGGCAGGGATCTGGGTCGTATTCTCAGGCTCCAGAATCTCTTGAACAACCTTACTGGCTGCCATCGACCGAGTGGTCACACACACCCACTCCGGCAGACCCAACATCTCTAAATGAGACCTTCTCTCCACCTTCGCCCAAGGGGAGTTCTCTAAATCGTTGCCCAACAGACAATCCACAGGCATGGCTGGCCTCACAGCTACTTGAAGAGTACCAGAGACCCCCCCACTCGAAGGGAACTTGAGCCACCTCACACTGGCTCTGCGAGTTGTCCGCGGCAACTACAGGAAAGAATGCATGGGAGATAACCTGCTCTTTGGACACCAGCCGACAACTGACAGCTGTCACACTAGCCCCGGTGTCTTGTAGAGATTCCACCCTATGGCCATTGATGGTCACCCACTGCCTGTATTTCTTAGTGTTATCAGGCAGCTGGGTACTTGGGACCATCTCAAAGTGTCATAATGAGACAAGGGACATTTCTGCGGGACCACACCCACCTTGGACACCCATCTCCTCCCTTCCCAGGGCTACACTCGCCATCTGACGGGGTGGTGCTCGTGGTGGTGCTTTCGAATCCTTCATGGGACACTGAGGATCGTACCAACGGTGGCCACTTGTCCACACATTAAATACTTAGAGGGGCCCCTCTGAACAGGTTTACCTGTCGGGGCTTCTTGCTTCTTCTCAGGGGGAGGCAGGGAACCCTTCCCTTGGTTCCCTTGGGAATTACTTTGGGGCCCTTTCTGGAATTCCCTCTGTTTACCCTTGTCCCCCCCACTCTTCTGCTGGAGACCCTGCCCACCTTTGGCGGAGTCTCCCATGTGACCCTTGTGGACCCGGGTACTCACTCAGCGGTCCGCCTCCTCAGCAAGCTTCCTAGGGTTAGTCAGCTTGCTATCAATAAGGTGCTGGCGTAGCTCTGGAAAACAATTAGCTCCCAAGCAAACAAATCATAGAGCGCTTCAAAAGTATCCATTTTGCTACCCTTCACCCAACCATCCATCGCTCTGCAAAAGAAAGACTGATACTCCACCCAGGTAGTTGCCTCCAGCTTTTTACAATTACGAAACCTCTGTCTATAGAGTTCTGGGGTCAAACCATACCTTGTCATCAGGGCTTCCTTCATATGGGCATACGACATCCTATTCTCACTGGGCAGGTCTAACAAGGTATCCCTCCCATCACTCACAAAGCGGCCCCACAGCCCCGCACCCCAATCCTTCTCAGGGACCCGGTGGGCCAACATTGCTATCTCATAGGCTGCAAACCACTGCCCAATATCCTACTGTCTATGAAACTCTTTGATGACATCTTTCGGGATGTGGACTCTGCTGTCTACAGGCACAGATGGTGTGCTGCCACCAGAGGGATTAATCTCTAAACATTTCGCCTTGAGCTCTAGCTCCTTCAGCATTTGCTCATGCTCTAACCTCATTCTCTCTCTCCAAGGACACCCTACTATTCTCTAGGTCCCTTTGACCCTCCAACTTGAGCTTGGCCATCTCCAGTTTGTGCATCCGATCTCTCTCTCTGTCTTCCAACTCTGCGGGAGACAGGCCTTTGGACGAGACGCTACTGCCAGGCAAGGATGGTACCCCTGCCCTGGCTGGAATCAAGGGGTTATCCACCTGCCCTTCTCCATCCCCGGCTGGCTCCACCACCAGCTCTGGGGCATTTCGTGCTTCGACCCAGGCCCTCAGCGCCTTTTGGTACTCATCTTTCTTGGAAATACCAGGGGTCGCAACTTTCAATTTTCGGCAGAAGTGCTTCAGCTGTTTCACGTTGTAGCTTTCCAACCTTTCTTCCTCAAACTCGAGATCCATGGATGCAACGGATGCTGGTCTGCTCATGGCAGTACGAATAGGCAGCTCTCAGAAGCAAAAAATAGCGGTCCAATGGAAAAAACTACTCAAAAGTACGTGGTCGCGTTTTGGTCTGCACTCACTAGTAGTGCACACCAATCATTGTATATGCGTCACAAATGCAAGTCCAAATCCTCACCGCTGCCCACCAATGTTAGATCTAGGGGTCTCTAGTTGGCGAAGGTATGCACCTTTGTCCAAATAGGGACCCTTGCGTCTAAGTCAGGGAAAGGGGATTACACTACTGGATAACCCCTGCTCACCCCCTTGGTAGCTTGGCACGAGCAGACAGGCTTATCTCAGAGGCAGTGTGTAAAGCATTTGTGAACACCTACAGTAATACAGTGAAAACACTACAAACGGACACCACACCGGGATGTATAAAAATAAGTATTCTTTATATAGACTTATCACAAGACCACAAACGACAAAAATCCACAATACTGTAATCACGGTTACTACTTCACGATGGTAGAAGTAATTAAAAAATAGGCTCTTCAATTCAAATAGTCTCTAGCAACAGATAGCCCCAGCGGGAGTTATCACCACAACAAAGCAAAAGTGTTCTCAAGGTACGGCACCGCCTGCGAGGTGCGCAGCGTTGGACTCGGAGTCAAAACTAGACCCCCACAGAACAGTACCTGAAGAAAGTAAACAAAGACAGTTCACGGCATCGGGGAGATGCGATGTCGTTGGCGCGTTGCAGCGTCGGTTCCTTGCTTCGGGGGAAAGCGATGCGTCGTTGTCCTGGATGCTTGCGCAGGCAGGGGAGGCGTCGGTCCTGACCGGAGAGGAGATGACGTTGCGGCAGCGCCAGCACCACAGTTCCTTACGATGTCGCTAGGTCAATGGATTCTTGGTCACCCTTGTCGATGATCGGCTCCGTACAGATGTTGGTCTCGGAGTCGATACGGCACAGCATCAGGCGTCAGTCTACGGTTCAAGTTGGAGCTGCGCTCACGACTTCGAGGCAGATGGCGGCGACGTTCGCTGGCTCTTGGAGTTGCAGAGATCTTCTGTGGTGACTGAAACAGCAAGTTCCAGCAGCACGCAAACAGAAGGGGTGAAGTCTTTTGTAGCCCTGAGACTTCATACAGAAGGCAAACTCGATTCAAGCCCTTGGAGTAATATTCTGCAAGATGATGAAGTTCCTCTTAGATGGTTCCTTCTCCTCTCCTCGGCAATGAAGACACCACTGCAGGCCAACCCACTACAGCACACTGGCAGAGGGGCAGTACAACTCCTGCAGCTTCCTTCGGTGCTTCTCCTCGGCAGAGGTTCGTCTTGTGTTCCCAGAAGTGATCTAACTTCTTGGGGCCGGGGTCCCCATATTTATACTCAGCAATCCTTTGTCCTCTGAAGGCAGAGGGTCCTGTACCTAGTCCAAACCAGTTCTGGGTGCCTTCTGCCAGTGCACAACTTCTTCCTTTGTCAGAGTAGGCCAGGGTCATCAGATGCACCACAGGAGGTGGAGCCAGCATTGTGGAAGGCAGGCACCGCTCTATTCAGGCCCAGGTGCTACTCCTCCCACCACTTCTCAGGTAGATTGGCCTATTCAGCCTAGCGCTGACTCACCCAGTCTCCTGGAGCCCCCCAGACCCTGTCACTCACAAAACCAGACATACAATACACACGCTAGCAGAGGCGGGCTGGATGGTTAGGTAAGAAGTCGGTATTTTCAAACACAGAATGTTAAAACCAACTTCACTAAAAGATGCATTTTATCATTCTGAGTTCAGGCATACTAAACTCGAATCTCTACCTAGTTCCCTGAGTCAGTTAGGATTATAAGATGTTGTAATCAAACTGCCCATTCTGGCCTATGGGAACAGGTAGCCTTGCAATAGTGAAAAACGAAATAGGTTGTAATTCACTATCAGGTCATGCCACACACACCAGGGCATGACCTACCTTTTACATACAATGCACCCTGCCCGTAGGCCTACCGTAGGGGTGACTGATATGCAGAAAAGGGAAGGTTCAAGGACCGGCGAGTGGGTGTACTCGCCAAGTCGACATGGCAGTCCCAGACTGCCTACAGGCTCTGCGATGGCAGGCCCGAGTTACACTTTACGGGCTGCTTCGGTGGGTGGCACAATCGGTGCTGCAGGCCCACCAGCAGCATTTGATGTACAAGCCCCGGGCACACACGGTGCGCGATACGAGGGTCTGACAGTAAATCAAATAAGTCAATCATGGAGTCACTAATCAAAACATCGATTTAACACAGGGAGCACTTGCACTGTGGCACTGAATATCAGTGGCACAGTGCCCAAAGCATCTAAACCAGCAAAGCATATCAAAAACAGAGAAGGCAATCCGAGAAAATGGAAGGGAGACTCATGCCAATGGTACCAGGTCTAACACTAACGTTCAGATGCATTTAATTAGTTATAAAGCACCACTCATACCAGTGTAGGGTGTCAGAGCACTTTGCATCACACATAAATTACACACAGACAATCAATCATACGTATATTAATTAGTGTTAAGGAAATGTTAACGAAGACAGAGGACTACAGGGTGTAGGAGTCACAGGTCATGCATATTGGTACGAAGCATTGCTAAAGAGTGTTTGGGCCCCAGAAGGACAAACTCAGAATTGAAAACAGAACACCATAGTTGGTGGTTCTCTTAAATAAAAAGACCCGATTTCTACCCAGATGAACCCTTTTGGCAACATTAATATCACCTCAAATCTATACTTTGCAGTGTGCATGCAGTTCTTTGATGACAGTTATAAATTCACTGTTCTATGTTAGGATTTTAACTTATATAAAAAAAGGAAGCAGTAACCCACTGATCTATTTACATGTTATGCACTTTGTGATCTGCATGGTACATTTTCTATGCAGCCGACATATTAACCCTCTGTGCTTCCTTGCAATGAGTCAAAACTTCTTCCACTAGACAACTCCGATCTCTCCAGCAAGAACAATAATCACCGGAGTTATCTTGACATTTTTATTGTCTGGAATTGCTTGAGGCCAGGAACATGGCAGCCAGTGCATTTAAAAGCAAAATAAACTCAGAAACATGGCCTCTCTGCTCTGAAGTTAGTATCCAGTGTGATCACACTACCCTTGTGCCTGCCCTGCGTTCTTGTTCTGCATTTATTTAATGTAGTACATTCAAATGCACATTTACAGGGGACCTTCTTCCAGAAAGAAACATTTTGGCCTCAGCGCTAAACCGATGAGGAGCGACTTCGAACGCCTCAGCCAGTAGCGAAGCACAGTACCAGGTGGTGCTAGTGCACAGGTCCTAGAGAGGAGGAAAAAACAGAAGCAGCATGCATATTAATGTATAATTTGAAGCATTGATTTGATTGAACTGAAACAATGCTCTGTGTTTAAGTAGTGGTTTAATTTTTTTACAGGATTTAGAGCTGCAGTAGCTAGAAGGTGTGGCTGGCTGCTGCTGGCTTCAGAGCTGGTATCAATGCAGGGAAGGACAAGACGAAGAGAGCCACAGTGGTTTCAAGGCACCCATTAAAGAGGCAATCCATATCAGTTATTGCTTTGTGGGGCCCAGAGCTGCTGTTGTAGTGTTTTTGTGCCTGTTTCTAAAGGAAATTAAAGGAGGCAGACTTAAAACCACAAAAATTAATTGCTTGCATTCCAAGCCACCCTGGGAGCTCCCTTCATGAACAATACAAAAGAATGTCAGCCACATTGAAGGAACTGGGAGGGATGAATGCTGCAAAAAAATGTAAGCAGCTATGGGTCTGAGCACCCACAGTGTAACACGAGGTTAAAAATATAATAAAATAGTCCCCCCACGAGCAGATCAACAGAACAAAGCGTAATGATATTGTACTAAGTCCCTGCTCCTTAGAGGAAAAAGGAGGGACCAAGAGGCAGGACTGGCCACTAGTAAGCAAGGATGTTTAAAGGACATTGGAACAAACAAATGAGAAGCAAGGAATGGCATTTGGCCCACAGAGATATATGTTTACTAAAGTATACAAGAGGTCGTACGCTTATGCTCGACCTAATGAAATGATAATAAGACAATTTTGTTATCATTTTGTTTTTTAAGTGACTGGCTGAGCCATCGGGGTGTAGGGAGGAGAGGGGCCGGGCCATGGCAGGGAGGAGGAGTGGTGGGCAATGTAAGTGCTCATGTTGGTTTAGCAGGCCGTCTTAGGCCGGCCAAACAGACATGCGCCCTTAGGTTTCTCCAACCCAGCTGTATTTTTCAGCTGGTTGGAGAAACAGCACAGACTCCCTGTTCCTGAGCGAGCATCAAACCAGCCCACTCAGGCGCTGCTCTCATAGGTTCTCAATTGGATGACGAGTCTGTCTCAGGGACTGCTGGGAGCAGCAGGCGAGCAGAGGAGCCATGAAACGGCCGGCAGCATAAGGTAAGTTTTTTAAATTTTTCATTTCGTATTAATCCCCCTGTTCACTTCTGCCCCACACCACTGCCTCCCCGCTTCTGAATATTTGCAGCAGCTGCAACTAGGGCCCATATATACAAACATGTTTACGGTCCATTTCTGACCGCAACATTTTTTTTCATATGTACAAATGCGAAATTATGATTCGGAAACAATCTCAATCTAGTTTAGCGATTCGGTTTTTGGAAGGGGATGTTTAGGGCGTCCCTTCCAAATACTGAATTGCAGTGCTATGTATGAAAGTTTTGCAACCAAATTACAGTCGTAAAATATTCATTTTTTGCTGACTACTTAAAGGTAGTGGTATCCATTTCCCGTTTCCCGTCTGTGAATGTATTAAACAGTGGGTTAGTTGCACAAAGCATTTTTACAGAATTGGTCCATCTGCGACTGCAAAAATGCTTTTTTGAGACGTAAAAACACCAAATTGCAATTTGATAACTTGTTAGCAAATCGCAGTTTGGGTTTAGGACCCAAAACAGAATCACTATTTGGAAGGCCATTACATAACAATGGGGTAACCCAGTAGGCCGTAGGACCTGGGTACAGTGCGATCGAAAAAAGAGTTGGTCCTAACGGATAATCTAGTCTAGATATGGCAATTAAATTAGCATATCCTGACTCTATGCCAGTAGTCATACAACCCCAATCCAAGGGAGAGGGGAAAGTACCATTCCTGAGTCAAGGGAAGAGTATATCACCTTTACAACACACAAACACAAAGATCGTTTGAAGTTAATTCATAATTGTTTTGAAGTAGAATATATATATATATATATTTATATATATATATATATATATATATATTACCTACTGGGGGTCACCTTGTATCCTGAGGGTCCCTGGAGACAAACTAGCCCACCAGGTACCTTCAGTAAGTGCAACAGAGTTGCATTTCAGAAAGGTGTAAAAAGGGGCATGGCCTCGGACCACCTCTCTGCAACGCAGCCCTGTGGTGCTTACTGGAGGTACCTGGTGGGCTAGTTGGGCCCCAGGGACCCTCAGGATTCAAGGGGAATTAATCCCCCAACTTAAAACCCGCCAGGGGGCACGTTTGCACAGTGGTGAAGGGAGGGGGCGGGCCTGATGTGACATGTGTGTACTTATCCAATCACTCCGCCAAAACCCAAGCACTTATAAATTCACCATGCACTCTCCTTGCAGCACTCTAATCATCCAGTCACTACCCATGCACTCATGCAATGACCCATGCACTAACTCATGCACTGCTACAATACCCTGAGCACTACCCAGGCAGTCCAGCCATCGCCCTGTCACTACACATACACTCCTCCAATCACCCAGCGAGCACCATGTACTTATCCAATCACTCCGCCAAAACCCAAGCACTTTAAAATTCACCATGCACTCTCCTTGCAGTACTCTAATCATACAGTCACTACCCATGTACTCATGCAATGACCCAGGCACTAACACATGCACTGCTACAATCCCCTGAGCACTACTGATGCAGTCCAGCTATCTCCTTGTCACTACCCATGCACTCCTCCAATCACCCAGCAAGTTCCATGTCCTTATCTAATCACTGCGCCAAAACACAAGCACTTATAAATTCACCATGCACTCTCCTTGCAGTACTCTAATCATCCAGTCACTACCCATATACTCATACAATGACCCAGGCACTAACACATGCACTGCTACAATTCCCTGAGCACTACTGATGCAGTCCAGCCATCTCCTTGTCACTACCCATGCACTCCTCCAATCACCGAGCCAGTTCCATGTCCTTATCTAATCACTGCACCAAAACACAAGCACTTATAAATTCACCATGCACTCTCCTTGCAGTACTCTAATCATCCAGTCACTACTCATGTACTCATGCAATGACCCAGGCACTAACTCATGGCAAATACAGAGGAGGTCATGCTAATCACAGGGGTACCCCAACGCATAGTGTTCCCTAGTGTATGTAGGCGTTTTAAATGTATTCTAAGTGTCTTTTAGCATAGCACTGGCTCTAGGCCTGGTTAGTCAGAGTCAGTTACCACCAGTACCCGTCAGCAAAATGTTGGGGGCACAGGAGGACTTTCTGCTCCTCTGTTGGTTCTTTCTGCACATCTCTTGCTTCTTCCTGCACCTTTCTTCGTCTTTCTGGGCTTCTGTTGTCTCTTTCTGCATTTCTCTTGCTTCTTTCTGCGCTTTTCTTCCTCTTTCTTAACATGTCCTACCTTTGTAGGCATAGTTAGAAATTAGCATTTAAAAACCTTTGAAATTCACTGAAAAACCATAGGTTTCAGGGATGTTATAGTTAGAAATTAGCATTTAAAAAACCTTTGAAATTCACTGAAAAAACCATAGGTTTCAGGGACGTTATAGTCAGAAATTAACATTTAAAAAACCTTAGACATTCACTGAAAAAACCACAGGTTTCAGGGACGTTATAGTTAGTTGGACATTTCACTCGTACAAAACCAGAGATATTCGGCCATTATAGTTAGTTCAACTCGCGCCCCCGCAATGCACTGCTGATGACATCACATATTACATCATTCATGACATGGTCAGTGACATCACTGATGACATCACTGATGACATCTCAAATTACATCACTGATGACATCACTGAGGACATCATCCACGTGATAATCTGATGCACCTCCTCATACCCTAATATAACCTTGATACACCCACTCTAAAATACAGACTACTGTTTTCGAAACCATGGACACACCAATACCAGTTAGTATATACCCACTCACTAATTCCTAGGTTTACACACACACATCCACTCATTCACCCATACAGTCACTCATGCATGCAGTCAACCATCAATACGCATTATCATATCCACTCACATATCTATACAGACACTCACACACCGCCACTCATCCATAGAGTTACTCACACACCTAGTCAGTCATGCAAAGAATCAATCACACTCCCATTTACTCACCTATACAGTTATACACACACCACCTCACTTATTCAAACATATACTAACACATACTTACACTATTATACAATAACTAATACAAGCACACACTGATCCATACAGCCACTCTCACAATCACTCACTCTCACATATAGTCATTTATACACTCCAACACTCACATATACTGCCTTTCACATATGCAGTTACTCACACCTGTACCACTGAGGCATCCATTCACTCACCAACACACCCATACACACACTCACCCACCCATACAGCCCTTCACAGATGCACTCTTGAACCCATACACTCAGTGAATCATCCACTCACACATCTATGCACAGAGTCACACCCCCCACCCACCCACACAGACACTCAGGCACCCATACAGATACTCAGACAACCAATCAATAACCCATATAGATCCTCATTTAGCTACTCACCAAGCCATGCAACCGCTTACACACCAACTGACAAACTAAACTGTGTGAATGTCTGTATCAGTCACTAACCCATGCATTCAGTAAGACACATTTAATCACTCACTTATACAGTCAGTCACGCACCTACTAAATCATCCATCCAGACACTTATGCACCCACTCATTCTTCAGTACACCTTGGCATATATATAAAACATATTTAAACTTTATAGAAACACACAGTCACTGGATGATGTCATCAGTGATGTCATTTGAGATGTCATCAGTGATGTCACTGACCATGTCATGAATGATGTAATATGTGACGTCATCAGCAGTGCATTGCGGGGGCGAGAGTTATAGTTAGCTGAACTAACTATAACGGCCGAATTTCTCTGGTTTTGTACGAGTGAAATGTCCAACTAACTATAACGTCCCTGAAACCTGTGGTTTTTTCAGTGAATTTCTAAGGTTTTTTAAATGCTAATTTCTAACTATAACGTCCCTGAGACCTATGGTTTTTTCAGTGAATATACATATATATATATATATATATATATATATATATATATATATATATATATATATATATATATGTATATATTATCTACTGGCGGTCGCCAGTAGATAGTTATAGTTACATCCTATTATCCATAGGAAATCCGCGACATTCTATTTGAAATAACTCTCTTGCCGGTTGACGTATCTTCGCAAAATTTTCAAACTTTGTGGGCGCTCCGGTCCGCTTCCTACCCTGAAAGTCTCGGGGATTCGTCAAGCGGGGGCCGAGAAAAAGGGGGTCCCAAAACGCGTTTTCCCCATGCAATTTTCCATAGGAAACTTTAGACACGGCTACAGCTCGAACTGCTGAACGGAATTACACCAAATTTGGCAAAGAGGTAGTTCTTGGTTCAGAAAGAACCCTTTTGTTAAATGGTGTTAATCCGTTCAGTAGTTGCTGAGAAAATGAAAAGTAAAAAGATAGTGATATCTAGGGCCGCGGATCCTCCCGAGCACGAGCTTTATGTTAATTGGCTGTCAACACTCCAAATCAGGAAGTGTTGGCAGTTATTTTGTCCCTCGGTAGAACCGAGGGACAGAAACAAGTGCGCAAAGCGCACAAAGGGGGCAGGGTAGAAACACCCTGACCCCCTAGGTCTGCTCAGGGGTCCCACAAGGACCCCCTGGGCAAAAAAATATATATATTTTTTTAAAAATCGGCAGGATGCGCTCAGGGAGCGCGAACCCTGCCAAAAAATCGAAGCGCGGTCTCCCGCGCTCGATAGCTACTGGCCCCGGGTGGGCCAAGTCCCGGGGGCATGCTGGGGGGTTAATTTTATGTGTGGGGGCCTCTAAGGCCCCCAAGCCCCGGGGACCACCACCCCGGGGCTTTAATGTAGAATGGTGCGGGAGGGCTCTGAGCCTCCCGCAGCCCCGGGACCACCACCTCCCGGGGCTTCTTTTTTTAATTAAAACCTGTGTGGGGGGCTCCAGCCCCCCACACGCCCGGGACCACCACCTCGCCGGGGCACTAAGAAAATTACAATGGGGGTCCGTTTTGGACCCCAGAGCCCCGGGGACCACCACCTCCCCGGGGCTGTGCACTGAATGGGAGGGGGCCGCGCGGCCCCCTCCTGGAGCCCTTGATGGCCCTGGGGACCACCACCCCCAGGGCCGGCTCCTGCAGTGTCCCGGGGTGCCTACCCCGGGACACTGCTGTTTGCAATGACAGGACGGAGCCTCGCGGCTCCCGTCCTGTCATTGCAAACTGATTTGGATATTGGAAGAGAGAGCAGGAAACCTGCTCTCTCTTCCAATATCCAAAGCCGATTGCTTTCCACATGGGGAGCAGCATGTTAGCTGCTCCCCATGTGTAAAGCAATGCCGGCTCCCGTAGGACACGGGGAGCCGGCGGGACTGTGGGGGATTGGGGACCCCCCACAGTCCCCCAGAGGGCCAGCCCCGGGGATGGGGTCCCCGGGGCAAGTAGTGGCTCGGAGGGGGCCACGCGGCCCCCTCCCCCCCCAAAAAAAAACAAAAAAACGATCGGGCCCGCAGGCCCCGCCCCTTCCTTCACCACTCTGCAAACGCGCCCCTGGCGCGTTTGCAGAGGGGGAACAATCCCCTTGAATACTGGGGTCCCTGGGGCCAACTAGCCCACCAGGAACCTCCAGTATGCGCCAGGGGCTGCCTTGCAGAGAGGTGTACAGAGGCCACGCCCCTTTACACCTCTCTGCAACGCAGCTCTATGGCGCTTTTGGAGGTATATGGTGGGCTAGTTGCACCCCAGGGACCCTCAGGATTCAAGGGAGTTAATCCCCCGACTTAAAACGCGCCACGGGCGCGTTTGCACAGTGGTGAAGGGAGGGGCGGGGCTTCAGGTGACATGTGTGCAAACAGGCCCCGTGGCGCGTTTTAAGATGGGGAATTAAATCCTCTTCAATCCTGAGGGTCCCTGGGGCCAACTAGCCCAACAGGTACGTCCAGAAAGCGCCACAGAGCTGCGTTGCAGAGAGGTGTAAAAAGGGGTGTGGCCTCTGTACATGTCTCTGCAACGCAGCCCCTGGCGCATACTGGAGGTTCCTGGTGGGCTAGTTGGCCCGTAGGGACCCTCATGATTCAAGGGGACTTAATCCCCAACTTAAAACGCACCACGGGGCGCGTTTGCACAGATGTCACCTCAGGCCCTGCCCCTCCCTTCACCATTGTGCAAATATTCCTCTAAAATCAGCCGAAATCCGAATTCCGATTTACTCACCTGTTATCAGGAGAGACCTCAGTGCTGCATCTTTCAGCCCAGTACTGATCCTCAAAAGTAATTTTAACCGTACTTACCGGTAACTTGAATTTCCTTCATAGTCTAACATTGACTGGTTTCACTTGGAAATTCTTCTAAGTGTGGAGTTTTGGAACTTTAAAATATTCCTCTAAAATCAGCCGAAATACGAATTCCGATTTACTCACCTGTTATCAGGAGAGACCTCAGTGCTGCATCTTTCAGCCCAGTACTGATCCTCAAAAGTAATTTTAACCGTTCTTACCGGTAACTTGAATTTCCTTCATAGGCTAACATTGACTGGTTTCACTTGGAAATTCTTCTAAGTGTGGAGTTTTGGAACTTTAAAATATTCCTCTAAAATCAGCCGAAATACGAATTCCGATTTACTCACCTGTTATCAGGAGAGACCTCAGTGCTGCATCTTTCAGCCCAGTACTGATCCTCAAAAGTAATTTTAACCGTACTTACCGGTAACTTGAATTTCCTTCATAGGCTAACATTGACTGGTTTCACTTGGAAATTCTTCTAAGTGTTGATTTTTGAAACATACAAATATTCCTCTAAAATCAGCCGAAATACGAATTCCGATTTACTCACCTGTTATAAGGAGAGACCTCAGTGCTGTATCTTTCAGCCCAGTACTGGTCCTGAAAAGTAATTTTAACCGTACTTACCAGTAACTTATATTTTCTTCCATAGGAATCCATTGTCTGGTTTTCAGCAGAAAAGTTTCAAAGTGTCGATTTTCACAAACTACAAATATTCCTTAAAAATCGCCTGTATGACTTAAACGCATTCTTTCAACTGTTTACAGGCGATGCACCAGTGCTGGATCCAGGATCCAACACTGAGTAAGAAAAAGTAACGATAACAGTTTTTACCTGCTAAGTGAATTTCCTTCCATAGGATAACATTGGTGATTCTATGAGAAAAAGTTTCTAAGTGTCAACTTTTAAAATACAATAATATTCCTTAAAAATCACGACTGTAACCAAAACGCTTTTACTCAACTGTTTACAGGAGATGTACCAGGACTGAATCTAGGATCCAGTCCTGTGGTTAGAAAAGTAATCCATAAAGTAACTAATTGCATTTAACTAGAAATTCACATTGAGCTGAATGTTGCATTGTGTTTGAAAATGTGTTGCCCATTGCAACAACTGTAACTACTGTACTTAAAAGTCTATTGCCTATGTGCAAAGTATTTAAACTAAAGTAATTCATTCTGAGAAAGTATTTTTGTAATGTAATGTATAATGTAATTACAATGTAATTTAAAAAATAAAATATGTAAAAGAAATTGTTTCTAAAAATGTAGTAAATCAGTATGAAAAAAATTAATATAAAAATTAATACATTTAAAAATTGTCATTTAAAAAACCTTTGAAATTCACTGAAAAAACCGTAGGTTTCAGGCACGTTATAGTTACAAATTAGCATTTTAAAAACCTTTGAAATTCACTGAAAAAACCATAGGTTTCAGACACGTTATAGTTAGAAATTAGCATTTAAAAACCTTTGAAATTCACTGAAAAAACCAGAGGTTTTAGGGACAGTTATAGTTAGTTGGACATTGCACTCGTACAAAACCCGTGAAATTCCCCCGTTATAGTTAGTTCAGCTAACTATAACTCGCGCCCCAGCAATGCACTGCTGATGACGTCACATATTACATCACTCATGACATGGTCAGTGACATCACTGATGACATCACTGATGACATCTCAAATGACATCACTGATGACATCATCCACGTGATAATCTGATGCAGCTCCTCACACCCTAATATAACCTTTGATACACCCAATCTAAATTACAGAGTGCCATTCGCAAAACCATAGACACTCCAACACCAATAACTACATACCCACTCACTGATTCTTAGGTCTACACACACACATCCACTCACTCACCCGTACAGTCACTCATACTTATGGTCACTCAGTACAGGACTATCATATGCACTCTTACTCCTATATAGACACTCAAACACCGCCACTCATCCATAGAGGTACTCACACACCTAGTCAGTCATGCAAATAATTAAACACACTGCCATTTACTCACCTATACAGTTATACACACACCAGCTCACTTAATCATACAAATACTAGCACATTGTTACGCTCTTATACAATCACTGATACAAGCACACACTCATCCATACAGCCACTATCACAATCACTCACTCTCGCTTATAGCTATTTATATACTCCAATACACATATATACTGCCTTTCACATATTTAGTTACTCACACATGTACCACTGGGACATACATTCACTCACTAACACACTCTTACACACACTTACCCACCCATACAGTCTATCACAGATGCACTCTTGAAACCATCCACCCAGTGAATCACCCACTCACACATCTATGCACAGTCGCACACACCCCATCCACACAAACACTCAGGCACCCATACCGATACTCATAGAACCAATAAATAACCCATATAGACACTCATGTAGCTATTCGCAAATCCATGCATCCACTTACACACCAACAGACGGATACAGACATTCACACAGTTTAGTCACTAACCCATGCATTCAGTAAGATACGTTTAATCACTCACTTGTAGAGTCAGTCACGCACGTACTAAATCATCCATTCAGACACTTATACACCCACTCATTCTTCAATACGCCTTTCCCTATATATATTAAACATATTTAAACTTTACAGAAACACACAGTCACTGGATGATGTCATCAGTGATGTCATTTGAGATGTCATCAGTGATGTCATCAGTGATGTCACTGACCATGTCATGAGTGATGTAATATGTGACGTCATCAGCAGTGCATTGCGAGGCGCGAGTTATAGTTAGCTGAACTAACTATAACGGGGGAATTTCACGGGTTTTGTACGAGTGCAATGTCCAACTAACTATAACTGTCCCTAAAACCTCTGGTTTTTTCAGTGAATTTCAAAGGTTTTTTAAATGCTAATTTCTAACTATAACGTGTCTGAAACCTATGGTTTTTTCAGTGAATTTCAAAGGTTTTTAAAATGCTAATTTGTAACTATAACGTGCCTGAAACCTACGGTTTTTTCAGTGAATATATGTATATATATATATGTGTGTATATATATATAAAGTTCAACAATCCTGGCCCACCTTCTTTGCTCAGGGGGTTCCTTCCAGGTATGGACCACAGAAAACGCCTTCAGGTTATTCAAAGTTGTTTGCAAAGTTCATTTATTGCTCCATCATAATGACACCTCAAAATACAAACAGACCAGTGTCCGCCATGGCGCGTTTCGATCGCTCCAGCGCGATCTTGATCACATATATATATCCATTCATCCATCCAAGAGACCCTCCTCAAGAAGAATGTAGAGCATTCGAGGATGCAATTTAAAAGTATTTATTCCACCACCGTAAACTGACAAACGCGCTTCGGCCTGAACTGGCCTTTGTCAATGTCAGTATTCCACCCAGTTAGTCTCCATTTTTATCACACATCACTTCCAGCATTTCACAGTCATAAAGGAAGGACTATATCGCTATATTATTCAAATGCAACTAATACATGATAAAAGGGGCACAGGCATCTTTGAATATGCAACTTAAATGAATTTTATAAATAATCTAACCAATGATCAGAAATTTGAGATTTCAAAACCTCTTTTACAAAAGCTAATAATGCCCAGTATGGGCTTTTGTTAATTAGCATTTTGTTTTGGATGCAACATCTTTACATTAATACGTGCTGTTAAGAGGTATAATTACCAATATGACTCTAACATCAACCTTAATTATGCCCTGTATGGGCTCCTAATGCTCTATGTACATTTTTAGTTTATTTAGAGCCATGTTTTCACATTTCTAAAATTTTATTGTCATAAATGAAAATACCTCCAACCACTTCCAAGTATGATTTCAGATGTAATCGTAGATCTCTATTCATGATATTACTTATTCATCTGCTAATTTTACTCCTACGAATCATCCCATATTATCACAATGGTGTTGCTATGAAAGTCCTAATAAAGTGACTACGTGCCTTCCACTACTTCCAAAAATTAAAGAAACTATGTGCCTAAGTGTCCTTCACATTTTCATGACTAAAGTGACTATGTGCTTACCAATACCCCTGTAGGCAGTTTAGCCTCAAGGTGTTGTTTATATGATGATGATCTTGGGTCACAAAGCTCACGGACGCGCCATATTAGGCAATGCATGGTATTGGGAGAAGTCTCCGATGTGTTCAAAAGTCCCACCGTGCTGAGGGTGAAATCAATGTAGGAGATAGGCTTGCTGTTAGAAATGGGGGTCTCCAGTTGGCAATGGTTTGCACTTTGCCCAAATAGGGACCCCTCCTTCTAGTCAGGATGAGGTGGATACACTACTGAAATAACCCCTGCTCACCTCCTTGGTAGCTTGGCATGAGCAGTCAGGCTTATCTCAGAGGCAGTGTGTAAAGCTTTTGCCAATAACATACAGTAAAACAGTGAAAACACAACAAAAGGCAACTGTCGTGGTGCCCTCAAGTCGCGGTGCAGACAGCGGCTCTGTGACGGTTGGCCAGCGGCGTTGGTGAGACCAGGGCTGCGGTGCGGGGCGGTGCTCACAGGTCACAATGCAAGCGGCAGTGCCAGTTGATGGGAGCTGGCATCGGTCGGCCCAGGCTGCAGTGTGGGATAGGGCGGTGCATAGTGTGACTTGCGAGCGGTGCCCCCAAACCACGGTGCAGCCATGGGTGCTGAGGTCAGCGTGTAGCAACGTCGGCTGTGAGGCCAGGGTGGTGTATATTGCGGAGCCCACAGGTTGCGGTGCAAGCAGCGGCTCAGTGAAGTGCGGCGGTGCCTTTTGTGGTGCCTTCAGGACACGGAGCCAGCAGCGGTGTCGGTGACGATGTCAGCTGCTTTCCCGCTATTTGGCAACTGAAGCCCACAGTTTCAGAGGTGGTACCCAGAGGTAAGTGAAGACTTTGCTGTCCTTGGGACTTCGTGAACAGGAGGCAAGCTCTATTTCAAACCCTTGGAGATACTCAGCATGAAGTGAAGAAAGTTCAGTCTAGTCCTTTCACTGCCCAAGGCAGAAGCAGCAACTGCAGGCCAATCAAGTACAGCAACAACACAGCAAAGGGGCAGTACTTCTCCTGGCAGTTATTCCAGCTCTTCTCCTCAGCAGATTCCTTGATCCAAGCGAGTTCCCTGAAGTCGTTTATCTCCCTGAGATGTCCAACAGGAGGCAAGTTCTACTTCAAGCCCTTGGAGAAAACTCTAACAGCAGGATGATGAAAGTATACTCCAATCCTTTCCCTGTCCAATACAGAAGCAAAGGGGCAGTTCCTCCTGACAGCTTTTCAAGCTCTTCTTCCTGGCAGGTTCCTTAGCTCAGCAGTAATCTAAAGTTCTGGGGTCTGGGCCTAAATATTTATACTCAGTTTCTCTTTGTTCATTTGGGCAGAGAGTGTCTGTGCTCAGCCCAAACCAGTTCTGTCCTCTCTGGTCCAGCTTCACAGCAGGAGGTAGACACAGCATTGTCCAAGGCAGACCAGGCCCATTCAGGTGCAAGGGAACTCTCCTCCCACAACTCAAAATGCAGACCAGGCCTATTCAGGTGCTAGTGAAACTCCTCCCACTACTCTGAATGCAGCCCAGCCCTGACTCAACCAGGAAAGGCAGGACACACCTCAACCCTCTAGTGGCTGTGTACAGTGAATGCACATCCCCAGCCCCTCTCACTACAAAGCCAGACAGTCAAACCACAACCCAGCAGAGGCACACAGGATGGCTAAGCAAGAAATAACAACTTTTTAAAAGTGGTACTTTCAAACACACAACATAAAAATAATCTTTACTAAAAGATGCATCTGAGTTCAGGCATACTAAACTCCATTTCTCTATCTTGTCCCAATGGGAAGTTATACTTGAAAGTTGTTACAAAGTATCTCCCATTCTATCCTATGGGACAGATAGCCTTTCCATAGTGAAAAACGTAATACACTGTATTTCACTATCAGGACATGTCATACACACCACACTGCCTGCAGGGGTACCATGGGCCTACCTGAAGGGTGTCTTACATGTAAGAAAAGGGAAGGTTAGGGCCTGGCAAGTGCGTGCACTGGCCAAGAGGACATGGCAGTCACAACTGCGCGCAGACCCTGCAGTGGCAGGTCTGAGAACACTTTGAAAGGCTGCTTGTGTGGATGTCACAATCAGTGCTGCAGGCCCACTAGCAGCATTTGATTTACAGGCCCTGGGCACACACAGTGCACTGTACTAGGGACATAGTAGTAAATCAAATAAGCCAAACATGGAAACACTAATCTATTTACATAATTTACCAGGAGACCATATGCACTTTAGCACTGAATAGCAGTGGTAAAGTGCCCAGAGTCCTAAAACCAACAGAAACAGGGTCAAAACAGGAGGCCAAAAAGCAAAAAGTCTAGGGATAAACCCGTGGAAAAATTCAAGTCTAATACATGCCCACAGATCTTGTCCAGCCAGGTGGGGTGTCCCCACTAAAGCAGCCGTTGAGGAGCCTGAGGCTTAGGGAATCACACTGGTTTAGGAAAAATTCTGCTAAGTTGTTCCGACCGGTGGCCTGAGGTAAGTTTTGCACTGGAAGGTCATACTCAATGTCTAGGCTTTTGGTCTCACTGCAAATTAGCCCCTTCAAATAAGTTGATGTTGAAGTCACCAGATATCAGAATATTGTAGGAAGGGTATTTTAACTTGAGGTTGGTTGTTATTGACACCAAGTTCTTCAAGAACTCCTTCTTCCTAGGCTTGGTAGGGTTGATATAGATATTAATAATCATAAGTGAGTGGATTTTTGCATACTGGGGGAAAGTTAGGTGGATTGCTGGAGCCCAGGGCACTTTCAGGTTAATTTCTTCCACTGTGTGGTACAGTGCTGAGGAGATGTAGTTCGATAGGCCGCCCATTGAGTGACCACAACTGTTGACTTTTGTGGCTGGTTTCTGGAACTCAACAAAGGCTATTAGTGGGACAGTTGATTGAGCCCAGGTCTCTTGTAGCATAAAAAGATCAAAGTCCTTCCAAAACAGTGTACATTCGTTGTTTTCAAGTTTTTGCAGGAGCCCATGTATGTTCCAAGAGCAGAGACTGAAGCTGTCCCTATGTGGGGGCTCCCCGGCTTGGCTTGAATTATTTTGTCACAGGTTGCCTCTTGTTTGGAGGGCGTTAGGCAGCCGGCTCCAGCTGTAATAAATGTTCTCTGTTTTGCTGAGATCGTGTTCTCCTTGGGGTTTCCCCTTTCCATCCAGGGGTTTCCCCAGAGAAATTGTGCAGGTGAGCATGGAGGTTAAATTGGGGCGGTGAGTTCCTTGTGCACCTTTCAGTATGGATTGAGTTGAAGTGTTGGAATGGTGCATCAACACTGGGATATCCTTGAGCCCTCACTCTCTCAGTTTTTATGCCCCAACGTTCAAGGGCTATAGAGTTTACCAGGATCAGATCCACCCAAGTGGGAGATATAAATGTGGCCTCTGTGGGTTCTAGTTCGTGCATTCTTCTTGGCTCTAAGAATTCGATTGCCAGAATGTTTGCCCGAGCTTATATGTTGTAGGTCAGGGATTGCTTGTAGCAAGAGAGTTATATTGCCCCTATTTAGGATGTCATGCGCACCCCCCTTGATTGGTATTCTGGGGTGAAGACCAGTTGGTGTGGCCCGGGTAGCACTGGCTGACTGCTGTAGTGTCCCTGGTTTTTCAAGGTTTGCAGCAGAGGGTTTTGTACTTTGTGAGGGTCCTGGTGATGTACTGTTAGAGGACTTAGAGCGTGGGTTTGATTGGGTTTTTAAATTGCTACGGTTCATGTTTTTTTCGAAACAGCTTCTTAGGTTCCTTGACTGAATAGGAGGTTCTGCGCACATGGGGTGATTTGCAGCGACCCTACTTGGGAGGTCGAGGGGCCTTGACCCAGACCCTGACTGTAGTCCTGCCTTGGGAGCTGGATGGTACTGGTACTTGCTGTTGCTTCAGGGTGTGTTTGGCCTGCTGTTGTTCCGGCAATGCCTGGCCTATTGAGGGAGCCTTTATTGGGGATACTGAAGGCAGCGCCATTACGTCCAAGGAGGAAGAGGGTTTCTTGGGTTTGATCTTGTTGAAGATGGGATAAATAATCAACTCCTACTTTGCTGGAAGGAATACCTTGTGGATTTTGTTCCTATACTTTGTTCGTTTTTTACGGGCGTGTCTGCTTAGTCTTGCTAGAGGAGAGGCACTAGACTGATGGGAGGTGCCGTTGGGCTGCTGGGATGGCTGTGGATGTGGCTCCTGGGTAGCAAAACAAGCGTTGCTTCCTAGTTGTTGGACTGTGGTGGATTCAGCACCTAAACCGCTCTTGTTACCAGAGTGTGTAGGCAGGCATTGTGAAGAGCCTTGCGGCTTGTCATTTCCCCTGGGAGATGACTTAGAGTCAAGCTTTTTTGCTGAGGGAGGGGCAAATGTGTCTTAAGGTCCTGCAACAGGGTTTCCATGGCTTGCAGTAGGGTGTTGAGCTTGTTTAAAATCGGAGAACATGAGCAGATGCCCCTCGGGCTTGTTGGACGGTCAGCCAGTTCGGCAGCTGCTTGCGCGTGTTTAATCAAGTTATTCAAGGTGTCCAGTTTGTTATTAACCGGTCCTAGGATGCTTGTTTCCAGTTCAGGGAGGACCTGGCTTGGCAGTTCGGGCTGGACTGTTCCCATGAGGCACAGGGTCAAGACTGATTTGCATATGGCTGGGTTCAAACTGGAATGGCATGGTGAGCAAAAAAACGATGGATTTAGGCCCAGATCGCTGTACTGGGGTGAATGTATGACATTGTTCTGCATTTAGTCCATCAACTGTTGTTTTTGCATTTGTCACCCCGAGTGGGACGGGCATGCCCAGACGTGGGTCCCGTGCTCTCCATGCCACTGAAATCAAGCTATCCTGGCTGAAGAGGGGTGAAACCCAGAAACCGGTCCTAGGATGCTTGTTTCCAGTTCAGGGCCGACCTGGCTTGGCAGTTCGGGCTGGACTGTTCCCATGAGGCACAGGGTCAAGACTAATTTGCATATGGCTGGGTTCAAACTGGAATGGCATGGTGAGCAAAAAAACGATGGATTTAGGCCCAGATCTCTGTACTGGGGTGAATGTATGACATTGTTCTGCATTCTGTCCATCAACTGTTGTTTTTGCAGTTTGTTATTAATGCCCGTGATGAGGGTCGCTAGGGATCCCAAGATGTCTACTAGGGCGTCTAGTTTGTACGAATGGTACAATAGAGCGGCTGCCATAGCGTGGATTGTGGTCAGTAAGGTGGGCCACACATCAGTTGCTTGTGTAGTGGCTTGTGCGGTTAGAGTAGGAGGTTTGGCAGGAGACAGATGATGATGACCATGTACTTTGGGAGCCCGGGAAGATGTTGGAACACAGGGTGCAATGAGCGCGGCATTCAGGCCCTGGCTCCGGCGTAGATTCCTCGAAGAGACTAGATGTAGATAGGAGAGATCCCGGTGAGGATATAAATGAAATTGGAGTGGAGGGCCTCTCTTCTGAAACTGCTTTAGAGTCTGCTTTGGGTCTGCCTGGAACTGGCGAGGGTTGTCGTGCTGCGTACTGTGTTCATGGTCACCCACAGCCAGTGAGTTTAAGAGCCCCGGAAGGACTGAGTGTTCATGGGGTTAATGGGCGGCTGAGGTTGGCCTTTGCTGTGTGACTCTATGATTGCTGTAGTTGTGGTAGAAGCTAAGGCTATCTAGGATTCCTCCTGTTGAGGTAGTAAAGCTGGAGACTCTGTCCGCTCCAAGCTGTGATCGCAGGCTGCAAGGCGGGAATGTACGGTGCTCTGTAGGCTCGATGTGCTGCCTGCTATGCAGTCTGGAGTTAAATGAGATGATGCCAAAGTGACAGCCTCGAAGAGGCCTGGGGAATGAGCCTCAGTGCCAACCACGGTGCCAGCACGACTGTCGATATTGTGGGTGTTTGAAAAAAGTCAGTGATCAGAGTTCTGGGGGTGAACAGGGGCCCATCTGTTATGTGGCATTTGAGGGTTACCTGAGTGTCCTGGTTAACTAGTGGTGAAAAACTGGGGCTGCCGGTTTACTTGAGAGTGGCTGTTGATCTAGATCTTGATCTTGATCTACGTCGCTCTGGTGCTTCCTGCACTTGACGTCCACAGAATCTGAGGTAAGAGACCTTGCCCTCCTGCACCTTAAGGTGGTCTTCCCCACCCTTCTGCCTACAGTCTGGAGTAGGTTGAGGTTGTGTGCCCAGCTGGGCAGGCTGGGGTTGGTCGAGTCGGTCGCTGGTTGTGGCCGATTACCGATTGCTGGTGGTGACAACTGGGAAGTACCTCAGGCATGCTAGTTGCATTACTGTGGTCAATACACTTAAGCCTATAGGCCCTTGCCTATAGGCCCTTTTTGCTCTGGTTAGCCCAGCTGGCCGGGGACAGGTTAAATATGGAGGTGTGACTCTGCTGCTATCCAATGGGAAAACATCAGCAGAGCAGCAGAGTGTGGACCCAGGCCTAGACTTAGGCTTAGGCCTTAGCTTGAACTGAACTGAGGGCTAGGGTGACAAGAGATCACAGAGAAACCACAAGGCCTCACTATCTTGTGGTAGTGTTGCACTGCTAGCAGGATTGGTAGTGGGAGCTGTGGTGGGCCTGCAATGGAGCTGTGGCACTTATGCCCTCTTAAACCCCCTTGCGCCCCGCTTGACCTTAGGCTCTGCCCCCCCAGCACCCACCTCTCTACCGCTCTCCAGGTCCAGCCGGGGGTCCTCTGCAGGGCTAGAACGTGGGGGTGCGCGGCAGGGGATGGTGTGGCCTGCAGTTTTTTGCAGCCGAGTGGTGGAGCGAGTGCGAGGCAGGGGGTGATGGCCGCAGTGGTTTGTGCAGCAGTGTGGTGGAGTGAGTGCGGCTACACAGGAACGACCGCAAGCCGCACCCGAAGCTATCCAGGTCACCTCCGCGGGTTACCAGGGGCCGATCTTCGCGGCAGCCAGCTTCGGCCACCGCACTAGCTTGAGGAAGGTAGAAGCATGAAGGTGGGGCAGGTGCTTTGCTGTGTCCGGGAGCTGTGCGCAGGACCCTAGATACAGGCACCACACCACACCACGCCGCTCAGCTCCACTCACTGCTCCTCTCGCTCCCACCACCTCAGCTAGTGACGACAGGTCAGGTCTGGTACTGGGAGTGAGAGACCAATATTTTGCTTGTTTTTTGGAAATAGATGCGGTTCGCCCCCGCCAGTAGCGGCACCCGATACGCCTGAGAGCGGCAACTACAGCGATTAGAGGAAACATATATATATATATAGCTATATAGATACATATGCATATATATCTATATATATCTCCATCTCTCTCTCTCTCTCTATATATATATATTTATATGTATATATATATATATATATATATATATATATATATATATATATATATATATATATATATATTACCTACTGGCGGTCACCAGTAGGTAGTTACAGTTAGGACCTTGTTTCTATTCAAAAGCATTTTTTCTTTTGCCAATATCTTTGGCGCCATTCGCCGAATCTTTGTGTAATTTTTAAAACTAAAGGTTCACTCAGGTCAGCTCCTGTCCTGAAAGTTTCTGGGGGATTCGTCAAGCGGGGGCAGAGTCAAAAGGTGGGCCCCAAAATGCGTTTTCTTCATGTTAATTTCCATAGGACATTTTGGAACAGGCTACAACTCGAACTGCTGAATGGAATTACACCAAATTTGGCAAAAAGGTAGCTCTTGGTTCAGAAAGCGCCCTTTTTTTTTAAATGGTGTAAATCCATTCAGTAGTTGCTGAAAAATTCAAAAAATAAAAATGTATATCTCTGAGCACCAAGGAGGAGTCGCGACTCCTCCCGAGCACGAGCTGACTTCTGATTGGCTGAATGTGTTGGCAGCCATCTTGTGACTCGGTAACCGAGTCACAAGAAAAAGTGGGAAAAAAGTGAAAGATGAAGAAAAGGGGGCAGGGTAGAAACACCCTGACCCCCTAAGCCTGCTCAGGGAATCCCGCAGGCCCAAAAAAAGGCCCAAAAAAAGCATTTAAAAAAAGATTGGCAGAATTCGCACTGGGTGTGCGAATCCTGCTGGGAAAATAAAAAAAATCTGTAAGCCCCCGGGTGGGCCAGTTCCCGGGGGCAATGCCAAAATCATATAGCTGGGGCATGCGGGGGCCCCCGCAGCCCTGGGGACCGTCACCTCCCCGGGGCTTGTTTAATAAGATGTGGGGGAGCCTCACAGGCCCCCGAAGCCCTGGGGACCGCCACCTCCCCGGGGCTTTATTTAATTATTTGCGGGGGCCTCATGGGCCCCCCCAAACCCCGGGGACCGCCACCTCCCTGGGGCTTAAATTTAAAAAATGAAGTGTGGGGGGGCTCCTGCCCCCCCATACTGCCCGGAGACCACCACCTCCCTGGGGCAATAATTACATAAAAGCGGGGGTCCATTGCGAAATGCGGGGGTCTGTTGCGGACCCCTGGGGACCACCTCCTCCCCGGGGCTTTGTATACATTGGGAGGGGGCCACGTGACCCCCCTCCTGGAGCCCTTGATGGCCCTGGGGACAGCTACCCCCCAATACTGGCTCCTGCAATGTCCCGAGGTGCCCACCCCCGGGACATTGCCATTTGCAAATGGCAGGGTGGGAGCCGTGCGGGTCCTGCCCTGCCATAGGAAACTCCTGCTTTGCTTCATTGAAGCAAGAGCAGGAAACCAGGGAGCACGTTTGCAGAGTGGTGGGCAAAGGGGGCATGGCCTGGTATGAGAACTTAGCAATCCTGCTGTGTGGTACTTACTGGAGGTAATAGGAGGGGTAGTTGGCCCCCAAGGATGTCCTTGGGGGCCAACTACCCCTCTTTGTACCTCCAGTAAGTCCTATACAGTAGGATTGCTAAGACGTCTTCAGAGGCCATGTCCCCTTTCTCCACCACTCTGCAAACATGCCTCCTGGCAGACTACAGGATGGGGATAAAGTCCACTTTACTCCTGAGGTACTTTGGGGGCCAAGAAGCCCTCCTGGTACCTCCTGTAAGTCCTACGCAGCGGAATTCCTGAGCGCTGGTTGGAGGCCCAGCACCCTTTCTCCACCACTTTGCAAAAGCGAATACTAGTTAAAGAAGTGTTTGCAATGTAATAGGTGCGAGAGTTAGAGCTATTGGCGTTGTAAATGTAAAAGTTTTTTACTAATGTTTTTTGGTGTAGAGTGGATGTACGTTGTGTGTAGTGGAATTATGTGGTATGTTGTGCAGTGAAATTATGTGGATAGAAAGTATGTGGTATTTAGTGTATAGGAATTATGTAGAGTGGGATTATGTGTTATGGAGAGTAATTATGTGGTATGATAGTCAGTGTTGTCGAGTGGTAACCTCAGGTTTAGTCTTCCTCGTTTCCATAGAAGCTCAACTATGAACTCAGTGAGACAAAAAAAAAGAAGGAATCACTGAGGAGCACTTGTGGAACTAGTCAGAGGTATGAGCAGGGCCACTGGAATTATGCAACTGTTTGGCTGCACCGACTTTCGCACAATTATACATTTTCTGCATTAGCCACATAATTCATTATCTGCTCCCTAATCTGCAGATTTGAACAAAAAAAGCCTTGTTTCTTGCTCAAACGGCTCAAATGTTGCCAAAAATGCAGCGACAAGAGTTACAGCATGGTGGAAGGCCCTTTGCAAACCTAGAATGGTCACCTGTTATTTATTGCTAAATGTGGGTGTTAAATTGGTAGTAATGGTGTGCAAGACACTCTTGCTTCCTTCTGCGCCTCTCTTCTGCATTTCTGTTGCTTCTTTCTGCATATTTCTTTATTTTTCTGCACTTCTCTTGCCTCTTTCTGCAAATCTCTTCTACTTTCTGCACCTCTCTTCCCTCTTTCTGCACGTCTGTTGCCTCTTTCTGCACCTCTCTTGCCTTTTTCTGTGCCCCTGTTACATCTTTCTGCACCCTTTTTGCCTCTTCCTGCACCTCTGTTCCTTCTTTCTGCACTTCTTTTTTTCTTTCTGCACCTGTCTTGCTTCTTTCTGTACCCCTCTTGCCTCTCTCTCCACCCCTCTTCCCTCTTTCTGCACTTCTGTTGCTTCTTTCTGCACATATCTTGCTTCTTTCGGCACCTCACTTGCCTCTTACTGCACCTCTATTGCCTCTTTCTGCAGTTCTCTTGCCTCCTTCTGCACTTCACTTGCCTCTTTCTGTAACTCTCTTGCCTCTTTCTGCACCTCTCTTGCCTCTTTCTCTACCTCACTTGCTTCTTTCTGCACCCCTTTTTCCTGTTTCTGCACCCCTCTTCCCTCTTTGTGCAACTCTCTTGCATTTTCTACACCTCTCTTCCCTCTTTCTGCACCACTCTTGCCTCTTTCTGTACCTGAAACCTATGTTTTTTTCAGTGAATTTCAAAGGTTTTTTACAGGCTAATTTCTAACTATAACGTCCCTGAAACCTATGGTTTTTTCAGTGAATATATATATATATATATATATATATATATATATATATATATATATATATATATATATATTCACATTATTATCGTATAGCGGTTGCTCCATTGTGCATAATCCAAGTGTTTGAAATAAGCGCTTGTGCGTAGGTGAAAAAGAAATCAAAAAGAATACAGCATAAATTTTGCAAATTGAAATAACAATTATGTAGCATTTTGGCCTGTCGGACATCCTTTCTTTTTCAAATAAATCAAATTCCATTCATAATGTATGGGCACAGTGTTTGAATCAGTACTGTCCTTCCGTGGATAGTTTAGT
This sequence comes from Calotriton arnoldi, assembly GCA_963921515.1. Classification (NCBI taxonomy): domain Eukaryota; kingdom Metazoa; phylum Chordata; class Amphibia; order Caudata; family Salamandridae; genus Calotriton; species Calotriton arnoldi. Next base: position 213,290 of record CAWUFW010002558.1, on the reverse strand, counting down.
CGGTCTATGCCATAAGAATGGAGTTGTCGACGTTTTGACCCAAGATAGAAGAAGGCCAGTTATAACCTTAATAGCGGGTCTTCATCAGGACAGTTGGGAGCAACCTAAAGAGGGGGAAGAGCACCAGTCAAAAAGATATTGAAGGTGTTTGTAATGTGAAGATGGACTCTTCCCTAGTAATCTTGCTCACCTGGAATCAGAATTATTCCCGTGAGGGGTTAAAACCTGTGGCACAGCGAAGGCCCACTGGCTCTTCATCTGTTCTGGAATTATTATGCTCCTTAGCCCAATGGTATCAGCCTTGAAAAGGTACAATATTCGTTTGCGCTGTGAAAAATACGCAAGAACTGAGTTAGCTGATGGTAATTGCTAAATATTAGAAAGCATTTTTAAGCCTGCCCCCAAGTCGATATTCTCACCCTACCAAGGGGGATGCTTCTTTAAATATTCATTTATTTATCAGAACAAGCCATAGATCCAATCAGGCAACAGGCTCTAATTCAGGGGAAAAAGTAAAGTGTGCAGTTACTGACTAAACGAGAACTGTTGTAATAAAAAAAAAAAGGGAATACCCCGGTACCATAGCCCAGTCCTTTACCTTTGTGTCACATAGTATCACTGAAAAATGTCTCGCGGCTACGCGGGCGTTCAGATCTGAAGATTTAATAGGTTACAGGGACCACTTCCTGCTCTTAGCAATGAAAATGAACCATTTCATTTTTATTTTTAAACACATCCCGTTTTCTTTTAAGGATGGCACAGTTCTGAAGGTGGGTGTGGGTGAGTGAGCGGATGCTGCTGCTTCCAATGCTGTGAGTTGATCTTTAGCTAATCTCATTAGTAATATAAATGTGTTATGCACTCTACATTTATTTGAATGTTTAAAAAGTGTGGTGTTTATCCAGATGAGGGACGCCCAGCAGATTAGAATTTTTTTAATTGGTGATAGGACATGATTTTTTTTATAGCACTTGCTGTCTGTAGGAAAGATGACTATTATTTTAGTTGGGTTGTCCGGCTCAAGGATTAATAGAATTTCTTGCAAGGATAAACCCTCAAAATCACTAAATTAACCTAAGCTCAACCCTCTGGTAGCGACTGCACAGAACAGGCAACCTTAACTGTGTAAAGCATTTATGTGGTACCAAAACAGTAATATAGTCAGAACCCCAAATTATAAAATCCCTAAACTGAATTAGAAAACCAGAGTTTAATGTTATGAACAAAATGACACCATAATGAGAAATTCACATAAGGAGAACCAGAGATATGTGTTTTTAAAGTGTTAGGTGACAATAGCACCAAAAGCCACAAAGTTTCAATGGTCGCAGTAGACTGGGACCTAGGCGCTATTTGAGGCTGAACTCAACGGAGCTCAGGTCAGGCCCTGGTGAAAGCTTGGAAGTTAAAAAGTTCAAGAAAGTTTCTAAGTGCCTCTTCAGAAATGCACTCTGTCACTTTTTCAGAAGAAAAAATCCTTTCTGCGCAGGCATCCCTGAAACTGTAGCCGCTGCAATGGAACTGTATATCGGATACCTGAAGAAGGAAGGTCCAGCTGACATCCTGAAGCTTTTGAGATTTCTTACTGAATATTTTCTGAGCCTAAACTCACAGTGGGAGTTTGTTGTATTCTTTGAAGTTGCAGATATCTCTGTGGGGGATGAAGCTAAAATTCAGTATGAAGCTGTGGAAGTGCCAGCAGGATACTTTCTTTATTTAAAAGCAATCACAGACATGGTGGTCTGCTGACCCCAGCATGACACCATCCCCGTGATGGCAGCGGATCATAGTGGGTCACAAATTGTGACCTACCTTATTAATATTCATGAGGTAGGTCTATTCGCGACCCACTACGAAATTCTATTTATGGAAAAGAGGCTAGATAACCCCTTTGTACATTATTAATAGTGGTTACCAAATAGCGATTTGCATATAATCGCTGTTTGGTAATCGCTATTACTATTGTTCATTCATCTAGCCCAGTACTTTTTAAGAGCAGGCAGTTGTCCCAGGCACCACTGCCTATTCTTAAAAAATGGAAATTCAAAGTTTCATTTTTTCTTTTTAAACACATCCCGTTTTCCTTTAAGGAAAACGGGTGCATTTGAAGAAAAAAAAGTTAGCATTATTGAAAAGCAATCACAGACATGCTGACCTGCTGACCCCAGCAGACCACCATCCCTGTGATGGCTCTCATTCTTGCACACAGGGGATTTAAGTGACAGAGGAGGGAAGAGCTCACCACAGTTCCTTGCAGCTTCACAATCCAAAATGAGATGGGTGCAATTCTTCAATTAGTCTCAGCCATTGGTAGTCATCATGCTGGTCCATCAAGGCCGAAACCTGTCTAGTTCTGCTTGTTTAAAATTCAGTGGGCACATGACCCTGCAGTTCAATCGACCCTGGGCCTTTTAGGGTGAAGCCAATAATTATTGCATGTGGTTGTTCTTTGTCTGTAATGGCACAGAGGAGTTCAATAACTTTTGGATGAAATGTTTGATTTGCAGTCACAGAGATTAATTCAAGCCTTCCACCAATCGCTTTTTGTGCTGCCCCAAAATATGATGAACTGCATCAAGTGTTCTCGGTTCGACTCCCAAGGCTACCTCTTCTGGCACCAGTTCATCAATAGAAATGCAAGGGAAGGACTGAAACTGGAGTTCATCGTGTCCTCTGCAACCTTTGGTACAATACACCATTGAACGAAAAATACTTTAGTCAAGATAAAGTAAATGATATCTGGAATCATGTTTATTTCTGCATAGAAAGTTTGAAGATTTTCTGGCTGCTTTCTCTGAAAGAATTTAATTGCTTTATGACTAAATTAATATTTGATGAAGGTTGTACGAAGGTGGAGCATTATGTGGTGAGGCTGGTTCGTTTCACCATGCAATACTTTCACAATATCCTGAAGATAGTCATTGGATTCACAATAATAAAATCCTTAGCTCAGTCCTGGCAGAGTGGCAAAGAGCAGCTAGGCTTACTAGAGGAACATGTGTTAAGCATTTCAGAGTACCAACATGGACGATAAGTAATTGAAACGACTCAAAAGAAATCAGACTCCAATTTATAAAAATAAAGCAGATTTTTATATTAATTTAGATACCAAAAAAAACGTAATCAAATACATATAAGTGGAGTTATGGAGTTTAGAAGAAAATATAAATCACAGTAATAGTAATTCAATACTGCAGAACCTCTGCATTTTGGTTGTTGCAAGGATTCTGCCCAGGAACAGAACTATGTCTGGGACAATGGAGCATCAGTATGTAGGGACTGTGTCACCATACCACCTGAGTGTCTATGAGCCCGAGTCCGGCTAGCTATAGTGCCTCACTTGCCCTCCTAACCTTTCCAGAGAGACAAGTGATTTGGCACCCCAAAAGACAACACTCTTGACCCTCTCATGGATCGCGGTAACAGGACACACCCTTTCACTCTCTCACTCGTACTTGTCCACAATATGATAAAAAAGTGAAATGAAGGAAGTTTACAATGTTTATTTAAACTATCGTGCTCTAAGATGCAATAATTGCACCACAATTAGAAAACAAATACATGTAAAAAATGTCATTAGCATGGTTAATAGACTGTATACAATAAAAAGCCCTGTCATCTTATCTAACAGATCTTCCTAAACCCTCCCTTACTACTGAAACTAAGTGTTTATAGATATTAGATCTCTGGGTTTAGTGGCAGACCCCATGCATTAGCATACACAGATGGATGTTCTACAACTCAGCTGATGCAGCACTCTTGTCTCAGGACCTTCGCTCTGTGTGAGTGTTTTTTCGGAACCCCTGTCCTCAGTTATATGACAAGATATGTCTATTCAAAACAGCAGCAGCTGCATTCCTTTATTATGTGTAGGTTCTAGTGTCTGATCAGAGAGAATAGGGGCAATGTTGTTTGACCTTGCCAAGGCTGTGCAGACTAAATCTCAGGAAAAGAGTAAAATATGAAAACATGTGCTGGTTCTGTGTGAAAATACAATTTGGCACAAAGGCAAACGTGATATTTAGTAATGTGTGCAAATCAAAATCGGCCTACAATGTGCACGATTAGGCAAACATAGGGAAAACGACAGTGGGCCATACAGGAAATACACAACATGGTCAATGGGAAAAAGTGGTATTAACAATCGGTCACTTGCAGGACGAGTTGCCTGGAACCCAAGGAGGGTAAAGGAAATGCACGTCCCAGGAACAAGCCACAACAGTCTGTTCAATTTTTCCTCGTCCGTGGAGCCCGGGTGCAGTGTTGTCCTAGCAGTCCCTGGTGCTGAATGGGAGCAGCGGGAGAGCTGCTTTTACAGCTTACACAGTGCTGCTGGGGAACAGGGTGCAAAATATAAAAAACGGGGCTGCTGCTGATGTTGGCAAAAGTTATATGGGGTTCCCTCTAGATGTAAAAGGGGATGATGGACGGAACGTTTGAGCCAATCAAACACTCACCCCCAGTCAACTGATCTGGGTTTAATCGATCATCATTCTTTAGCTCACTCCACCACCCCAGTTCAGACATGGCCATATGCAAATCAGTCTGACCCTGTGCCTCATGGGAACAGTCCAGCCCGAACTGCCAAGCCATGTCTTCCCTGGACCGGAAACAAGCATCCTAGGACCGGTTTCTGGCATTTCAGCCGTCATCAGCCAGGCTTGCTTGAATCCAGTGGCAAAGTGAGCAAGGGACCCACGTCTGGGCATACCCCCGCCAACTTAGGGCGACCAAAGCGATACAAAAGGGGATGATGGACGGAACGCTTGAGCCAATCAAACACTCACCCCCAGTCAACTGATCTGGGTTTAATCCATCATCATTCTTTAGCTCACTCCACCACCCCAGTTCAGACATGGCCATATGCAAATCAGTCTGACCCTGTGCCTCATGGGAACAGTCCAGCCCGAACTGCCAAGCCATGTCTTCCCTGGACCGGAAACAAGCATCCTAGGACCGGTTTCTGGCATTTCAGCCGTCATCAGCCAGGCTTGCTTGAATCCAGTGGCAAAGTGAGCAAGGGACCCACGTCTGGGCATACCCCCGCCAACTTAGGGCGACCAAAGCGATACAAAAGGGGATGATGGACGGAACGTTTGAGCCAATCAAACACTCACCACCAGTCAACTGATCTGGGTTTAATCCATCATCATTCTTTAGCTCACTCCACCACCCCAGTTCAGACATGGCCATATGCAAATCAGTCTGACCCTGTGCCTCATGGGAACAGTCCAGCCCGAACTGCCAAGCCATGTCTTCCCTGGACCGGAAACAAGCATCCTAGGACCGGTTTCTGGCATTTCAGCCGTCATCAGCCAGGCTTGCTTGAATCCAGTGGCAAAGTGAGCAAGGGACCCACGTCTGGGCATACCCCCGCCAACTTAGGGCGACCAAAGCGATACAAAAGGGGATGATGGACGGAACGCTTGAGCCAATCAAACACTCACCCCCAGTCAACTGATCTGGGTTTAATCCATCATCATTCTTTAGCTCACTCCACCACCCCAATTCAGACATGGCCATATGCAAATCAGTCTGACCCTGTGCCTCATGGGAACAGTCCAGCCCGAACTGCCAAGCCATGTCTTCCTGGACCGGAAACAAGCATCCTAGGACCGGTTTCTGGCATTTCAGCCGTCATCAGCCAGGCTTGCTTGAATCCAGTGGCAAAGTGAGCAAGGGACCCACGTCTGGGCATACCCCCGCCAACTTAGGGCGACCAAAGCGATACAAAAGGGGATGATGGACGGAACGTTTGAGCCAATCAAACACTCACCCCCAGTCAACTGATCTGGGTTTAATCCATCATCATTCTTTAGCTCACTCCACCACCCCAGTTCAGACATGGCCATATGCAAATCAGTCTGACCCTGTGCCTCATGGGAACAGTCCAGCCCGAACTGCCAAGCCATGTCTTCCCTGGACCGGAAACAAGCATCCTAGGACCAGTTTCTGGCATTTCAGCCGTCATCAGCCAGGCTTGCTTGAATCCAGTGGCAAAGTGAGCAAGGGACCCACGTCTGGGCATACCCCCGCCAAATTAGGGTGACCAAAGCGATACAAAAGGGGATGATGGACGGGACGTTTGAGCCAATGAAACACTCACCCCCAGTCAACTGATCTGGGTTTAATCCATCATCATTCTTTAGCTCACTCCACCACCCCAGTTCAGACATGGCCATATGCAAATCAGTCTGACCCTGTGCCTCATGGGAACAGTCCAGCCCGAACTGCCAAGCCATGTCTTCCCTGGACCGGAAACAAGCATCCTAGGACCGGTTTCTGGCATTTCAGCCGTCATCAGCCAGGCTTGCTTGAATCCAGTGGCAAAGTGAGCAAGGGACCCACGTCTGGGCATACCCCCGCCAACTTAGGGCTGACCAAAGCGATACAAAAGGGGATGATGGACGGAACGCTTGAGCCAATCAAACACTCACCCCCAGTCAACTGATCTGGGTTTAATCCATCATCATTCTTTAGCTCACTCCACCACCCCAGTTCAGACATGGCCATATGCAAATCAGTCTGACCCTGTGCCTCATGGGAACAGTCCAGCTCAAACTGCCAAGCCATGTCTTCCCTGGACCGGAAACAAGCATCCTAGGACCGGTTTCTGGCATTTCAGCCGTCATCAGCCAGGCTTGCTTGAATCCAGTGGCAAAGTGAGCAAGGGACCCACGTCTGGGCATACCCCCGCCAACTTAGGGCGACCAAAGCGATACAAAAGGGGATGATGGACGGAACGCTTGAGCCAATCAAACACTCACCCCCAGTCAACTGATCTGGGTTTAATCCATCATCATTCTTTAGCTCACTCCACCACCCCAGTTCAGACATGGCCATATGCAAATCAGTCTGACCCTGTGCCTCATGGGAACAGTCCAGCCCGAACTGCCAAGCCATGTCTTCCCTGGACCGGAAACAAGCATCCTAGGACCGGTTTCTGGCATTTCAGCCGTCATCAGCCAGGCTTGCTTGAATCCAGTGGCAAAGTGAGCAAGGGACCCACGTCTGGGCATACCCCCGCCAACTTAGGGCACAGGGTCAGACTGATTTGCATATGGCCATGTCTGAACTGGGGTGGTGGAGTGAGCTAAAGAATGATGATGGATTAAACCCAGATCAGTTGACTGGGGGTGAGTGTTTGATTGGCTCAAATGTTCCGTCCATCATCCCCTTTTGTATCCCTCTAGATGTAGCATCGAGTAAAGGGGTCAGTTACCGGACTGACAATTAACAACCCTTGTCAGCGGTAAGCACAGCAGATGGTTACTTCGACGCCCGGCGGTCCGGGGAACACGGTAGCTGCCTGAAACTTTGCAGAGGGCAGGAGTACAGTTCCCACAATGCACTAGACCATCTGGATTTGTGCGATCTCTTGGAGGGCCCAATGGCCAGTGATTCTTCAGATACAGAGCGTTGTTTTACCTGCAGGTTGCAGGGAACTAGTGCCACTAGTCTAGGGGAGTCTGGTGATTCCTTTGGCTCTGAAAGCGGTCCCTCCTGCTGGGGGAACTGAACATTAGTCCTGGACGAGTTGCAGTCATGTAGTTCCAGGTAGGTTGCTACAGGTGCAGAGTATCATGCCTTTGCATTGTGCTGGTCCTTGTTCACAGACAACGGTCTCTTCTTAGTCCTCTTACAAGTCAGATCAGAACTGAGGTTCTGCTGTCAGGGGTGGCCCCTAAATCCTAGATTTAGGGGTGTTAGGGTTGTGGGTGCTAGTGGCCAATGGGATACTAGCCCCAGCAGCTAATCAGCCGCTGTTGTGACAACATCCGGGGCCGATGGTAACTTTTTCTACCCAGAACCCTTTATTCTACAATTTTTCAAAATGGCAGAAGTCTTCATCGACTGCACAGACCAGGTAGCCCACCCTAGAGGTGTGGCTAGCCTTCTGGTGGTATATGCCTCCTGAATACCTCATTTTCCTACCTGCCTGGGTACAATTCTGCCTGGGGTTGGGGGGTTGTTTCCTCCTTTGGGAGGCAGCCTGATTGCATATCACAGGGGTACACTGATAGAATATCGATGTAAAAAATATCGAGGTAAAATTATAGAATGCAAAATTATCGACTTCCTATACTTAAACAGGTAAGTACAAAAATATCGAAAAAAATATCGTTGTAAAAAATATAGTTGTACAAAATATCAATCTATATATATATATATAAAATAAAATAATAAATATTAAATACATTAAATAATAAAATTCATATAAAAATATAAAGTAGATTTAATATACATTTTAACAAATATAACAAACTTAATTAAAAAAGTTAAACACACATACATAATAATTAATATATGTAGAACCACGTGAACGGGACTAAGGATATATATCACCCCGTCCTATGAGTCGCCCAATCCCAGCATGCTTCAAGAATGGGTTGCCAACTCTGCCAAGAGCTCCAGGACTATGATGGAAATACTGGTAAAGTACGCCTGGCATGACAGGGAAGTAACCATGAGAGACATCAAATGTTTGAAGGACGAACTCAACAAAAGCAACGAGCAGGACACCATCTCCAAGTTCCTTTGCGAAATGAAACAGAGGCTAATTAACTATGAAGACGAGATTAAAGCAAGGAAACAGAGGAAACTACATCGCGACTGCGTCGATTACGAATTGGGAAGTATCCTCACATACAGTCGCAAATACGATCACATGTATGAAACACACCAACCTGGCACGACGCACTTCAGTCACACTCCAACTGCAACAGATGAGACCATAGAAACATCAAGTGATGCCGACACTGACACACCAGCTACGTCTATTTCCTCAGGCAGTTCTGCATCGGGGAGTGAAACTGATGTCCGTCCAAAGACTTTTTTAGACAAGTAACGGCTCCTACGTCGGGGCCGGCAAACAACAAGGGTAACCCCGAAACCCAAGACTAAAAACCTGAACCAAAGAGGACGAGGCACGGGAAGAGGCCGGGGAGCCAACGTAAAAGACGGAAGAGAGTCAAGCAGAAGCGGAGGAAGAGGCAACAACAAGGACCACATGGGAAATTCATCAACTCGCTCCAAAGTGGCCACATATTGGATGATGAGAAGGTAATTCGCACCATCATAAACCTCACAGACAAACCACTGAGTGATCTTGAGAAAAGAACTCTTTGCCTCTGTCTATCTTTCTGCCCGACCCAACCCTTAGACTATGTAAACAACCGCATAGACTTGTTCAGAGGCAGCTCACTTGAAAATGTCTCCAGGTATGTCGACAATTTCCTAAGGGATCAAGTCACCACCTTACCGTCCTATGTCAAGGACACCAAAGATTTTCTCACCGAGATTCAGGGCATCCAGTGGCACACTGGCCTTCTCCTGTCTTCAGTCAGTGCAACAGCAGGGAAAGTGTTGGATAGCGGAGGGATAAACATTACTATTCCCACTTCAATGAGTGCAACAGTAGGGAAAGTGTTGTATAGCGGAGGGGTAAAAATTACTATTCCCACTCTAGTGAGTGCAACAGTAGGGAAAGTGTTGGATAGTGGCAGGATAAAATTCACTATTCCCACTCCAATGAGTGCAACAGTAGAGAAAGTGTTGGATTGCGGAGAAGTAACAATTAATATTCTCACTCCAGCCAGTTGAAAATGAAAAACAAACAAAATATTAACAACAAAAATATTTAAAAAGTAAAATAAATAAAAAAACATATAAATATGTTAAAAATTAAAATACAAATATATTTAATTGTAAAAAATGTTTTAAAAAATATTATAATTTTAAACAAATACGACAAATACCTACAAATATTATACAAAATAAAATAAAAAATAATCTTCAAACAAATACATATTTTTAATGAGAAATTATTTAGAACCAAAAACATTAATTATTACATAAATTAACTTTTTTATTTCCTACCCTATAACATCACACAATTCACAACTCACATCTAAATTAAAAAAAGACTTACTTCCATAATTAACATAATTAATTACCAATTAAAGAAATATTAATTCAAAAACAAATTTAAACTCATAAAAATTAATTAACTTCCTACACTTTACCCCTATAATCCCCACAACCCACAGCTAAAATTGAACTGTAAAAAAATTAATTACATAATTAAAAATTTCTTACAATTAAACAACTAATAGTATTTAACATCTAATTATGAAGTAAGTAAAATTAATTTACTCCTCGCCGTTTACCCCAGTAAAAGGAAAACCCACAAACACAAAAAAATTCAAAAAATTACCCTAATTAAATATCAATTAATTAATTATTATTAATGATCAACTAATTATTAATTAATTAAACATAAATTACTTCCCGCCCTTTACCCCTATAAACCCCACAACCCACACCTAAAATTAATTACACAATTTGCAAATTTAATTTTCAATTAATTATGAATTTAGTAAACATAAATTACTTCCCACCCTTTACCCCTATAAACCCCACAACCCTCATCTAAAATTAATTACACAATTTCCATAATTATTTTCCAATAAATTAATTAGTATAAATTAACAAGTAATTATTAATTAATTAAACATAGATTATTTCCAACCCTTTACCCCTATAAACCCCACAACCTGCACCTAAAATTAATTACACAATTTCCATAATTAATTTTCAGTCAATTAATCAATATAAATTAACAACTAATTATTAATTATTCCAAAATAAATTACTTACCACCCTTTAACTCTATAAACCCCACACCTATTTTTTTCACAATTACCATAATTAGTTACCAATTAATGAATTAATATTAATTAACAACTAATTAATTACAAATACATTACTTCCCACCCTTTACCCCTATAAACCCCACAACCCGCACCTAAAACAATTACCCTAATTAAATACCAATGAAACCAATGAATAATTAATTATAAATAACCTGGGGGCATATTATCAAGTGAGTTATCGCAGCGTTAGCGGCACTTTTGTGCCGCTAACGCGGTAATTTATTATCGCCTTATTTACAAGCTCGTGCTAACCCGTGTTAGCGCTAGTTTACGTGAGTTAGCTGTCGATTTTTTATCGCCCTGCATGCCATCGCTAATGACATGCAAAGTAGGTGTTCCGGAGCAAAACAACATGGAAATAGTCGCTAACACGGCTTCGTGGTATTAACAAGCCTGCAGCAGACCCGCGAAGCAACAAGAAAAATCGCGCTATGCACCCTTTATCGCAGGCATTTAACGTCTGAAAACTTTCTGACTTAGCCATACATATAATGGGAGGTGGATTGTACGGCTGAGTCCACATCTTCCTATCACCAAGGATTAGCTTATCGCGGCCGTTTTTACGTTGGATTTCCAGCGATGTGCGCGGAATTCGCCGCTATTGCAGGATTTATTATCGCCGTGGAGATATGCGTTGATAATAACGCGATATCTCGGCGATAAGATCCTGCGATACGCGGCGTTAAACAAAATCGTGCTAAGCGTGCTCTGCGATATTTATCGCAGTACATTGATAATATGCCCCTTACTTCCCACAATTAACACTATAAAATCTCAATTGAATAAATACTTTTATAAATAATAAATAATCATCAATTTATTATAATTAAATTACTTCCCACCCTATTCCCCTATAAACCCACAACCCGCTATGGAACTAAAAGATGCAAAAATAAATTAATATAAAATTGATAACTACTAAAAATGTAACACATATATTAAATAACATAAACAATACTTATACAGAAAAACATACATCACATACATTTAAAATACAAACTAAAATTCATACCACTAATTAAAAAATAAATCGATATTTTAAACAACTATATTTTTGCAAACGATATTATTGACTTCTATATTTTTTTAAAAGATATTTCTTACCTTAAAGTCGATATTCTTGACCACAATGTTCTTGCTGTCGATATTTCTGTGTCACGATATTTCCAACTCGATATTTGTGTAAGTCGACATTTCCAACTCAATATTCTGTCTGAATACCATCACAGGCGGTGTAGCCTTTGAAGCTCACCGTCTTGATGTGCCACTTCACTAGCCAGCCTGCCAGGGAGGGAGAAGTGACCTCCTTCCTGTCCAGGCCTTTGTTGCTAACTCCTGGGAGAGTTCACACCTCCGGGCAGGGGGTCAGAATCCTGTCTTGGCAGCAGCAAGCGCAGGCTGGCAGCCAGAGCACAGGAAAGCTGGGCTCAACCAGGTGGGCATCCTCTAAGGTAGCCACCTGGGTGCATGCCACATCGCCCCTGGCATAAGATTCGTATTAGGGGTGAAGAGGCACGTTGTTTGACACCACATATGACATATTTAGGTGATACCATAATGGAGGTGGAAACCTTAGGGTTGCCTGGGTGCCAGTGCATGTTATCCTAAGGCCCTGATTCACAAACGAATGATGTCAGGTTAGCGCTGCTTTTTTTAACACACACCCAACACTAAACCTGTTTGGGGATTAATAATCCACCGCAAATTGATATTTGCATTGGTTTGTATGGAAAAGTAATGATTACTTTGTGTCAAGGGCGGTTACATGGTCGATATACCTGCATTCCTATGCAACGGCCCATGCTTTTTGATGCAAAACCATATCTACTAACATTAGTAGAAATGGGGTTAGCACCAAAAACTAACGCCACTGAAAAGCAGGTGTTAAAAGGAAAAATGTTTTAATTTCTCTTTACTTTTCGAACTTTGCGTGTGTGCTGCACTGTACAGCACACATACATAGTAGGAAAAGGTTTTAAACTTGTCTAGCCAGAGTATTTTGTATAGGAAGGGTACCCTTCCTGGACATAACCTGTGGTAGACTCAGGCACACACCCTAGCACTATGGCAATAAGGTGTGCGCCTGGCGCACGGCAGCACAAATCAGCGCCGGCGCTAGGGAGAGGGGAGGAGAGTGCCATATATCTGTGAATCTGGCACTCTCCTGCTCTCTCCCTGTCATGCAACACAGCTCAGCCTCTTTGGGTGCTGCACTGTATTGCGTGACATCTTGGTGAATCTGGGCCATTGTGAAATTTAATGGTAAAGGCAAATATAGGGTCATATAAGCTTGCACTTATATGTCTTCATCCTTAATACAATGCACCCTGACTTCTGGCTGAGGAGTCCTTCCTTAGAGTTGACTGACATATATTACAGATAGTGCTTTGACCTTGCCACAGATGGTGAGGGCAAAGTTGAGTTCGAGTAGTTTGCACTACTTCTACAGTCTGCAATGGCAGGCCTGTAGTCAGTAGTTTACTTGGGTCCCTCGGGTGGCACAGACAGTGCTTCAGGCCCTGCTGATCCCTTTAACATCCATGCCCTGGATACCACTGGTACCATATAGTAGGGACTTATAACAGGGTTAAAGTCCCTGCCAATTGGGGTTACCAATTCACACATATCAGTTCTAGGGAGAAAGGACTGGCAGTGGGGCCTGGGCAGCCGGCTCCAGGGCACTTTCAGAGTCATAATCATCAGCACTGGAGTAAAAAGTGGGGGGCCACCGTACAAAAAGGGCACTTTCCTACAAATGTGTATAACATTTGTTCATCCATCCTTACCAGAAAAAAGTCCATCAAATCTCTTATTGGGAAGGACAAGTCTAGGGCTAATGTTTATATAAAGGTATTTGGAGATTTTCTCCATAAACAAGCCAATGCCTAAAGTGACAGGTCTGGCAGGTGGTGGATGTCCACTTTTACACACTAATAGTAGTATTTAGACAGTAAATCTTATCATAAGACACTGAGGGTCCTCTTGAATGAATAAAACTTAGTGGGCCTCATTTACAATGATTTGGCATAGGGCAGCGCCGCAAGGCTTTTTGCTGAGCTGCCCTATGCCAAATCGAAAGGGCAGGAATGTGTCAAAACTCTGCAGGGAGGGTGCACAACACAGTGCCTTCTTGACATCCACAAACTCATTTTGACACTGAGATGACCAACTAAATTTTTCACCTTTCTTTAGGAGTGACCTTAATGCAAACGTGCGAGAAGCAAACTGAGGAACAAATTTATTATAATATTCTGCCATACCTAGAAATGTGACAAGCTCATCCCTGGATTGTGGCACAGGAAGATCTTCAATGGTTTTTACAAGATGATCTTTAGGTCTAACTCCTTCCTTTGTCAGCTTGTGACCCAGATAGTCAATTTCTGAAAGGTTAAATTTGCACTTGTTTTCTCGCAAAGTCAAACCCCTTGACTTAAATCTTTCCAAGACTGCCCTAAGTTTATCATCGTGTTCCTTTTGAGATGACCCATGAACCAAGATATCATCTTGGTAAATTTTAACCCCAGACAACCCATTCAAAACATCTTCCATCGCCCGCTGGAACACAGAGGCTGCAGAATTCAAGCCAAAGGGAAGGCGGGTGAATTTATATGTTCCGAATGGAGTTATGAAGGCCGTTAAATTCATGGAATCATCATCAATTCTGATCTGATGATAAGCAGCCTTAAGGTCTAATGTTGAGAAAACTTCCGCCCCCTCCAGTTGTGCTAACATCTCAGAAATATTGGGAAGGGGATATCTGTCAGCAATAACAGCCCGATTGAGGGCTCGAAGGTCCACACATAACCTCACCTCACCAGAAGCCTTGCGCGCAAGGACTACTGGAGCAACCAATCACTCGCTTCTGTCTCCACAATGATGCCTTCACCTTTTAACTTCACAAGTTCATTGTGCATGGACTCCCTTAAAGCCAATGGCACACTGCGCACCTTGCAAGTTACAGGAGCGGCATCAGCTCTAAGAGTGATCTTATGTGTATAACCAGAGAGACACAACCTAACTTCTTGCTAAAGACCTGTTTAAATTTTTCACGTAAATCCCTTACTTGTTCAACTTTCACAGGTTGCTCAACCTTCTCAGGTTCAGTGGCAACAAAATCTCTTGAAATAGTAGAGGAAGACATATCTCTGAGAATTATACAGGGATCACCACCTGGAACTAAAATTACACCGAGATCAGCTTGATGTAACCAGCTGATAATATTATCTCCTTTTGAGGCAATATATATTTTTCCCGCAGTCAACCTTCCTCTGTACTCGAGATCACCCATGAAATAACCATAAAGTTTTATGGGCTGACCACCATAAGCAAGAGGCTTGATATCAGGTTTAAATACTCTTACCCTACCTTTCAGCGTTGTGTCAAAGAAGATCATCAGAACTAAAGAAATTTTTGCCCCAGAATCAAAAAGCATTTTGATGGAATATCCATTTACTTTGATATAGTCAACAGGACTCTTACCCTTGTTCAGACCGGTTTGAAGTAATCCTTCCCCACAATGTAGTTCATCACAGTCAGAATCACTATCATTTTGTAACCAAATTTCTTTTACACATTTACCTCTCTTGTTTCTTTGAGCTCTGCAGACTTTTACTACATGGCCCAATTTCCCACAATTGTGACATTTGGAATTTAGGGCAGGACATGACTTATCATTAGCTAAATGACCAACCGTATCACAACAGAAGCATCTTGGGACAAAAACTTTCTTATTTTTGAGAGTTGCTGGTGGATTCACAGGTTCTGTTTTTTTAAAAGAAGTTTTTGTCACACTCTGTACCTTATCACTGGAAGTACCATTCTCCTTTGGTATGACCTCCACACAGGCGAGAGAGTGTTCAATTCTTTTTGCAATTAAAATGACTTCATCTAATTTTGGGTCGTCTTTTTGCCACAATTCATCTTTAATTTATTCTACATTGCAACCCAGCATGAATTGGTCATGAATGCGTTCTTCAAGAGACCCATCAAATTTTCACGTTGCACCTAACTTCCATAAATCTGTCACATATGTTTCAACGGATTCCTGAGGCTTTTGTATGCGCTTTCCAAAGTGATACCGTTCTAAAATGGTACTCACCTTTGGAAGATAATGTTTATCGAGTTTTTTTAAACAAATTTCAAATTCATTTAAATTATCTGACTCATCATCACACAGGTCAGGAAAATGTTCATATACCTCTTGTCCTTCGGGACCCAGACAGTGTAAGAGTAAAGCAGATTTTCTTTCTGCGCTTAAAGAGACTCCACAAACACGTGCTTAGTTCAGAAAAACCTTTTTCCACTTAGACCAGCGAATAGAAGGTTCACCTGGATTTGAGAGAAAGAATGGAGGTGGCGTGACATTTTGCATTTTCACATATAAGATTGGGAGAATTTGTAATTAAGAAAGAAAAATATTTCAAACTTTCACTAATGTAAAGTTGGCAAAATAAGCGAGTGTTGCTGCTGCAGTAAGAAGTTTCTTGGTGTGACAGTCACCGTAGAATTTATTCAACGAAATAAGTGAATATTACTGTTATAAGACATTGCTATTGCTTGGTGTGCCAGTCACCGTAGGATTTATTCGTAACAGGCAAAGTGGTGTGCTTATCACCGTAGAAATCGTAATTGAGACAGGCAGAGACAGCAAGAGGTGGGTCTGTCACTGTATGGTGAATGGTGTGCCCATCACCGTAGAGAAACACAATTGTGATAAGCAGAGAAATAATCAGCTTCTTGACAAGAATGGTGTGCTTATCACCGTAAAAGGAAACCAACTGTGACAAGCAGGAAATAAAAGTGTGCGTGTCACTGTAGCAAATAGTTTCCCACTTTGACTTAGAAATAATCAGCTCCTTGAAATAAATGGTGTGCTTATCACCGTAAAAGAAAGCCAACTGTGACTAGCAGGGAAAGAAAAGTGTGCCTGTCACTGTAACAAAGGGGTTTCCCAGTTTGATTTGAAAGTACTGTTGCCACTTTCAATGTGTTTTTCCTTCACCGTAGAAACCTCTATAAACAGCACGTTGTATACGCGTGTTGAAGTCTTTAAGGGGAAACAAGGTCTCCTAGCAACAAAGAAGCTCTACGTAGTCAGAGCGGGAGTCAAAGACGTGACTCTTTGTTGTTTTGTAGTCCAGTAGACCGTGCAGTGGAGCGTGACGCTGCACGCGATGAAGACACGCACGTTGAAGAACAGGAAGCGCGTTCGTGTTGTGACGGACGTGACTCTTTGTTGTTTTGTAGTCAAGGAGACCATGCAGTGGAGCGTGACGCTGTACGCGATGAAGACGCGCGCTGAAGATCAGGAAGCGCGTTCGTGTTTTGATGTCGGTTTTCTGCGTGCGAGGAATGTCGGCAATGTAGGCCTCAGCTGTGAGACAGCGCGAGGAGATAACGGCAGCAAGAAATTATAGTCGCAAGGCAGGGCGGGCCATCAATTGTGTAAGTCTGAAGACAGTAAGCACTTCAAAGTCAGAAGAGGAGCGAAGTATAAACAAGTGTCAAGCTTTAAAATGCGCGCAAACAGTACCTTATGCTGCTCAAAATCACCTTGTGTTAGGACGTTTCGGAGGTAGATGGGTTCGTTTCAGCCAAATCGTCACCAGTGTGACGAAGCGGGGATGACTCCGGTATCGTTATAATAACTTCTTCTTTATTAATAGTGCTTCTGTATAAAAATAAACGTCCCATCCACACGACAGCCCAACAGCAACTGACTCGGTGGTTCTAGAGTTTGCACATTCTCACAAGCATAAACACTCTAGATCATTGAGAGATTCTAAACAGAATGTTACAGAGTGAATGTCTCTGCAGAGACAGAATGTACATTAACTATCACAGCTATGCTTGGTTCCGGTGTCGTTTTAAATGCTGTTTCCCGATGCAAACCTCTAAGTCCGATTTTTGAAGCCACGCAAAGCCACTTTGTGTGGCTTTCAGCGGCTACAAAATTCTGGAGTAAGGCAACAAAGAGCAAATTGCTGCGTTGCCTTACTCTGCCCTGGTAAGGAATTCCATGGGTCTTGCGTGGGTAATCCCACACAACTCTCATGGTTTTTGACACATTTCCAGATTTGCCAGTACTGGTAAATCTGCGAATGTTCAACACAAATAGGGCCGCTCCCAGTTAGGTGACCTAGGTGCTACAATGTTAGTTTGTGAGTGCAGGCATCTCACAAAAAGTGAAGGACTGGTCTCACACACCACCTGGTGTCATGCTTCATCATTGACCAGTCCTCGCCCTCTAAAAACTTGGTTTGATAGAGGGCGGGCATACACCCGTGGTGTATGCCCGCCCTCTATCAAACCAAGTTTTTAGAGGGCGAGGACTGGTCAATGATGAAGCATGACACCAGGTGGTGTGTGAGACCAGTCCTTCACTTTTTGTGAGATGCCTGCACTCACTAAGTGCACTTCTAAACTAAGTGGGGGCCCTTACAGACAAAATGTGAGATTTAAAAGGCCATTATAGATGTCAAATCAGTTTTAATATAACTGGCATCTATATGGTGATTAAAATAAGTGATCGGTGTGTTGGGGATTCTATTGTCCCCCCACCGTGGTAAATATGGTCAACATGTTTCTGCCGGTTGGCCCAATAGGGTCCATGGCATTCATCAGGACCTAAATATCAGAAGACGGGCTCCGCTCTTACCAGGCTGTGGTGAGAGGGTTCCACTAGGTGGGTGATCATGGAAGTTGTTGATCTTTACCAAATTAATTTATTCAAAATTACATTATTCATCATATCATGATACCTTCTAGTGTTACTCGTACAGAAATTGCATTCATTCTCTTCAACATTCCTTGTATATTATATATTTTTTTCAGCAAAAGTGAGTATCCGTATCCCATTTCATATCCAAGGTATACCCAGCGAGTGAACCCTCCAGGCATTCCAAATGGGACTTCTATTACTTTACAGTCTCATCTCCTTATGTTGTGGATACTCCTATTTTTATATTTGTCCGAGTGGAGCCTCGTTCAACTAGAATGTTGGTGCATTTCGGCTTATATCTCTTAAGGCCTCCTCAGGACATTATACAAGGAAATGTAGGCATCCTAGCCAGGATTAAAACCCAAAACATGTATAACTGGGGGCTGTTCCCATTTGTCCGAGTTGAAATACTATGTGTCGGGTCCTCTGAAATTAAGTCTGATCAACAAAATAAAGCAAAAGTGTGGAGCCTGCTCACTTAGTGAGGGGATTTCTGTGCAACATGTTCCTCTGTGTAAACCCATGTGCGAGACGAACCCAGTCAGGGTGCCAGCATTATATCATAGTGTGAGGAAAGTGTAGTATGATATGGTGTGATTGTGTGACCTCACCATGTAGTACAGTCACTATACTGTCTTGGGGATGGCTGCCGAGCTGGAGCATCAAAAGGAAGCTTCAGGGTTTGGATCACGAATCTGTGAATATCCTGCTTCAATTCCCTGCCATCCACCCCTCTGCTGTATAGCATTGACTCTGGGTACATTCTGGAATCAAGCCACTTCAGCGATTGTGGTGTTCTACTCACCGGGGTGGTCCTGTGGCGATCTCCAGCTGAGAGTCACAAATCTGCATCCACGCAGGAGTTGGTTGGGATCTGCCCTTGCTGCCGGAACGGATACCCAGGGACTGTTCTGCTTGCCTCCATGCCTAGTGGGGAGCTGCGGGTCTATGGGAGAGGCCCAGGGTGAACGATGTAGATCGTGGCGATGGCAGCTCTGTGCTGATTTGGGCCAACTGCGTGAGCCTGCTTCCTCTGCGGTTGGCCAGCCAAAGTGCCCTGTGAAGAGACGGGCCTGGGGAGGCATGATTACGGAGGCAGTGTGAGTGTTGCTGCAGCTATTCTACCTGGCCGTCTCCGTGCTCGCAGAAGGTGTTTCTATGGCGTTCGGTGCCAGACGGAGATGGGACTGTCTGTGATGCCGCCTCAACAACTACCTCTCCCGAGCATCTCCTGTGCCAACTCCTACACCTGGTGTGCCGACGCTCCCCATTGGAAGCATCCTGCCTCTTGAGCTCACCCCCCCCCATCCACCAGGGTCCTACGAGCTGCTGCTTGACTGGACTGAACTTACCGGTGGGGCGAGGTTGATGCTAACGCTGCGGACCTTTTTTCATGTGCCTGAGGAATTTACTAATTTTTTTATGTCTTTGTGGTGCCTTTTTGTTGATGGGGGATCCTATTGGTCCTGGGCCAATGCTCCATTTTGGGAGTTTCTCTCTCCAGCTCTGACACTGAGACCTCATCTACAAGATGGCGGTCCGATCAGCTTGATTGAAATAAACACAGGACTTCCATTCTAGCCCATGCACAGAAAGTAAAGAAAGGCTCTGTGCAACTTTCCATTACATTAAAGAAAGGTAGGACTATTCACTTTGGTACATCTAAGGAGAGGCCATCTTGCAATGGTTCCTCTTTATTGCCAATCATAGACCTAGCTTGTTCATTGATACTTATACAGTGTTCCTGATGCATTGAAACAAAAGAAAGTCCCATGCTAACATGCCTATTCAATGATTGAGTAGAATTCATAATTTGAAACAGGACGACAGAGACCTCAAGACATAGAACAAAATTATGACTAGTTGAGCAACAACTCTATTTCTACACAAATAGGTTTGGCTATCCTATAATAATAATCGACCACTTTGTTGTAATGAATATTAGGGCTGTTCGGCTACCCGTCAGTGGCCAAGTCTTATTTCTGTCGGTTTCTTTGAGCCGAGTCTTTCTTCACAGTCTATCACGTAACACGTATATGTAACATTCCTGGAGGGCGTTCACAACACTGAACGCCAGGAAGATTTCAAGATTCACGTCGGGTTACTCCTTCACTCGTATAATGAGAACAACAGGTAAATTGTAAATTTGAAACAACTCTCTAGCGTTTTTAATAAGAACGCCTAATCAGTCAGGATTTTTTACCATTGTGCTCATTCCCTCCCAGATGACCATTACGTGTATGATCGAATGGCTCAGTGTACCTAGAGGTCTTCTTTTTTTGGGATACCATGGCACATCCGTAAGTAATACACCAGACTCTCAGAGTTGTACTTTAGAGTTCTGGCATTTTTTGATCTAATAGAAAGGTTTTAACTCTTTTAGTGGTCCTGCACATTCTGGCATCCGGTGTGCCGTGAGATCAGAATATTGACTTTTCCGGTGCGAGTAAGGTTTAGTAACCACGTTTTCTGCCCAACGCACAATGGTAAAAGTGATGGCTTTCTCTTCTGTTTGCACATGATTTACCCGTAGTAGTAAACTTACACATCGTTTCACGCAGGTGCATTTGGCTAATTCTCAGTCTCTTTTCTATAAGCACGGGCATATTTCCTTGTTTAATGTTGGTCGGAGTGCATACCAATACATACCTCGTAAACAAACCACTTTGACATGTTTTTGGAATACGCAAACAGAGAAACGTGTAATGAACACATTGTTCCTGGTTTGTTGCTACACATGATGTTTATATACATATATGTTATCTTTACAGTTCCCCTGATGAAGGGTTCATAACCCGAAAAGCATTGGGAAGTGTTCTACAAGCACAGCTCAAATCATGAAATTATACAAGGCAATGTGATGTAACATTGCTTATGCTCTAATGAGCATGATGAATCATGTGAATTTGTTTTTCTATTAAAATAAGAACATTTGCAAATGAAAATCACACATTTAGATAAAGTGTTCAAAAAAATGTATGTCTCATTGTATGAAACTTTTTGAATCATTTACTTTACTGGAAGGAACCCTAGAGGTCCACAGTTGTGCGCTTTGTGTTGAGTGCACAGATTCAATGCAACCTTTCAGAACATCCTGATACAAGCATTGGACCGAAATCTAGATCAGTTTGACAAAATCTTTATGAGGATTAAAAATACATTGGCTAACACTGTACCGTCTACTCTACCAAATCAAAGTCTCTCCTCCGCATTGAAACCTCACGCCTCATCTACCACCTCTACCACTTCCTCCACCTCTTCCTCACTTACTCTGACTCAGCATGACCAGTCCCCTTGCATCAACGATGAAACCATTGTTGATTAACCTAGACCTTGTATCACAATTAAAGACTGCCTGAGTACCAACTTGGTGGACTTGCCTTCTCCCTCTACTCACTTGAGATTGAAACACAATGCTCACCCCCCTAAAGCTTTCAACAACCACAATTTAGGGAACTTCAGATTTACTAACTACCCTTCCTCTACATCACATTCGCCCTTCTTCTTACCTCCTTACCTATGAGGAATCCACACTGCCTACCCCCACTTCCTCCTCTGAGGCGTCTCATTTACTATCTACCCCTAGACTATCCACTCATACTTTAAACCCTCCCTCCATTGAGGATAAGCTGGCAGACCTCAAGCATGAACTTCAACTAGTTAAAGATGGCCTTCAGAACCTATTACAGTTCTATATGAAGATAGAGAAGCTTTGGAATCTCAATATGACCTCTGAGACTAAACAACCCAGCCTTCCCGCAATGGGTAAACACTACCGGAGAAAAACTTTGTCCACGGAAAACCTGTTGAGTCTGCACTGGAAAACACGGCCACATCTTAATCACCACTCCATGCCCCAAAGGATTACTGACCAGTTGTCTGATGCTGACATTCACTCCCTTCTACAATCTCACATCACCTCTCGTAGTGACTCATCACCCTCACCATTTAATATCCAAACTATTCCCTCCAACCTGTTTAGAAAATCTAGCATCAATCTCAGAACTATGAACAAGGATAATTTATTACCTGTCCCCACATCACACCTAGAAGCCGTAGTAACTAAATCTCACATCAAATCGATGCTTCTTAACTGCAGGTCAGCGGTAAGGAATGCAGCTGAAATTGCCGACCTCATAAATACGCAAGAACTGGACCTCCTGATCTTAACTGAAACTTGGCTCAATGACACCTCCTCACCAATTTTTAACATTTTAGTTCCCCCCGAATATGACATCATCAGACTAAATAGACCTGTTAAGGTTGGGGTGGCATAGCATGAATGTATTGCTCCAATCTCACCCTGAGACACACACAAACTGCTCCGAGGTTCTCCTATGAACACCTGGGGATCGAAATCTGGAACAATGACAAGACAGTTTGTCTACTCCCTACGATCTATCACCCCACAGGTGATAATCTTCTTTTCATCGAACAAATAATGGAGACCATATCCTCTAACTCTGACCAACACCCTAACTATATCTTCGTTGGGGATTTCAACTAACACTGGAAAGACGCAAATGATCTCTTACTGTGAACCTTCAAGGCTTTCCTCTCTGACCTAAACTTCACCAAGTCCTGCAACGGACCTACCCACAACAAGGGCTCCACCTTCGATCTAATCATAGCTAAAGATAACGTTATACAACTGGATGCCATATCACCTTGTGACCGGTCGGATTACTATCTAATCACTTTTCTCATCTTGGAAAGGGTGCTGATTAGACAGGGACAACCTCGTAAGAACAAACAATGGTCTCGAGATCTGAGAAACATCAACGTAAATGATCTAACCTCCATTAGTAATAACCTCCTTCCTCCGCCCCTAACATGACAAATCTGGATGACCTTACTGAGCATTACATCCACTTCATGACAGATATATTCGACTTAATTGCTCCGAAGCAACTCAAAAGGATTCCCAGCAAACATTCCAAACCCTTGTTCAATTGCTCCCTTAACGAGGAACGAGGCAAACTAAGGCTTGCAGAGAGATCATGGAGAAACTCTCCTTCCATAACAAATCTCAAGCAGTTGAGGATGACAAGAAGTGCGTATAACAAACATATCCATAGCACCAATGCCGATCACTTCAGGTAACAGCTTGACAACGCCAAAAACAGACCGAAAAAACTATTCGAAATCATCAAACAACAAGCTAACCACTCAACTAACCAACACTCTGCACTCATGGACTCATACCCTAGTGGGGATGAGTTCTCTGCAGACTTCATTTAAAAGACAAGAAAGATTGAACTAGAACTGCAACTCACCTCACCAAATACACATTATCAGACCCAGCCCACTCCCTCTCCATCGCTACCCGTTGGCGAGTTCCCCTCTCTCTGGCTCTATGGATTATACTTAAAAAAATATGCGTCATGGAATACCTTTATTCTATCAGATGATGCAGAGCTATTCAAAACTAAAACTTCATTAAAACCTTGAAATCATTTCAATGATCCTCTGCCCGCCAAGTTCTTCAAAGAGCTTAGGGCCTGATTACAAGTCTGGCGGTCCATGGACAGCCAGACTCATGGTGGCAGTGTTCCGTCCACCGGAGTTCTACTCTCTGAGTCGTTCCGGCAGTTGACCATCGGCTGCACCAGGGAACCGCCGTTCCCTGGTGGTGGCACAGTGGAGGGGCAATGCAATATGCTGAGAGGGACTGGTGCAGTCCCGCCGAGCATATTACGAGTTCCTCTCACTGTCAGCCTTTTCATGGCATTGAGTCCTGCACGAAAAGGCTGCCGGTGGGGAAACAAAAGGGGCTGTACAGGGCCCTCATGTCCTCCCCGCCATGGGGATGCATTCAGGGGGGCACAACATGTGCCCCCCTGTCTGTTTTCACCCTCAGTTCCAGCACGGTATGGACTTCACAGTCAATGCCGTGCTGGAACATTTTTGCCGTTCGAAATTGCGGTACCCTTTTTCAGGGCACCGCCGTGGGAAAGGCAAAAGAACCATTCGCCTGCACCAGTTGAACTCGTAATCAGGCAGGTGGTCCTTGGGCGGCTTTGGTGGTGCTGTGCGGAGAGCCAGTGCAGCACTGCCAAAGTCATAATCGGGCCCTTAGATCTTTCATTCTCCCTCTCTGGTCTAAGATTGTCCATGAATCTCTTGTGCAGGGCTTGATTCCTGATTTCCTCAAGATAGGACAAGTCACCTCATCCCAAAGAAGCCAAATGCAGACTTATCTGATCCCAACAACTTCCGTCCAATTTCTAATATCATGACTTTAGCCAAACTACTTGAGAAATGTGTACACACACAACTCTGTAATCACATCGACCAGTTTCAGCTCCTTGACCAATACCATTCGGGCTTCGGATCGGGACACAGTACTGAAACGGCTCTAACACACATTGTTGATGGCACCCTAAGACTACTTGACTAGAGCACACCTTGCCTACTTATACTTCTTGATCTTTCCTCTGCATTTGAAACAATCATACATGACAACATGATTGAGCTTCTTGAAAAAAGGATGGAGTTATCGGGTCCAGTTTTAAATTGGTTTACATAATAGAACACAAAGGATCAAAGTCAACCATTCCCTTTCTGACAGCACACTGGTCTTAATTGGAGTGCCTTAAGGATCCACACTCTCACCCACGCTTTTCAATATGTTCATGGAACCTCTCACCGAAATTCTGAACCGCTCAAACATACACTATCACATGTACGCAGATGATACTCCATTGTACATGAAAATTTCTTCACCAAATTATATCAAAACTCTTAACTGTGCACTTCTGAAAACTCAACATTGGTCATGCTTAAACAAAGGAACAAGTGCAAAGCATTTAGAAGTACCAAAACAACCGAATGAGAAAGTCACACAACACAAGAGATATCATACACCAATTTATAAAATAGATCATATTCTTATGAATTTTTGGACACCAAACAAACAAAATCGACCAGAGGGTTCTGGAGATATGAATTTTTAAGTAAAATGTAAATCACAGCGTTTGATTGAAAATGTAAACATGCATTGGTAACTACCGTGGTTGGCAGAATCTTTGGAAACTTGTATAAAGCTGTGTTTGTGTACTCTGGCCCACTTTGGGTGACCAACTCCAGCAGGGAACAGGTTGAAGGTGCCAGTGAGGATTTGTAGGACAGTTGCCTTGTCACTAAAGTAGTCTCCAGTCCAGTTCCAGGCTCTATGGACATCAATAGAGTGGTCCTGATGCAAGGGATACTGGTAGCTGAAGATGCTGTAGGATGCTGAGAATGCTGTGCAGCGGGCTTCCTGGGGCTACTCCTTTGTTCACAGTCTTGTTAGAGTGACTTTGACCATAGTGGTTGATGTCCCTCGAAGCCCTGGTGGCTTCAGCAAAAGTCCAGTTGCCACTATTGGTCCTCAATCAGAACAAAATCAGTGGTTAACTTTTTGTGGAGGCTAGTGTCCTTCTTGTGTGACCAAACTGCTCTACAGCAACTCTCCCAGGACCAGCAGACTCTGGTGCAACTTTTGAGTGTCAAGACTTGGTCTCCCAAGCTGCACGTTGGCAGTCAGTGGTGATCAAGTGATTATGGCTACTGATTAGCCAAAGTGGGCTTCTTCAGCCTTTGTGGCCCAGGAAGTCAGCCAACTGACTCTTGGAGTTCATCTCTTCTGGCTGGGGCTCAGGAATGACTTTTCTTTGAGCAGGGCACACAGGCACAGTCCTCTCTTTGCTAGCCCTGAAACAATAGGCGCAGACCAGTCTTAAGTGCAGCATCTCTTTGCCAGGTCTATGGAACAGCAGGGTAGTCCTTTGTCGGTCTTCTCTACAGTACAGACGTGATATGAGGTCTGGGTTAAAGGGGTGCCATATTTATGCCCAGAAAGGACCCTTGAGAGATGTGGCAGTTACTAGCCAAAGGGCTACCAGGTCCCCTCCAGCCTGATGACCACTTCCTGCAATGTGTGGCAGTTAGCTATCCCAGAGTGTAATATTCTGCCCACTCCCAAGATGACAGAACTCCTCTCTCAGTGTGTGGGGTTTAGTAGCCTACCCTAGAGGGGAGAACCACCCCAAAGGAAAACCGGTTTAGCAACTGCTTTCCCCGACACCAACTTGTCTACCAGGACTAAAGAGCAGCGGCTCTTGTGTGTCCACCATTTTCCCTTTAAAAAAGGCTTCCCCTTTGAAGCTCGCCTTTTGGGCTCACACCTTGTGTAGCTTCCTGCCAGAGAGAGGTAACACCTCTTCCAGTAGCAGGCTTCTGTTGTTTCCTTTCCTGGGAGGCATTCACACCTCTCCCCGGGAGGGCAGAAGACTGTCTTGGGCCAGCATCTGCGAATGGCCACTGGAAAATCTGGGCAACAGAGCAGCACTTTTCAAAAGTTGTCTTTTACTTAAAAGTTACAGTAAATTCGACTTGGACATCAAGTCGGGTTAATGTAAAGATTATTATGATCCCTTGAAGTACCAACTTTAGTATTCCCATTGAGAATGTAGCACAGCTGAGTTGTCAACCTGTAACCCTGTACTCACCAGTGGGACTACTAGTGTTTCCACAGTAAAAACGGCAATTTGGGGTTTTACTGTTTGGAGATATAGAAATACATGTCCTACTTTTTAATATACAGTGCCCTGCCTTAGGACTCAATAGGTCTGAAGTAGGGATGATATATATATATTAAAAAAGGAGGCTTGGACTTTGCCATTAGTTTAAATGGCAAAGTTGAATTCACAGTTTACAACTTCTTCTATCAGTCTGCAGTGGCTGGGAGACATATTTTACTTTGTCATTTTCAGGGTGGCACAATTAGTGCTGCAGCCATAGGGGACAGCTTCACTTACACTAGGGACTTACAAGTAAGTTAAGTTATGCCAATTGGGTGTAAGCCAATCAAACATTACACCTTTAAGGCTCACAGCACTGGCACCAAGTTCTGGTAGCAGCCCTCAGTGCACTCTCAGCATCAAATGCCAGCAGTATCAGTCCAAAACTTTGGAGGTGATCATGCAAAAGGAGGTATTTCCTAACCTATTGGAAATCAGGGGCAGATTTACTAACAAGTCACACAAACGCAACACAGCAAGGCAACTTGCTGTGCTGCATGACAGGGGAAGAGAAGGAATATGGCACATCTACTAAGATATGACGCATTCCTGCTCTCTCCCTGTGCTGATGCACTAAGTGCAGCCTAGCGCTAACTCAGGCGCCCTTGTGCCATGGGCACAAAAAATAATCCTCTGAGGTTTTTTCCTTTTTTTTCTTGTACACGTAGAAAGAGGAAAAACTGAGGAGAAATAAAGATATTTCTCCTCGTTACACCTCATGTGGGAAGGCTTGGCATTTTGATGCACTTCCAGGTTTACTAGTGTTAGTTAATCTGGAAATGTGCCAAGACTCATGGGTGGGAACACCCATGCTCCACCAATGGAACTCCTTCCCAAGGCAGAGTAACTCAAGGCAGCAACCGTGGTGTCTTGCAATACTTCAGATTTACTAAGCCACGCAAGGTGGCTTTGCTTGACTTAGTAAACCTCACTGAAGCCTTTGCGTTACCTTGCACCACCTTGTGTAACGCAATGCCAATGCAAGGGCTTTGTAAACCTGGGCCTGAGTGTTTACAAAATCTTCAATTCAGAAACATTCTTCAAACTAGCTGGATAGGCACATTTTTTCACACTGCAGATTTCTTCATAACCCATGTTCTTGGTTTAAATAATCTTTTGGCTGATGTATTGTCACTATCCAGAGTTATCATTTATGTATGATTTTCAATAAATCATTCTCATTGTGTGGTTGGAAATGTTCAGTCCCTTTAGTGAGGGTTACAGGTGCTCAAGAACAATTGGATCCTAAATAGAAGATCATCATCTTATTATGCCGGCGTTCTGACCAAGTTCTTCTTACACTAGAGTTTCTCAAGACACACAGCTTAACAAGGCCATTACCCTTTCAATGGGTCCACAAAATACAGAGGCACATGTTGCACAAGAATTACCCCAAGTAAACGAACAAGCTCCACACGTTTGCTTTATTTTGGTGATCAGGTTTAGTTTCAGGGGACCCAAGACATAGTATTTCAACTCGGTCAAATGGGAACAGCCTCCAGTTATACAGATTTTGGCTTTTCTATCCAGGGTAGGATACCTGCATTTCCTTGTATAATGTAATGAGGAGGCCTTAAGCAATGTAGGTCAAAACATGTCAACTTTCTAGTAGAAAGAGGCTGTACTCAAACAATTATGGGAATAGGAGTGCCCCTTTAGAAAGGGTTACAGATGCTCAAGTACAATTAGATCCCAAATAGAGGATCATCATCTTATTATGCCGGTATCCTGACCAAGTTCTTCTCACACGAGAGTTTCTCAAGCCACAGAGCTTGACAAGGCAATTACCCATACAATGGGTCCACAAGATACATGTCCCACTGGAATTCCCTCAGCAAGGGAGCACACTCCACATGTTTAATTTATTTTGGTGATCAGGTGTAGTGTAAAAGACCCAACACATAGTATTTCAACGCAGACAAATGGGAACAGCCCCCAGTTATACAAGTGTTGTCTTTTTATCCTGGCTAGGATACCTGCATTTCCTTGTAGAATGTCCTGAGGCCTTACTCGATATAGGCCAAAACACGTTGGCATTCCAGTAAAAAGAGGCTCAACTCAGGCAAATATACAAATAGGTGTTGCCACTACATAAGTAGATGGAGGCATACAATGGAGTAGAGTGTTCTAAAGTGGAGTGGCGTAAAGGGGAGTGGTGTGTCATAGAGAAGAGTGGAGTGGAGTGTCGTTGATTGGAGTGCCGTCTAGTAGAGTGACATCGAGTGGAGTAGAGTGTTCTACAGTGGAGTGGCACAGAATGGAGTAGAGTGTTGTAGAGTAGAGTGTGGTAGAGTGAAGTAGAGTGTCATAGAGTGGAGTGGCATAGACTGGCATAGAGTAGAGTGGCGTAAAGTCGAGTAGTGGAGTATAGCAGAGAAGTGTGTCATA
Source organism: Calotriton arnoldi (assembly GCA_963921515.1). Classification (NCBI taxonomy): domain Eukaryota; kingdom Metazoa; phylum Chordata; class Amphibia; order Caudata; family Salamandridae; genus Calotriton; species Calotriton arnoldi. Next base: position 183,903 of record CAWUFW010002558.1, on the reverse strand, counting down.
GAGTAGAGTGTAGTAAAGTGGAGTGGAGTGCTGTGGAGGGAGTTTGTAGAGTGTCATAGAGGGTAGTACAGTGTCGTACAGTGGCAAAGAGTGTTGTAGAATAGAGTAGAATGTTGTACAGTTGAGTGACATAGAATGGAGTAGAATGTAGTAGACTGGAGGCGTGTAGAGTGTTGTAGAGCAGAGTAGAGTAGAGAGCCATAGAGTGGATTGTTGTAGAGTGTCATGTCGTACAGATTTGTGTTGTAGAGTGTTGTGTTAGAGTGTTGTGGCATAGAGTGTTGTGACGTACAGTGGAGTAGCGTAGAGTGTTGTGCTGTACAGGGTCGTGGCATAGAGTGTCGTGGCGTAGAGTGGAGTGGCGTAGAGTGGAGTGGCATAGAGTGGAATGCCATAGAGTGGAGTGGCGTAGAGTGGAGTGACATGTTGTAGAGTCAAATAGGGTGGGGTAGAGTAGAGTGGGTGTCGTAGAGTGGAGTGGTGTATCATAGAGTAGTGTGCTGTACAGTGTCCTCATGTGGAGAGTGGCCTGTCGTAGACTGGAGTGGCCTGGTGTATCGTAGAGTGTTGCAGACTAGAGTAGAGTGGCGTAGAGTGGAGGCCCGTAGAGTGGAGGAGTACTGTAGAGTAGACTGGCGTAAATTTGAGTAGCGTGTCATGGAATAGAGAGCAGTGACATGTCATAGACTGGCATTTCATAGAGTCACTTAGAGTGGCCTATCTTAGAATAGTGGTGTGTTGTATAGTGGCATGTCGTCGAGTGGAGTGGTGTGTCATAGAGTGAGTGAAGTAGCATGTTGTAGAATGTCTTTTGAGTGGAGTGGGGTGTTATAGAGTATTGTTTGACATATTTATTTACTTATTGATATTTTAATTCCATAAGTACAGATGTACTAACTTGATAGTTTTGAGGTAGCACCGGGGTACTCCGTGATCATATTTAAAAACATATAAACATTTAAATTGCTTATCCCTAACTCTAGACATTTTTCTAAAGTGCCTCATTTATTCTATACATTATAAAAACACTAAGACGCAACATTTCCTCTTCAATCCCAAAGCAAACATATAGAGTGCTCAAAACAATATTGCTGCCTTTTTATTTTGTAAGGGCTGTCAACAGCCAATAATATTGTGTTTTGTTATCGTCATGTCCCACGGTATACAGAGAAATACCATGGTATACCACGGCCCTATATATCTCTAAGTTTTTGTCCCTTATATCTTCAAAAATTGATGAACCAATTCAGATCAAATACCAAAAAGGACACTTTCCAAATCATAATCTACATTTCTGCTAAACTTCATGTAAATCTATTCAGCCATTTTGTTGCTAAGTCTAAGTACAAAGTCTATGGAAAATGCATTGGTGGAAAAATACTTTTTGTGGCCCCATTTTTTCTTTGCACCCCCTTAACTAATCACCATGAAATTTCACGATTGCATTGTAGGACATGCCACTGCACTGTACGACACCACACTTCACTCTGCGACATGCCACTCTACTCAATGCCAGTCCACTGTATGACATGCTACTCTATCATACATTACTCCACTGTACTCTATGACACGCCATTCCACTCTAAGCCACTCCACTCTAAAACACTCTACTCCACTCCACTCTATACCCCTTCACTGTATGCCACTCAGCTCCACTGTACCACACCCTACGACACACCATTCCACTCCACTGTACGACACTCTGCGAAACACCACTTCACTCCACCACATGCCACATCACTCCATTCTATGACATGCTACTCTATTGTACGACATTCCTCTCTACTGTATGACACACCACTCCACATTACAATACTCCCTGCAACTGCACTGTACAACATGCCACTCCACTCTACGACATGCCACTGTGGTTTGCGCCACGCCACTCTACTTCACTCTATGCCACTCTATGACCCTCTAGGAAATGCCACTCCACTCTATGTCACGCCACTGCACTTGACAACACACCACTCCACTCAAAGCTACTCCGCTCTACGCCACTCCACTCTATGACACACCACTCCATACTATGACACGAGACTCCACTCTATGACACTCCACTGCACTCTACTCTGCGACATGCACTCCATGCCACTTCAGTAAACTCTACGCCACGCCACTCCAATCTACACAAGTCCACTGTACGCTACTCCCCTGTACGCCACTCCACTTTACGCCACTCCACTGTACACCACGACACTCTATGCCACAACACTCTATGACACGGCACTCTATGACACTCCACTCCACTCCATGACTCTCCGTGCCACTCCACTCTACAACACTATAATTCACTCTACACACCTCCATTCTACTCCTCTCTACTCTATGACACTCCATGACACTTCACTCTACACCACTCCACTCTACTCCATTGTACGACACTCTACTCCAGTCTACGACACTTTATGGCCCTCCACTCCACAACACTCTACTCCACTCTATGCCACTCATCTCTACGACACTCTACTCCACTCTACGATAATCTATGAAACTCCGTCTACGCCAATCCATGCCACTTTACTTCACTTTACTCTATGATACACTACTCTATTCTGCTCCACTACTATGCCACTCTATCCCACTCGACTCTACACCACTCCAATTTACAACACTGTATGCCAGTCCACTCTACCAAACTCTGCTCCACTCTACAACACTGTACTCCACTCTATGCTACACCAGTCTACTCCACTCTACACGCTATAACCTTCCACTGTACGACATTCCAATCTATTACACTACACTCAACAACACTCTACTCTGCGACACTCTACTCCACTCTATGCCGCTCCAGTCTGCAACACTCTACTCCACTCAATGGTACTCTACAACACTCTACTCCACAACACACCACTAGATGACACTGCACTCCACGACACTCCACTCTACGACACTCTACTCCATGACACTCCACTCTACAATTTCAAACACATTTTTATGTTTTTTTAAAAACATTGAAATTCAATGAAAAAACAAAGGTGATGTCATTTGAGATGTCATGAGTATTGTTATAAATGCTATCCTTTAACTTGCTATAAGTATTCTAATATAAAAGGGTATAAGCAGTGCAAGGGGAAGGCACAAGTTATGCGTAATGTACCTCACCAGCATGAAAATATAGAGTAGAGTCATTTTGTGGCTCAGATATATTGATGACTTGTTTGTAATTTGGAGAGGTACCACAGCTTCAGAACCTATTACCTATTTCCACTTACCTTCTCGATATTTTGGTCCTTGATATTTTTGACACTATATTATGTCCACACATAGGGGTCGATTCACAGAACTAATCTGAGACAAAATCCTAAACTTACTACTTTTGGTATTCACAGAAGGCACTTACAATTTATGGTATTCACAGAAATCACTTACGTCTACTAACTTTACGTCCGCACTCGGACCGGAATTGCTGCACCCAGAGCGGAAGTTCTGCAGTCGGAGCGGAATTTACGCCTCTGGGCCGGAATCTCCACCTCCGGGCCGGAATCTCCGCTATCGGGCCGGAATACCCGCATTTGGGTATGATGATCATTTCAAGTGCCTACCATCACCCACCATGCTCAAGTTGAATGTGTGATCACTCATGATAATTAGTGCTACACACTTCTGCAAGGGTAGGGCCCACACTGCTTGTGCTCATCCTTTGTGCCTGAAATTGAGTGCATCACATGTGGCAGCAGAAATGTAAAGTTGCAAACACACTTATCATTGTAGGTCCAATGATGTCCTCCCAGATTCCAAGACACACAGTGACGTCTGCTACAAGGTTGGCTGTGACATCTGGTCAAGGACCACACACTGGGCAGATGCGGGGCCATGGTAAGTAAACCCAAGAATAATGTTCCTGAATGCTCATGCCCATGCAATGTGCCTTTAATCTCCGCTGTATGTTGTATGTGTTTTACATCACTGTTGTCCTGCATCACAATATGCCTAGATATGGCATTTAACCACATACCAGATCACACCATGGTGGCTAGTGAAAGGATGACACAAAATGTATGACAAGTGAGTGCTGAATGGACATAAAAATAGTATCTAGTGTCATATTGAGTGTACTAGACACAACTGGATTGTAATTCAATGATATGAAAACTCCCTAGCAAAATTCCAATTGACAAATCATATTGAAATTGGTGTGGATGAGGGTTGCACTGATGCCTGTTGTGTACTTTTGTGATGGATGTATGGGCTGCTACAGTGAATCTTCAGTTACATTACATTATAAAATCTCTTGGCTGAAAGGCACAACACAAATCCAGTGTAGGCGGCAACCATCAAATCTTCGCAACTTACCCACAATGTGGGATCTGAGTAAAATGCTGCATTCTGCTTACCTCCTCTTCTACTGTGTCCACCTACATAAGTAAGTGTACAATATATGAGGTTAGGATGTCTGCTGTACAAGATATCATCCGTTGTCAGCTTAGATCTACCATGATGTAGGACATGGATTATGGGAACAGAGTACACTCAAAGGATGGACATTACAAATGTGTGATCTTTCAATCCAAAATGAGCTTTATGACTTCATGGGTAGGGAAGCACAAATGACACACAAAATGTACCTGACTATTGCACATCTCACATATGAACTCTGCAATGCAATGTTTGAACTGATGTGCACATGTGAAACTGGTCAGCCTGTGGATGTACACTTCTTTCAACTTGTCAACAGACAACATACTCATGAGACATGTTAGTCTTAACGGTGAAGGTGTAATCAATGTAATGCGGTGGCGTCCTGATTATTTCTCCCCTTCCTTCAAATATCAGTAACCTTCTCATACACGTTTATCTGTTGATGTGTCATCTCATTGAGTCAGTGCTGTGTGGAGGTAACAGCTGGCAATTGCTGCATGTGAGCAGAGGCCCACATGTTAAGTCCATGACGTAAACATGCTGCACATTGTCCAGGAATATCCTATCAATGGTCATTGAGAATGACATATACATGTTAACTCATAGCTACCATCTGGTGTACTGAAATATTGGCATGTATGTCTCATCACAGCTGCTGACAGGATGACACCAGTGCAGCGAACAACACCATCCCGGGAATGCAAGACATCCTGGCTGCAGTAGTGAAACCCTCTCGCACATGTCCATCAGGTAAATGTGGCGTGAAGTGTTTCCCTATCAAAACCATGACTAAGATCAAAATCCCCTTCTGCATAGAACCTGCAGTTGGTGTTTACAAAGTTACATACATATCATAAGTGTCACATGTGCCTGTTTGTAAATTAGTAATGCAGATGATTGAGAATGGTGTCACTTCCCTCTACAGCTGCTGGATCGGGGACTGTTTCGTCAACAAAACCTATGAGGAGCATGGTTCAGCAGCTGACATCAGGGGGGATCGCAAAGGGACACAAAGCTGTGGCTGGAGCTGGTGAGTTTGCTTGTGCAATGTACATCTCTGTTTCACCCCTCAGTGCTATGGTGTGAGCTGTCACTTGTAGGGGTACCCAAACCAGGTCACATGTGCGTCATCTGTTGATGCAAAGTACAGTAGAGCCAACCCTTGTGTTGCACAAGACCTTATACTAGGTCAATTACTTATCCTGTTGCAACCTCTGTGTTCCAGGTGATGATGACGATGAGGAGGATGGACCTTCCACCAGTGTTGGAGGACGGGCAATCAAAGGGGAAAATCCACTTCTCCTCCAGGCAGTAATGTCGTCTGCAAGTACTGCGCAAGTGGAGGACGAGGAAGTACCTGAGGAGGATGAAGGATTGGACGATGATGGTGACTATCTGTTGGATGAAGAGTCTGATGCCATGGACAGAAATATTCCCACATCGCCCACATTTTGCAAGGCCTCACACCCTCCGCCCAGCAAAGTGCCTCAACCTCCTCCAAAACAAAAGATTGCCTGTCCCCGGCATAGAGCTAACCAGCCACAGCTCACACACACCCCAACACAGACATCACTCCCTCACAGCCCTCAAATCCGGGACAGATGTGGTGGTTCCCCTACACACTCCTCCGTATACAGTGTATCCCAGGCATTCTCTTCACCATCTGAGGGAAGTACCAACCCTGTTGTGGTGCAGGTATCCCCTGTGCACCATTCTCCTGTCCACAGGCTTCCACATGCCATGTTCCCCCCTGCAGTTGGACCTGGCGGTCTCATCCATGGCCGACCCCTGCTGACAGGGCCTGCACATGGCCATGGTGCCCAGTGGGAGCAGGACTTCTTCCAACAGCAGGCAGATGTGAGGCAGGACATTCGTGACATAGGGGCCACCCTGTCAGACATGTCCGAGGCCCTGCACCAATTCCCTCAGGTGGTGGACAGAAAGACCCATGTTTTGGATAGGATGGATAGATCTTGGCAAGACATGTGCAAGAATATCAGAGACATCATATCTATCCAAAGAGAAGAGAGTTTAAGACACCATGCCTTGGCCATGAAGATGATGGAGGGCATGATGAAAGTGATCCAAATTCTCCCTTCACGGTCAATGCAGGGAGCCATCACATCTGCCTGCAGCACATCACACCCATACACGTGTACCACAAACTGCACAGGACCACAGCAAGGGTACACACCCACCACCGCCCCCTATCCAGCCACTCCTCCCACCTGCACATCTACCACCACCCCTGAACAGGCACTCCCCACCTGCACAACCACCACCACCCCCTGAACAGGTACTACCACCACCTGCACAACAACCCCCTGTCCATGCACAAACACCAACTGTACAGACTCCATCCGCCCCTGCACATGAACTTCACCCTGTACAGGCAGATGCAACACACCAACCTGCACCTCAGCGCCAACCCAGACATGATCCCTCACAGCGATCCTCACCTCCGAAATTGCAAAGCCGCAAGCACGATCCCCATTGATCAAATCACAGGAACTTTTTGACCAAGTCACAACTCTGTTGCGTATGATGTCATGATAGGCTAATGTTCACCAATTTTGGTGGCCTAGAGATGTGAGGATGTATGTGTGTGACACATGTACAAGTGTAATCCCGTCATTGCAGCAAGCCCTCATGTGCAGAGCAGATGACTTCCAAAATACATGTCCTTATTTTGTACAAGACATTCACAATGAAGTTAAACAAGATAGAGAAAGTATGATTCAAAATAAGATATGTAAAAAAAGTGTGGGGTTAGAAAAACAACAACAGTCTGTTTGGAAGGGAGAAAGGAAAACAAATGATGTTCTTACTGCAGAAGGAGAAGGGAACTTGGATTGGGGTGGGGCAACATAAATATAACATGTCAGGGAGCGTCTGGGAAACCAGTCTATTTACAAGGGGAAAAGTAAATAATTGTCCACAAAGAAAAATCTGTCCAACAGGTCAAGTGTCCTTCTGGTCATCTTCTAGTACCACAATGTCCAGATCCTCTGAGTCCAATGCGGGCTTCTGGCTGGCCCGGTGCAGGAACAGGGATCACACGGGGTTGGGACACATGAGGAGTACGGGGGGAAACAGTGTGGGAGCAACGTACAGGGGGAGACATTGACGGTGGTGTGGGAAGGAGGTTGGGATACAAAAACGACATGGCTGCTGTCAGGGAATTAACACTGGCAGTGAGGGCGTCCAGAGCTTGGGCAATTTCCTCTCGCATAATGTGCACCTCTAGACACATCTGCAGCATGATGCGAGAGGACAGCCACAGACGGAACAACACAGGGAGGGGTTTGGGTTGAACATGAGGGGTGTGGTGCCTCAGGTTCGGAGCCAATGTTGGTGCCGACCTGGCAGCTATGATGAGAGGGACTGGTTGCAGGGGATGCAGCTGGAGGCCCCCATGGAATGGGGGCCTCTAGCATTGGGGAGGGGCTGATGGCAGGCCCAGGTTGCGTAGTGACCTGCCCCGGGGACACCTCAGCAAAACGTACAGGTGAATGGTCCGGGGGAGAGTAGCTCTCCACCCCCCCTGGCCAGAGGTGTCCAGTTCTTCCCCCCCACTTCAATGTCCTCAGCCTCCACCCGGTCCGTAGCAACAGTGTTGTCTTCCTGGTCAGTCCGGGTGGGTGCAATCCTCCTGCCTCCTGATGTTGAGGGTCCCGCCTCATCCTCTTCTTCCTCACTGGTGGAAAGAGGTCATAGCCGCTGGTGCACCAAAGATGTCCTGCTCCGAACCGGATCCTGCATTTGTTCCTTTTGGCCAGCTGAACCCACTGAAATGTAAGACAAATCATTATGTAGTGCTTGCGCACGTCATGACAAGACACATATCAAGATAAGCCAAGGTCAAACTTTGTTCTCCTCTGATCACACTATACAGTTGTCAGTGTTTATGAGCTTAAATTACGTGTATGTTCACTATCATCTCCTGATTTGAGTCTGACATGGACATCTCACAAGATTTTTCGTGGCTTGTACATCTGAACTGGCCAACCCTCAACTTTGGCATTCTTGTGACCTGTGTATCCTGTCACTGCTACATGGGCAGGTTCCAAACCCAGTCTACAAAAGAAGATCAGAGGGAGTCTAGATGGTATTGAAAAGGGCCTGTGATATGGAGTCTCTGCACTTTTACGTCTGGAAAAATGTTATCTGCTGTGTAGCACTGTATGGGACAACACAAATGCCGATTGAGGGTCACACATCCATATAGGGTCTGGGCAATTAGGTTTGCTAAGTTTTGAGTCTAACCGTTTGATATTCCCTCACAAAAGCTGACAATCCAGTGCCACATATTTGCTTCGGAGACTGATCAGGTAGTGCTGTGCACTGGTGAACAGTAGTGTCTCGTTGTTACAGCTACCTGTACATGAAAAATGGCATACAAGACACTGGGGATAAGACTTGTGTCTGTGGACACACTTGGCAAAATTGGAAACACTTAAGAGTGAGGCAAGGATCTCAAAGTTTGTCTTGACTCCATGGCACATGATGATCTGTCTCAATCAGAACCCGAACTCACCGAAAGCAATGCAAGTCACAGCATCCAATACCGATTGGCCTCTCATACACACACTGGACTGTGTCTGTACCATTCCTCATCCAATGCACACATCAGTTATGATTCTCTTGTTTCACTGTTAGTGGTGCTGGCAGTGCAAATTTCTGTACAAATGCAACTGTGTGGCTCAATTCCCCAGTTGTCATGATGAAACTACAACTCCCAGAATTCACTCTGCCCTGTAGAGTCAATGCGCGACAGTGAGCCTTTTGCTTCATGATGACTGCTCCATAGGCACAGAATAGGTAAATGGAGGCATGGGACACACGATGGTACAGCTCTGTCTTCACTCACATCATACTTTCAGACACATATTGCATATAATGCACTTACCAGGTCTCTGCTGCTCTTGCTCCTCCAGCCGAGCATGGAGGGTCGGATGAGCTGCATGCAGGACCCTCCTGTACAGTGGCGAGAGGTTAGAGGTGAGGATGATGCACATGGTGCTGGGAAGACTGGCCTAGTAGCTCCTCGGCCTTGTGCCGGGCCCAGAGTTTTAGGTCCTCCCAGCGCTTGCGGCATGCCCTCGCGTTCCTGGTGTGAACGCCCACTGTACTGCAGCGCTCACCAATGTCGGCCCATAGTCTGGCCCGCGCTGCATTACTCAGCTGGTCCTCTGGCCCCCCATATAGCTGACGATATTTGAGTATCACCCCCTCAGCTAAGATGTCTAATTCCTTTTCACTGAAAGGGGGTGCTTTCTCTTCATAACCCTCACCCATTTTGGGGGAAATAAGGTCGAAAAAAGCAGCAGGATGGCAGAGGATCTGATCTGTGAGAGAGGATGACTCAGAATGAACACAAAATGGCTGCCAACAACTTCCTTTGATGTATTTCCTGTCTCCCACTTCCTGTATGTCATTTCCTGCATGAAATAATGGGTTCCGGTTCAATTTCGGAGATTCCGGCCCGGAGGCGGAGATTCCGGCCCAGAGGCGAAAATTCCGGCCCAAAGGCGGAAATTCCGCTCCGGGTGCGGAAATTTTGGCCCGAGTGCAGACGTAAAGTTAGTAGTCATAAGTGATTTCTGTGAATACCATAAATCGTAAGTGCCTTCTGTGAATACCAAAAGTAGTAAGTTTAGGATTTTGTCTGAGTTTAGTTCTGTGAATTGGCCACAATATTTCCGTTTCCAATATTCTGTCAGTGATCCATCATAAAGTGCAGTGGTGTACAGTGAAGTGGTGTACACTGGAATACTGTAGAGTGGATTGGCGTACAGTGTAGTGGTGTACAGTGCACTGGCATACAGTGGAGTGTGTTAGAGTAGAGTGGAGCACGGTGGAATAGCGTAGAGTGGAGTGGCGTACAGTAGAGTGGCATAGAGTGGAGTTGCATACAGTGGAATAATGTACACTGGAGTGGGGTGGAGTGGAGTGGAGTGGCGTAGAGTGGAGTGTTGTAAAGTGGAGCGGGGTAGAGGGTGGTGGCGTATAGTGGAGTAGCGTAGAGTGTAGAAGAATGGAGTAGCGTGGAGTGGAGTGATGTAGAGTAGAATAACGTTGAGCGTTACTGGCATACAGTGTAGTGACTTACAGTAGAGTGGCATATAGTAGATTAGGGTACAGTAGAGTGGCATAGATTGAAGTGCCATATAGTGGACAAGGGTAGAGTGTTGTAGGGTAGAGTGGATTGATGTAGAGTAGAGTGTCGTACAGTGGAGTGGTATAGAATGGAGTGATAAACAGTGTAAAAGCATACAGTGGATTGTGGTAGAGTGGAGTGGCATACAGTGCAGTGGTGTAGACTGGAGTTGTATAGAGTGGAGAGGCATAGAGTGAAGTGGCGTAGAGTGGAGTGGTGTAGAGTACCATGGCATAGAGTGGAGAGGCGTTCAGTGGAGTGGCATAGAGTGGACTAGAGTATATTAGAGTGGCGTACAGTGGACTGGTAAAGTGGAGTGTCCTAACGTGGAATAGCATAGAGTGGAGTGTCATACAGTGGAGTTGCATACAGTGGAATAGTGCAGAGTGTATTGGTGTACAGTGTTGTAGCGTACAATGGAGTGGCGTAGACTAGAGTCTCATACAGTTGAGCAGAATACCGTGGAATAATGTGCAGTGGAGTGGTCTACAGTGCAGTGGTATATTATATATATATATACAAATACATGGCGAAGTGGGTTCAGCGTTTGCACACACTGTCTCCGTTCAAGCCTCTGAAGAGAAGCATATGGAGCTTCGAAACGCGTCAGGCATTTCCATTACGGAGCAACTTCTACAAGCGGATCCTCGTCCCTGCCTATCATAAACAAAGCTGTTGATCGAGTGCTACTCACCAGGTGGACAACCTTTGGAGCAGAATATATATATATATTTGTATAATTACAATTACGACAACGAAAAGCACCGCCCACTGGAGGGTTTGGATTAAAACTATGAAATGAACCATATGTTCCAGCATGCCGTTTAAAAAGCATTATGTCCACTAGAGGGCCAAAAACGTATAAAGTGAGGCAATTGCGTGGGGATTTGATAAGTGCCGACGAGTGCTTGGCTTACCTTTGAGAAAGGTCACTTTGGACCGAGACGCGGCATGACTGCTACAAGATGCCAAACGAATAAATTATTGTCAGCTAACCTTGCGAGTGCGACTCCTTTTCTCTGTCTGATGGGGAGAGTGATGTGATATATATATATATATATATATATATATATATATATATATATATATATCATAGACAAAGTTCCTTCGTCGAGGGCCCCCAACCCTGCAGGGCGGCCGTGGCAGACGGGGAAGGAGATCCCGGTAATAGACATGAAAAACAGAGATGCCACAGCCCAGCCAGACTCCAAACAGCATTTATTATTCTATTGGCAGCACATAGATGAACTCCTGATGCGTTTCGGTGCAATACCTTAATCATAGGATTTCCGACTCCACGAGCACCAGGTGTTTTATATTGAAAGTCACGTGTGCTGTATTAAAAGACTCAGTGTCCCATAATACCCTGCTCTTGGCAATATAATGTCTGTTAATCCAAGTGGCATAAAATTTTTTGCAATGCAGTTAATCACTCATAACAGTCACGTAACTCTGCATGTCTAAAGTGCTAGTGAGGTCGACGTTCACATAACTGCTGCCGTGAGTACAATTAAAAACACTGCCGGTCGTCTGTAGCTTACCAAGGTGAGGCCGTTACCTCCCTTGTCACCCTTTCCTTCCTCGAGCTTGGTAAGTATTCGGAAAATCCATTTCGCCATCAGGAGGAAGGCGGGTCATGCCCTCCAATTCAAACCATAGACAAAGTTCCTTCGTCGAGGGCCCCCAACCCTGCAGGGCGGCCGTGGCAGACGGGGAAGGAGATCCCGGTAATAGACATGAAAAAACAGAGATGCCACAGCCCAGCCAGACTCCAAACAGCATTTATTATTCTATTGGCAGCACATAGATGAACTCCTGACGCGTTTCGGTGCAATACCTTAATCATAGGATTTCCGACTCCACGAGCACCAGGTGTTTTATATTGAAAGTCACGTGTGCTGTATTAAAAGACTCAGTGTCCCATAATACCCTGCTCTTGGCAATATAATGTCTGTTAATCCAAGTGGCATAAATTTTTTTGCAATGCAGTTAATCACTCATAACAGTCACGTAACTCTGCATGTCTAAAGTGCTAGTGAGGTCGACGTTCACATAACTGCTGCCGTGAGTACAATTAAAAACACTGCCGGTCGTCTGTAGCTTACCAAGGTGAGGCCGTTACCTCCCTTGTCACCCTTTCCTTCCTCGAGCTTGGTAAGTATTCGGAAAATCCATTTCGCCATCAGGAGGAAGGCGGGTCATGCCCTCCAATTCAAACCATAGACAAAGTTCCTTCGTCGAGGGCCCCCAATACAGCACACGTGACTTTCAATATAAAACACCTGGTGCTCGTGGAGTCGGAAATCCTATGATTAAGGTATTGCACCGAAACGCGTCAGGAGTTCATCTATGTGCTGCCAATAGAATAATAAATGCTGTTTGGAGTCTGGCTGGGCTGTGGCATCTCTGTTTTTTCATGTCTATTACCGGGATCTCCTTCCCCGTCTGCCACGGCCGCCCTGCAGGGTTGGGGGCCCTCGACGAAATGGATTTTCCGAATACTTACCAAGCTCGAGGAAGGAAAGGGTGACAAGGGAGGTAACGGCCTCACCTTGGTAAGCTACAGACGACCGGCAGTGTTTTTAATTGTACTCACGGCAGCAGTTATGTGAACGTCGACCTCACTAGCACTTTAGACATGCAGAGTTACGTGACTGTTATGAGTGATTAACTGCATTGCAAATTTTTTTTATGCCACTTGGATTAACAGACATTATATTGCCAAGAGCAGGGTATTATGGGACACTGAGTCTTTTAATACAGCACACGTGACTTTCAATATAAAACACCTGGTGCTCGTGGAGTCGGAAATCCTATGATTAAGGTATTGCACCGAAACGCGTCAGGAGTTCATCTATGTGCTGCCAATAGAATAATAAATGCTGTTTGGAGTCTGGCTGGGCTGTGGCATCTCTGTTTTTTCATGTCTATTACCGGGATCTCCTTCCCCGTCTGCCACGGCCGCCCTGCAGGGTTGGGGGCCCTCGACGAAGGAACTTTGTCTATGGTTTGAATTGGAGGGCATGACCCGCCTTCCTCCTGATGGCGAAATGGATTTTCCGAATACTTACCAAGCTCGAGGAAGGAAAGGGTGACAAGGGAGGTAACGGCCTCACCTTGGTAAGCTACAGACGACCGGCAGTGTTTTTAATTGTACTCACGGCAGCAGTTATGTGAACGTCGACCTCACTAGCACTTTAGACATGCAGAGTTACGTGACTGTTATGAGTGATTAACTGCATTGCAATTTTTTTTATGCCACTTGGATTAACAGACATTATATTGCCAAGAGCAGGGTATTATGGGACACTGAGTCTTTTAATACAGCACACGTGACTTTCAATATAAAACACCTGGTGCTCGTGGAGTCGGAAATCCTATGATTAAGGTATTGCACCGAAACGCGTCAGGAGTTCATCTATGTGCTGCCAATAGAATAATAAATGCTGTTTGGAGTCTGGCTGGGCTGTGGCATCTCTGTTTTTTCATGTCTATTACCGGGATCTCCTTCCCCGTCTGCCACGGCCGCCCTGCAGGGTTGGGGGCCCTCGACGAAGGAACTTTGTCTATGGTTTGAATTGGAGGGCATGACCCGCCTTCCTCCTGATGGCGAAATGGATTTTCCGAATACTTACCAAGCTCGAGGAAGGAAAGGGTGACAAGGGAGGTAACGGCCTCACCTTGGTAAGCTACAGACGACCGGCAGTGTTTTTAATTGTACTCACGGCAGCAGTTATGTGAACGTCGACCTCACTAGCACTTTAGACATGCAGAGTTACGTGACTGTTATGAGTGATTAACTGCATTGCAAAAAAATTTTTTTATGCCACTTGGATTAACAGACATTATATTGCCAAGAGCAGGGTATTATGGGACACTGAGTCTTTTAATACAGCACACGTGACTTTCAATATAAAACACCTGGTGCTCGTGGAGTCGGAAATCCTATGATTAAGGTATTGCACCGAAACGCGTCAGGAGTTCATCTATGTGCTGCCAATAGAATAATAAATGCTGTTTGGTGTCTGGCTGGGCTGTGGCATCTCTGTTTTTTCATATATATATATATATATATATATATATATATATATACACCAACATCCTCCATGTACCGGAGCCCCCAACCCTTCAGGGCGGCCTCTTTCAATAGTGGGTACGGAGCAGCCCACCAGATCCAAAACATGAAACACCACAATAGAGGCCCGTTACTGGAAAGATGCATTTATTCGTCACACAGCAGCACAAAGAAGCTTCCTACTCCTTACGCGTTTCAGCGACCTCTGCCGCCTTGCTCACAGGTGGAAGCCATTGGTAATGCAAAGTGCAGACGTGCATGCTTTAAAACAATAATCACATGACCAGTTCATTGTGAACTACCAATCCCATAATGCAGGTAAGTTTTTTGCGTTAATACAATTGGGAAAGTCCTCTTTCATAATATACCTGCACGATGTAACAGTGGAAAAATGTCAGTGCAACTGGTCCTGTTGTTTGTAATTCTATTAATGCAAAGTGCTCGATTGTTCCAAACGTGCGTCGAAAAATGCTCATCTCCAGCACGATCAAAAAGGGAAAATCCTCCTTTTCGAATCCCTTCCATGCGCTCTCTAAGTTTGCTAATAGCTTGACCTTTCGTAGGCCTGGAGAGTACAAGTGGGTCATGCTCCTCGTAAAACATACACCAACATCCTCCATGTACCGGAGCCCCCAACCCTTCAGGGCGGCCTCTTTCAATAGTGGGTACGGAGCAGCCCACCAGATCCAAAACATGAAACACCACAATAGAGGCCCGTTACTGGAAAGATGCATTTATTCGTCACACAGCAGCACAAAGAAGCTTCCTACTCCTTACACGTTTCAGCGACCTCTGCCGCCTTGCTCACAGGTGGAAGCCATTGGTAATGCAAAGTGCAGACGTGCATGCTTTAAAACAATAGTCACATGACCAGTTAATTGTGAACTACCAATCCCATAATGCAGGTAAGTTTTTTGCGTTAATACAATTGGGAAAGTCCTCTTTCATAATATACCTGCACGATGTAACAGTGGAAAAATGTCAGTGCAACTGGTCCTGTTGTTTGTATTTCTATTAATGCAAAGTGCTCGATTGTTCCAAACGTGCGTTGAAAAATGCTCATCTCCAGCACGATCAAAAAGGGAAAATCCTCCTTTTCGAATCCCTTCCATGCGCTCTCTAAGTTTGCTAATAGCTTGACCTTTCGTAGGCCTGGAGAGTACAAGTGGGTCATGCTCCTCGTAAAACATACACCAACATCCTCCATGTAACGGAGCCCCCAGCCCTTCAGGGCGGCCTCTTTCAATAGTGGGTACGGAGCAGCCCACCAGATCCAAAACATGAAACACCACAATAGAGGCCCGTTACTGGAAAGATGCATTTATTCGTCACACAGCAGCACAAAGAAGCTTCCTACTCCTTACGCGTTTCAGCGACCTCTGCCGCCTTGCTCACAGGTGGAAGCCATTGGTAATGCAAAGTGCAGACGTGCATGCTTTAAAACAATAGTCACATGACCAGTTCATTGTGAACTACCAATCCCATAATGCAGGTAAGTTTTTTGCGTTAATACAATTGGGAAAGTCCTCTTTCATAATATACCTGCACGATGTAACAGTGGAAAAATGTCAGTGCAACTGGTCCTGTTGTTTGTAATTCTATTAATGCAAAGTGCTCGATTGTTCCAAACGTGCGTCGAAAAATGCTCATCTCCAGCACGATCAAAAAGGGAAAATCCTCCTTTTCGAATCCCTTCCATGCGCTCTCTAAGTTTGCTAATAGCTTGAACTTTCGTAAGCCTGGAGAGTACAAGTGGGTCATGCTCCTCGTAAAACATACACCAACATCCTCCATGTACCGGAGCCCCCAACCCTTCAGGGCGGCCTCTTTCAATAGTGGGTACGGAGCAGCCCACCAGATCCAAAACATGAAACACCACAATAGAGGCCCGTTACTGGAAAGATGCATTTATTCGTCACACAGCAGCATATATATATACTGAAAAAAAGACAAAGGTTACATGGACACTTTAGTTTGGTTCAGATTTTATACACACAGAACCATAGAAATTCAGCAGTTATAGTTACCTGAGCTAACTATAACTTATGCCCCTGCAATGCACTGCTGATGACCTCACATATTACATCACTCATGACATGGTCAGTGACATCTCTGATGACATCTCTCATGACATCATACAGTGAGTGTAAATGTTTCGTAAAAGTTTCAGAGACTTAAAGATACATACGAAGCTACTGCATAAGTTAAATTACAATTTTTTCTGTGCTACTAATGAGTGATACTATTTCTAACATATATCATCTGATCTATAATTCCATTTTTAAAGTGGGCGTACTATTCATCAGTGAAATAGCCTCTACACTGATGCATGTCTCATGTTGATGTATGTGTATGGTAGTACTTTGCGACAGTCTAAGCTGTTCATCGAGACTTCACTCCACCATGATGGCTCAGTATAGTTCTATTTTATGACATACTGACCATTTTCGTTAGACCTCTCTCCTTTGTGACGAATGAATGTCGTAGTAGATTGCAATATATTCATCTGTTCACTAAGACTCATGTCTCAGTGTCGTAGACATTTATAACAGACTGACCTCTCTGCTCACACTTTTCTCCTGGATGAGGAATAATTTTACCAGTGGTTTGTGAAACAGTGGCCTGTCCCCTAAGATCTTTCTACTGGTTGTATGTTGCAGTGGTGTGTGTATGTTCACAAATGGTGATATGTGGTTTGGAATAGACTAGCCTATACGGATAGACGTTTTACTTTGGTCATTATTGTTTAGAGTATTGGTTCAGCAGAGTCAGGCCTATCCGCTGAGGACTGCCTCTTAGGTGATAAGTGGGTTTAGTAGTTGATAAGGTTACAGTGAACACTGTTTGGTACGTCTCTCTCCTGTGTCTTCTAGTTATTTAAAAAAATATAAATGGTATTTTATGAAGTCTATTAAAGTTTACTTTACTGTATGATGTCATCAGTGATGTCATTTGAGATGTCATCAGTGATGCCATCAGTGATGTCATTGACCATGTCATGAGTGATGTAATATGTGATGTCATAAGCAGTGGATTGCGGGAGCGTAAGTTATAGTTAGCCCTGTTAATTATAGCTGCTGAATTTCAATGGTTTTGTCTATGTAAAATCTGAACTTAACTATAACCCTGTAATCTTTGTTTTTTACAGTGAATTTCTAAGGTTTTTTAAATTCTATTTCCTAACTATAATGTCCCTCTAACCTTTGGCTTTTTCAGTGAATATCTACGTTTTTTAAAATTCAATTTCCTAACTATAACATCCCTTTAATCTTTGTTTTTTTCAGTGAATTTCTAAGGTTTTTTTAAATAAATCATTCTACTACTTCACCCATAAGTTCAATTTAGCAATATACATTTTCACAAGTTTATAAATACATGTTATTCAGACATTTATTCATATTATACATTTTAAAAGTAACAATTAACAAATCAAGGTAAGGTGATTTATGTAGTCTTTGTATACCTGCAATACTGCAGGTTTTTCTATTTTTTAAAATAATGTTATGGATTCGCCGCAAATTTGAGAATGGAGCCCACACAAGTACTCTATGGTTACTAGTTCCTGTGATGAAATTGTGTTGGATCCGTGGATTCCTCATTAAAAAAAAATTATAAATATCCTATACAAATTTTAAAATTGACATCAGAGAAACCATATCCATAAATTAATGTTCGGAAGCCTATCTGTGTTTTATAACATACTTATTTATTTTTCGAGTTTGGTGAATCCGCTGATCCACCACAATGCCACAGTGGATCTGCAGCGATGCCAGGAACACACCCAAACCTCAACTTCCGTTTGGATACAGTAAGTTCCCACCTGTGCACATTACAAACCACACCCTAAATCAGTTATTTGGCTTTCACATTTCTCTGGAGAAGACTAAAAACCATAGCTCCATTGTTTTTTAGGCTTTCCTCCAAAAGGGCACAGTTTGAAAATCAAGATGCTGTGTTCTGAAGATAGGAGACACAGGGAAGAGCAAGATGAAGAGGAAGAAGACTTGCCTCCTCCCAAGAAGGAGTCCGACGTGTGCATTTCTCCATCCCACCAGGAGAAAAGAAGGTGGTTGCTAAAACTGTACAATGCAGTGTGGGGAAGTCATCCTTTTTACCCTGATCACCCCTGTTTTTTTTTTTTTTAATTGAGATCCAAAGATTTTGCGACACAAATACCAATACATCAATTCAGACTATTTCAGTAAAACACATTTCATCAAGATACCTCCAAGGCCATAAAAAATAAAAAAATGTTTTTGCAATGCCTAAAACTCTGCATATAATAAATACAAATAAATCTATACAATTTCTTTTGCTAAATGAGCAGTCAAAAGTGCATAGAGCACATAAAGTGCTTAAAGAGCTGAGTGTGCCAAAATAGCAGTAAAATCTAATCTAATCTTCTAAACTCCAGATATTGGACTATTTCATTCCAGTATCCCTGAATAAGAGGGTACAAACTTATTACATGCACCCAATTGGCAACTGTCACAGCGGTACATCGAAAACACTGAAACACTGACCAGACAAGTTAGGGTTAACTTGAGCAAGAAAATGCAGAGTTCTATATAAAAGTCATTTACTGAAAAATAACATTCAACGCCAATTGGCTTCTCTCAAAATGCTGAAATTTAATCTATTAACTTCATCCCACATCTTTGTTGTTAATTCCAGACCTTCATATTTTTCCCATTTTTTAATTGCTTTTTGAGTGAGATTGAGACCTTTCATGGAGGCTAATAGTCTTTTCCATTCTCCAGGACTTTTATGTTCTCTAGCCTCCAGTAGCGCGGATGCCAACCCTTGGCTCCTCTGACAAGAATCTAAGGACCAGATGTATGACCATTTGGAATTGCGACTCCAAGATTGCGAAAAATAGTGAGTCACAATTTGCGAGTCACAATTCAATTTCAAATGTACAACAGTGTCAGAGACACTGTTAGCGATTCCCAATGGGGTCGCAAAATGCGAGGCTCACCAGCATTCATGAGGCACTCGCATTCTGCGACCCCATTGAGAATGGCTGGCCCTCCCAGGGATGGTGGCCTGCTGAGCTCAGCAGACCACCATGTCTGGGACTGCTTTTAAATAAAGCAGCTTTTTTTTTTAATGCAGCCCATTTTCCTTAAAGGAAAATGGGATGCATTTAAAAAAAGAAAAATGAAACGTTTTCGTTTCATTTTTTAAGGGCAGGCAGTGGTCCCTAGGACCACTGCCTGCCCTTACAAAATATTTTCGCATGCATTTGCAAAGGGGAAGGGGTCCTCTGAGGACCCCTTCCCATTTGTGACAGCATTACCACCTACTTGAAGTAGGTGGTAAATTGCGACTGTTTTGCGACCGCAATTGCGGTCGCAAAACAGTCATACATAGGGCTCAGAGTCGCAATTAGGAAGGGACGCCCTTGAAACGCCCCTTCCTAATTGCGAGTCGCAAACGCTATTTAGCGAGCCGCAAATAAATTGCGACTCGATAAATAGCGTTTGTACATGGCCCTGTAGGGTTTTTGCATGCACAAATGGGTCGCAGAGCCGTTTGCGCTTGCAAAAATGGGTCGTATACCTGGCCCTAAATTACTGAATACTTTGTTCAATATTCTGTTGGAACCAAGAAGCAGAAAATCGCTTTGAACTAGCTTGCGGATTTCTAACATGTTTAACCATCTCTTGCCAGATATAAAATCCGTTAGCTTCCTGAACCCTGCTTTCGCCCATTTTTAACTATATCGGGCGCCAAATTAGCACCAGACTCCATAACTAATTTTGACAGCGATGTTACTGCATTAATATAGGGAATGGTATATCTCCTATAGAGATCCATTTGTTTCTGAAGAAACCACTTTAGACTCTTATAGCGTACATTTTTTAGGTTACTTTACGATTTTTAACACTGCACTTATATTAGATTCTTTGAGAATTCGCTGCATGAAGTAGTTCTTAAAAATACCATTGCAGAGCTTTACATTAAACCTGGACATATACTGTGCAAAATAGGCAAAATGACAATCCTTAAGATTGGGAAGCGCCAACCCACTATTTTCCACCCCTTCATATAAAGTGTTCAGTGCTATCCTGGCTCTTTTTTGTTGCCAGATAAAGGATGTAAACATAGACTCAACCTTTCTAAAAAAATCTGTGGTTGAAACACACAGGATAGCCATGAATAAAAAATTTAACAACAGGAGGACCGACATTTTAATCAGGGAAACCCTCCCCAGGATTGTCAGTGGAAGAGAATTCCAGCGTGCGAATAGACTGTGTATTTTTAAAAGCAACGGGGGAAAGTTAGGATCATATAAATCCGTGATGACTATCGAATACCCAGATATCTTTTTGGGTGCGAGTTAACACACAAGGCTATATCTGAGTGTAATATATCAGAGTTTCACCCACAGTATTATTTCAGTTTTCTTCCTATTAATTTTATAGCCTCTCAATTTCTCCTAGAGTGCAAAAATCTCGAAAGCCTTCTCTTGTGCATCTTTACTAGTATCGAGAATTAGCATAATATCATCAGCATATAACTTTATCTTCCTTATTCGTGACAATGGCGCACATATATAACTATTCTTCCTAATTGCAATTGCCAGGGGTTCAATAAAAAAGCTAATAAAATAGGGGATAAGGGACACCCCTGCAGTGTTCCATGAAGAACTTGTATTTTCCCCACCTCCGTAGCCTTTACAATAATATTGGCTTCTGAGTTGCAGTACATCCGCTGTATCAACCCCGTGATCTGGGAATGAATCCCAAATCTGGATGAAATGCAAAACAAAGTTTCCCAGACCACGAGGTCATTTGCTTTCTCAGCATCTAAAAGAAGCACTATTGCTGATATGTCATTGACTGAAAAATAATCTAATGCTTCAGCCAAGTAATGTGTATTTGAGCCTAATTGGCGTCCCGCAATAAAAGCACTCTGATCTGAATGAACCAATTTTGCTGCGATCAGGTTGAATCTGTTAGCTATTAATTTTGTGATTATTTTATAGTCCACATTTAGTAGTGTAATTGGACGATATGAATTCGGGTCTCCACCATCTTTCCCCTTTTTTAAGAAACTCTCGATATCCCCCCTGTGAAATGAAACCGGTATAGGACCCCTGTTAACAGTGTATTGGCGACAAGTAAGAGGTAATCGACTAGGACATCTAAAAAAAATATAAAATTCTGCAGGGAAACCATCTGGCCCGCAGGCCTAACAAATTGGAAGGTTCTTAATTACCTCCACCAATTATTATTTAGAGAAGAGTCGAGAAATGTTATCCCCTTCTTCCCCAGATAACGTGGGAATATTATGGTTCGCAAAAAACTTTTCAAGGAGTTCTTTATCTACCAATTGATTTTGGGTATAAATCCTTTTATAATGATTAAACATGAATGCCGCAGCTTTCTCTGGTTCCTTGCACTTTTTTCAGGAGACTGGACATTTCAGTACATCTATCCTGTTATTGGCGGCTTGTTCACGTGTCTGAAAAGCTAAGAACCTCCCAGTAACATTACTCTCTTCGCAAACGTTTTGCATATAGGTGCGGTTTAAGACCTCGCATTTTATATAACATGCCTGACTTAAGGCCTGTTTAGCCCTATTGAGTTCCCTTTTATTCGGCTTGGATGAATTTCTTAAAAACTTTTCGTAGCAATGTTGAACATTAATTTCTAAGCTTTGCTTTTGTAGCTTAGCCTTTTTGGTGTTTTCCGCATCCTTGCCTATCACCAATCCTCTAATAAACGCTTTTAGGGTGTCCCATACAATACTTGGGGAAGCAGAACCATGATTTATTGTCAGGAATTCCTTTTTCGCCGCTTTACTAATCTGAAACCCACTCTTCCTCCTGCAGGTACAGTTTGTTAAAACCCAGCGCCTAGGGTGTTCTATGGTTCCCCCCACTACAACTTCTAAGACCACCATTGAGTGATCAGAGAAGCCATTAGGTAAAATCTATTGATTTTTAAAAATAACAATTTTTGAAATTAAGAAAATAATTTATGCGAGAGGAACTACGGAATCGTCCAGAAAGACATGTATATGCGATGTTTGTAGGAAAAGCCGCCCTCCATGGATCGATCAGCCTCAGTATTTTTTCATAATTTAGTAAGACCTTCGATGAACTGCCGCTTTAGATTTACTGAGGAGTCAATATTTGGATTCTGAAGGAAATTAAAATCCCCTCCAATCACCAGTTCCCCAGAGATTTGTAATAATGATTGAAAGAGCTCCTCATAGGGCATAACATCATCTTCAACTGGGGCATATATGCTAACAAATGTAAACCGCGTGGACCAAATCAGACAGCTCACCCAACACCATCGACCACATTTGTCGCTAGCAGAATCAACCACTTCGACAACAAGCCTCTTTGCCAAGAAAACTGCGGTGCCCCGATGTGCAGCCTGGGCAGAAGAAAAACCCCTGTATCCTGCCCAGGATTTAAACATTGAGAATTCCAACAATTTCCCTTCTGGGAAATGTGTTTTCTGGACCAAAACCACAAAAGGGTTCTCAGCTGTGATCCAGGCTTCTATTGCGCGCAATTTTCTTTTATTATTTAGACCATTAACATTTAGGGAAACCACCTTCAGGATATTATTCATCATTCATAATAAAGCTATTAATATACACCAAGGGCCTATCAGAAGTGCTTAGAACCCTTAGTATCCCCAGAGACAGTACAGTTATCCATATAATATGTCTTAGAAGAACTAATATCACACCACCTACTGGTCTACTTTGTATAAAGAATACGCCAAGCCCGGATTGCCCAACAGCAATGCTCTTAATGACCACCCTCCTATATTTCCGGTCTAAATCACTGAGACTGTGTATCTGTTTTTTACCGCTGATGTACCCTTTGGACCATGTAATAACACACTGTAAAGCATCGAAAAAAACACCTTAATGGTGGCACATCTCTGCTTGTAAGACTAACATTCTGAATTTATAAAATTGGTGCATATAACAATCAATCGCAAATTTGGATCTCTTTTTAATAGCTTTTTTATCCCCAAACACCACCACCCCACCCCCCTCATCCCCACCAACCACCACCAACCAATTTCCAACTCCCCTCCCCATCCCCCCATCCTGAGCAGTGGTGAGCGGATCGCCTTCCCACTCACGCCTGACATGCTCCTCCCACCCAAACCAATCTGGCACTGTCACACTGTGCCCAGACCCAACCACCCATTTCCCCTAACCCCTCCCCACGTCAGAGAAACAAATAAAGATCAAGAAATGATAAAGGACCATAAGAAGAGCAACTGAGCCCTCAAACCACACTATGAAAGATTTTAACTAATTACCGCACATTAAATCGCAGAATCGTTAATTATTGTGGACTAAGGACAGCTAATATATAATATGATCTTACGGGAGATGCATAACTACTATTAAGACTTCTTAGAAATCTGCTAAAGCAACTCCTGTGCCTCCAAGACATCATAAAATAAATGAAATTGCCCTTTAACCAATACCTTCAATTTGCATTGCTGTGCTATCATTGCCTGACCACCCAGAGCCTTATATAAGTACATAATTTTTACAAATCCTTTCTGTCGCCTGGCTGCAGAAGCTGACATATCTGGGAATATGCAGCACAAAGGGACATCTGGTGTAGTGAACTGTCTCAGTTTAATTGCCTTAGCTAGGACTTGCTCCTTCATACGATAATCTCCGAAGTTTATGAGTATTGTGCGTGGGAATTTGAATTGGGAGGCTGATGTGCCGACATCCGGTGGGCTCTCATTAATGACAGATCGCCAGAATATTCAGGAAGGACATGTGCTTTTATGAAATAATCAACCCATTGGAGTGTGTGTTGGTCCTCTAGTCCTTCCAGAACCCCCACGATACAGAGTTTGGCCCGTCGAGAAAGATTTTCGAAGTCCTCAAGTTTGTTTTCTACAGTGACTTTTTGTTTTTGAAATGTGTCCACTTTATGCTGCATCTGAGCTACCTGATCTTCTAACTGCGAAATCCTGAATCCTGCTTCTTTTAGCCTCTCAGGGATCTGAGCCATGGTATCCTTGATTTTGAAGAGCCTTGCAAGTTAAGCGGCTAATTCTGTGGTTTGTGAAATATTGAGATCCCTTATCTCTTCGAGAATGAGGCTATGCATACTTTTTGCGCCCCAGTGCATAGATAAAGGTGTGTTCTGGGGGCAACTCAGAGCGCTCTTTTACACTTCCTGAGTCATCCTGTTCGAAGATTTGAGACAAAGGCAGAGGCTTTATGATGTCATTAAAATAAAGGAAATCTAAACACAAAGGAATTTTGTCAATCTATATCATTTGAAAAAGACAGTCTGGTGGTGCACCTCTCCACATTCATACTTTACCCTCCATGAATCAGACAATCTTCAAACATCATTGAGTGAAGGGTGAGGGATGAGAAGGGAGAGTGAGACCTTGGTCTGACCTTTTACTAATCGAAGTATCAATCAATCAATCAGGGGTTTGTTAAAGCGCGACTACTCACCCGTAAGGGTCTCAAGGCGCTATGGGTGGGGGGGGGTTGCAGGTTCCATCCATCAAGGAGGGGGTCTGTCGAAGAGCCAGGTTTTGGCTAAAGTAGAAGTAAAGAAAAGTCACTCCTTACCGGATTTGCTCAAGCAGATGACACCAAAATTGAATTTAACTGTCACGCGCCAGAGCAGAGCTGACATTTGTGAGGGCAGAGGGTGCACTGACATCCGATATGATGTGGAACGCAGGGGCGTGATAGTCCCCTATTTTTTAATTAGCCAATTTTCTGCCGTTGATGTTGCACAGTCCAGGTATACTAAAAAATGTGTGGTACTAATGCCGGCAAAATCCATGGCTTACTTAGTGTACTGGTGCAGTGCTTGGCAAGCCACAGACGTAGTTGCTCCTCATGCGTCTCCAGCAGCCGCCATCTGGAAACCATGCAGCGTGCAGAGCGTCCTGACGTGGGAGGGAAGAAGAGGAAGCTCTGGTGATCAGCCGTTTGTCATCTCCTCACCAAAGGAAGCACTATCCACCCCCATTTTGTGACTGATACTGGTGGTAACTGACTGTGCTCTGGAACCTGCTAACCAGGTCCAGGGCCAGTGCTCTGATTAAAAAGGCGCATGGGAATTAGGTGTAATTGCAATTGACACTGACAACCTACCTGTAAGTCCCTAGTATATGGTAGGGCATGTAGGTTTAGAGACCCAGTAGATTTCATGCACTTAAGTGTACACTGGTGTGTTGCCTGCTGCAGTTTTAAAAGTCAGCCCTGCTTTGCAACCGCTTTTAAACTGAAATGATATGCCTTATTTTTACATGTCAGTCACCCCTGGGGTAGGGAGCCATGTAAAAATAAGCAGGAAAATTTTAAAAGATGTTTTATATGCCCTGGTGAGGAAACAATTCCCAATTTTGTTTTTCCCCATTGTAGCATTTCATCTCCATAGGCTAACATGGGAATACTTTAATAAAGCATAGCTATTGACAGAACTAAGCTAAAAGAATATTTCTTAAAAGATTGATAATGATAAATCCAACAACTTGCCACTGTTGAATTTATCATAACTTGTACAGAAAAGAAGTACTAGAACTTTCTTTTCTGTGAGCCAAAATCCAACCTTCTAGCAGTCTCTCCTGACTGGCCAGTCTTGACAGGCTGAGCCAAACTGCTTTGATGAGGAGATAAGTGGCCTGCATAGAGACAGAGGATATCTGGTGGGGGGAGATCGGCAGCTGCAGAGAGCAGGCCAGGAAAGGGGTTCGGTAATCAAACTGGTCTTCAAAGAGAGCACAAGAGTAAAAATGCAAGCCAGGCCTACCCCAACGTCCTGTACCCCCCCCAGCCAGATGGAAGCCCCAAGAATGGAATTTGCAGAAGGTCTGGAAGGGGAGTGTTAAGGGAAATGAGCCACACCAGTAGGTTGGCTTAGCCGGATCTACACTCCATGGTAAAAAGTTTCTCCATTTTGAATTTTAAAGAACAGTGATATGTGGGACAAAAATATGCCACACTTTGGAGGAAGCTGTCATGTTTTGGGTGGCACCTTGCACCCCATTGATCAGGGGTGCCCCCCTGCTTTTCGCAGCAGAACACCGAATAATTATGAGAGAGGTGCATAGCAACTCGGATCTGCTGCTTGAATCAACAAAAAGAAGAAGGACTGCCCTGCTGGAACCCTGGCCTGCACTGAGAGTACAGAACTCTGAATGACTGCGCCTGCTGCACACTAAGGAACTACTGACCTAAGGACTTTGCCTTGCTGCAAAAAGAGAAAGAGTGAACTCCCTGAAAGCAACAGCTTAAAAGAGCTCCACCTGCATCATCTCCAGCAAGAAAAACCCATCAGCCTTCAGCTGGATTTGACCAGCTGCATTGTAGGAACTGTATTCCCAACTTCCAGAGAGCAACTCAAAGACTCTGGAACCTTGGATCTGTGTTGTGGACCCTTGAACCCTCAAGAGGAAAATCAGGAAGAAGTTCCAGAAGTTTGGAGCAACTTTTGGATAAAGGCTCCATAAGGTGATCGACCCGACATCGAGAGCCAAGCCGGTACCCAGCCTGGATTTCAGGTTCATCCCGCTGAAAGCCTCGGAACTCAAGACTTCCAGGAGTTGCCTTGGGGGTCCAGCTGAACCAGGCCGGTGAATCTGCTGCAAATTCGGCCTGCTGGAGAGGCCCACACGACATCGAGACAAATTCCTCCTAAAAAGTTTCTAAGTGCGAAGGTAAAATTCTGACAGTGGCCTCCCGCTTAGTGTATCCGACCAGGTCTCCATCGCGGTCGTCCTCAAACTTTGACTTTGTGCTGGTCAAGCACGACCAGATGTCCCAATTTGGCGCCATTGGTTTTTAAGCACTTGTTAGACCTGGTACCATTGGCGTGAGTCTCCCTTCCACTTTTTTCTGATTGGCTCCTCTGTTTTTGAATCTGTTTGCTGGTTTTAGATGCTTTGGGCACTGTGTCACTGCTATTCAGTGCCACAGTGCAAGTGCTCCCTATGTTAAATTGATGTATTGATTAGTGACTCCATGATTGGATCATTTGATTTACTTGTCAGACCCTAGTATAGTGCACCAGGTGTGCCCAGGGCCTGTAAATCAAATGCTGCTGGTGGGCTTGCAGCACTGGTTGTGCCACCCACAGAAGCGGCTTGTAAAGTGTGCCTCAGGCCTGCCATTGCAGAGCTTGTGTGCAGTCTGTGACTGCCATGTTGACTTGGCAAGTGCACCCACTTGCCAGTCCCTAAACCTTCCCTTATCTTCATATCAGACACCCCTAAGGTAGGCCCAAGGGCAGGGTGCATTGTAAGTATAAGGTAGGACATGCCCTGGTGTGTGTGTGGCATGTCCTAATAGTGAATTACAGCCATTTTCGTTTTTCACTATTGCAAGGCTACCAGTCCCCATAGGCCAGAATGGGCAGTTTGATTATAACATCTTATAATCCTAACTGACCCAGGGAACATGGTAGAAATTCGAGTTTAGTATGCCTGAACTCAGAATGATAAAATACATCTTTTAGTAAAGTTGGTTTTAACATTCTGTGTTTGAAAATACCACTTTTAGAAAGTAGGTATTTTCTTGCCTAACTGTCCAAGCCTGCCTCTGCTAGGTTGTGTATTGTGTGTCTGGTTTTGTGAGTGACAGGGGCTGGGGGATTCCAGGAGACAGGGTGAGTAAGCACAGGGCTGAATAGACCTATCTGCATGTAGAGTGGTGGGAGGAGTTGCACCTGGGTCTGAATAGGGCTGTGCCTGCCTTCCACAATGCTGGCTCTACCTCCTGTGGTGCGTCTGATGTCCCTGGCCCACCCTGCCAAAGGAAAGAAGGAGTCCTGTAAACAAAGTGCTCCAGGACTGCACACAATTGGTTGGGACTAGGTACAGGCTCCTCTGCCTTCAGAGGACAAAGGATTTTGCAGTATAAATATGGGGACCCAGACCCCAAGACTTTAGATCACTTCTGGAACAACAAGACGAACCTCTGCCAAGGAGAAGAACCAAAGGAAGCTGTAGGAGTTGGACTGCCCCCCTGCGAGTGTGCTGTGTTGCTGGGTTGGTCTACAGTGGTGTCTTCAGTGCCAAGGAGAGGAGAAGGAACTTTTAAAGAACTTTCATCATCTTGCAGAATATTACTCCAAGGGCTTGAATTTGAGCTTGCCTCCTGTCTGAAGTCTCAGGGATACAAAGACTTCACCCCTTCTGCTTGCCTGCAGCTGGAACTTGCTGCACTAGCTGCTACAGAAGGAAATTGCAACACCTACGCCGGTGAGTGACGCCGTAATCTGCAACGAAGCCGTGAGCGCTGCTCCGACTTGCAACGTAGACCCGATGCTGGCCGCCGTGCCACATCGACGCCAGCGAACGACATCATAAGCCTGCCATAGCTGTGAGCGCTGCTCCGACTTGCGACGCCGGCCCAACGCTGGCTGCTGTGCCGCATCGACTCCGAAGCCGATCGTCGACGTAGGTGGTCAAGAATACATTGACATCGTGACATCGTACGGAACAGTGATTTCGGCGCCATCGCGACGTCACCTCCTCTCCGGTAAGGAACAGACGCATCGCAAGCATCGAGGACCCGACGCATCGCCTCCCCCGAAGCAAGGAACCGACGCCGCACAGCGCCAACGACGCTGCATCTCCCCGACACCGTGAGCTGTCTTTGTTTTCGCTTTTCCCAAGGTACTGTTCTTGGTGGGTCTGTTTTGACTCCGGGCCCGACGCTGCGCACCTCGCGGTCGGCGCCGTACTTTGGGATTTCTTTGACCTCGACGTCGTGATAACTCCAGTTGGGGTTATCTGTTGCTAAAGACTGCTGTTAGACCTGGCACCATTGGCGTGGGTCTCCCTTCCATTTTTCGCTGTTGTCTCCTCTGTTTTTGCTGGTGTTAGATGCTCTGGGCGCTGTGCCACTGCCATTCAGTGCCACAGCGCGAATGCTCCCTGTGTAAATATGTCTATGTGAATTGGTATATCCCTGATTGGCTTATTTGGTTTACCTGTTAGTCCCTAGTAGTGTGGCCTGTGTGTGCCCAGGGCTGGTAAACCAAATGCTGCTGGTGGGCCTGCAGCACTGATGTGTGCCACCCACAGAAGCAGCTTGTAAAGTGTGTCTCAGACCTGCCACTGCAGTGTCTGTGTGCAGTCCAGAACTGCCATCTTGGCTGTGAAGTGCACCCACTTCCCAGCCCCTGAACCTTCCCTTGGCATCATGTAAGTCACCCCTATGGAAGTGTGCATTGTATGTGTAAGGTAGGACATGCCTTGGTGTGTGTAGCATGTCCTGGTAGTGAATTACACCCAATTTCGTTTTTCACTACTGTAAGGCTACCTGTTCCTCATAGGCTAGAATGGGCAGTTTGACTATTACATCCTATAGTCCTAACTGACCCCAGGAACATGGTAGAAAAACGAATTTAGTATGCCTGAGCTCAGAATATTAAAATACATCTTTTAGTGAAGTTTATTTTTATATTCTGTGTTTGAAAATACCACTTTTAGAAAGTAGGTATTTTCTTGCCTAAGCCTTCCAGTGTGCTCTGCTGTTATGTGTATTGGCTGTCTGGTTTTGAAGGGACAGGGCAGGCTGAGTCAGACCTGGGTTGAATAGAGAGATCTGCATTTAGAGTATGGGGAGGGGTGGCTCCTTGACCTGAATAGGGCTGTGCCTGGCAAGGTGAATGCTGGCTCCACCTCCTACTGTGTGTCTGATAGCAGACCCCCTCTTTCTGAAAGGAAGGATGCAGCCTGGTAAACAAAGTGCTCCAGGACTGAGCAGAACTGGTTCTGGCTGGGTTCAGTGACTTGTAGCTTCTGAGAACAAAGACTTTTGGGGTATAAATATCTGTGCCCAAACCCCTACAATTTGTATTGCCCTTGGATCTGGAGAGGAACCTCTGCCCGTGCCACTGGAGGAATCTGCAGGAAGTGACTGTCCTTGTGCTTGTGTGTTGTTCTTTGCACTGGCCTGCAGCAGTGACCACTGGGCCTTGAAGAAGAGGGAAAAGGACTTTTGAGAGAACTTTTATTTTTGTTACAGCAATTACCCAAGGGCTAGGAAAAGAGCTAGCCTCCTGCTGGAGTCTCAGGCACATCAGACTCCACCACCAACCTCCTGCTTCCTCCCTGCGAGGATTGCTATCTGCTGATGAGGCTCCTGTGAGTTCCAGGGCCTCTAGTTTGCTTCAGAGAAAAGAGTGCTGGAAATCGTCGCTAACGCACGTTTGCGAGCCGCTGCAGCCGAGAGCGCTGGAAAAATCATCGCGCTGCTGCCGCTGAGTGCTCGCAACACGAAACCATCGCTAACGCCCCTTTCGAGCCGCTGCAGCCGAGACGCGTTGGAAAAATCATCGCGCTGCTGTCGCCGCGCGCTCGCAACCCCTAAAGAAATCATCGCTTCAAGACATCGCATTGCGGACGCAGTGCATCCGCCATTTTGATCGCATCGCACCGAATTTCGACGCTCCCTCGCGGAGCGTCTTGTCTTCGCATCGCAACACGATCGCACAGCGCAACAGGATCGTCGCATCGACTTCTCCCTCGCGGCAAGAAAGTCATCGCATCGGCGGCCTAGCGTGCAGAAGTTTGTCGCATCGTCTCCGCACGCATCACGCAGATCGGCGCATCATCCTCCCTTGCGGCAAGGATTTCAACGCATCGCCGGCCTCGCGTGCCGAGAATCATCGCTACAGCTTATTTGCGACATTTTGTTGGCTTTGCTGCTTAACTCCAGGTACTTTGTGAGAGAAAGGGTCGCAGAGACCACTGCTTTGAATTTGAACCTTATTTTTGCAACCTTTGAACTATTTTTTGACAGCCCTTCAACAGCAATACTATTTTTGACAGTATTGTGGCTTTTACAGTTATTGTTCTTGTGATAAGTCTATATATATATAAAGATACTTATTTTTTATAACTACTTGTGTGGTGTCCCTTTGTAGTGTTCCTCACTGTGTTACTGTGTATGGTCATAAATGCTTCACACACTGCCTCTGAGATAAGCCTACCTGCTCGTGCTACGTTACCACAGGGTTGAGCGGGGGTATCAAGGAGGGTAGCCCTCTCACTCTGACTTAGGAAGAAGGGTCCCTACTTGGACAGTGGCCAGCCATTGCCAACTAGAGACCCCCATTTCTAACAACTGCTTTTAAGTGAATAACCTATTTTTGAGTTATTTCTACCATCTTGAAGTATTATTTTTGAGTACAGTATTGTGGATTTTTGTCGTTTGTGGTCTTGTGTTAAGTCTATATAAAGAATACTTATTTTTATAAAACCTGTGTGGTGTACATCTGTAGTGTTTTCACTGTATTACTGTATGTATTCACAAATGCTTAACAAACTGCCTCTGAGATAAGCCTGTCTGCTCGTGCCAAGCTACCAAGGGGGTGAGCAGGGGTTATCCAGTAGTGTAACTCCCTTGTCCTGACGTGGAAGCAAGGGTCCCTATTTGGTCAAAGGTACCTACCTCTGCCAACTAGAGACCCCCAGTTCTAACATTGGTGGTCAGCGGTGATGATTTGGACCTGCATTTGTGACTCATATACAGTAATTGGTGTACACTACTAGTGAGTGCAGACCAAACGCAACCACATACTTTTTTGGTAGAATTTTCTTTCCTTGGACTGTTATAACTCCTGAGAACTGCCAATTCTTACTGCCATGAGTAGACCAGCATCTGTTGCATCTATGGATCTAGATTTTGAGGAAGAGAGGTTGGAAACCTACACTTTGAAACAGCTCAAGCATCTCTGCAAGAAATTGAAAGTTGCTACACCAGGCATTTCCAAAAAGGATGACTACCAAAAGGCGCTGAGGGCCTGGGTAGAAGCAAGAAATGCCCCTGAGTTGGTGGTGGAGCCAGCTGGGGATGCAGATGGGCAACTGGATAGGCCAGAGTTTCCAGCCAGGGGAGGGGTACCGCCCCCACCTGGCAGTAGCATCTCTTCCAAAGACCTGTCCCCCGAGAGTTGGAAGACAGGGAGAGCAATAGGGCGCACAAGCTGGAGATGGCTAAGCTTAAGATGGAGGGTCAGAGGGAAATAGAGAATAACAAGTTGTCCTTGGAGAGAGAGAGAATGAGAATGGAGCATGAGAGGATGTTGAGGGAGTTAGAGATCAAGGCGAAGGGTCTAGAGATCAATCCCTCTGGTGGCAGCGCACCATCTGTGCCTTCAAAAGGCAGGGTATATATCCCCAAAGATGTCATCAAAGATTTCCATATGCATGAGGATATTGGGCAGTGGTTTTCAGCCTATGAGATAGCAATGTTGGCCCACCAGGTCCCTGAGAAGGATTGGGGAGCTGGGTTGTGGGGCCGCCTTGTGAGTGAGGGAGGGATACTTTGTTAGACCTACCCAGTGAAAATAGGATGTGTTATGCCCACATGAAGGAAGCCCTGATGACAAGGTATGGTTTGACCCCAGAACTCTATAGACAGAGGTTCAGGAATTGTAAGAAACTGGAGGCAACCACTTGGGTAGAATATGTATCTTTCTTTTGCAGAGCTATGGATGGTTGGGAGAAGGGTAGCAAAGTGTATACTTTTGAAACGCTCTATGATTTGTTTGCCTGGGAGCACTTGTCTACTAATTGTTTTCCAGAGCTACGCCAGCACCTTATTGATAGCAAGTTAACTAACCCTAGGAAGCTTGCTGAGGAGGCGGACCGCTGGGTCAGCACCCGGGTCCACAAGGGTCACGTGGGAGACTTCGCCAAAGGTGGGCATGGTCCCCAGCAGAAGAGTGGGGGGACAAGGGTAAACAGAGGGAGTTCCAGAAAGGGCCCCAAAGTAATTCCCAAGGGAACCAAGGGAAGGGTTCCCAGCCTCCCCCTGAGAAGAAGCAAGAGGCCCCGACAGGTAAACCTGTTCAGAGGGGCCCCTACTAGTGTTTTATGTGTGGTCAAGTGGGCCACCGTTGGTATGATGCACAGTGTCCCATGAAGGATTCCAAAGCACTACCCGTCAGTTGGCGAGTGTAGCCCTGGGAGGGGAGGAGATGGGTGCCCAAGGTGGGTGGGGTCCCGCAGAAATGTCCCTTGTCTCTTTAGGAGACTTTGAGATGGTCCCTAAGACCCAGCTGCCTGATAACACTAAGAAATACAGGCAGTGGATGACCATCAATGGCCATAGGGTGGAGGCTCTGAGGGACACTAGGGCTAGTGTGACAGCTGTCAATTGCCGGTTGGTGTCCAAGGAGCAGGTTATCCCTCATGCATTCTTCCCTGTAGTTGCAGCGGACAACTCGCAGAGCCAGTGTGAGGTGGCTAAAGTTCCCTTTGAGTGGGGGGGTCTCAGGTACTCTCCAAGTTGCTGTGAGGCCAGCCATGCCTGTGGATTGTCTGTTGGGCAATGATTTAGAGAGCTCCCCTTGGGCTAAGGTGGAGAAGAAGTCTCATTTGGAGATGTTGGGTCTGCCTGAGTGGGTGTGTGTGACCACTCGGTCTATGGCAGCCAGTAAGGGTGTTCAAGAGATCCTGGAGCCTGAAAGTATGGCCCAGGAACCTGCCTTAAAGAGAAGAGGTAGGGGGCGCGGAAAACCAGCCCCCATTGTTACCACGGTCCAGGAGGAGGCAGACCTTGAGGGGGATGCCCTGGAACCTACAGGGGAGCAAGTTGCTGAACTGGGGGACCTGCCTGAGCTGACCCATTGGCAGCAAGAAGGAGGACCCTCCAGGGAGGAGTTTTGTGCAGAACAGAGGAAGTGCCCTTCTCTTGAGGGCTTGCGGCAACAGGCCACAGCCCAGGCAGCAGGTGATCAGCAGGTGATCAGTCTGGATCACATTGGATCTACTGGGAGAACGACCTCCTGTATAGCGAGCCTAAGGTTGCTGAGCCTGGGTCAGCCCGTGTGCTGGTGGTACCCCAGCGCTTCAGAGCCTTCCTACTGGGTTTGGCTCATGATGTACATTTAGCTGGACATCTGGGGCAGAACAAGACCTTTGAAAGGCTTGTCTCCCACTTTCATTGGCCCCAGATGCGGAAGAGTTCAGACACTCATTGTAGGACTTGTCAAACTTGCCAGGCAAGTGGGAAAAGTGGAAGGAAGCACAAGGCTCCTCTCCAACCTTTCCCTATAGTCAGTACCCCCTTTGAACAGGTGGGCATTGACATTGTGGGGACACTGGACCTCAAGACAGCCATGGGCAACAGGTTTATCCTGGTCTTGGTGGACCATGCTTCCCGGTACCCGGAAGCCATCCCGCTCAGGACAGTGATGGCCTCCATGGTGGGACGTGCACTGATGGGGATTTTCTCCTGTGTGGGGTTCCCCAGAGAGGTGGTGTCAGACCGTGATACAAACTTCATATCCAACTATATGAAGTCCCTGTGGCAGGAGTGCGGTGTTACTTATAAGTTCACCACTCCTTACCACCCCCAAGGTAATGGGCTGGTTGAGAGATTAAACCGGGCCCTCAAAGGCATGATAATGGGTCTTGAGGAACCTATGAGGCACCTAGACTGAAGAGGGCCACCAAACGCTGACTACTGATTGTGTACAACTCCCTGGTAATACTGCCAGCATTTTTAATCTTATTTCGCTACCTGTGGTCATAGGAGCTGTTGTGTCATAAGAAATAGCTAAAATTGTTTTTAAAAATAACTACTCTTCCTCTTTTAAATCTGCATTCGCTCCGCTTACCTGCACATAAAATTGAATTCCCACATCTCGCTGCTTTGGCGGGAACCGTGAATCGTCGATTCTTTTTAGCGCCATCTTGGGTGGAGGGACTTGTGCTTTGCTGCACTTCCGGGGTCGCGCTCTAGTGTTTGGACATCAGCACTTGCCTGCCTATTTTG
The DNA here is from genome assembly GCA_963921515.1 of Calotriton arnoldi. NCBI lineage: Eukaryota > Metazoa > Chordata > Amphibia > Caudata > Salamandridae > Calotriton > Calotriton arnoldi. Next base: position 148,531 of record CAWUFW010002558.1, on the reverse strand, counting down.
AACAGGCAATGCAAGCGCGCAGCGCGCGCGCGCCGATGGCGCGCCGGAGGCGCGCCAGAGGCAAGCCCGTCTGCGCCCGTCCGCGCTCCGGACGCGCTCTGCGCCAGCCACGTTGTTCGTTGTAGTCAAAACCAGGGCAGAATAAAATACTCCAGGGAACAGCTACTCAGTATGGGTAAGAGAGATGAGGGGGAAACTGTCAACCCTCTGCTGTTAGGGGATATGACAAAAACAATCTAAACTGTGGGTTGATTAATTGCAGATCCTTGATGAAACACCACCAAGAGGTATCCAACATGTTAGAAGACATGGATTTGGATGTTCTCTTTTTAACAGAGACTTGGACCAGCACCGACTCTTCAGTACAAATGGGCTTCGCCTGCCCAGACGGATACAAAATATTCCATCAACCGAGGGCGGCTGGAAGAGGAGGGGGTTGGGGTGATCTTTAAGGAAAAGTGGAACTTTACACCTCTACAGGTAGATGACGTTATAGGGATTGAACTGTTGGGCTTTTCACTTCAAGAGGCTAAAGGTAGGCTACTCACTGGGGTGGTCTGTTACAGACCCCGGGTTCTGATACCCAATTTCAAGTATTATTTAATACCATCACTAACCTGAGCCTAACCCATTCTAGAATGATTCTATTAGGGGATTTTAATTTATGGGATAACGGCAGCTTAGATAATCATCTGAGAGACCTAAGGCATACGTGTGAGAATCTTAACTTGCATCAACTAGTACAACAACCGACTCATCTAGGAGGGCATGTTTTAGATCTTTTGTTTGCAAACCAGCCCGAGACTAAGGTGGTTGATATATTGCCTCAAAGCTGGACTGACCATTCTCTAATCCACTTTTACATTACGTTACCTAGATCGGAGGACAATAATAACCGGCCGGTGACTTATCGAAAGGGAAGAGAATGGGCTAAGCTAGTGAAAAATAGGACTTACCCGACCTTTCTGAATCAGAATCTTTTTGCTTCTTCTGTATCTGTAGGCGAAAATTATCAAACCTACTGCAATTACATAGCTGGAACCCTCGATTCAATAGTTCCAGTAAAACGACTCAAAAACAGAAAAAAAACATCTGCTCCCTGGTATAATGATGAGCTGAAACAGCTACGAGTAGCATGTAAAAAGGCAGAGAGAAAATGGAGGAGGGCCTATTTAGAGTCAGATAAGAAGGATTTGAAATTAGTACAGTCACAATATAAGGAGTCCATCGCCAGGGCCAAAGCAGATTTTTATGCCAAAACGATTTTACAGGCACCAAATAGCACCAAAGCACTCTTTAATATCTTTAGGGATCTCTCTAGTCCAGCTTGCACGAGCAATAAGGTGGTCGCGTCACAGAAACTCTGTGATGAGATTGCCTTTTATTTTGAAGAGAAAAATAATTAAAATCGTTGGAGATCTTCACCCCACTGACACCAGTGGTCAGGATGATTCGCCCTGGAAGTTAGACGTAGAACCCCAGATAAACACCTCCCTGGAATACTTTCAAGTCCCTACGGAGGACTCTTTCAATCATCTCGCCCAAAGTGTATCCTCGGGATCTCCCTTAGATCCCCTTCCACATAAAATCTGGAAAATATTTGGGCAAGAAATCCTCCCCTGGCTACGACAGATCTGCTGCCAATCTCTGGAGGAAGGAGAGGTTCCAGAGGCATGGAAACAGGCAGTGGTGACCCCCTTGCTTAAAAAACCATCCTTGGACCCTACAATTCCAGCAAATTTTAGACCAATTTCCCTCCTGCCGTATCCGATCAAAATTTTGGAAAAGACAGTTAGCAAAGTTCTTTCATGCTATCTTGAGGATAATTTTCTGCTGGATAGGGACCAATTTGGTTTCCGCCCAGGACATGGCACTGAGACCGCTTTGGCAACCATAATGGACAATCTACGAATGCGTGCTGACAATGGGAACTCGTCAGTCCTAGTGCTATTGGATATGTCAGCCGCTTTCGACACGGTTAGCCATACAGTGCTAATGGAAAGACTGAAAAGTATAGGGGTTAAAGGACGGGCCTTGCAGTGGCTACAATCTTATTTGTCAGGAAGACAACAGGCTGTTTCTATGACGCCGTTCACCTCTGGCAAGTCCCTAGTACATCACGGGGTGCCGCAGGGCTCGGCGATCAGCCCTATTCTTTTCAATATCTACTTACGTCCTCTATTCCCCATCATTAAATCTTATGGAATTGACCTGGTCAACTACGCCGATGATACCCAACTGGTTTTTTCCCTGGAGGGGAAACAAGCGGTATCTATGGACACCTTCCAGGAGTGTATGCGTCAGACTGCTGGTTGGCTCAGGAAAAATTCCTTACAGTTTAATGGGGAAAAACAGAGGTGGTGTATTGTCCTGCCACGAGAATGTCCCGACATCTACCGGTGGAGTTTAAGCTTACCCCGAGGATGAACCCTTGACTCCTGCTAAAACGGTGCGCAATTTGGGGGTCATGGTAGATGAGAACCTCCAAATGGAATCACAGGCTAATAAAACTGTCAGTGTCTGTCTCTCCCTGCTACGTATGTTACGGAAGGTTCTTCCGTTACTTCCAAAAGATACTCGATCTCTTGTAGTGAGGAGCATAATTTTGAGTAGACTGGACTACTGCAACTCCCTGTATTTGGGAGCACCGCAATATATTCTGCAGGGGTTGCAGAGAGTCCAGTCCATGGCAGCCAAGCTGGTGCTAAATAGACAGCGCAGATCTTCCACGGCATTGGCCTTGGGAGACCTGCATTGGCTGCCCGTCAGGGAAAGAATTAGCTTCAAATCCCTCTGTATTGTATACAGAGCAGCACATGACCTGGGTCCAGTCCCCCTGCAGGAGCTGTTCACCTGGTATAATCCCGGGAGGCAGCTTCGCTCCTCGAGTGCAAATCTGATAACAACCACCAGGTTTAAGAGATCCAGGATGGGGGGCAGAGCCTTTGGTGTGGCCGCTGCGCGCCTATGGTATGAGCTGCCTCAGAACCTTAGACAGGCCAGTTCTCTGACCTGCTTCAGGAAGAGTTTGAAAACCTGGCTATTTCCAAGGAGTGAATATTAGATCCCTTCTCTGACAATTGGTTCTGCTTTTACAGTGGTTTTCGTCATTCTAAGCGCCAGGATACCCGTAGGGTGGCAGTTTTTTGCGCTATACAAGTTTGAAATTCAATTCAATTCAATTCAAGTGGGACGTCCTCTTACCATGCCTTCTGTTTGCTTACCGTGAGGTGCCACAGAAGTCCTTAGGGTTCAGTCCCTTTGAACTGCTCTATGGTCACCCGGTGAGAGGACCTTTGAGTCTGATCAAGGAAGGCTGGGAGCAATCTCCCAGGAAACCTCCCCAGGATGTATACAGTTACATGTTGGCCTTCAGGAACCAGACCAGGCGATTCAGGCAACTCGCTGAGGCGAATCTGGAAGCCAGCCAGGAAGAGATGAAGCGGTGGTACGATCAGAATGCCACTCTGATTCAGCTTCAACCTGGACAGAAAGTTTGGGTCATGGCCCCTGTAGAGCCTTGTGCGCTCCAGGACAGATGGACCTGACCATTTGAGGTGGTGGAGCGCAAGAGTGATGTCACCTACCTGGTGAACTTGCGGTCTCCAAGGAACCCTTTTGCGGGTCCTGCATGTTAACCGCCTGAAGCCCCACTTAGAAAGGTCTGAAGTGGGCATGCTCCTAGCGACAGATGACGGAATGGAGGAGGAGACTGAGCCTCTTCCTGACCTCCTGTCTGCTAAAGAGCAAGATGGGTCAGTGGATGGTGTCAGCCTCTCTGCCACACTGACCCCTGATCAGCAGCAAGATTGTCACCAACCGTTGGGACAATTCTCTGATTTGTTTTCCCTGATTCCTGGTGTCACTGAGTGGTGCGTCCATGATGTGGACACTGGGGACAGTCCTCCTGTGAAGCATAAGGCTTACAGAGTGACTGACAAGGTCAGAGCTTACATCAAGGAGGAAGTCTCCAAGATGTTTGCCTTAGGGGTGATTCAGTCCTCTCACAGTCCTTGGGCCAGCCCAGTGGTCTTGGTCCCAAAGGCTGCCGCGCCTGGTGCCGCACCCGAACTCCGGTTCTGTGTGGACTACCGAGGACTCAATTCAGTCACCAGGACTGACGCGCACCCCATCCCCAGAGCTGATGAGCTCATTGATCGGTTAGGGGCTGCACGGTACCTCAGCACGTTTGATTTGGCGTCTGGGTACTGGCAGATCGGCTTAACTGATTGGGCCAAAGAGAGGTCAGCATTCTCCACGCCAGATGGGCACTACCAATTCTGAGTTATGCCCTTTGGGATGAAAAATGCCCCTGCCACCTTTCAGAGGTTGGTCAACCAGGTGTTGGCTGGACTGGAGAATTTCAGTGCCGCCTACCTGGATGACATTGCAGTGTTCAGCGACAGATGGGAAGAACATCTGCGCCACCTCTGGGAAGTATTGATGGCACTGCGAAAGGCAGGCCTCACGATCAAGGCGAGTAAGTGCCAGATCGGGCAGGGTTCCATGGTGTACTTGGGGCACCAGGTAGGGAGCGGCCAGGTGGCGCCCCTACAACCCAAGATTGATACCATCCTGGCATGGGAACCCCCAAAGACTCAGACACAGGTGAGAGCCTTTTTAGGACTCACAGGGTACTACAGGAGGTTTGTCAAGGGGTATGGCAACATTGTTGCACCCTTGACTGAGCTGACTTCCAGGAAGCAGCCCAAGAAAGTGAACTGGACTGACACCTGTCAGAAAGCTTTAGACGCCCTGAAGACTGCCATGTGTACAGCACCCGTACTTCAGGCGCCCAACTTCTCAAAGGAGTTCATTGTTCAAACAGACGCTTCAGAGCATGGTGTGGGGGCTGTTCTATCACAGATTAATGAGGAGGGCCTAGACCAACCTGTAGCCTTCATCAGTAGGAGGTTACTTCCACGGGAACAGAGGTGTAGTGCAATTGAGCGTGAGGCATTTGCTGTGGTCTGGGCACTGAAGAAGTTGAGACCATACCTGTTTCGGACTCACTTCCGGGTTCAGATGGACCACAGGCCCCTCAGATGGCTGATTCAGATGAGGGGTGAGAACCCAAAGTTGTTAAGGTGGTCCATTTACCTACAGGGGATGGACTTTACGGTGGAACACCGCCCTGGTACAGAACACGCCAATGCTGATGGTCTGCCCAGATTTTTCCGCCTTGGTGATGAGAACTCCCAAGGGGAAGGGTAGTTCTCCCCACATTTCAGCTGGAGGGGACACGTGTTAGACCTGGTACCATTGGCGTGAGTCTCCCTTCCACTTTTTTCTGATTGCCTCCTCTGTTTTTGATCTGTTTGCTGGTTTTAGATGCTTTGCCATGTCGACTTGGCAAGTGCACCCACTTGCCAGTCCCTAAACCTTCCCTTATCTTCATATCAGACACCCCTAAGGTAGGCCGAAGGGCAGGGTGCATTGTAAGTATAAGGTAGGACATGCTCTGGTTTGTTTTGCATGCCCTAATAGTGAATTACAGCCATATTCGTTTTTTACTTTTGCAAGGCTACCTGTCTCCATAGGCCAGAATGGGCAGTTTGATTATAACATCTTATAATCCTAACTGACCCAGGGAACATGGTAGAAATTCGAGTTTAGTATGCCTGAACTCAGAATGATAAAATACATCTTTTAGTAAAGTTGGTTTTAACATTCTGTGTTTGAAAATACCACTTTTAGAAAGTAGGTATTTTCTTGCCTAACTGTCCAAGCCTGCCTCTGCTAGGTTGTGTATTGTGTGTCTGGTTTTGTGAGTGACAGGGGCTGGGGGATTCTAGGAGACAGGGTGAGTCAGCACAGGGCTGAATAGACCTATCTGCATGTAGAGTGGTGGGAGGAGTTGCACCTGGGTCTGAATAGGGCTGTGCCTGCCTTCCACAATGCTGGCTCCACCTCCTGTGGTGCGTCTGATGTCCCTGGCCCACCCTGCCAAAGGAAAGAAGGAGTCCTGTAAACAAAGTGCTCCAGGACTGCGCAAAACTGGTTGGGACTAGGTACAGGCCCCTCTGCCTTCAGAGGACAAAGGATTTTGCAGTATAAATATGGGGACCCAGACCCCAAGACTTTAGATCACTTCTGGAACAACAAGACAAACCTCTGCCAAGGAGAAGAACCAAAGGAAGCTGTAGGAGTTGGACTGCCCCTCTGCCAGTGTGCTGTGTTGCTGGGTTGGCCTACAGTGGTGTCTTCAGTGCCAAGGAGAGGAGAAGGAACTTTTAAAGAACTTTCATCATCTTGCAGAATATTACTCCAAGGGCTTGAATTTGAGCTTGCCTCCTGTCTGAAGTCTCAGGGATACAAATACTTCACCCCTTCTGCTTCCCCGCAGCTGGAACTTGCTGTTCTAGCTGCTACAGAAGGAAATTGACGGCGAGCGACGCCGTAATCTGCAATGAAGCTGTGAGCGCTGCTCCGACTTGCAACATAGACCCGACGCCGGTCGCCGTGCCACATCGACGCCAGCGAACGACATCGTAAGCCTGCCATAGCCGTGAGGGCTGCTCCGACTTGCGACGCCGGCCCAACGCCGGCTGCTGTGCCACATCGACTCCGAAGCCGACATCATCGCGGAGCCGATCGTCGACGTAGTGGTCAAGAATCCATCGACATCGTGACATTGTACGGAACCGTGGTTTCGGTGCCATCTCCGGTAAGGAACAGACGCATCCCCTGCTTTGCGCAAGCATCGAGGACCTGAAGCATCGCCTCCCCCGAAGCAAGGAACCGACGCCGCACAGCGCCAACGATGCCGCATCTCCCCGACGCCGTGAGCTGTCTTTGTTTTCGCTTTTCCCAAGGTACTGTTCTTGGTGGGTCTGTTTTGACTCCGGGCCCGACGCCGCGCACCTCGCGGTCGGCGCCATACTTTGGGATTTCTTTGACCTCGACATCGTGATAACTCCAGTTGGGGTTATCTGTTGCTAAAGACTGCTTTTAAGTAACCCTGGGCGGTGAACTACGCTACGCTCGCGGAGCTTGCGAAGTTTCGGTAACTTCGCAATTCGCGTAGAACGCAAAGTTACCGTGCACTACGCAATTTGTGGCGTAGTGTAGCTGTTTTTCTTCTTCGCGCGTTCAATATACGTTCTCGCGCGCGCGGTGACAACCTACAGTGATTCTGCATTCGCCGACGCGACTTCCTATCCGTTCGCGGGTGCCACGAGATTTGGAATCCGGCCGCACGATCCCGCGAGAGTGTGCGAACGCGAACACGTCATTCGGACGCGCGATCTGACTTCCGGCGGCAGTGTTGGTAAGATCGCGATCCCGAACACGAAGAAACTACAATCTGGCGAAGAATATCTCTCGAGCATCATAAAACCTTCTCGAAAATGATGGTTTTGCTCCAAAAACTCCTCAGATTGTGATTTGGCTGTAGTTTTTTGTGCAAGGAGTCCTTTTTCTTTTTTACGTTTTTTCCCAAGAGGAAGGAAGTGCCCCTGATTCTCAAACTTCCTGTTCCTGTCCAGCAGGCTCCTCCCAGTGCTTTGTCCATGTGCTGTTCACTTTCATTTGGATTTGGAGCTGGAAGGATCACTTTTTGTGTCTGTCTGCTGCATCATATCATTGGATTGGATTTGAGGACTCTTGGATTTGAGATTTTACAAGTAAGTTGGAGAATTGGTGTACTTGTTTGTTTGATTGTGGCTTGTTTGTACCTACATTTTTTGGGGATTTCCATAGTTTTTAAAATTTATTGTTGTGGCCTGTAGTTTCGGCAGGGGCCTAGTTGTTTTTCTTTGATTGGAATTTCAGCCAGTAGGCCCAGACTAGAGCCAGAGGTACCCATGGGTGCATGTTTCTGTGGTGTCTGTTGAATTTAAACATCATGTAGGGCATGCATGGATGGCATTGGATTGAATTGGTAAATGTGGTTTTTGGGGTGTATTTCACTTTTTGGGTGTAATATATATACCTTTGTTGGATGTGTGTGTGTGCTTGTTGTGTAACTTTCCAACCTTTCGTAGCCCTGTGGATTTTCGTTTTTGCATTTTTGTATTAAAGTTGTGTTGTTTAGCACTGCAGGCCTCCTTTGTCTGGTCATATTTATTATTATAGGCCTGCTTGAGTTCATTGTTTTCCATGGCCTGTTGTGACTGTGAGTGACCACGTGGCTAGGGGCCATTTTGTGGGGGTTCTTTAGTAGTGTGCTGCTTTTTCCATATAGGCCTGCATGTCTTTTCTTTGTTCCCCTTGGCTTATGCTTGTTGTGAACTTGTAGGTGGCCTGGCCATGTGGTGGCGGCCATTTTGTGGGACCAGCCACTGTGCTTTTGCCATAGGCCTCCAAGCTTGCGGCCTAGTCTGCCAGTAGGCCCAGAGGTAGTCATCCTCATGGGTGCATAAAAACTGTTTCTGTGTTGTCTGTTGAATTGTAACATAATTTAGGCCATGGATGGCATTGGATTGATTTGCAAAATGTGGGTTTTGGGGTGGTATTTCAGTTTTTGGGTGTTTGTTAAATAAATAGGCCTTTTCAGCCAGTAGGTAACACTGGGCGTTCAGCTCGCGGACTTTGGGCAACTCCGCACTGCGCGACAACGCGGACTTACACTTTTTATCTTCTTCGCGCGCTCAATATACGTTTTCTCGCGCGCGATAACGACTTTTTGTGACGACCGCGATGCCGAAGACGCAGAATTTACAATCTGGCGAAGAATATCTCTCGAGCAGCATAAAACCTTCTCGGAAATGATGATTTAGTTCATTTTTCACAAAAAACTCCTCAGGTTGTCATTTAGATGTAGTTTGGTGAGCAAGGAGTCACTTTTTTTTTGTTTTACAATTTTTTTCAACAGGAAGGAAGTTGCCCAGAGTCTCCAACTGCCTGGTCTGACTCCTGTCCACTCCTTTGTCTTCACTTTTTTGTTATTTTGGGTGGCCTGGCCATGTGGGTGGCGGCCATTTTGTAAAGCCAGGCATTGTGCTTTTGCCATAGGCCTGCATTGTCTGTCTTGTGTTCCTTTTCTTGTTGTTGTGGGTGGCCTGGCCATGTGGTGGCGGCCATTTTGTGGGACCAGCCACTGTGCTTTTGCCATAGGCCTCCAAGCTTGTGGCCTAGTCTGCCAGTAGGCCCAGAGGTAGTCATCCTCATGGGTGCATAAAAACTGTTTCTGTGTTGTCTGTTGAATTGTAACATAATTTAGGCCATGGATGGCATTGAATTGATTTGCAAAATGTGGGTTTTGGGGTGGTATCTCAGTTTTTGGGTGTTTGTTAAATAAATAGGCCTTTTCAGCCAGTAGGTAACCCTGGGCGTTCAGCTCGCGGACTTTGGGCAACTCCGCACTGCGCGACAACGCAGACTTACACTTTTTATCTTCTTCGCGCGCTCAATATACGTTTTCGCGCGCGCGATAATGACTTTTTGTGACGATCGCGATGCCGAACACGCAGAATTTACAATCTGGCGAAGAATATCTCTCGAGCAGCATAAAACCTTCTCGAAAATGATGATTTAGTTAATTTTGCACAAAAAACTCCTCAGGTTGTCATTTAGATGTAGTTTGGTGAACAAGGAGTCACTTTTTTTTTGTTTTACAATTTTTTTCAACAGGAAGGAAGTTGTTGGGTGGCCTGGCCATGTGGTGGCGGCCATTTTGTGGGACCAGCCACTGTGCTTTTGCCATAGGCCTCCAAGCTTGCGGCCTAGTCTGCCAGTAGGCCCAGAGGTAGTCATCATGGGTGCATAAAAAGTGTTTCTGTGTTGTCTGTGGAATTATTGACATCATTTAGGCCATGGATGGCATTGAATTGAATTGCAAAATGTGGTTTTTTTTGGAGGGTCTATTTCACTTTTTGGGTGTGTTAAATAGATGCCTTTTTTGCGTGTGTAATTATAATTATGTGTTGTTGTAGTGGTTGTCTAACTTTCAAAAGTGTTTTTAGCCATGTGGATTTTAGTTTTTGCATTAAAGCTGTGTGTGTTTTATAAGGCATCCTTTGTCTGCCCATATATAGGCCTGCTTGAGTTCATTGTTTGCCGTGCCTTGTGCCTGTGAGTCACCATGTTGCTGGGGGCCATTTTGTGGTGGTAGTTAGTAGTGTGCTGTTTTTGCCACATAGGCCTGCGTGTCTTTCCATTGTTCCTCTTGTCTTACTGCTTCCAAATCCATCCCCATTGCCAGCTGCAGCTCCCTGATGCTGCTACATACATCCCACGTGATGCACACATTTAGGCCAAACATGCTCCACTACATTTTAGTTTTTGTTCTTTACTATTCTTATTCTTCCAGAGTGTACACACTAGCACTACACAGTAGCCAGGAAAGCCCTGGCCTTGTTGTCAACGTCTCATAAATGGCTACACTGTGTGTTGTTGTTCACCGAGTGTCTAAAATTTAATAATTGAGGCCACCACACACTAAGTTCTATATTATATTTGTTTGATTTGTGCTATGTTTGACTGATGTTCTGGCTTTTTTGCTTTTAGGTGCACCAAGACTGAGGAGGAGGTGTGTCTCTCATCATTGCCCGTTGCACTGCCAGACAGACATCCTGCTGCTATACACACAACACAACGTGACGTGTGACCTGACCAGACATCTCTGCAACTGAGTGCTGCTGACATCTGAAGAAGATGGGCCAAAAGAAAGCAGGTACCAGGATCTCCAGTACCAAGAAAGTTGCTATTGAGAAGAAGAAGGAACAGAAGAAGGAAGTGACACTTAAGTCTGGTGTGCCGGCCAATACCTTTTTGGGCAAAAAAAATTACGCCTGCAGCAGCGGTGTCCGGGGGCAAGCTGGGGGCAGCACCTCCGCATCAGTGGGCCCAACCCACCAACCCAGGCCCAAGCACATGAGTGTGGAAGAGGTAGCCAGCCTAATGGTGGAAAGCAATCATGCTGAGCCTGAGACAAACTTATCGCTATCTCAAAGTAGTACCCAATCAACGCAGGAGGAAACACAGCAGATAAGTGGTCAACAACAACAGCCGCAACCACCGCCCGCAATAGTAGTTGTTGTTCCTCCTGAAGTAGGGGCAGTTCAGGAAATTGAACCTCATGCAGAGGTAGAAGAAGAAGCCACTCATTCAGAAGATCCATTGTCTTCCAAATCCCCAGCAAGGAAAAGGAGGGGTAGTCCATCAAGTTCTTCGCCAAGCCCCCTTCTGATGATCTAGATGCCACTTGGAAGCCACAAACTGAGTCTGAGAGGGAGCCACGTTCCAAGACCAAGCTAGGGAAAAGGAAGGTTCCAGAAAGCCTTACACTTATGGAGGTCAATGTAGAATAGCAGGATGATGATGATGAGCCAGTCATCACGAACATCACTCCCGGCCCCGAGGAGATGGAGACCAACATTATTACCCTATCCAAAATCACTGCGAGGGATGTAGCACGCATACCTCCACAGGTAACACCAACACGACCTACAGCTTCCATATTTGCATTAGCAAAGGCCTGGCAGCGACCTACATCCAGCACAACCACCACCTCAGTAGGAGTAGGTAGTGGTACAGCAGCACAGAGTCAAATTCAACACACACCCTCCAGTTCATCCGGCATTGGAAGTGGCACCTCCAGCAGGAGGCCAAAGTTAAGCTCCCCAGTTTGGGACTTCTTTACGGTTAGCGAAAAGGAGGAGAACATTGCTATATGCTCCATTTGTAATAGCTCTGTTAGTCGTGGTAAGCTTGGTACAATCTATGGTACCGGAGGCCAAATGACCCATCTGAAAAAACACCACTTGATCAGCTGGGAGGACCACCTTCGCGGCATAAAAAAAACTGCAACCATTGGTGTTGGTGGGGATAAAGGAGTAGAAGATCCGATCACGGTGGAAGAGGAACGACAGGGAGACATTCTCTCTGGTAGTGGTACACAAGGTGTCCCTGACCGCAGCAGTGCAGTGTTAACGTCGCCCACATCTTCAGCAACATCTCAGTGGCACAAGAGTAAGAGTCAGCCTGAGACACCAAGGAGTACCAGGTCTGCAACCCCAAAAAGTGCGTTGTTGAGCCTAAGAGAAAGGAAAACCATGCAGCCTACCATTATCAGCATGTTTGGGGGAGGGGCAGTACGAACGCAACCACCCAATAGCACGTTTGTACAATGCGAAGCTGGCTAAAATGTTAGCACTGGACCTTCTCCCTTTTTCTTTTGTTGAAGGGGTGGGTTTTCTGGAATTTGTGTCAACCATCTGCCCAAAATGGCATGTTCCCAGCCGCTACTATTTTGCCAGAGTTGCTGTTCCAGCACTACATCACGACGTGCTGGAATTGCTTGGAAAAGCCTTGAAGCAGAGTGCTGTTCACAGTATCCACCTGACAACAGACATGTGGACCAGTTGCCAAGCCACAGATTACATGTGCATCACTGCACACTGGATCTCTTTTGCGGGGGTTAGAGAACAGATATCTGCTGGTGTTGACGCTGCTGAGATTTTTCATGCCATTCGCAAACATGCAACTGTAGCCATGTTTGCCATGGAGAAATCTCATACTGCTGCAAACATTTTGGAAGAGTTTAACACCAAGGTCTTTGAGTGGCTGCGCCCAAGAGGGCTTATGATTGGTTTTGTTGCCACGGACAACGGCAGTAATGTAGTTAAGGCCATGGGCAATGGTGGCTATTTCAGGGTCCCGTGTTTGGCACGCTGCATTAACATTGTTGTACAAGACTTTTTGAAAAATGAATCCAAAGTCAGCAACTTACTGGCCACCTGCATAAGAATATGCACACATTTCAGCCATTCTTTTAAAGCCCGGAAGCAGCTGAGGGTCAGTCAACGTGAGCATAAAATGCCAGTCAAAGCGCTCATCCAGGAGGTGCAAACACGTTGGAACTCAACTTATTACATGCTTGATCGTCTGTTTGAACTGTACATACCACTCAATGCTTATGTCATGCAAAGATTAGGGGAACCTACTGTGAGAGGAATGACCGTTGAGATGGGTCAATGGGACCTCATTAAATGCCTGACTGAGATGCTACTTCCTTTTGAGATCTTCACACGTGAAGTCAGCAGGGAGGACTGTACTATGGGCCAAGCTATCCCATTGTTGCACATGCTAGAGCAACAGCTGAAGGAGGTGTCTGAAACGTACGCAGGTGTGGATGACAAACAAGACGCATATCATTTGGCGGAGACCTTAGCCGCTCGCTTATCTGAAAATACAAGGATTCAAAATAACATTTTGTCACATCCACATTACATTAGTGCCACAATTTTGGATCCACGGTACAAAGTATTTCTGAACAGCAAGGCAGTAATTCCTTTTTCGGAAGTGGATGTTGCCAACTACAAAACTTTGATAGCTAAGGAAGCCACTATTTTCGAAAACGAACGGCTGTTAATTACAGGCCCCCCACCCCAGGCCATAACAAGTACTACAGGGCATCCAGAGTCAAGTTCTACTTCGGAGCCTGAGGGCAGTGCGTTTGCCTCCCAGCAGTCACCTACACCAACAATAACATCAACAACAGCAAGAACAGGATCATCCACAGTACAATCTGCAACTGATTGGTTTCTACGGCAGGGGTATGGTAAGTCCAGCGCTGATGCAAAGGCAAAAGAGGCCGAGCACATCGGAGCACCCCTGAACATTGAGCGGACGGTCCAGGCCTATCTGGATGAACCAACAGAGGTCTTCATGGATCGAAACCCATTGGTGTATTGGTATGGGAAAGAAGCCAATGGATAGTGCTCAGCAGGCTGGCGATAAAGTATCTGGCTTCCCCTGTCACAAGTGTCTCTTCTGAGCGTGTTTTCAGTGCTGCTGGTGCCATTGTAACTTCGAAAAGGACCAGTCTCTCGCCGAAAAGCGTGGAGAGGTTAACCATGATCAAAATGAATCAGCACTTTATACCACCGGATTACAAAATACGTGAATCACAGCAGGAAGAGGAGAGCGACTTGGATGATGTAAATAGTGCGTTACAGGACCTACTTCTGTCCGAACCACCAGAGTTTGAGGACGAGCTCCTCTTCCCTGACAACTAGGCTTTCAAATTGTTACTTTCTTCCTTCCTTTATGTGTCTGTGTATCTGTCTTTCTGGTTCAAATCAAATCACAACAAATCCATCACCACCGTCTTCTCTTTTTATTTCCCTATTGGAGTTGCACGTCTGTGCATTTAACTGTCCACTCTTCAGAGTCCTGCTTCATCTTCCTGTCTCGCCCTAGTACATTTCCATCAAGCCAGACATTGGAGTACAAGAAATGTTGCCTTTAACAGTCCCTCCATAAGAAGTGAAACGTGACTATAGCTATCCTCCGTTTTGTTTCCGAGCCGAAACTGATCAGTGTCCGAATGCTACCGCCTCTGCAGCGTCCACAACTCTTCACTGTCAGAACTTGGGCAGGCATCCAAAAGTGAACTCATCACTGTCCGAAGGCTACAGCCTCGGCAGGCATCCAAAGCTCCTCACTGTCAGGACAGAAGGTACTTGGCAGAGAAAGACAAGACTCTTCGAAGAAACTTGCTGACATTTGTGCAAACTCAAATGACCAGCACTGAGCGCTACCCAGGCCGCGGCCCATCATCACAGTGCACTGCTGACCAGGTGAAGCAACTTAAACTGTGACAAAGTGCCACAGATGAATAAGACGAAAACCGAAACAGCGACTAACACTCAAAATGAATGTGGACTGGAGTAATGATGAGGCCACTGCCCCGTAAAAAAAAACACACACCTGTCAGAACTAGGCATCTGATGATCTGACAGCCAAAGAGAAGAGCAAGACAGGTAATGATGGAATGCATTGGATGCTTGCAGACTCTGAGCGATTGCTGTTGTTTGTTGTTGATGTTGTGCATGAAGTCGAACTCTACTCTACTAGTTAATCTACAAAGTGACTCAAGTCAAGTCAGTGACAGTCAATGTTTCCCTTCTTGTTGTTTAATAACCAAATTGTACTCCTACTACTGCAGGTGCAGGCCAATATCTGTTGCAATTTTTTAATATGGAATATGGACTTAATCGGAGTCACTACAGACTGAGTTGGAGTTGGACAACACGTACCACACCATGATGATGACCATACTATCTTTGCAGTCAGTCAGTTGGATCGGAGATGATTGAAGGAATGACTGCGTTTCACTAAGTGGCATAAGGTAAACATAAACACAACAATTCAACAAGAAAGTAAACACAGCAGACCTACATGTCCATGTAGTGGTGGAGTCGAGTCAAGTCATGACTGACAGCGGCGCATAGATTTTGTCACTTAATTTTGAAAATGCTAAGTTGCTGTGTGTGTATATATGCTTTGTTTTGTCTGGCTCTGTCAAAAATTAAGGTAAATGGAGGTTGGGTCACGGATGGGCTGGTGCTGTGGTGGGCCTGTTCTGTCCTGTTGTTGTTGTAGCTTAATAGCTTAATGCTGTAAACAGAATATACACGATATATCCAAGCCGCCTCAGTCTGAAAGTGTTCTCCCTTCTCTTCTTGGACTCCACCGTAATTGATGTTTTTTTTTATTCATTGATTTTTCAATACCCCTTTTGTTTTTCCATCTAGACGTTACAGGTCGGCCTTTACCCTGTGCTATACTGGGAGACACAACTCACATTTACCTTACCAATCCGCATCAGGAAGGCCACCAAGATTGATGTGCGGAGCGTCCATGGAAGATAGGACCAAGAGGAAGGACGAGATTCAACTCCACAATTTGACCAGGATAATAGTAACTTTAGTATCATTCATCATTCATCTTTTAATTAATTGGAATCCTTTTTTCTCTTCAATCATTACGACTGTGTGTTGTGTGTTGTTGTTTGTTTGCTAATTGATCCCTACAACTATTTTTTAATTTTCTTTGCTATCTTTAAAAATAAGCCTGTACAACATGGAATTTGGGTCTCACTCTCTGAGGGCATATTACTTGCATATTACAGGCAAGGCAAATTGCGTAGAATATACTGCTGCCCTGTACTGTCTAATTGTCTAGTCTAGTAGGAGTTAGTAAGTACTACTCATTAACCATCAAGTTATCTTCATCATCATGCATGCATTTCCTTTTTCTCCCTTTATAGATTTCTTGGATAAGATCATGGTCGTCTGACAAGATTTCGCTTTGCTTTTGTTGTCCATGCGTACTGTTTTTCTTTCTCCAACCTTTCCCCAAACCCCCTTCCCATCCATTCATCAAACCCTAACCCTCTTCCCCCAGGCTGTGATTTATATTGAGGTGTGATGTGACTACATAAAATGTACACCAATTGATCACACGCTTGCTGGGGCAGATGTGGTGAAAGCAACACTAATTAAATTTCAAGGCAGGGCGAGGAGCTTCTTCTGCTTGCCCACCCATGCTCAGCCTATGTGCAAGCCGTCACCGGCTAATAGTACATCATAATTAATTGCCAGCATTGATTGGATTCATCATCAAACTCCTACCATACAGCAGTAAAGGTTACGAATTACGATTGTGTTAAGTTAAGTGACTCACTCGACACAACTACAGTTTGTAACTTCTTGTACTAGGCTGTCCCACTCCCCGCCACCATTATGTTTTATTTGACTTTAGCAGTTGCAAATGCAATATTGTTTGTTTGCCAAAATTGCCAGTCTTCTTCTGTACTGTATTTTACTTCGTTCTACTACTCCTCCCACAGTAGCTTTCAGGCAAGTGACTGTCTCTTTTTTATTTTTTTAGCAAATGCTGCTGCCAGTGTCTACTCTACTACTACCACCACAACCATGGCATCTTCTCCATTCTCTTGGGAAACCATGCAGCCATCACTGTGCCGAACGTAATCATCATCAATCACAGATAAGATAAGTTTGGTGGGAGGTATAATGGACTAGGAGGAGAGACTGACAGTACTAGTAGGACAAATAACTCAGTGAGGGGTACCGCATCTATCTGTTTGTGTTACATCATCAGCAGATTATTTAAATCAAACACTGGCTGCGGCCCTGCAGCAGCAAGGAAACCATGTCACGTTAATTCGTAAAACAGTAACCCCCCACAAAACATTAACATTGTATGTTTAAGTATAAATATAATTTATTACCCTAACAAAAATAAACTATCCCACACCTGACCCACCCCTCTCCCTAACCCCAACCAATGTCCAAAACGAAAAAAAGTCCAAAGAATGTCCAGAAACCCCAACGCCCAATTCCCACCCACCAACAAAAAGAATAAAAAAGGGGCAATGCAACAGGGTCCTATTAGATTCGGCGGGCTTTAAGGTGTTTGTCCACCAGAATTTTTACACGCTCCTCTAGTTGATTCTCTAGCCGTGCCACCCGAAGGAGAATCTTGCGTCGAAATGCCCTGCAGTGGCATCCAGGGTGGGGGACAGCAGTGCTGGCTGCAAGAGAATTGCGGCGGCGGGCGGCTGCCAGACCGCGGCGCCGTACCACTGGAGGTCTGGCCTGCCTGGGGACCGGGGCATCGGACGAGGCTGCAGCTGCTGCCGCCTCCTCCGCCTGAGCCACCAGCCGCCGGTACTCCTCACAGATGGCCTCCAGTTTCCGGTGCCGGGCCCTGGCTGCCAACTCCTTCCGGGATGGTTTTTCTTGGGAAGGAGTATCTTTATCAAGAAAGAAAAAGAATATTGTTGTAACCAGTACTCTTAGCAAAACAGGAACACAAAATTAATTCAACACATAATGGCACAGTAGCAGTAGCAAGAAGCACAGTACATAACATTTCTGGTAATAATCTATCCTCCCACTTCCTCGGCCTGTAACATTTGTGGGAGTTTCAGGCATTATACTAGCACTATGGACTCCAGTACACAGTACACCATTCTTCTTCTTATCTCTACTAGTTTAGCGAAATGACATAACCTGGTTGTAGTAGCCGGCATGCCAGCTCGGTCAACTATGCTTGCACCCAAGACAAACATACGAGTCTGACTCATGACGCAGACTCACGTTAGTTTGATTTACTACTGTCTGCAGGTGGGGAAGCTCGTATTTTTCTATTACAGGTGGCACTGGCCATAGTCTCTCTGTTACATGAAGGGCAATTGGTCAATTTCACTTTGACAGTGCCCTGGCTACTACAAAAAGGCAGATTATATATCTGATCCAATGATCATTGCTTTTATATGGGACGAGGACATAAGGTCAGTAGCGGTCGGTGGTGGGACTCGGGGAGTGCTGCCGGGCGGTGACGTAGGGAGGGGCTGGGTGGGGGGTAGTAAACTATGGATTACGGCCAATTACAGGTAAGTAAACATATAAATAAATAAAACTAATTTTGTTGCGCCCACTGCATCGCTTTTGGCGGTGCTGTGGTGGTGAGCCTCAACAAGGCCTACCAGTGCTTAGGGGTTCTCCCTTTCTGCACAGAGTCCTCAGACCAATAGGAAGAAGTTGGCACAGAAACTGGAATAGAAAAGACAGAGTTTATTAAACCTCATGAGGTGGAACTACATTCACACAGCACCCTTCGGCAATGCAATGAAGTAGCACCCCGAATGGAAGGACCTTGGTCCTTTTATACCCACACAGGGGCTCAAATGAAGGCGGTACAAACACAAAATGCTGGTTTTAGGTACATATAAGGTCATACAAAAAATGCACAGTCGACAAGTGGATGGAGCTAACAGTTTCTACTTCTAGTAGACACATCCTGACATTTATAAACTTGGAACAGCTGCATGGACAGCTGCGAGCTCAACTGAGCATGTGTAAAGCAAAAGAAACTAAATATAACTCGTCTCTAGGCAGATTTCAAGAGCAGTTAACAGGAAGGTAGGACAGAGCACATGACGAGCAGATGGCAACCAAAATGGCTGCCAGAAATATAAAATGGATTCCACAAAGCGGACAATTTAGCCTCTGAACACAGGATGTCTTCGGCTAATGCTTAACTTAAGTGCTGCCAAATTACAACAGTGCAGTGCGCACAATTAAATTTGCTTTATTTATTTTTATGTTTACAGTAAAGTTACCTGTATTTGGGCGCGTAATACATTGTTTACTGCTACCCCCCACCCTGCCCCTCCCCACATCGGCTTTGCTACTGTGGCGCGGTTTCTTTTACATTCCCTTAAAACTAAAACTGTGCATCCCGTGACAGTCTCCACCTATGCTGTCTTGATGAATACATACAGGCATCCATCCATTCTAAGTAAATGTCAATCATTCTTCTTAATCTCTCCACAAACCTTACTTTGTTTCACCAACAACAACCCATGCATCCACTCACTCCGTTGCTTGCCTTGGCTTAGAGTTTCACCCAAACACTGCTGATGATTCTTGCTATCCACAGTATCCACCCATACTGTGTCGCCCACCCAGGCAGGCATCCATTCTTCTTTCACCTTCCACCCATCCTTCAACAACACAGGCATCTGATTCCTATCAGCCACCTATCCATGCTTCCAACGTACCCTTCTCTGCCAGTCATCATATTAAATCTCGCCCGTCCTTCCTCCTTCCACCCTTCTTTCCCTTTTTGTTCAACACATCCATCAAGGTCATCTGATCTGACTTTTAGTCTCCTCCATAAAACTTTCACAGCTGAGTTGGAGTCAGATAGAAGAGGCCATTGGTTAATCAAGTCACGCTGGTAATGCTATTGCTACTGCATTGCTAATGCTAAGTAAAGGGTGTCTTCTCTTCTTCAACCGTTGTATAATGTTCACTACAACTTCATACCTAATAAGTCTCAACAACACAGTACAGTGAGTGAAGTCAACACCCTTCCAGCTAGTGCAATGTCAATAAGTAATGAATATATCTTACCACCGCCCGCCACTGCTGCTGGCTCACCCCCTGTAGCTCCTGCAGGTGCCGCATCTCCTGCCCCCTCCCGTATGGTGGAATCGCCGCTGGCCACGCCGGCACTGGTGGTCGCTACTACGCCTAGGTAAAAACATGACACATTTTTAGATGCCTGTGTACACCTCCCCCTATTTATTCTTTTTCACTAGTAAGATTGAAAAAAAAAGTTAATACATACATATTATACATCACATTCACTAGTCAAAATCGGGTACTAGAGTCAGTAGACACTAGTAGTGTTATGGTCCCTAGGGTCATTTTTTATTATACTATACTCTACTCTTTGCAAAGTTAGCCTGAGCCATGCAACCATTATTCGCTTCATGTCTTTTGCGCATGCTACCTCGCAGCTTGTTGTGCAGTAAGTAACAGTAAGACGCCTTTTTGAGCCCACATGTGCACATACAGCTACTGTCTGAGCGTTGCGTACAAGAGGTCGAAAAACAAGCCATTTTGTTATGGAGTTCGGTTAGTCCGTATTGCTTAGCCATAAGTAACATGTTACACTTTTTTGGCAGGACTGGGAAATGCTTGCATTATACTATCTAACGCGCACCATTTTTCTCAGGCAGAAGATTTCCTTCTACGAACCAGAGATTTGCAGAGCTTATGAATGATGCATGAGATGTAACCAGTAATTCTACGTTCTACGGTGAGGAGTCTCCCAGAATTCGCACTGATCTTTAGTCTTCTATCATCATGCACTTGTAGTAACAATGTTTATTGTTTTAATCTTATGCATTTTGCTGTTGGAGCTGGCTGGAGTACACTGAATTTTATAGAACAACATACAGAGCTTGTTAGTTGAAAATAAACCTTTTGAACTTACACATAGACTCTGTGGTATTTGGTGTGGTGGTGGTGGTGGACTTACACGAGTGAGTGAGCGAAAGGGTGTTATGTTCTGGGTTGTGTAATCATAATCATTGGGTATCTTCGGGTGGGGGTTCGGGGACCTAATGAGACACTATAGCTAGTCGTTCAGGGGATTGTGGGTTCACTTCTGACTGAGGTGTGAGGAACGTCCAAGTTCCTCACCAACATCCTATTTCCTTGTGCATAGTTCTGCATGGGGCTGTGCAGAATCCACACATCAGTAGTAGTATGTACTATATCCTATCAAAAATAGTCAAATATCTGGTTGGGCTTTTTGTTTGTGGTAATTGTCAAAGCCTCAAGATTAAGAAACCTAGAAGAGGACAACCGAAAGGACTGGACTCAGTGGCTAGAGCTATTGGTCAATCTGAGTTTTATTCAAAACCGTACAATAAAGAGTGGCAATGCAAACTGGGCAAGCTTAGCGACAGACTAATAGTAGTAGTATAGACATTCATAGCAGAGGCAGTTAGAACTTAGAGGCAGGGATAACCAGAATTTAGAAACAGATAGTCAAGTCAAGATCAAAGAATCTTTTGTAAAAAATAGAATTAGGGAGTGGAACCAGAATTAATAGTTCTGAAAAAATAAGGTGCAGTAAAAGTTAGGGCAATATAATTGTTAATATTAACCACTGGAGGACTTACTGGGACCAGCAGCAGGGCCCTCGGTAGAGGAGCGGTCCTCTGTTGGTTGTCCCGCCGACTCGGACCCCGTCTTCTTGCCCCTGGGTGCTGCAGATCAGTGATCATGTAAGATTTAATAAAGAAAGATACAAACATTAATGATTGCTGTGAAACAAATAAATTATCTAAAAAACGCTCAAACGTTTTAGGAAACAAAAATTGCAATAAAATTGACCTATCTAATCCGATCGACTACTGGCTTGCGGGATTCACGGACAGTCTACTTATTTGGGAACACTAATTCAGTGTTCCATTCTGATTGATTCAAATAAAATCCAGAACACTAACTAAGTCTAAGTACCACCTGACCTAGCCCACCTATTCCAGGCGGGCCAATTGTTCATTAAGTCTGCATTTCCATTTTTTTTAGCCATCAAAAATGCATAGATGAGAAGGAGGACACATGCATAAAGTGCATAATGCATACACCAAATTGTTGGTTGGTTGCGTCTGATGTTCTGCAGCTGACTGACACTGCTAAGCTTACCAGTACCACTCACTAAACAAACTACAAAAGGTTCTACTAAGGACTGGGGTAAGCAGCACTCAGTGACAGAGGATGCGTCACGCAGACCGCTCAAAAATGATCAACTAATAGTAACTAAACCTAGTATCAATTCATCCACCACTATTTGACAGGAGGACAAAGGAAGGACTACAGTCTCTCTAGCAATAGCATTACCTAACTGAAGTTCCTTAAAGTAAACTCTTACATAATAATAAGGACAAGCGAGGGCAAAGTTGCAAACAAGTAAGAGTAGCGCCCAGCACCTGTGTCCTACAATCACAGAAGATTTTGAAACGTAATTTACCTGCAATGTAAGCAGCAGTATTCTTGTTATTTGTAAAAAATGTATACACAAATCACAATACTTATACTACTATATATATTAGCTACTCACCAAGCACCACGACCTCGACACCTAGCAGGTCCAACAGGTCCTGCTCCCGGTCGAGGATGTCTGACCACCGGTGGGCCAGCTGGTTATGGGTGCGCCGGACCCCTGAGCAGCGAAACACTGCCCGGCGCACCTTCGCCCACCGGCGGTGATGCTCCTGTGTCGGGTACCCGGAGCCTGGCCTGCCGCCTGCTGCCAAGGTCAAGGGGAGGTGGCGCTGAACAAAAAAAACAAGGGCGGCCACCTCCGCCTCACTAAAAAGCTGGTGGGCTTGCACCCCTGCAGGGCGCAGTCTGCCGCAAGGCAGGCGGCTCTTGGGCGCATGTGCCTTGCCCTTCAAGCCGCTGCTGCTACCCTTCGCCATGGTTCTGGGGTGGGAGGAGGCGGAAAAGAAAAGTTAGAAGGGAAAAATAAAGTTAGGGGAAGAAGTAGGAGCTTAAAGAAGAAAGTTATATAAAACAGTCGAAAAGTAAAAAAACACAGTAAAAAGTAGAAAAAAATGCAAAATATAGACTTAGGCAGAGAGAGAGATAGATAAGAAATAAAGAAAAATTGAAAAACAGTGTAAAAAACTAAGGATTGCAAAGATTGAGGGAGGATAGAAAAGCAGGCCCAGAACCATAGCATAGAGTGGAAAAACAAGATGGCCACGCCCGTCGCGACCGCGTGGGTAAGTTTGCGCGATATTTCTCCCCGAGCACGCAAAAAACGTCGCGAACACGTACAACGCGTTCCCGAACATGGAATGCGCATCGCGAGCACGCTATACGCGACCCGGAACAGGAAATAAGGGATCGCGAACGGGCGGGACAAGTGAAAAACAAAATGGCCGCGCCCATAGGCGACCGCATGGGTAAGTTTGCGCCCCCGAGCACGCAAACAGCGTCCCGAACACGCACAACGCGTTCCCGAGCAAGAAAAACGCATCGCGAACGGGCGCGACAAGCAGCTACGCATGCTCGTGTAGCTACACGTAGCTCGCGTAGCGCCCCGACGTCTTCGCGTAGCTTCGCGTAGCGCGACTACGCGAACTACGCCCAGGGTTACTTTTAAGTGAATAACCTATTTTTGAGTTATTTCTACCATCTTGAAGTATTATTTTTGAGTACAGTATTGTGGATTTTTGTCTTGTGTTAAGTCTATATAAAGAATACTTATTTTTATAAAACCTGTGTGGTGTTCATCTGTAGTGTTTTCACTGTATTACTGTATGTGTTCACAAATGCTTAACACACTGCCTCTGAGATAAGCCTGTCTGCTCGTGCCAAGCTACCAAGGGGGTGAGCAGGGGTTATCCAGTAGTGTAACTCCCTTGTCCTGACGTAGAAGCAAGGGTCCCTATTTGGTCAAAGGTACCTACCTCTGCCAACTAGAGACCCCCAGTTCTAACAGCACTAGAAAGTGTTTATTCTTGAAAAAATCATATCTCTATTTCCCTACATTGTATTTTTGTCATTTTGGTGTCATATTAAAGATAAAAATGTTTCCTATTTTTATAAATGTTATTGGATTTTTATTATGTGTTGTGTTTTACTTATTTAATGTATTGGTGGTTTTAAATGTTTTACACACCTGTATCCTAAGTTAAGCCTGCCTGCCTGCTTGTTGGCAGCTACCAAGGGCTGAGCACTGGAATAATTTATTGAGACCTTGTCTGGGCCTTATATTGTGTTGGTGGCCTTATTGCTAGTGGTAGGTGCATACTTACCCCTACTAATAATCCACCTTCCAACATGCAATATATGCAACAGAAAACTATTGAGAGGAATGTTCAAGAAATATTCGCATGGCACATCCTCCATGTGGAAACATCTCAAAACCATTCATACACAAACATATGATAGGATGATGAAAGAGAAGGAAAGTGGCGCAGAATCATTGGTAGCTGGGCCATCTGTAGAACCCTTATCACCCGTCCAGCTGATTACTATCCCTGATGTCTCACAGAAACTACCAGACATGGTCACTCATTGTGGCTAGTGTCATATGCCAGTGTGACTAAAAATGTAATCTGTTGCTGACTTCTTGGATGGTGTCAACAACCACACCTGTTAATCTTTTTTTCTCCCTACCGACCTTGTTATTTTTGTTCCAAAAGAAAAAAAAATATATAAAACTTTTTTAAAAAAATACGCCCCCCAAAAAATGGTTCTTTTTAGAACCACGTCATCTGGTCAAAGAAAGAGCTAACTACATGTTTTATGTTTTTGTGTAAATGTGTGTTTAAGTTTTTGTTAGTTTTTCTATGCATGCATGTATCATACCCCGCATAAGTGAAATCAAAGTTGCATATCTGACTACTTTAATATTCACCAAGGGGAATAAACCTATATTGTATTGAAGAAGACACTAACAAATGTTTCGCAATGTCATTCAGAATGCTAAAATGGAAATAGATGTATAAGTGGTTGTAGGGGTGTCTCAGTGGTGGTGTGAGTGGTTCTATGGGTCTATCAGTGCTTGTGTAAGTGGCTCTCTTGGTGTGTGAGTAGCTGTATGGGCCTATGAGTGGGTGTTTATGTGGCTGTGTGAGTGTCTGTATGGGTGTATACGTCTATGTGAGTAGGTGTGTGGATGTGTAAATGGGTGTGTGAGTGACTGTATGGGAGTGCGAATGGGCATGTAAGTGTCTGTGTGGCTGTGCCAGTACCTGTGTGAGTGACTGTGCGGGTGTATTAGTGGAGATGTAAATGTCTGTGTGGGTGTATAAGTGGGTGTGTGAGTGTGTGTGACTGGGTGTGTGAGTGGCTGTGTGGGTCTGTGGGTGGGTTTGAAAGAGGCTGTATGGGTGTGTGAGTTGGTGTCTGAGTGACTGTGTGAGTTGGTGTGTGAGTATCTGTATGGGTGTATATGTCTATGTAAGTTGGTGTGTGCATGTGTACATGGGTGTCTGAGTGACTGTATGGAAGTGGGAGTGGGTGTGTGAGTGGTTGTGTGGGTGTGTCAGTAGCTGTGTGAGTGAATCTATGGGTGTGTTAGTGGGGATGTAAATGTTTGTGTGGGTATGTAAGTAGGTGTGTGAGTATGTGAGTAGGTATGTGAGTATCTGTGGTTCTGTGAGTGGGTATGACAGTGGCTCTATGGGTGAGTGAATGGGGTCTGAGTGGGTGTGTCGCTGTGTGAGTTGGTATGTGAGTGCCTATATGGGTGTGTTTTAGGTGAGTGTGTAGGTATATGAGTAGCTGTGTGAATGTCTGTATAGGTGTGCAAGTGGGTATCTGAATGACTGTGTGGGTATGTGAAAAGTGAGTGTCTGTATAGGTGAATGAGTGAGTATGTGAGTAGCTGTATGAGACTGTTAGTGGTTGTCTGACTGTGTAAGTGGGTGTATTTCTTTTTATTGTAGTCCTGAACCCCCTCACAATGTAATCTAATACAACAAACCTGGAAGAACTAATTTGTAAGCCACATTACTCCAATAGATGGTGCCATGCATCTGTATAAAAAAGAAAAAAAATATGAATTAGTATTACAATTCATAAAATCATAAATTAAACTTAGACATTTTACCAATGCATAACTTCATAATAGCAATACGTCACTACATATTTCCCATGCTATAACACTATGTTTCATTTTCCTTTTTTAATGTTCTCAGATTTTATACTTATACAACATAAATTATGTACCTTATAAAGAATCATCCTTGAACAGTGGGGGAAAAAATCATATAAATGTATTAAAAAAAAACACAACTGTACAGTACGTCACTGCAAATGAACAACACTGCACACGCTACACTTTTTTAAATGATCATTTTATCTATACTTGCACTACTAATCGAAAGAAACATATGCTGAAAATTAGAACTTTATCTTTAGAAGTGCTACAGTAGCACTTCTAGATATATAAGACACAACAGCATAGGCAAAGCATTATAAAGACATCCCACTTGGAAGGCCACATGATGTCATAAATCCTGATAATGCATCTACAATAACTAGACTATTCCACTTTTACAACTGTCACCCTCCATAGAATTTTGGTTCCAAAAACAAAAGATAGGGTTTTGGTAGCTTCCAAGCAATCTTTTGCTCAATTTAATGTTCCTATAATTACATTCTGTCCATCCGCTTCTACTTTTTAGATAGACAGTATAATGACCAGGTTTAATACTACCTCCTTCATAAAAAATGATAGCAATTGTAGTGTATGTTTTACAGGAAATATTGGGCCTGCTTTAAAGTGAGTAATCTCAGTATCTAATTTACTGCCTTCTGCGCTGCATCGTTGTAACAATAAAATTGCATACTTCCCAGACACGTAATGTCGACACAACATATGTTTGACAATTTGGACATAAATTATTTTGTGTAGCTTTTCTCACTAATCTCTCAAAGTCACACTTTTGGAATCTGGTAATGTTAAATAAATAAAACGCTCCGATTCTATTTGTGTAGTTGATGTGTATGAGCAATCTTCACATTTATGGTGCCACGAGTAACTAAGGGCCTGATTATGATGGCGGTGGGACCGCCACTGTTAGGCCGTCGGTGGTAGTCCCACCACCATCCAGCCCATTGGTCCGACCGCCGCATTAGGATGCAGGCGGTCGGAGCTCAGCTGTCGGGGGGAAAGACTGCCGTGTCCGACAGGATCAAGGATCCCTTCAGTGCGGCGGTCGGACTCATATTCCCTGCAAAGAGGGCTAGGGATTAGGATGTCCCTTTCTGCCTGCCCTCTCATGGCGGTTCACCTGCCAAGAAAAGGCATGTGGAAAGTCACTTTGGGGGTGCCTAGCAGGGCCCCCTCCCCCCCCCTGGCCCTCCGCTATGGGCCCTGGGGAGCACCTATGGTGACCCCCTAAACATCCCTGCACCATGTGGCAGGCACCGTACGGTGCCTGCCACATGGTGCAGGGATGTTTTAAATGTGTATATCTTGTATTGCGGTGTGTGCTGCAGCCCGCAACACACGCCGCAATGCAAAATATATCCATTGCGACCGCCATGAAGGCAGTCGCATCGTAATGCGGGCTGCGGGCCAGCCGACTTCTAGTCGGGCGGTCCTGCTTCCGCCATGGTGCCGGTCGGAAGAGAGACCGACCGGCATCATATTCAGGCCCCAAGTCCAAATAACTCATTAACAGGTATCTCCGCTTTTTCTAAAACAGCAAACATCACCATTAAAAACTCCTGTGCATTCTCTTGAGTATTTTGAGTAAGCTGTAAGATCCACTACAAATATCTACAGTGTCTCGAATTACTGATGCAGAATGTATTTTCGTTCTCTCACTACGCAGAAGGTTCAACAAAGCACAAAGTGCAGAACACAATACCTTCTTTTGTTTCTCTTGAATTGCATCTACAACTTGAGGTAATGCAAACAATACATTTACCACAACATTAGCATAGAAGTTCATACCTGGGGGGTTTGACAATTAATAACCAACAATATCTTCTTCATTTTAAGTTTTTTATTTCTCAACAATGTCCTTCTCTTTCATTTCCTTCTTTGCAACACCATCACCACACTGCTTTGAATCGTTCCACTTTGGACAGATGGAGCGTTTCTCATAAACTGGATACTGTCCTAAATGAGGAACATACAGACTTCTGAATAGGTTGTATTCTTTAACACAACGTGAGTCTGCATTTACTCTGCTCTCATCAAATGCAACTGGATAAAAACCAGACAAGGTCCTAACTCAAGACAAATCTACATATGACATACCTTTCCTTTAACACTGTACTACCAATATTAATAAATGCTGCATCTTTAAACTTAAACCTTGTGATTTATGAATAGAAACAGCATATGCTAGAGAAACTGGAAATGATTTCCGTTGAACATATAAATCTTTCACAAACAAAAAACATTTAGTACATTGTCCACTTTGCTTTGCATTGTCAATCTGATCAATTTTAATCACATGGTATTCCACCTCACTCCTATTAGGAAAATTAATAAAATCAACAACTTTGCCCATAGAACCATTAACCAAACTTTCTTCAACATTTATCTTTCGGGACAAAATCACCCT
The DNA here is from genome assembly GCA_963921515.1 of Calotriton arnoldi. NCBI lineage: Eukaryota > Metazoa > Chordata > Amphibia > Caudata > Salamandridae > Calotriton > Calotriton arnoldi. Next base: position 120,375 of record CAWUFW010002558.1, on the reverse strand, counting down.
ACAGTTTTTACATAGACCTAAACAATTCCCCAATCTTGCAGTTCGTGAAACAGTTTTACTTGTAATTTTTCATTTAGAAATACAGTGACACCCTGGTGTTCCATTTTATCTTTTGCCTTCAGTTGCAAAATTTCCTCTTTCTCCAATTCCAGAAATTCATTGTTGAAACAGGCGCACGCCTACAATGTAGGCATTAGGTACACAATATGTTTACCATCTTGTATAACACTGAGGGGCCGATTCCGATTCAGGCCGGAAATCACTCCGACCGAGCCGGACCCGGAGAGATTTCCGACCGAATCGGACCCTGGCAGTCCGACCGAACGAGTACGATGCGCACGCATGCAATCGGACTCGAGTCGGTCGGACTCCCATTGAAGTCAATGGGAGCCGGACGTACAACGCGTACGCGGGCTCCCATTGACTCAATGGGTGCGAGCCGAACAAGGGCGCCCCCTACAGCGGGTACGCCTCGATGCGACTCGCGGCGTACATGCACAGGTAGGGGGACCCATGGGTCCCCCTGTGTACGACTCGCGCGGCTACACGTACAGGGGGGTCCGACACGGACCCCCAAAGTCCGGCTCCGACTGCTCTTTCGAGCCGGACGGCGCGAGTCGGTCGGACTGCTCGCGGCGTGCATCGTACTTGCCGGCCGGGAAACGTCTCCATTGCGCTGTGCGAGTCGTGTCCGTGCGAGTCAGTCGGAGCGGTTCGGACCCGCGTACGATTCGGTCGGCGATTTCGCGTGCGCTCGCATCGTACTCGCTCGGCCGGACGCACGTACGAATCGGTCGGGAATGAGGGCTCTGAATCGGATCCGGTTAAGCCGAATCCGATTCGGTGCCCTACCGGCCGAGATCGGAATCGGCCCCTGAATGTTAGTTCTGCTGCTGTCTTCATTGTTGGATAAAGTTTTTTTAAGAAGGCGACTTTGTAGAACACACCTTACCTCTTTTGAAAGATCACCTACTCTAATATCTTTCAAAATATTACCATATTCAATATCAGATGCTTGTCGCATATTCCAGATTAATTCTTTGTATTTGAATTTTAACCAAATATTCATATTTCCAATGCTTCCCAAAGAATTCCTAGTTTCATCGTGCAGCAGTGTTATGAACAAAGACTGACCATTCATAGGTATAAGTTGCAGAAGATCTCCAAAAACAATCAAATGTTTTCCTCCAAACAGGACATCATAATCCGTTCTCAGAACCTCTTGCACTCTTAAGTGTACAAAGGCAAGCATGAAGTTTGACACCATGTTCAGCTCATCAATGATTAAATGATTCAACTTTTTTAACACTCTTGACACTTCATGATAAGCTTCACCAGATAACTTTTGGTATTTCAGTTTGTTGTCGTGTTCCATGGGCAGCATCAAAAGTCAATGTAAAGTAATATCTTTGATATTGTGTGCAACTAATCCAGTAGGTGCTGCAACCACACATGCTAAATTGCAGTCTATAGCCTTCTGTGGAAAAGGACTAAGAACTTGTATTAAAATACTTTTACCAGTACCAGCTTGGCCTCTGACTTACAACAGCATAGGTTTAAATGTTGAGCATGCACACTCTTTCATGTCATGAAGCAATCCATGCTCAACTGTAACTTTCACCTCCATTTATATTTCTTTTTGCTCATCATTTAGCTGTACAACTAAATCTGCCAAATCAATTGTTTCCTGTCTTGCTTGCTTCATTGCAGTTGCCACCCCATTCATTGCAATAGCAGCCTCATTTTCAATTATTGGCTGTCCAAGTGGGTCCTGACTTTGAGGACTTGAACTTTGGAAGCTTTGTGAACTCTCATTAGCTACCTCAGCAGCAATTGAATCTTCCTGTTGAATTTCATCATTCATCATTTTAAAGTAGTTTCGAAATACTGAACACTCAATGCCATCCTTTACAGCACTGAAAGAGTCTTCATAGCAGTCAAACTCTCATACTAATTGTGTTTCAAAACACTGAGATTTAAACAGCTGCAAAAGTGCCAAATAGAAAAATTCTCTTTTGCAGCAGTCTGGAAACTCAGTTTTCTATGGTTAATTGGCGGAACATGAGGTGAGAGGAGCCTCGCTGTGCGCTTATCTCCTGCTTTTATCCAGAATCTCTTTTAACTCAAAGCCTGAACTCTCTGATTTTAAACTTAATGCCGCTAATTTTTAACCTCAGCTTTTAACTTGTTGTTTGATATCCTTGCACATATCTGCACATTTGCACAGTTCTGAACAAATTCACACAGAAATCCACTGTATTGTTCACTCACTTGCTGCCTGCTTGATCCCGGTCTCCGCTTCCTCGGTACGACGCGGCGTTTGCCGATTGATCGGAGGGAAGCGGACACACCCCCCTGCCTGGCCTGCCTGACTTCCGGTTTCCTACTTCCGGCGGGGAAGGCTGCTCACAGGGGATTCCCGCGTCCGGCCAGCTACTTAAGCTCATGCTGGGCCGGATGCGCAGCGGAACATGAGGTGAGAGGAGCCTCGCTGTGCGCTTATCTCCTGCTTTTATCCAGAATCTCTTTTAACTCAAAGCCTGAACTCTCTGATTTTAAACTTAATGCCGCTAATTTTTAACCTTAGCTTTTAACTTTAGTATTTTAGCCTGAAGCACTTGTTGTTTGATATCCTTGCACATATCTGCACATTTGCACAGTTCTGAACACATTCACACAGAAGTCCACTGTATTGTTCACTCACTTGCTGCCTGCTTGATCCCGGTCTCCGCTTCCTCGGTCCGACGCGGCGTTTGCTGATTGATCGGAGGGAAGCGGACACACCCCCCTGCCTGCCCTGCCTGACTTCTGGTTTCCTACTTCCAGCGGGGAAGGCTGCTCACAGGGGATTCCTGCATCCGGCCAGCTACATAAGGTCATGCTGGGCCGGACGCGCCGCCAGCGAGCCAAAGGCAAGCCCATATACGCCCGTCCGCGCCAAGGCCACGACAAGTGCAACAAGCGCAGGAAATACTGTCCAAATGTGTCCAGGCTTGTTCTACTCATCTGCTATGTTGAAAAGCCTCAACACTCGGGGGCCGTGCAGATGCCGGATAGCGCCCGACAACATAAGGGGTGCCTTCTCATGTCACCTCTGCAGATCAGAAATTCAGATTAAAATCACTAAAGCTAGGACTTCAGCATCCACCAACAATGCGCAACTAATAGGGGGACTAATCAATGCCCGATCATTATGCAAACATGCCCAAGACATTAGAGACTTGATTATGGAGCATCAGTTAGATTTTCTTTACGTCACTGAGACCTGGCTGAAAGAATGGTGTAATCCCGATATCACAGTAGCACTGCCACTCCTATACACGATCTATAGGAAAGATAGAGGAGACACCAGAGGAGCGGGCCTGGCCATTATCCTTCATGATACACTACATTGCACTAACTTTGAGCTGGACACACTTAAGGGAGCAGAAAGTCTTGGCTTCTGCATCTCGATAAATGCCTCCATGTCCTTTTCTTAGCCATTTCCTATTGAGATGTGCCAACTTCACCCTATTAGGTGATTTTAATCTGCACCTGGAAGATAGGAATGAGCCAGGTGTGGACAGCTTCCTTCAAATAACAGAAATACTTGGTCTGGACCAGATGGTCGACGCCCCCACACACCGAGCTGGCCACACATTGAGCGGGGTCTGCTCTAACTTTACCTTGCTCTCCACAGATTCCCCTATCCAACAGATATGGTCTGATCACAATTTTGTTCCTCTCGCACTTAAAATTCCATTGATGAATCGTCCAGACAAGCAATCTACCGCCCTCTACTCCAGGCACAAATGGACACAACTCGCCCGTAATCCTAAGTTGGAGACTACGGCCCAGGCCCTGGTCCCTGCCCTAACAGGCACTACCGCAATAGACTCACATCTTTTCCACTCCTGGCTAACTCCTATTAGCAACAAACTCAGCCCACCTGAGAAGCCCAATAAGAATGTGAAACAAAAAACCCACAAAGCCCCCTGGTTTACACCCACTCTTGCACAAATACATCACCAATGCAAGCAACAAGAGCGTAAGTGGAGAAGATGTTACGACGCAGAAGAGAATAAAGCGTTCAAAATAAGTAGGAAGCTCTACCACACACAGATTAAACTTGCCAAAAAGGAGTATTACTCTAACAAAATAAAGGAGGCAAAACTAGACCAAAAAGTTATCTTTTCGGTCGTAAGGTCCTTTACCAGCCCCAAAGCATTACAGACAGAACTTCTGCCTTCCCAGAGCTTATGTGATCAAATTTCAACCTACTTTGAGGAAAAAATCCAAAACATCCAAAAGGATTTTACAACGGACTGTATCCCTAACCAGAACACTGCCCTGGAGCACGACCCTGCTCCTACCAGCTATTCCTTCTGTTCATTTGAACCTGTGTCGCTGGAGCAAACTCGTGATGCAATGGTAGCATGTAAATCAGGCTCTCCTTTAGATGCCTGTTCACCCACGATTCTCCATCAGATCTTAGACACGGTCAACCCTATAATAAATCAAATTGTTAATTCCTCATTAAGCTCAGGTATAGTGGCAGATGAATGGAAGCTAGCAATAGTTAAACCTCTGAAAAAGAAGCAAAATATCGACCCATCGGTCCTTTCCAACCTCCGTCCAATATCGTTACTTCCCTTACTTGGAAAAATTACAGAAATATTTGTTTACAAAGTGCTAAACAAATTCATTGAGGACGCCAACATCCTCCACCCTCAGCAATCGGGTTTCCGACCCAAGCACTCTACAGAGTCTGCGCTCCTAGAAATCACGGACTCTCTAAAAATTATAGCTGACAGAGGAAGGAAGGTTGTGCTGATTTTACTCGATCTGTCGGCCGCATTTGATACTATTTCTCATAGTATCCTCCTGGCAAGACTCAAAGCCATCGGTATTTCTAATACCGCACTGGACTGGCTAAAATCCTTTCTTTCCAATCACAGAAAAGCTGTGTCCCTTGGAACTTTCCTTTCGGTCGAACGCACTATCACAACAGGAGTGCCACAGGGTTCATCGTTAAGCCCGTTGCTGTTTAACATTTACATTACCCCACTCATCTCCCTGATTTCATCATTTGGGATCGAAGTTACATCCTATGCAGATGACACCCAAATGATCCTATCGTTAGACAAAGATTCCACGGACGCCGAAGTTAACTTAAAAAAATGTCTAACCGAGGTCATCCAGTGGATGAAGGATAATCACCTCAGGTGCAACACCGATAAAACCGAGATCCTACCAATAGGAAAAGAGGTCTCGTTTGTGCCTGGGGAGTGGTGGCCTGAAGGTACAACACCTCTGCCTAATACAGTACAGGTAGCCAGAAACTTAGGAGTACAGTTTGACTCGAGGCTCACCTTCCAGCCACACGCAACGACTGTAGCAGTGACCTGCTTCAGCATCATAAAATCCTTGAATCTTTTTTTGCTTTAATTCCACTCACTGCAAGGAAAACAGTAGCAGTTGCCTTGATCCTCTCGCGCCTGGACTATGGCAACAGCCTATTGGCAGGAGCCAATAAACAAACATTAAAAAGACTCCAAGTGGTCCAAGACGCGGCTGCCCGTTTGGTCCTAAAACTACCGCGAAGGGCTTCAGCATCCGCAGCCTTAAAAACCCTTCACTTGCTCCCTCTGCACAAAAGAATACTCTTTAAAATTCTGTTGATCACCTTCAGAGCCTCACTTAAACAAGGACCAAAGTACCTCTCAAAAAGGTTCACCCCCTACATTACAACCAGAACTCTCAGGTCCTCATCAGCCATCCTCCTCAAACCCCCCAGATTTAGATGCAAAACAATGGGAGGGAAAACATTGGCCGTCCTGGGTACCAAAGCTTGGAACCTATTGCCAATGCATCTGAGGGAGTTACAAACTGAAACTCTATACAGGAAATCTTTGAAAACTTGGATCTTCGGAGCCACTGATGAATTCTGCCTCTCTCTCTCATCTAAGGTCACCGGAGCTCCCTCTCACCTCCAATCTAGCACCAGGATGCTCCTTTCGGAGTGGCAGTCAGCACTCTATAAATACTTCATTTCATTTCATTTCATTTCAATTAGACTGCCTTTGCTATTTCACACTAAATACCCATTGCAACCAACTACTGCAAATTTACCTTCACCTGCATTTTCTGTCACATTGTTTCGATATGTGCAGTGCTGGAGTACTTCATAGAGGCAAACATCTTCAAGATGAACACTCCTTTTTGGCTAGTAAGTGTCCAACATGTCTGTTTTTACAATGTCTGTACTATCTGGCTCAAATTTGGCAAGATATTGAATTTCGGGAAAATATTTCAAAACTCTTATTCATGTTGACATTAGGCCTAGACTCACCCAAACAGATCCTTTAGACTTAGAATATAAACTAGCAGAACTCAACAAATTGCAGCATTCATAGGATCCAATTTCTCTGTGTGAAAGCATCTTCAAAAGGAAGCTGTACAATTTTTTTGTTTGAGACTTTTCAGCAGAAATTTCTTCTCACAAATCTGTCATCTCCGTCTTCTCAGATTTTATTATGCATGAAGTACCATAACGAGCAACAGCTATAGAGTTGTCTGCCACATATTGAATATCCAAATTGGCATTCCACATTTTCAAAATGACAGGATTCTAGTCATTAATATATTTCAAAGCCTTTGTCTTCCTGAGTTTGTAGGTGTTTTGGGTGATTTCCGAGTAAGTGTATGTCTCACTGCAGATATAAAACTGTTCACTCTTCCTTTTGAAATAAGAGGTCTTGGAAATCCAAAACAACATTTTGTGTAAAATGTTCCTTTGTTCTGTATTTCCGTCGACAGTACTTTCCACAACTATGTTATTGCAAACACAGTACGTGCTGCTTTAAGCTTTTTTCCTCAGTGTCTTTTGGAATGCTGCATGCAATATGCTATTCTATGAAAGAAAGTACAGACTCATCTGTTTCTGTTCCAAATGTAGGTGCATCTTTTACCCACATCAGAATATGAATATGAGGAGCACCTCTTGTTTGGTATTCTTTTCTCCAATAGAAATCAGTAATTTCTCCAAGAGGTGGATTTTTTTGTTGTAGATGAAGGATAACATAGCTTGAAATCTGTGGTCCAAGTGCCTGCAAACATTTTCAGGATCCAAAGAGCAAAGTTCTCCTGGTGTCTTCAATTCAATACCTTTAATGTTAGAGTTTGCTTTGCTCAAAAACTCATGTAGATCATCCTTTGTATACTCTCACACAATTCAGTGTTACAAACCAAGTTGGTGCACCTAAATTTCGCAACTTACACTTGAGCTTACCATGACAACAATAACAGTACTCATTGGTCCCACGTTGGCATGCCATCAAATTTATCAAATTGTACTCGAGCTTGTCATCTTTTCTATAAATTGTTTCAACAAAGTCTCTTGTAGACATATTTTGTACATTAACTCCTGTCTTAAGAATATGGCTAACAGCATATGACAGTTCAGACATGTCGCAAGAGATAGAATACATATGGAATACTTTGTCGAAATCTAGGGTCCTCTGAATATAATCTTGCTCCATCCGTTCTCTCCTCGACCCGGGCAAAAGCGCAGCCCTCATCCTTCTGGACCTCTTTGCCACCTTCAGCACTGTCTCCCACCACACCCTAATCGTGAGACTCCACGACACCGGCATCCGCGACAAGGCCCAGGACTGGATCTACTCCCCCCTCACCAGTCGAACACAGCGAGTCAGACTACCTCCATTCCTCTCCGAACCCATGGAGATCAGCTGTGGAGTCCCCCAGGGCTCCTCCCTGAGCCTCACCCTCTTCAACGTCTACATGGCCCCTCTCGCGGCCATCGTCAGGAACTATGGACTCAACATTGTCTCTTACGCCGATGACACCCAACTGATCCTCTCCCTCACCAACGAACCCACAACCGCCAGAAACAACTTTCACAGCAGGATGAAGGCCGTTGCCAACTGGATGAAAACAATTTGCCTCAAACTCAACTCGGACAAGACCGAAGTCCCCATCCTGGGATCTACCCAATCAGCTTGGGACGACTCCTGGTGGCCCTCTGCATTGGGAACCCCGCCCACCCCCACGGACCACGCATGAAACCTGGTCATCATACTGGACTCCTCACTCATAATGAACCGCCAGATCAATGTCGTCTCCTCATCATGCATCCACACATTTCACTTGCTTCAAAAGACATTCAGATTGATCGCCACCGAATCCAGAAAAACGGTCACCCACGGACTCATCAGCAGTAGACTTTACTAAGGCAACACACTGTATGCCGGTGTCACCCAGAAACTTCGCAGGAAACTACAGAACGTCAAAAATGCCGAAGCCAGACTTGTCCTCGACATCCCCCGCCGGAGCCATATCACCGAACACCTCAGAGAACTGCACTGGCTCCCAGTCCACAAAAGAATCACCTTCAAGCTCCTCACGCATGCCTACAAAGTTCTCCATGACGCAGGACCAGCATACCTGAACCACCGCCTCTCATTCCACGTACCCACCTGACACCTCTGTTCCGCCCAGCTGGCCCTTGCCACCGTCCCTCGGATGCACAAGACTAGAACCTGAGGAAGATCCTTCTCCCACCTTGCCGCCAAGACCTGGAACACCCTGCCTCTCCACCTCTGACAATCCCTGTTGCTGACCCAATTCAGGAAAGATCTCAAGACCTGGTTCTTCGACTGAACCCCAGCGCTCAGACGGATCAGCAGCCCCCCCCCCCAAGCGCCTTAAGACCCTTATGGGTGAGCAGCTGCGCTTTACAAACCCTGATTGATTGAGTGATTGATTTACTGCCCCTGTTAGTGATCTCAGCCATGTTCTGATGCATGTTTGAAGATAGATCCTCCTGACTAGGCCCAGAACATGCAACTGAATCAGAGGAACTCAGAGAAGAATTAACACCACATATCTCTTGTTGAGATGAATGAACATTGTTGTAACTGTGACAAGGAATCATTATGCTGAGAAACATTAAATGGAAACAAATCATAATTTGGTACAGACAATTTTCTCATCATGACTTTTTTTTTATAGTCATTGAGTGGAATTAAATTCCGCTTGGCCCACCAACATCCATCTGCCAATTCAACCGATGAGCGAGCAAGTTTGACAACTTTAAATGGGCCATTTAAGTGAAATTCATCTTTAGATCATCTTGGTCCCATGTTTTTTTAACATTGCCCAATTTCCCACAACAATCTTCTTACGACCCACTAAATAAACAAGATCATGGTATCTCTACATTTTACTTTGTTAATCTTCTCTCCACATCCACTTTGTCATGCCAATCTCTGAAAGTTGATTTATCATTTAACCAGTTTGGAGACCAAGCCCGTACGAGAACTCCTTCCCCTCAACAAAGAAAAGGAAACACTGCCAGGAGTATTATGATATGCCCAAACTTTGCTTCTCACAAGTCACAGCTATTTGAATACCTCATTTAAGTTATCTGTTCACTCTCTCCATTGTTCCATTAGAATTTGGAATGTACAATGCAACAGTGTTGTTTTATTCCCTTGTTCTTAAGAAAATACTCCATTCTTTCAGATACCACTTGAACACCATTATCAGTTATAAGTTCCAAAGGGTGACCCTCTAGAACAAAGATCTGGTTCAAAAACTCAGTGGCCACCTGTGTACTTATTTAATTCACAAAATCATAATAGATCCATTTGGAAATGTAATCAGTAAGTACTATCACATACATTAATCTGTCCAGTAGCATCGAAATGGGTCTAGAAAATCTAATGCTACCTCACTCCATGGACAATCTGTCAAAGGAGTAGGCTTCAAAGGTGTTTCCCTCAACTTCCAATGTTTATTAGAAAACAAACATTCCTCAAACCTGTCAACAAAACCCTCTACATGTTTGTAGATATAGGGCCACCAAAAATGGTGTCTTAATGTTTTCTTTGTAGCTGTAGCTCCGAAATTCTCAGAATGTGCTAAGCTAATAATTTTAGGTATCAGATCATTTGGTGGAAAAAACCTCCCAGCCTGTAACAAAATCCCAGATTCGTTTGTGAGCTGAGAAGCCATTTGACAAAAACAATGTATGTCTACCTGTAACTGTTTAAGTGGCGACCATCCCTTATTGACAACATCAACCACTTTAGATAAAATAATATCATCGGCATAAGCTTTGTTCCACTCTTATTCACTGATAGTTCCTTGACATCAATCAATCAATCAGCATTTGTATAGCGCAGCACTGTCACACCTAGGGGTATCTGGGCACTGTGGGTTCCATGTCTCTGTCGAAGAGCCAGGTCTTGAGTTTCTTTCTGAACTCTGCCAGGGAGGTGCTGTTCAGAGATAGAGGGGCAGGTCTTTTCAAGTCTTGCTGGCAATGTAGGAGAAGGAGCAGCCCCCGCTGCAACTGATGCAGGGGGTGTGTGCAGAAGTTGAGTCGATGGCTGACATAGGATGGTCCTTGATCATATAGAGCTTTATAGGCATCAACCACATCAATACCAGCAACCAACACTCCAAATCAAAACGTACAGCATTTTCTTTTTCATCCAGGGGTAGACTAGACAAACAATCTGCATGAACATTGGTATACCCTGGAATGTACCTCATCTCAAAATTGTATGAGAGAATTCGTATTAGTATAGAAGAAGCTGCAGACCACCCTTTATCACAATAGGTACATTAAAGGCTTATGATCAGTACATGAGACAAAATTAGTTCCCCAAACATACGTCTTAAACTTTTCAATGGCCCATGCACATGCTATTGCCTCTATTGCTATTGTACTGTATCTCTTTTCCACATCCGAAAGCACTCTTGAGGTAAAAACTATGGTATGCTCTTCTGCACCACCTGTTGACAAAGGGGTGCACCAAGCCCCACCGCATTGGCATCAACAGATATAATACATTTTCAACCGTTGAGATATGTTTTTAAAACAGGTACTCAGGTAAGTATATTCTTGATGTCAACAATATACATTTTGCTGGGTAATCCCTCAAACAAAATGTTCTTTTTTCCCAAAATTTTTTAGTGGCTTCATGACAGTTGCGTATCCTCCCACAAATCTATCATAGCAGTCACTTAAGCCTATAAATGATTTACGTTCCTCCTTATTTTTAGGACAAGCTACATTTCTCAAAGCCTTGATAAGGTCTGCTTTTGGCCTCATGCCTTCTGATGTAATGTAATGACGCAGATATTCCAGAGTATTTGTCAAAACTTTATATTTGTCACGAAACACATTAATTCCACGTTCATTCAAAATGGACAGTACTTTGTCTAAAATGCAGATACGCTCACTTATGGAATTGGCAAAAATTAAAATGTCATCCTGAAAGGCTTGTCGCATAGTAATAGCTTTAAATAAACAAAACATCAACTTCTGAAAAAAGGTTAGTGGCAGATGCTAGACCAAAGGGTAACCGCAAATTACTTATACGCTCCAAACAGAGTAATGAATGTTTTAAGTAGCTGAGATTTCTCTTTCAAAGGCACCTGATGATATGCCGTCTTAAGCTCAATATTACTATAAAACTTAGCTCCACCCAAAGTCGTCAATACTTTGTGAATTTTCAGTAGGGGTTGACAGTCCACAACAATATTTTTATTAAGTGAGCATAAATCAGCACACAAACTAATCTTACCATCTTTTTTGGCTATTATCACAGCACTCACCCACTTAGACGCATTCAGAGGTTTAATGACATTGTCCACACACAGTTGATCCAAATGTTTCTTCAACTAATACCTTATACACAAAGGAACATCACACACCTTTTGTGCCACTGGTGTTGCATCATGGTTCTAAATGATCTCATGTTCAAACCCCTTCACTGTGCCAATTTTCTTAGCAAAAACCTTGCGATATTCCTTCAAGATATCATCCACATTGTCACACCTTTGCTCCACTAACATAATAGGAACATCCGTACCTGGTCTCAACATGATACCTAACCTGCCCTGATCAATCCATCCCATAATGTCTTTGCCGTTCACAGCCACATAAACTTTTGGACAATCATTCTGCCGGGAAAATGCAACTCATCTTCGAAAAAACATCTCAATTTCTGATTCCCCATATGCTATTGCTCTAATATCTGCTTTTTTCTAAGTTGCATATCTTTCCACAATGACCTAAATGTTTTTTCAGATAACATAGTCACAGGTGAACTTGAATCCGTCATGATTTTCAAATCAATCTCTCCAATCCTTACCCTACAATACGGTCCATGCTAACTCGCAACCTCACCTCCATCATAGTTAACTTCCACAGTAAGAATAGTAGTCATTGAAATATTACTAACTTCCTGTTGCCCCACTTCAGAGACACAACCTACCTTAGCAGCACTCTCTCCATTTTTGCAAACTCTCATATAGTGGTCATTTCTTTTGCACCTGTTGCACTGCTTCCCTTGCGCTGGACAATTTACATTGTTACCCATATGGTTGCATGAACCACACCTAAAGCATGCACCGCTGCGGAGTAATACTTTATTACTTCTACACCCATCATGAATTTTTTTAACCACACTTACATTCATACACGCAAACTTGTCAGAAGCACCGACAATATTTTCACAGATTAAACAGAACGCTCAATCCCTTTAGCAATTTTGAATTTTCCCTCCAATGTAGGATTTGTGCAGCATAACAGATGTTCCTTAATTTTTATATAACAATGCAATACAATCAGATCCCTAATATATTGATCTACTGCATTATCAAATTTACATGTACTAACCAATACTAACTAACCAATACTCTTAGAGCGACTACATATTGGTCTATTTTGGTCAATGTTTTGTCCAGTTTCTTGTTTGCAAAAATAAAAGTTAAAGCGCTCTGATACAATGCTAGATTCCTCTGAGAAATGTTGTGATAGTCTTTTCTCAGTTTGGGATCTAGTCTTCAGGTATGAAGGAAAGTTTTTATTAATTTGCAGGTTTATGAAAATAAGGTGAGCCCATCAACTAACATCCATTTAGTTCATTTCGGCAACTTTGTACTCAAGCCATAACTCAAGAATGCAGCAAGGGGGTCATAACGCCAACACAAGAACATTCTATATAACATGTTATAAGCAAGCAAAGCAATATACATAAGGAGGCACAGGAATCAACATAAGGATGCAACAATAAGGTAAGAGCTGACCAAAGTACAGAGAAGAATTTACAGGACAGGAAGAGGAAGTTGCCACTCTATGTACAGTAGCCTCCCAGTCTCTATAGTACTTACTTCCAATGAATAAAAAAAGAAAGAAAAATGCATTGATTTGATTTGATTTGGATTTATACAGCGCATAGCTGCCCCAGAAACGGGGCGTCCCAGCGCTACCCAAGGTACAGGTGACTAAAGACTGCCCAGACAGAAGATGAAAGTTATGCCGGGAAAAGCCAGGTCTTTACGGCTTTGCAAACATTACATGAACGGTCTGTTCGGGTAAAAATTCATCTTGAAATTGGAATTTCGAGCTGATATTTTGGTGCTTGCTTTAAAAGAACTGTTGCTCACCTTCAGAATTGTACTTTTGTGCTAAAAAATTATCCCCATTGGTCTACTTGGGTAAAAAATCTACCTGAAATGTCTGTTGACTTCCCTCATTAAAGAACTGCCGCCGCTTGCATTGGGAAGATGCTACTCGCGTTCATACTAATCACTTTGTTTCAATGCACCTTGTGTTACGATTTTTCCCTGAACTGAATTTTTGTTATGCGACATGATGAAATGGTGTAATCTTGGTAATTTCATAGACATTTTGTTGCCCAAAATTACCAAATTCACACCAATTACGCCAGTGTAGTTAAAATCTCACTCAGGCATAGGGTTGTGCATATTTATACAATTCATTCATTGAGTACATGTACACTGAAAAAGTAGTAAACGTTTAACATTTTTAAACAATTAATTTTACATATTACAATTTTTATTATTAAATATTGAACTTCTATTTCCATGAGTAATCCTTTAAGTATGCACACACAACCTAACTTAATAATGGAATCTTTTTATTAAAAATACACTTTTATTTTTTAAAGTCCATCGGTGGTGACACATTACATAATGTACAGTGTACATTCATATTTAACATGGCGGATGCCTGACGTACATACCTTTTCCATCACCCACAATCTGACATTGGTTTCAATGGTCCATGGTTAATAAAATCCATCATTCGCTGTCATCCCACATGTACACATATATTCGTGTTATTTTCCCTCACATACATATTTTTAGGGCTATTTTGTCACTTACCTTGTACCCATCAAGTGAAGCAGACCTCCACCCCAGGTGCTGCTCAGTTTCTCCTGCTGTGGGAATCCACCATGGCTGAAGGGACAGGTGACAGGGCCACCAACTTCACTCCAGAGAAACTGAAAATAATTGTGGAGGGCGGCCTGCCTAACTACAGCCCAAAGTTGAATTTTTTATTTCTTTTTATATCAGTTTCTGATTGGATTAACAAATTAAAGGGTAATGTTAAAATACTACCATCCACCATAGGTGATTGATATTACAGACCTATTTTGGATCTAATATAATTTCGAATTGACCTGTAATGTTGACCATGTGTGTCTTTGGTATCAATTTTCCATGTTTCTGGGACTGAAATTACATTTAGAACTGTTAAAACATTGCACCCTGGGAAACCGATCAGATTTTCTTTGTTAAATGAAACAAATACTACAAAATTTGAAAGCCAATAAAAAAGTATAATGTATATGTTTCTGACATTATTAACTTTAGCGGATACTAATTGGTAAAATAATATCCTTATTAGTTTACATGAATCTCCTCCATTATCACTAATGAATTGTGAACAATTTTACATTTAGAATTTTCAAAAATATATATTTCTTTCCACTAAGCTTTAATCAGTTAGCATAGAAGATAAGGAACTTGTAACCAGGGCAACAAAATATGTGTCACATTTAGTATGGAGTAGCTGTCTGAGAAACTGTAAGCCACGCCCATACATAATTTTATCAAACAAAAACGGCAGTGTTATTCCTATTTTATTTTCATTTTTAAAAAACATTTATATGACTAAGGGGTCGATTCCGATGTCGGCCAGAAGCGCACCCAACAGTATTCGTCCGGAAAAAATACCAGCCGAACGCGTGTTTTCCGACCGACTCGAACACTCTACCGAATGAACAAGTACGATTCGCATAACAGCCCAGATTCCGAGCGAGCCGTACTTACCCAATCCAGCTCCTTTTCTCCGCCCGAGCCGGATCCGTAAACGCCGAATCGAGTCGCACGGAACCAAATACACTGCACCTTCCGGCCGGACTAGTACGATGCGTCTTCCGTACGCGCCGAACCCGTCGCTACGTCCGGCACGTTTCAGCATCCGGGAGAGCCGCACATAAGCTCCGATTCGCGTCACTAAATGATCCACGGCTACGAGACGAACAAGCCAGCGACGAGTACGAGTCGAAGACACAAGAAACCCGAACGAGACGAACCAACCATGAATCCCATCGCGCAGGTTCTACCAATACTCTACATCTATTACCGGGACCGATTCGGACGCCTACGGCGCAGACGGTAAGTCAAACACCAACAATACAAACTAACTACACGTACCTAAAATATGTCACACACACATAGGGATGCACAAATGACGTACACTAGCAACTGCACAATCATAGGGGTGGGATGGGCATCACCAATGCCATACACACCCATAGGGGCCTGGATGCCTGCCACCACCACCACCCCTACTCAGGGGGGCCTGGATGCCTATCACTACCACCACCCCTACTCAGGGGGGGCTGGATGCCTGCCACTACTACCATCCCCACACATGGGGGGCTGGATGCCTATCACTACTACCATCCCTACTCAGGGGGGCTGGATGCCTATCACTACCACCACCCCTACTCAGGGGGGCTGGATGCCTATCACTACCACCACCCCTACTCAGGGGGCCTGGATGCCTATCACTACTACCATCCCCACTCATGGGGGCTGGATGCCTACCACTACCACCACCCCTACTCATGGGGGCTGGATGCCTATCACCACTACCATCCCCACTCATGGGGGGCTGGATGCCTACCACTACCATCCCCACTCATGGGGGCTGGAGGCCTATCACTACCACCACCCCCACTCAGGGGGGCCTGGATGCCTATCACTACTACCATCCCCACTCATGGGGGGCTGGATGCCTACCACTACCACCACCCCTACTCATGGGGGGCTGGATGCCTATCACCACTACCATCCCCACTCATGGGGGGCTGGATGCCTATCACTACCACCACCCCTACTCATGGGGGCCTGGATGCCTACCACTACCACCACCCCTACTCAGGGGGGCCTGGATGCCTGTCACTACCACCACCCCTACTCATGGGGGGCTGGATGCCTATCACTACCACCACCCCTACTCATGGGGGCCTGGATGCCTATCACTACCACCACCCCTACTCAGGGGGGGCTGGATGCCTATCACTACTACCATCCCCACTCATGGGGGGCTGGATGCCTATCACTACCACCACCCCTACTCATGGGGGCCTGGATGCCTATCACTACCACCACCCCCACTCATGGGGGGCTGGATGCCTATCACTACCACCACCCCTACTCATGGGGGCCTGGATGCCTATCACTACCACCACCCCTACTCAGGGGGGGCTGGATGCCTATCACTACTACCATCCCTACTCATGGGGGCCTGGATGCCTATCACTACCACCACCCCTACTCAGGGGGGGCTGGATGCCTATCACTACTACCATCCCCACTCAGGGGGGCTGGATGCCTATCACTACCACCACCCCTACTCATGGGGGCCTGGATGCCTATCACTACCACCACCCCTACTCATGGGGGCCTGGATGCCTATCACTACCACCACCCCTACTCATGGGGGCCTGGATGCCTACCACTACCATCCCCACTCATGGGGGGCTGGATGCCTATCACTACTACCATCCCCACTCATGGGGGGCTGGATGCCTATCACTACCACCACCCCCACTCATGGGGGGCTGGATGCCTATCACTACTACCATCCCCACACAGGGGGGCTGGATGCCTATTACTACCACCACCCCTACTCATGGGGGCCTGGATGCCTATCACTACCACCACCCCTACTCAGGGGGGGCTGGATGCCTATCACTACCACCACCCCTACTCAGGGGGGGGGCTGGATGCCTATCACTACTACCATCCCCACTCATGGGGGGCTGGATGCCTATCACTACTACCATCCCCTCTCAGGGGGGCTGGATGCCTATCACTACCACCACCCCCACTCATGGGGGGCTGCATGCCTATCACTACCATCCCCACTCATGGGGGGCTGGATGGCTATCAC
Organism: Calotriton arnoldi; assembly: GCA_963921515.1. Taxonomy (NCBI): domain Eukaryota; kingdom Metazoa; phylum Chordata; class Amphibia; order Caudata; family Salamandridae; genus Calotriton; species Calotriton arnoldi. The sequence continues at coordinate 103,085 of CAWUFW010002558.1, read as the reverse complement.
TACTACCATCCCCACTCATGGGGGGCTGGATGCCTATCACTACCACCACCCCCACTCATGGGGGGCTGGATGCCTATCACTACTACCATCCCCACTCAGGGGGGCTGGATGCCTATCACTACCACCACCCCTACTCATGGGGGCCTGGATGCCTATCACTACCACCACCCCTACTCAGGGGGGGCTGGATGCCTATCACTACCACCACCCCTACTCAGGGGGGGGCTGGATGCCTATCACTACTACCATCCCCAATCATGGGGGGCTGGATGCCTATCACTACTACCATCCCCACTCAGGGGGGCTGGATGCCTATCACTACCACCACCCCCACTCATGGGGGGCTGGATGCCTATCACTACCACCACCCCTACTCAGGGGGGCCTGGATGCCTACCACTACCACCACCCCTACTCAGGGGGGCCTGGATGCCTGTCACTACTACCATCCCCACTCATGGGGGGCTGGATGCCTGTCACTACCACCACCCCTACTCATGGGGGCCTGGATGCCTGTCACTACCACCACCCCTACTCATAGGACGGGTAATGCATGACACAACCAGCATACTCCCACATAAGGAATCACAGAAAATTACATCCACCCAAACAACATGACAAGCGTGTGTAGTCCATGTCAAATGCCTACAACACCAAACATGACAATGAACATACAATGTGACCCACTATCACATGTGTGACACATAAAAGTGTGTGGCCTCCACAATACAAGCCGACCATGGCCACTGTGGCAATGGGGGCCAAAGCCCCATCACCACAGTCACCAAAAGGTAAGTGTGGAGTCCAAGGCTGATGGACCTTTTGATCAGTGTGGCAATGGGGCCTAAAGCCCCATCACCACAGTCACCAAATGTAAGCGTGGGGTCCATAGGCTGATGGACCTTTTGATCAGTGTGGCAATGGGGCCTAAAGCCCCATCACCACAGTCACCAAAAGGTAAGCGTGGGGTCCATAGGCTGATGGACCTTTTGATCAGTGTGGCAATGGGGCCTAAAGCCCCATCACCACAGTCACCAAAAGGTAAGCGTGGGGTCCAAGGCTGATGGACCTTTTGATCAGTGTGGCAATGGGGCCTAAAGCCCCATCACCACAGTCACCAAAAGGTAAGCGTGGGGTCCAAGGCTGATGGACCTTTTGATCAGTGTGGCAATGGGGCCTAAAGCCCCATCACCACAGTCACCAAAAGGTAAGCGTGGGGTTCAAGGCTGATGGACCTTTTGATCAGTGTGGCAATGGGGCCCAAAGCACCATCACCACGGTGATCATAAGGTAAGTGTAGGCATGGTAAAAGCTGCCAAAGACAAACTGAATGGATGAATCCTGGTCACACAACAACTAAAACATCTGTGGCATAGTACTGCTTGTGTCCCATTGCAACATAGATTGGGCGAGGCTAACAGTGCAGTGTCACAGAAACATCGTTTTGGCCATGTGCATACAAACATCACACATGGGGGACCACATTGCCAACAATCAGCCAATTACACAATGACAGAAGTGACCATCATGATGCTGACCCACATATCTGCACCTATGGACACACAAATGTATATAACCTTTGGAGGCTGTTGATGTCAGGTGAACAAACACCATACCAGGGCAACAATGGGACATACAAACCATGATCATTGTGCTGACTGATGACCCAGGAGTACCAGGGAGAGCAGGGGAAAATCACCAAACAACATACAGCCAATGGCACACTACAGAAATGCCAATGCAGTGATGCAAATGCACTAACACAAACAGGCAGACTCACACTGCATATCAAAGACAACAGGTGATGGGGGTGTGTGCCAGTGTCCCCAGGCAACCACACAACACATGAGGAGGCCTGAATCCCAATTACACAGATGTGTATACAGTGCCACACACAAGTAACTCATGGATTGGATTCCCCTATGTGGGCAATCTGGCATTGTCAGATGAGAGGGAGCCCAAATTACACATGTCACACAAGCTTGTAGGAACAGCAACTAACACAGCAAGAGACACACCCACCACAGCACTACCCCCAGGGACCCCACATTGTGCAGACACTAGCCTGCATGACAATTCCACTGTGATGACAAAGGTAGATGTAGATCACACTGTGAACCACAGCCATTTGTCCTCAGCTACAAACTACCATCACACCTACACAAGCTCCAATCAATCAGCAGGGCCTGCCAGCCAAGGCCAATATGGAGGTAGTGGTCTAGCCGAACTCACATTTGCACACTCAACACCACACACCCTGATCTCCACCAATGTGCAGCAGTGAAGCTCACATGGACTGGTGACATTACACATGCACCCATGACAATCCCAGGGGTGGTGGGGGGAACTAAGGTGCAGAAACCCATCACACATGCACACTCAACATGACTCGTCTATGTATGACACACAGCACAGTACGCCGTACATGCGCATGATGTGAAATCCACCACAAACAATGGGATCCTGGCCATAGTCACACACCAACGAAGAAGCCAAGGTGAGACACAAAGAACACACGTACACAACTTCCAACATTGCAGCTCTGACCCTGAGGAGTGGCAGCAATCACACACACAACGCGTCACAATCACTGAAAGCTACCACAAACTCAAAATCACATTACTTGTGTAAACAACAAGTGCCAAGGGGAATCCTGAATGTGTCCCATCAGCGTTTGCCCACATCCCCAGCCCTGACAACAAAGACAACCTGGGATGACAACCTCATGAACATCAGTTTGCCATGCAACCACATCACGGAGAAACCAGGTCCAAGATGCTGGATGAACACATACCAACTCTGGAACCATCACAAACAGGAACATCCCTAGGGACACAGCCTGTGTAGGAAAAGGGAAGGGAACATGCACAGACATGCTCACACAACACACAACACGGGCACACGCAATGTCACCAGATTACACACAGCCATGAGGGCACTCCACTCCTGTGGAAGCTCCGCTGTGCCAAACCTTGTCTGTGCACGACTCAAACATATCAGCAGGACACTCCGTCAGTGAGTCAACAACTACAACACACAGAAGCCTCTGCTCACATCAGCCTGGGTACGGGAGTGTCACGTCAGTCATCTGCATACACCCAAAACACGTGGCAATCCAGTTGTACTGTATACACAGATGAGTCCTCCAAAATTGATGTGCAAAACTGCATGTCCAGTGGAGACGGGCACACAGTCAGGGTACTAGGAACATTGGACAGTGGTAAGCCCAACAGATGTGCAACAGTGTAGGACAAAGATGGTAATCTACAAATGCTAAACGTACATCCCTGTGTCAAATGCTGAACATTACACCCTCAGACTGCAGCAAGGGATGCTATAGATCCAGACTAGATTAGGACACATATCCCATGGACCACATGGAGCCCATCACAGCAAAACTTCATTTACCTGATCTAAACACAATTACAACAGCAAATGCATGATTCTACACATCTACATCATGTACCACCAAAGATTAACCACAAGTAAACAAAAAGAGGCTTTATTCAGCAAGTGTGCAACTCAAATCAAAAGTCCAAAATTAACTACGGCCAATGTCCAGTCCAAATACACAGTCCCAACAGGGTGATGTGTGACTACTTGTCACAAATTGCTTGCCTGCACAGGTACCAACAGGGGACATCCCCCTTGGAGGGGCATACGAGGGGAAGGCCAGGCACCGCAGGGACAGGATCAGGGGATGCCAGAAGGAGGCAGGGAAGGTGAGGTGGGTGCAGGAGTGTCACCGGCAACTGCAGTGGAGGTGTCTGACTCAGGGGGGGCCGGCACCACCACAGGGCTCAAGTCCGATGGTGTTGGTGCTGCAACCACTGCAGTGGGCTGGTCAGATGGAGTGGACTGGGTCCCCAATGCAGTGCCCGAGTCAGACGGGGTTGTTGTGGACTCCACCGCAGTGCATGACTCCAAGGGAGTGGAAGGGGGGCAGAAGAGCTGGGCAGGACAGAGGGGGGACACGGTCTCCACACCAGTGGCACATACAGGCAGAGCGTCTGGTTTGGGAGTGGAAGAGCAAGTGGCAGGGGGAGGGCCTGAGCACTTTGGGGATGCGGTATCGGTGTGTGGGGGAACCTGGGGCAGGGTGTGGCGGTGGAACCTGTGGAGTGGTGGCCTGGGGGATGGAGGTGAGAGACTGGGTGGGTGACTTGCAGGGCGGTGGCGGGGTCTTGCTCTTCCGGGTCCGGGGGGACTTGCGGGTGGGGGCTCACTCTGCCTGCGCCTGGGGGAGGGTGTCCGGGGCGAGGAGCACTCTCCTCTCTGTGTGTGGACTTCCTCTTCCCCCGGTATGCTGGATCAGCGGGATTGGAGGGGAAGAGGCCGAGGTCAGAGAGGAAGAGCTGCTGTGTATGTGGGGTTGCAGGTGAGGCAAGGGAAGGGGTCTTGGAGGGAGAGGATCTTGAGGATTGCGGAGTGACTGTGGTTGCCTGTGTGTGTGTCAGTTCCCCATCCTCTGTGTGTGTGGAATCAGTCCCCTGAGGATGCTTGTGTGCACGTCTTGCCTTGGTTTTGGGTGTGTGTGTGCTGCTCGTGTCTGTGTGTTGGGGTGATTGTGCAGGTGTGCATGTGCTTTGGACAGGTAGGAAGTGTGGATGGGGCAGAGGTGGGAGGGGTGAGGGACTGTTGGAGGAGGGACACTGCTGCCGTCAGGGAGGAGTCCATGGACCTATTGCTCCTCTGTAGGGCAGACATACCCGTTGAGATGCCCTCCATGAACGACACCAGCTGTGTCAACAGAGTGGTGTGTGCATGGAGGACAGTCAGCATTGCTGTCTGCCCTACATGGAGCTGCCGAAGGAGGTACACAGACTCCTCACTCAGGGCAGCAGGGGACACAGGGGCAGGGGGTGCGGTGCCTGGCACGAAGGAGACACGCTCCCGAGCACGGGAGCCTCCACGGACCTCAGGAATGGGAGCCAATGGGAGGGCGGTGGTGGTGGTGGTGGTGGCGGGGTCAGACAGACTAGCTGGGGTGTGGTGGCTGCTGACACCCGCATCCACAAGGGAGTCATCCTCCGAGCTGCTGTGGTCCCCAGCTGAGGTGGATGGTGCTGAGGACTCCTCGGTGTGGCTCCCCTCGCCCTCCGTGCCACTGGGTCCATCTGACCACTCGTCGGACGCTGACCCAGTCTGGCTCCGCTGCTCCTCCTGGTCCGTGGAGCTGTCCCCTCCTGTGGCTGTGGATGTATCTGCAAACAATTAGGGAAACAGACAAACATCAGTCACCTGCACTGACCGCACACACCACAGTAAGTACAGCACAACACAGAGCAAGCTCTGGCATCTCTAGTAGAACATTGCCAAAAGTCATCACACAGATTAGGAGAAGCCAATTGTCAGTCTGATGGTCAACCATGGAACAGACACCCCTCCTGCCCTTGCACCCATCTGTCTGGTGCCTGTCTGATGGTAAGACCCCAGTGTGGACACATGCACCACCTACACAGTAGTTGGACATTGCTGAGAACACGGTGAAGTATGTGAACATGCCCACGTCACATCTCTTGCCACGGAGTCAGTGCAGGTGTCTGGATAAATGGACGGCCTGAGCCTAAAAAGAAATGCATTGGATGCATACCAGCACCAGACCCCATGAAGCACCCATGTCCGGATAGTCAATACCACAATGGGGTGCCTGTTGCACATGTCACCCCCCTGCAGGATCACCCTTAGGAAGTTTAATGCCATGACACAGGCATGCCTGCAAAGTCATACATCACTGTCTCCAGTCACATGGCCATGTTAGCCAGCAAACAACAGTCTGCACTGTGTCACTATCCTAGGACATGGGGAAGGCAAGTAATGTAACTGACAAGTGCACATGTTCATCCCCCACTAACCACATCCTCTGAACCCATATTTGTACACCATTTGGACAAATGGGAGACATGAAACACTACTCCCTGAACCATAGCACCTCACAGTGTGCTGTGAATGATGAACAGCTGCCTGAAAGTCACAGTCTCATACACCTGTCTGCACAGTCAAGTGATCAAACACCTATGAGTCACAGAAGTCTTGTCTCACATGGTCCAATAGCAGATGGCATGCTGACCCCTAACCGAAGGACATCACAGGAGTCACGACAAACTTAGTCACAGCACAACGACACAGAGGCAGACACCTGAGGCAACATTTCACTGAGCACAGCATGTCAGCTGATACACGGGAGTGGGAGTACAGAGTGTATTGTATGCCCTGTAGTAGGCATGACTGTCCGGCTCCACCTGCAAGAGGGATGAGCCCTGGTCAGTGGGCAGGTAGCTAAGCATGTGTGACACACTTGACATACATACTCCTGAGGCCCAAACAATGTACCCACCCGCAGAATGGGGGTGTGGCAAATACCCCAGGGACATGTTGTGAATTAGATGTGCAAGTGGATCCCATATCAAAGTTACACCCAGACTACATAGCACGACTCAGGCATTGTGTGAGCAACTGACCCACCCATGAAGGCAAACACAATGTCTCGGGAACAAAAGCTGTCACCACCTTGAGCAAAGCAAAATGCTAGGACCCTGTACCCAAGTGACACAATTGTCCTGAGCGTAAGGAGCACACCGGCGCATCAGATGGGTAGTGGCCAGGTCACAATAGAGGGACATGGGTACTGGACAACAAGACTGATGTACTGGGGAAGTTTAACCAGGCCAGAGGAGGGCACATAGCATGTTAGACAGAGTTCACAGTGCAGTCTTAGACTCACCCCCTCCTTGCTGCTGTCTGGCCTTCAGCTGCCCATCCAGCTCCAGGAACCCCACCGGCAGGATCTGGAGCATGTGGGGGGTCAGAGTCCGGTGTCCGCCCCTCCTGCGAGGAGGCGACAGCTTCAGCTGGACCCTTGCGATCCTCCGGGTCCAGCCACGAAGGTCCTGCCACCTCTTCTGGCAGTTGCGGATCCGGCGCTTGTAGACCCCCACGGATCGGACTGCCCGGACGATGTCCAGCCAGATGTCCTGCTTCCGATGGGCATCAACCTGTGAGGATGACAAAGTGAAAAGGCCATTACTACACATGCAACATATCCGTGCATCACATAGTTGGAAATACATGTCTCAATCACAGGGGCATATGATGTACACAGGCAGTGCAACGAGGGCTATGGACAGTTTGCCAGCAGTTACTACATGGTATCATTGCATGGGAAGTGAACCTTGTTTGAATGCACTGTTACTCCACTGTACCTGTTCAGTGCAAGTGACTACACACTTTGGGGGGTGCAAACTATTCAGTGGGCATGCTAGCCAGTGGTGTGCACATTGTAAATCCAGCTAGTCAGACAACATGCACAATTAGTAAGGCAGTGGACAGCACACTCACCTGCTCCCCTGGCGTCCCATACAGCTTGCTGTACTGTGGAAGGAGGCTGTCAAGCAGGGCCTGGTTCTCCTCATGGGTGAAGGCTGGGGCTCTCTCCACAATACGTGCCATTGCAGCAGCCAGAGGATGCAGAGACAGCAGCAGTGTAGTGGCAGATGTCGTCCTGGAGCATGTAGTGCAGGCAAGTGAGCTCTCAGGGGAACAGCCAGCATTATATGTGTGCTGCAGAGGCAGATATTGTGCCATGTGTCCAAAGTGATAGGTCCAAGTCGGTAGCATCTTCTGAATCTAACCAATCCATGGAATAGCAGCTCCAATACACGCCCACAGCATCCTTCAAAAATTCAACTTCATGACACCCATGAATTTGCAACATTGTTGTGGCTGGCCAACTGAATTCAGTGCATCAGACTCGTTGAAAATTCAAAAACCGCATCCGTTGCCATGCCAGGCCCCAGCCAATTTGTGCGCACCGATCGGACCATTGCTGTACAACGCGTACCCGCGATACAACGCGTACCCGCTCACATTCAATGCAATGGTCCGTGCAGGCACACCGATCGGACCATTGCTGTACAACGCGTACCCGCCCACATGCAATGCAATGGTCCGAGCGGGCACACCGATCGGACCATTGCTGTACAACGCGTACCCGCCCACATGCAATGCAATGGTCCGAGCGGGCACACCGATCGGACCATTGCTGTACAACGCGTACCCGCCCACATGCAATGCAATGGTCCGAGCGGGCACACCGATCGGACCATTGCTGTACAACGCGTACCCGCGATACAACGCGTACCCGCTCACATTCAATGCAATGGTCCGTGCGGGCACACCGATCGGACCATTGCTGTACAACGCATCCCTGTACAGGTCACACACATATGTCACCTTGCTGGTCACTGGTGAACCTATGCCAGCCACATATACTTTCCAGGGACTCTGGGGCACACCTACTACACCACACCCAGTCCACACTGTATCTAAGGCATGTGTGGCAGCATGACCTTATCTGTGTATGGGGGTGTACAAGTTGTTTTTGGGCTGGCACTTGGGGGCAGACACACCCAGGCTGTGCACATGTTAATGGGGACAGGGTCCTTTGTGTGTCGTGCACATGACCACTGGGATGTGCAACTGTTCATTTTTGGAGCATGTTGCATGGTCACATTTCCAGGTTGTGTATATGTATGACATGTCACAGACCCCTAGGCTCATGTGGGAAAGCATGTACGTCACAGGGTGGCCCATTGCCACAATAGTCATGTCCCTCCGCAGTCTGTGTGCATGTTGTGTTTCACATGTCTTGACTCCATGTGCACAATGGGAGACAGTCTCCACATCCACGTTGTTTGTGCATGGACTTCGATGTTGTGTGTGTGTGTCACAGACGTCCATGTCTGTCCTGCAGAGGCTACAGGGGGCACTACCTGTGGGAGTCATGTTTGTTTTTCTGACGTGTACATGATACGCCATGTCATGCCAGTGTCCATGTGGCAAGACAGTGTCACTGGGAATCTACCTGTCAATGAGTTGTGATGCCTGTGGCACATCTGTCCACACGTCACTGTGGTATGTGTGTGGAATGTGAGAGCAGTAAATGGGTACTGTGACACAGCCAAATGGTTTCACATAGCACACCCTGGGACCTGTTGTCCACACATGTTGAACAGAGATGTTACATGATGTCCATGTGTGTGCCATATATGTCCAAACAGAACGAGACACACATCAAGTACTAGTGTTTGCTGATGATGTAGCATGTGAACTACAGTATGGTGAATGGCACATATGTGGGGTGACTGACAATCTTGCCTTCTTCACCTCTGCACTGCAGGGCTCCTGCTGTCCATCGACCATTCCCAGACCTGGCAACGATGGTGGAACGTGACAGCATCCGACGGTACCGCTTCACCAGGCAGCTGATTGAGGATTTGGCAGTGCGGTTGGACCCACATTTGCAGCCTGGCCGGCCGTATCCTACAGCGCTGACCCCCAAGGTGAAGGTGATGGCAGCCCTACACTTCTTTGCCACCGGTACATTTCAACACACTGTGGCATCTACTGGTGGTATGTAACAGACTATGTTCAGACGTGTGCTACGCGATGTTTTGGTGGCAATGTTGAGATGCCTTAACCAGTACATCTATTTCCCACAACATCACCGACTCACTGATGTCAAGAGTGACTTCTATGCCCTGGGGAGGATGCCACATGTCATTGGCTCCATTGATGGGACACATGAGGCTTTGGTACCACCACAGGCACATGAGCAGGCATACAGGAACAGGAAACATTACCATTCTGTCAATGCTCTGGTGGTATGTCTTGCAAACATGACCATCACACATGTGTGTGCCCGTTTCCCTGGTTCGGCACACAATGCCTACGTGATGAGGAGTAGTCGCATCCCGAGGATGATGTCACAGATGCCGAACCAGCGTGCTTGGCTTGTCGGTGTGTACTGACTTTGTACCATTGTGTGTGTTCTGCTATGTTGCTTTCCGCACACTTTTCAATGTTGGCTAATGTGCAATTGTCTGTCTGTAGGTGACTCGGGATACCCCAACATGCCGTGGTTGCTGACACCCCTCAGGAACCCTGTGACACCAGCCCAGATGCGCTACAATGAGGCACATGGTCGGACCAGGAGGGTGATTGAGCGGACCTTTGGTCTCCTGAAGAGCCGCTTCCGCTGCCTGGACAAGACAGGAGGCGCCCTCCCATATGCCCCAGCAAAGGTGTGCAAGATTATCATCGTCTGCTGCATGCTCCACAACCTGGCAGTGAGGAAGGAGTTGCCTCTCATCCTGGATGACGATGACCAACGTCCGCCACCTGTGCCAGTGATGATGATGATGATGGTGATGGTGATGTCCGCACACAGCTCATCACCAACTTCTTCAGCTGAATGTGAGTATCCAGAGTGTTGTACTATCAATGAATTTGATTTGCATGATATGTGTGTGTGGTGCTCTGGTGCTGTTTGAGTGTGGCCATGAGCAACTTGACTGGATGCGTGCGGAGATGTGTCCTTGCAGGTGGTCTGTACTTGCCAACAGTGTAGACATGCTAACTTGCTTTTGTGTATTTAACTTGTGACAGGTATTAGACATGAGTATTGCCGTTCTGTGCTGTTCTTCAGTGCTTTTGAGTGTGTGTCATGTCTGTCCTTCACAGGGTGCTGCTGGAGTTGTTAGAACAACTTGGATCCCCCGAATAACTGATTCAACTTCCAAGGTGGCAGCAGTTGTTTCCCTACAGGTGATGTGCCACACACCCCTGGACTTTCTATCTTCTGCATTGTTTGACTTTGTGGCCACAGCCAGGTGGGATTAGCTTGCATTTGTAGTGGAAACAACATGTAGCAAATGTGTAATAAACCTGTTCTTCATTTTGGGGTGTGCGTTGTCTGTAGTCACACATCTGAGTGACATTTGCTTACTGCACCTGTAGTGTAGTTGACACAGACTGTGAATATGTGTGGTGTCTGTGCATTGCACTGTATTTCCAGGCAACATCAGTGTAGGGGATGAGTCATATGGCCCTGGTGTGTATGTGTTGTGTGGCCCTAGTGGTGTGTCTCCCTCATATGTGTCACGTCGCCATGACTGCCATGACGGTGTTGGACTTGCTGTAGCAGTCAGCATGCACAGTGTCATTTTTCTGATCACCATCTCCATGACAGAGACCACGTTGGAATCACAACAGAGGCAGATATGGTGTTTTGGTGAGTTTATTTACAAAAGGTGTGGGGATGGTGCACAGGATGGTGGGTGCTGTACATAGAATTAGGAATCCAAAGTTCCCATGTGAATTGGAAGTCCTGGTAGATGAAATGTCCAGGGTATAGTCCACAGTCATCTGATGAATTTGTACAACTAGAGCTCCCCATGTCATGTGGGCGAGTTGGGTTGCCATCAACAGGGCGTGCAGTTTGCACACAGAGGATAAGTTACAGAACAGGTGTTGGCTTCCTGGGGGATGTAGCTGGCCATCGGCCTCTCAGTTTGGCCTCCTCGGACGGCCCCTCTTCTTGGGGGGGGGACCCTCTGGTGCAGGCTGCCGCGGTGCAGGGGACTCTCCGCCAGAGTCCTCCTCCCTCCCTGTGGCAGTTGCGGATGTTGTGGCAACAGATGTTGTGGGCGCACAGGGAGGTGAGGCCATGTTGGTGCTGATCTGGCGGAGGCATGTCAGTATGTCCCTATGCACCGCTGTGAGTTCTTGCAATGTGTCCCACTTGGACTCCATGCGAGACATGTGTGTCTCGACACAGGACATGTGGGAGTCCAAGAGGGCATGATGGGCAGCCTGCTGCTGTTGTATGTCCTTGAGGATCCCCACTACCTGGGTGACCTCTCCGGTGCTGGTCTGGTACGCATCTGCAATGCGTGCCAGTTGTGGGTCATCACGCAGTCCAGACCCCTCTGCAAATAGCGACCTGTGTCTACCACCCCTCCCACCACCCCTGGCAACACGTGCAGGGCCTGCGGTGCCACGCACAGGTGACTGTGTGCCCACTTGGGTGTTGTTAGTGGGCTCGATGGCAGCGGCTCCAGTTTGGTCCTGGGTCCCTGCGCTGTTGTCACCTGTGGTCCTTGGTGTGTCTGTGTTGGCAGGGGTGGCCTGTGTGTTGGCAGTTGTTGGAGGGGTGGGTGCAGGGGGTGCAGATGTTGGTCCTGCTGGTGCTGCATGATGACTGACACCGGAGGGTCCAGCTTGTTGTTCGCCATCCGAGGAGTGCAGAGGCTGATCCACACCAGTGAGCTCTGTGTCCCCCGGAGCCTGGGACAGGGACTCCTCCTCATCTGCTGCTGAGTCCCCATCATCACCTGTTTTGGGGAGAGACACAGATTGTATGGTATGTTTCTACAGGCATCAATTGTTAAAACACCTGACAGTTGTGACTGTACCTCTGGATGCGGCCCTGGACATTGCATTCTACTCAGTTATGACAGTCAGAGAGTGATATTGGTGTAGCACATTGTCCTGCCAACCTGTGGCATGTCAATGGGAATGTTGAGGTGTGTGCCTGACCAGCATTGGTGGTATTTGGTTGCCATCCGGGCCAACTTCTCCCCCCAGCCCAAATATCCCACCATGGAACATGCTTCCATTGCAGGGAGTGCAAGTTGTCTTTCAGGATGTCAGTCAGTGGTATCCTGCTGTTGGTTGTTGCACAGTTGCCTGCAGGGCCTTGTGCTCCCCCAGCAGTACCCAGTGTCAGCCATCTTGTGAGTCCTTTTCCACTCCCTGTGATGTGAGCATGGTTCAGGGTGGTGTTGATGGGCCAATTGTGAGGCTGAGCAATATCTGTGACTGCGACTCCCATCATGCTATTGCCTCCACCCCCTTCCCAGCATGCCCATCCTTCCTTCCTTTTGACTCTGCTTCCCTGTGGGGTGGGGTGCCTGTGCTGACAGGTTGGCTGAGAGTGTTCTCCTTGCGGTTGTTTGGCTACCAGTCCCAAGAGTGTCCCTGTGCTTCACACAGTATGAGCCCGGCTGGTTGGTTTTTGTGGGATCTTGAGTTAGAATGTGAGGCATTGCATTCTCCCAGGTGGGTTCTGTGGAGTTAGTGTTGATGGTGTGTGTGAGGGGAGGTGCTTGTAACTATGGTCAGTGCTGTGAGTCCTCCTTCCCACCCAGCCATATATCCCACCATGGAACATGCTTCCATTGCAGGGAGTGCAAGTTGTCTTTCAGGATGTCAGTCAGTGGTGTCCTGCTGTTGGTTGTTGCACAGTTGCCTGCAGGGCCTTGTGCTCCCCCCAGCAGTACCCAGTGTCAGCCATCTTGTGAGTCCTTTTCCACTCCCTGTGATGTGAGCATGGTTCAGGGTGGTGTTGATGGGCCAATTGTGAGGCTGAGCAATATCTATGACTACCACTCCCATCATGCTATTGCCTCCACCCCCCTTCCCAGCATGCCCATCCTTCCTTCCTTATGAGTGGACTTCAGTGTGTGAGAGTGTGAGAGCAATGGCAAGATGGCTGACAATGTGGTCCTGTTGTTTGTTGGTGCCCAGTTGCCTGCAGGGCCTTGTGCTCCCCCCAGTAGTACCCTGTGTCAGCCATCTTGTGAGTCCTTTTCCACTCCCTGTGATGTAAGCATGGTTCAGGGTGGTGTTGATGGGGCAATTGTGAGGCTGAGCAATATCTATGACTCCAACTCCCATGATGCTATTGGCTACACTGACTTGACCAGCATACACAGTATTCCTTCCTTTCAGTGATCTTCCCTGTGAGGTGGTGTTCTAGTGGTGTCAAAATATCTGAGAGTGTTTGTTGGTTCTATTTGTGCCACTGCCTTGCTGTATTTGTTGTTAGGTTTGTAGATGTCATGATACAGTTAGATATATATATAAAGTACAAGGGAACCCAATTTGATCAGTCAGGGACCTTGGGAACTAGCTTATTTTAAGAGACAGAGGTCCCTGTGAAGAAAATTGATTGACAACAAATAAATATAGCCCCAATCAGTACTATATTGTAACCATTGTTCCATCCGGAACAAGGTAATTTTAATATGCAATTATAAAATACGCAACATAAAATTAAATAACAGTAGGACACAAGCCTGTATCCAAAAAACTCACATCACAAAGGAAACAGAAGAAGGCTCAGGCAGCATGTACTTGTCTGCGTCAATTCAATATAATGGAGCAAACAATAATAGGAGAAAATCACCTTTACACATAATATAACTAATAGATAACAGTGTATAAGGTTAACAATTATGTCGACGGCGTTTCGATCCATAACATAATTAACGGATCATCATCAGGACTTGCAAATTAGTGCCTGAAAACATTTTGCCTGCAATTAACTAAATATGAAAACAACACAAAATTACAGATATGGAAAGAAAAGGAAACCAAGATAGGGAACAAGAGTTAGTATGAGCTATGTTAGAGGGAAGCGCACGTAAGCGACAACTAAAACTCGTAAAAGATTTTGGTTCTATAAGTGAAGAGCAAGCAGTGAGCAGCACAGATATCATACAGTCAACGTTGATGTGCTTAAAAACAGTGTGTTGCACACTCATTGAAGTGCGACACTATTTCACTGTATGTGCCAATGAAGTGAAGTATCCACGGAACTAGAAGTGACTAAGGGTTTCTATATGCAACAAGCAACCGTGATCGGCGCAAAAAAATAGATAGAGACAGTTACCGGCGATGCGTAGCATTAGTGCACATTACAGAAATTGATACGGTATAGAACAAAGTATGTGCATCGAGTGAGCTGACCAGTTAATATAGAGGCTGTGAAAGTGCCTTATGTGAAAGCTTAAGGAGGGCAAGGATAGGGATTACCTGGAAGTGAGAGCTGAGAACAGAGCCAGGCGGGATGGGGGATGAGCTTCCATGACCGGGAGCGGTCTGCAGCCTAGCAAGAAGGGAGGGAGAATCAGCTTCTAAACGGGTCGGGAGCGCATTTGGAAGAAAGTATGTGCGTGCGCTTACCACGTTGTAGAATGGTTGTTCACAAGGAATTAGGTTTGCGGTCCGTATGGTAAAGTGCCGATGGCATCTAATTAGGCTTCATTTGAGACCTGGGAACATAAATGGGGATTATTAAAGTTATGTAGGCGCGCTAGTGCTGGCGAGGGAAGGAGAGGGAAGGAGGGATACCAAGGACTCACCAATCACAATGGATTCGAAGTCCGTTAGGAAGGCGCTGCAGACATCAATTAAGGCGGCAATTATACCTAGGAATATGTAAGGGGGAATTACAAGGGAGTCGCACTAATAATGGCGAGGGAAGAAGTGAGGACCTTCCCAGGCAACTTACCAGTCACACGAAGGAAGGTAACTTGGAGGCAACTGCTATCAAAAAATATCTCGTGGGAAGCTGGATGGGGAGGTGCTTATGGGCTATACAGCGTGGTCATGTGATCGCAAATCCATGGCGGCCATCATGGAGTAGGAAACCTACCAGGGTTGGTGAAGTCAGGTGACCGCAATTGCGAGGCAGCCATCTTAGAGAGGAAAGATTCCCAGGAGTTGCGAAGGCTAGCTTGATTAAATTAAGTGGCGCGACGGCATTGGGAGGGAAGGAATGGCAAAATCAGAATCTAGTGGTTAGCTATTAAAACAGGAATGAAAGGTCAGTCACAGAGTTGCATAGAGTTATGGAGGGATATTTCAAAATGGAAAATCATGTGTAACATATTGTACATTAAAACCATAAACCACATAATATGGGTAAAAATGACCATACATATAGTGAAAGGTCCAAATAAACAGGTTACAGAATTTACATTGAAAATTTCAGAGAGGTGCAGTCTGTATTTGGCCATAAGGCTATGGTTATCTTGACAGCTGAGGAAAAAGTTGGTAATATCTCCGGATTACAGTAGAGTTGTCCAGTCCTCCATGCGGTTCAGGCCAGTGTGGATACTGCCAGTACGCAGAATCCATTTCAATTCTTCCTTGTTCATTAATTGTGCAAGATTGGCACCTCGTGGAGGCAATTTAACAATACTTAATACTGTCCAACGTATGTCGTCCTCGCTGTGACCCTTGCTTTTAAAATGTTCAACTAAAGGGGCATTAGGCGTGTTACACCGCAGCCTGCTTCTGTGTTGACAAATCCTTATCCGGACCTTTTGTGTCGTTTGTCCAATATATATCAAATTGCAGGGGCATAGGATGGCATAAATCACGTTACAAGTATTGCAGTTTGAGAAGTCTTTCAGTACACATTTAATGGTGCCAAACACAAATTCTTTACATTCAATGGTAAATCTGCAAACTGTACAATTTCCACATTTAGCATGCCCTGTAAGTGGAGGGAGACCCCAATGGTCATGCAGTGTCCCTGTACTTGTAGTGCTGGGTAAGGCGGCCCTAATTAGATGGTCTTTTATATTTTTGCTTTTTTTAAAAAACGAATGATCACGTAATCATAAAGCCGGCAGATAAGGGAGGTGGGTTAGTGTTGCAAGAACTTGACCTTTATAAAAACGAGATCATAAGACAACTTGGAAACACCGACCATTATTGTAAACTCCCCACAAACCCCACCAGAGAACTCCAGAAATTGATTCTCCAAGTAACGACTGAAGGTTTAGAACAAGGTTTCTTGAGTAAACTTGAACATCAATTCCTCAATACCAAGTCCCCGCGTACACCAGTAATTTACACCCTCCCAAAAGTACACAAAAACCTAGCTAACCCTCCTGGCCGCCCCATTGTGTCAGGCTGTGGCTCCATTCTGGAACCTTTAGGAGTATACGTCAACTTCTTTATCAAAGAATTCGTTCCTACCACCGCATGTTATGTACGCGATAGCATGGATATGATTAATTTTGTGGAAGACCATCCCTTTGACCCCATTACTGACATTTTGTGTACTCTTGATGTTGAATCATTGTACACGAACATTCCACAACTTGACTCTATGTTGGTGATAGAAGGCATTCTTAACACTCGCCCTCGCCCACATGCTGTACCTACGACTTTCATACTACAACTCTTAGAAATCTGTCTTACTAAAAACTTTTTTCTTTTTGACAACCAATTCTACCAACAAACCATGGGCACATCTATGGGAGCAGTTTTCGCACCCAATCTAGCCATTCTGTACATGGATGCTCTAGAGACTAACCATATTCTCTCATCGGTAAATCCTTTCAACACGGCTATAACAACGTGGAGGAGATACATTGATGACATTTTTATGGTGTGGCATGACACTCAAGCCCTTCTTGAGCAATTTTTACATTGGCTCAATAACAACTGTGGCGGTCTTAAATTTACACTATCACAGAGTAGAACTACCATCCCTTTTCTTGATCTCAATATTTTACATAAAGAGGGCTCGCTGATCACTAGTTTGTATAGGAAGCCAACAGAGCGTAACACACTGCTCCAATATCACAGTAATCACCCACGAGCACTTAGGGACTCACTTCCCTATTCGCAGTTCTTGCGGATTAGGCGGAACTGTTCATTGAAGGAAGATTATTTTACCGAGGCAAAGATCCTCAGTACCAAACTAACCTCAAGGGGTACCCTCGCAGGCTTGTACGGAACGCCTTAAAAGGGCATGGTATTGCCCCAGGGACTGTTTACTTGTTCCAAAAATTAAACAGCCTCAAAACCGTATTGCATGTGTCACCACTTTCTCACCTGCCTCTAACAAATTACGCAAAAGCATACTTAAACATTGGAATGTCATTAATGCTGGCATCTTAAACTTGGATCGCCCCCTTTTTGTTTTTAAAAAAAGCAAAAATATAAAAGACCATCTAATTAGGGCCGCCTTACCCAGCACTACAAGTACAGGGACACTGCATGACCATTGGGGTCTCCCTCCACTTACAGGGCATGCTAAATGTGGAAATTGTACAGTTTGCAGATTTACCATTGAATGTAAAGAATTTGTGTTTGGCACCATTAAATGTGTACTGAAAGACTTCTCAAACTGCAATACTTGTAACGTGATTTATGCCATCCTATGCCCCTGCAATTTGATATATATTGGACAAACGACACAAAAGGTCCGGATAAGGATTTGTCAACACAGAAGCAGGCTGCGGTGTAACACGCCTAATGCCCCTTTAGTTGAACATTTTAAAAGCAAGGGTCACAGCGAGGACGACATACGTTGGACAGTATTAAGTATTGTTAAATTGCCTCCACGAGGTGCCAATCTTGCACAATTAATGAACAAGGAAGAATTGAAATGGATTCTGCGTACTGGCAGTATCCACACTGGCCTGAACCGCATGGAGGACTGGACAACTCTACTGTAATCCGGAGATATTACCAACTTTTTCCCTCAGCTGTCAAGATAACCATAGCCTTATGGCCAAATACAGACTGCACCTCTCTGAAATTTTCAATGTAAATTCTGTAACCTGTTTATTTGGACCTTTCACTATATGTATGGTCATTTTTACCCATATTATGTGGTTTATGGTTTTAATGTACAATATGTTACACATGATTTTCCATTTTGAAATAACCCTCCATAACTCTATGCAACTCTGTGACTGACCTTTCATTCCTGTTTTAATAGCTAACCACTAGATTCTGATTTTGCCATTCCTTCCCTCCCAATGCCGTCGCACCACTTAATTTAATCAAGCTAGCCTTCGCAACTCCTGGGAATCTTTCCCTCTCTAAGATGGCTGCCTCGCAATTGCGGTCACCTAACTTCACCAACCCTGGTAGGTTTCCTACTCCATGATGGCCGCCATGGATTTGCGATCACATGACCACGCTGTATAGCCCATAAGCACCTCCCCATCCAGCTTCCCACGAGATATTTTTTGATAGCAGTTGCCTCCAAGTTACCTTCCTTCGTGTGACTGGTAAGTTGCCTGGGAAGGTCCTCACTTCTTCCCTCGCCATTATTAGTGCGACTCCCTTGTAATTCCCCCTTTACATATTCCTAGGTATAATTGCCGCCTTAATTGATGTCTGCAGCGCCTTCCTAACGGACTTCGAATCCATTGTGATTGGTGAGTCCTTGGTATCCCTCCTTCCCTCTCCTTCCCTCGCCAGCACTAGCGCGCCTACATAACTTTAATAATCCCCATTTATGTTCCCAGGTCTCAAATGAAGCCTAATTAGATGCCATCGGCACTTTACCATACGGACCGCAAACCTAATTCCTTGTGAACAACCATTCTACAACGTGGTAAGCGCACGCACATACTTTCTTCCAAATGCGCTCCCGACCCGTTTAGAAGCTGATTCTCCCTCCCTTCTTGCTAGGCTGCAGACCGCTCCCGGTCATGGAAGCTCATCCCCCATCCCGCCTGGCTCTGTTCTCAGCTCTCACTTCCAGGTAATCCCTATCCTTGCCCTCCTTAAGCTTTCACATAAGGCACTTTCACAGCCTCTATATTAACTGGTCAGCTCACTCGATGCACATACTTTGTTCTATACCGTATCAATTTCTGTAATGTGCACTAATGCTACGCATCGCCGGTAACTGTCTCTATCTATTTTTTTGCGCCGATCACGGTTGCTTGTTGCATATAGAAACCCTTAGTCACTTCTAGTTCCGTGGATACTTCACTTCATTGGCACATACAGTGAAATAGTGTCGCACTTCAATGAGTGTGCAACACACTGTTTTTTAAGCACATCAACGTTGACTGTATGATATCTGTGCTGCTCACTGCTTGCTCTTCACTTATAGAACCAAAATCTTTTACGAGTTTTAGTTGTCGCTTACGTGCGCTTCCCTCTAACATAGCTCATACTAACTCTTGTTCCCTATCTTGGTTTCCCTTTTCTTTCCATATCTGTAATTTTGTGTTGTTTTCATATTTAGTTAATTGCAGGCAAAATGTTTTCAGGCACTAATTTGCAAGTCCTGATGATGATCCGTTAATTATGTTATGGATCGAAACGCCGTCGACATAATTGTTAACCTTATACACTGTTATCTATTAGTTATATTATGTGTAAAGGTGATTTTCTCCTATTATTGTTTGCTCCATTATATTGAATTGACGCAGACAAGTACATGCTGCCTGAGCCTTCTTCTGTTTCCTTTGTGATGTGAGTTTTTTGGATACAGGCTTGTGTCCTACTGTTATTTAATTTTATGTTGCGTATTTTATAATTGCATATTAAAATTACCTTGTTCCGGATGGAACAATGGTTACAATATAGTACTGATTGGGGCTATATTTATTTGTTGTCAATCAATTTTCTTCACAGGGACCTCTGTCTCTTAAAATATGATACAGTTAGATGTCACTATGAGATGGCAGGTCATGTGTTTGTCTGACTGGCATTCACATCTTGGGATGAATATGTTTTGTTTGCTGTGTATTTGGTAAGGGTGCATGGTTTGCCTATCCCTTTGAGGGTGCTGTGTGTGTATTGTCACACCATATTGTGTATATAAGTTGTGTACTCACCAGGCTCTGGGATGTCTGTTAGTCCGTATACGCTCACTGGTGGTAGGATGGCCCGCACCTTCTCCTCCCAGGGCCTGAGGTATACTGGTTTAGCAGGAGGGCCACTGCTGGTGCGCTGGCTGAGGAGGTAGTCCTTTTTAAGTAGGTCCCGGACCCTCCTGCGCACATCATACCACCTGTTCTGGATGTCTTCCTTTGTGCGCAAACATGGTGATTGTGCATTCACCCTGTCGACAATCCTCGCCCACATCTTGGTTTTCTGCGACATGGGGGTCTGTTGTACCAATGTACCAAACAACTGTGGCTCTACCCTGAGTATCTCGTCTACCAGGACTTCCAATTCACAATCTAGGAACTTGTGGTTCTTCTTTGGGGGCATGGTGATGAGTGGTGGTGGTGATTGATGTGTGTGTGTGTGTGTGTGTGTGCAAGTGGGGGTGTGTGAGTGTAGGTTTAGCTGGGTGTGTGTGAGGGTGCTATTTGTAAGTGTGGTAATGGTGTGTGGCTTGTGTGATGTATGAGCTGTGAGTGTGTCTGTGGTTGCTGTGTGATGGTGTTGTTTGCTTGCAGGTCTGTGGAATTTGCAAAGGATCATGGTAGGGATTTGTGGCCTTTATGTAGGTGGGGTTGGGGGTGTGTCCTTGTTCCATTTTCCCCCCACCCCCAGTATTTATTGGCTTTGTGGTAGCTTGTTTGGCCATTTTTTAATTTTTTTGAATTTTTTCCCTTGGTGCTTTTGGTGCATGTAGGAGTCGTTCTTGTGTCCGAGTCGGACGCTGCTGTTGTCTGGTGCGATGTTGTCCGACTCGTTCCGGCTGTGTTTCAGGTTGGTTTCATATGCGGCGTACGAGTCGGTCGCGGAGTATTGGGTTGCTTCGGCTGGGTTTTGTATGCGTGTCGGTCGTACGGCTTGTGCTCCGTGCGAGTCGGTCGTGTTTCGCACGCACAGCATCGTACTACGCGGGTCGGAGTTCGCGGGTACGTTTCGTTCGGTTTCTATCCGGGTGCGTGTCGGTCGGTTCGTTTTGACTGGTTTTCCGACCGGATGGCTTGTTTCCGTCCGGCTCGGTCGTTCGTTTTGTATTCCGTCCGAGTCGGTCGAGTTTCACATGCATTTCATCGTACTACCCGGGTCGGACGGCGCCGGTTCGTGTCGGTCGGAATAAATTCCCGCACCGAGTCGGTCGGTACGTTTTCCGTCCCAAATCGGAATCGGCCCCTAAGTGTCTGATTCGAAGTTTGGCAGACCAATATTCGCTTGTAAATGTGGCGAATATCCTATCCACTTTATAACAAGAAGAGCCATTGGATATAATCCACTTTTACCGAGAGTAAGGCAGACGGGATATCTGTCATGTTTGTGACAGATTAACCTGTCCACGAAACTCTGAATAAGGCTTCACAAATCTATTTGTAAATCAAGACAACTTTTAAAATAAAATATTGTATATCATCTTCTTAGAATAATGCAGATGTTACTTCTGTTACAGTAGAGAGTCACTAACACATATAGCAGAATGTAATTCACAACAACAGTAATAGACACATACAATAACAAAAAGAGTTATACATCTATTTCTTTACTTATGTGGTTATAAACAACATATACTTAATTTTTATTTGGTTTTGTTCATTCTTTTCTTACTCTCTGTAGGTCAGCCCCCATCAAAATAAGTAAAGGGCCACTGCAAGGCAAGTGCCCCACCAAGGGGCCATAGGAGAATCAGCATGCATTGTTGAAAAAATGATAGGACCTTTAGTGGCAGACATGCCTAATAATCTTAACAAAACTTGGAAGGTCCTCCCAACAAAAAAAGCATGTGCATAGCTCCCTGACCCCCATGATACAACACATTTTGGCTTTGGCTAACCCTTGACCTGGGTGGAGAGGGAAAGGCCAAGGAGCAGCAACAAGGAGGTAAGTGAATTAAACTGGTACAATGCATATGGTTTTTATTTTTTTTGTTTAAAGAAAATAGATATTTTGGGTGAGCAGTCACCCACCTCAAGTAAGAATAATAATTACTTGTCTATGTGAAACCTAAAGTCAGTTAATTATCCTGAAGTGAACCCCCTGGTAGCTATGGCACAGAGCAGAAAGATTTAACTTAGGGCAATATGTAAAGTATTTAAGCAGTATCAAAACTGTAATAAAGTCACAACAACTAACAATAAAAATACCAGTGCTTAATTTGTAAAATATTAGGTGCAGGTGCTCAAAATTTTTTAGGAAGCCCCACCCACGTTGCCGGCTCCGCCCACTTCCTCCAGAGGCTCCACCCACTTCCTTTATTGGTTCCACCCACATCCACAAGCCTCAATACATCATAGCCACCTCCTCACATCTTGAGTTCCGCAAGAAGCTAAAGACCTGGCTCTTCACATAAGCACCTCCGGGACCTCACGCCTACACAGCTGCTTAAGTGCCTGGATACCCTCTCGGGTGATTAGTGTGATACATAAATCAATTTATCATAACATAATGTAACATATGGGAAGGCACTTTCATACTTGTAGAATCACTTTTACAAATTCTGAAAGCATTTGTGTGATTTGTCATTCCCAGAAGATGACGCAAGGGCACAATCCACCTAGCTCTAGAATATTTTGGGCAAAAGAATAGCAACTGTTCCTCGGTCTTATAGAAAAACATGCATGACAGACACAATGTAGACCCTGACTGTGCAGGATCCCATGTTGATGTAAACACAACAATCGGCAAAGTCCTGTACCTCTGCAAAAATGTGAGTGTGTACACACCAGTCGGATACAATTTAGGAATTTCTCTGCCTTAGGCACAGTCTTATTCAATAGAAAAAGCCTTGTTCAGCTGCTGATGGAACTAGGCAATTCATTCTGAGCAGCAACTCTCTACCAGTATTTTGATTTGACAACAGTAACCACAGTAGGCGTGACAGAGGAGGGCTCTTTCCAAAAATTACCTAGGCTCAGGTCATACAATTATTTTTTGACATAGGCCAACCACTTGATCTTCTTTGAGCTGTTTATACTGAGAATATCAACAAAGCCCTCTCTAAAGGAACCCAATAAAGTACCGGCGTAAGGGTCGCAAACGCAGATATAGGCTTAAGTTCAAGGTCCAATGTAAAGGGAACTAAGGGGGTGCCTCTCTCCATTACTGTTAGAGCTCTTATGAAGTTGTTCTCACTAGTTCCCAGTTGACCTGCGTGACAGTGGACCCATAGTTCTGTGCCATATAATACAGCACCCCTTGGTTGGGCATTCTCTATCTCCACTGCTGCAAGAATCCGATACCAGGGTGCCTTTTTAGCAAATCTAACAATAGCCCCAGCTCTATGGGTTAACAAAAGTGAGCTTTCAGAAATCTGTGGGGCCCATGATCAGGAAACAGGCAGATGAATCCCTAAATAGTTAATTCCTTGACCCTTTCCAAAACGTCCCTTCCCAAGCTTACGGTACCCCTCGACCCCCTGAAATAAGTTATATACTTGGTTTTGGATGCATTAATTTTAAGACCATATAACGTACAAAACAGATTCAAATCTGTCAACAAGTGTTTGTAAGCCAGCCCTGATTTTAGCTAGCAGAAATGTATCATAAGCAAAGAAATGGGCCAGGACTTTATGGCCTGCAAGCATGGGGGAATCATTGGCACAGTTATCCATTGATCCTTTCGGTGTGAGATCTGGACTTCTGGTTAACACTGAAGGCTAGTTACCATTTTGTTCTCAGAATATATAGTGATAAAGAACCATATTCATGTTTGTATATGGCCTCACTAATTCACTACATCTCTTTAATACCTGCCAAATTGCTCTTTTAAAATTTTCAAAACTCAAAGGCCCTCGTTCTGGGGGCTAGGTGATATCCATTTCTGCTGGTAACAAATATAGCAGTCGAATAGGGAATGACAAGTAATGCAGCAAGTACTGAATTCCAAATGCCTTCTACTCTGGTATCTCACCGGTTTAAATCTGGTGAAATGTTCAATTGGGAAGCAGCTGAAAAATAAGGAATTAGCCTGGCAATTGGTTGTGGTTACTGATTCCTGCAGTAAGCCCCTCAATTTCTAAGGACACTGTCGGTATCCCAGTGCGGGACATTGTGATATTCCTGCATCCAGGAAATACTGAAACCAATGGTATCCAGCTCAAACCCCATTCATTACTATGAGCAACAAAAGTGCTGTTTCCTATGAAAGGAAAAAATATGGTGGGAAGATCTACATAAATGTATGGAGTAGTGCACATTTGTACTAATACATTGCATTTGCAGAACGCCTAATATCCACAATGCTTATCTGTCTTTGCAAACCTCTGCTTCCCCTGCCACTAGAGTCACAGAAATGTATGAATTCTAGCTTTGCACATACGATTTACCTACAATTCCATATTTTTGGAGTTACAAAATTACAGACAAACCTTTCTGGCAAGTTTACTCATTATGCATAACAAGAGTAACCTTAAGGCAATAACAAGCGAAAGTCTGGCAGAAGTCTGCATCTTTTGCAAATTTCACTCGTTTCTGCTTTTTCTTCTTATGCAAAATAATCTCCCATGTAGATTAAACTCTTCTTCTATACATTCTGAAAATAGGAAGGGGATTGATTCTTTCACAAACCCAATTTGCAAACTGTCAGCATTCTTTTTATATCAGTAAATACATAAATTAGAAATCATCGCAGATAATGGAAAACATTTTGGCTTTGCCGTTATTTACCCCATTCCAAAATGACAGTCCAGTTGCCTTATCGTGAAAACACTCTTTTTTCCACTCCAATGCAAAGCAAGAGGAAAATCCACCCATATGGTGGATTTTTTCCAGGTCATTCGTAGGATTAGGGTGTGAACAATCTTAAAATTCAGCTTCTGTAAATAAGGATGTTGAAAAATGATTCTGTAATCCAACGTTTTGCAGCCGCAATTTTTGGGGGATTTAGTACCCAAGTGACTGGGCTGTGTCCAGCATCAGTCTCTGACCAGGAACACTGCTTAGTACAATATTCCAGTAGTGATAAGTATGCGGTCAGTACGGGTGACTTTTCTAAAAATGGTTTCAGGCTTGCTTGGTTTTCTAAATCTTTACATAAAAAAATCCCTTTGTTAGAGTTCCGCTATATATCTCTTACCAGGTTCTTGATAGTAATTTAATGTTTGTGATGTTTCCTAATCACATAGTTTCTCTGCAGGTTTTGCATTGATGTTTCCCCCTTATCTCAAATTTAAGATTATTATCTACTTATGATGTCTTTTAAATTCCAAGGGTCATACAATTTATTCCGAACAAGTGAAGCAATAACCTGCACACTCTACCTACGCAAGTGGAGCAGGAAATTTGCAAAGATGCTAAAGTTAAAAAAGCAAATGGGAAATCCTGCAGAGTATTTACGTGAGAATTCTAGTTTTTTGCCCCTTAAAAAAAATTACTACCTCCTCCGAACTCTTCAGTTTGTCACTACAGTATTACAGAACCATGCCAGACAGAATTATCATTTCGTGTAGACAAAGATTTTGGCAGGCTTAGTGCGCGCAGGATGCAATCTGCTTTAACATGTTATTTCTCTAAAAACAAACTGACCTAGACTGAGTGCAGAGCAGCACATGCACTATGAGACTCCAGCGCAGCCTGCCCTCTTGCAACCATCGTCCGATTTCAATACATCAGAAGCGCAGGCCCTCAGCACAGGAGATTAAAAGAACGTGCCTAAATGCCGGAAAGTTATTTATTTTTGGTGCGTGCAGCTCTTGTTGCTTTTATGAAGCAAGTACATTCAATATACAAAAATGATACCTGTATTGATTGCGGGCGCCGGCGCTCATATGTATTCAGCATTTCACTCATGCTAGACAGGACGTATTATATTTTAAAACGTTTATTGGCACTTTGGCAGTCCTGCACACTTCCAGCCTGACGTGCCCCAGCTCAACCAAAAGCCCGCCCTCAGCCATTCTTCAAAGCAAATGAAACAACATTCTGTGAAAGCAGGCGCAATCTGCTCACGACGTGACATCACTAACGTGATGACGACGCTCTTCAAGTAAGCCTGGACAAGGGTGGGACTTCCCCTGAGACATACCAGGCAGCAGTCACTGAAGAAGAGCTGCGCAGAAAATTATTTTAATAATTACCGGGCCATCGATCTGCCGGAGGAGAAAAATCGGAAAGACCCGGCCCGGTAAAATAAGTGCCGGTGCTGAGCACCGGAAAGCTCCGGCACAAATTAAGCACTGAAAAATACCCAGAATATTTTTGAAAAATATTGTAAATTTTAATTAACAAAATTACACCAAAATGACAAAAAGTCAATAAGGGTGTCCAGAGAAATGATTTTAAAGTTATAAGTCAAAACAGCACCAAAAAGCATTAAACGCCAATGATAGTTTATGGAAGTGATAGATGGGGACCCAGGAGTAATTTCAGGCTGCCTCAGTTTATCCTGGTCAAAGAGTTTACTTTCTTACTTAGTATATTTTTTAGAGCTCATAATCCTCCAGCGAGGCAAGCCTAAAGCTGTATCCAAAGTAGGGGCATCAAAATTGTGCACATTTTTACTCTCCCCCCTGTTGGTTGGCCGCCAACCTTGCTGTGTAGACAAAAGTGTAACTCTACAGGACTTATCTTCCATTTAATTGAGAAAGGGTAGGACCCTATCCAAGTTAGTGACGGTCCTGGGTCAACCTCAACTAGTCTTCGTGCAAGGGAACAAAAAACACCTTTCCGCACCCAGGCTATTGCCTCTGCTCTGGGAGCAGTTTTGACAGCTCAATAAGGGCAAGCACTGCCAGAACAATTGTCATTAATTATAATGCTAATTAGTCTACTGTATACGGAGGTGAAATCTCACTTTATAAAAGTTACTTTTAAACCATGCTTTAAAAAATACATACTTTAGCATTAAAAATATTTTACCCATTTCCAAAAACCATCACAGACCCTAAAAGCCCACCATCTGTCTTGCTTTTCTCTTCAGAACACCTGAGCAAGACTTCAAAACACAAGGACACAATATGAACACTCTTCAAAATAAGACTGCACACTTTAGAATACCAAAATACAATGTAGAAAAAGCTCAACAATCATTTGCCAAGTAAAGAGGAATATTTGTTACAGCAAGTTCCCATATATCCAATAGCAATATTGCACATGTAAAATAAATGCATATAGTAAATGTATATACACAAGAATAAATGCACAGAAAGATAACTGTATTCACATAAGAATGAGTAATTAGCACATGGAATACTTCACCGGCTGTTTGTCTTGCATCATCCTGCCAACACGACTGGGGAACAAGGTGGCAGTCTTGACGGTAGCTTTCAACCAGGGAAAGATCTCTAGGCGGCGCGTCCACCCATAGAAGAGTTCCTGTCAAAGCGCCAAAAGGTCTCTGCCTTTACAATCTTACTAACACAGAGAGAGGCTTCTAGAAGCTCCCCCTCCCATCATCAACACTGTAGGTGCTGGCTGCACTCTCTGCGTCGAGGTCACTCAACGGAGCTGGCCAGGCGCCGATGAGAGCTGAGACAGAATTCTTCCCTTTCTCTTCCTAGGGCTAAGCAGCCCACACTGTCTGTTCTAGCAGCTTATCTCTCCCGCTCGGTGGTGTGAAAAACATAAACATTTCGGTGTGTGCACAAGTAACCTGGGGCCTGCCTGCGTTCACAGCTGAAAGGCAGGGTCAGACAGACACAAGATGAAACTGTGCTCACAAATGTAATTAAAATAAAACAGTCAATGTTCAATCATGATCTCTCAATATATATAAATGCCTGTAGCATTACACCATCCCATCACTCTCTCTCCCCAGAACCACCAGGCCCTGCCCCTCCTAAAATAATCTCAAAAAACCTTACCCAACTGTAAGACCTACATTCCTGGATGACCATCAGCTCCTGAAGGAATGAGAGGCCCCCAAGGAGGACATTCATGATAATGGTGGGAAGACAAGAGGAATGCCTGGAGACACAATTGACTGATGGAACATTATTTATTTATAACCTACCCAGACTTACTTAGTTATTGTTTATTTTGAAAATGAATACAGTACACAGAGGAGGAAGATATTTGTCATCCCTTTATTTAAAAATATGTTAATATCAACTTTTTGTGCCTGTTGTTTACTCTGTTATGTTTTAAAAATGTAAAATATTTGCCATATGTGATTACATATTACAATATGCTGCATAGGTTAACCATTTACTTTTATTTACTGGTTTTGACAGTTATCGTGTATTGCATTTTGGGAGATGTAGTTCACTACATTTCCCTTGTGTTAATGGAAGTGGTAGTGTTGTTGTGAATGCTTAATGTCAGTGGTATTCAGAGTGGTAGTGTGTGATTATATTTACCAAATGGATTTTACTTGCTAATATAGTGTTATGTTATGATGTTGTGGTTCACATATAATCCATACAACACATTATGTATGCTGGCACCTAGCTTAACGATAAGAGTGCCATGTTTTGCATGTGAGTGTGTGTGTGTCTAGGCCTTGATATAGTGTGTTATATTTTGAGGCAATACATATCAGTGACTGGGTAGTATAAATGTGTACTTTGAATACGTTGCTGATTCATTTGATTATATAGTGTGTGAAAAGTGTGCAAAGTGTGTTGTAGATCAGAGTTATCAATAGTGTAGTGTTTTTAGTTAAACAATCAAAATGTGAATGGAAATTAGTCTGCCTTACATTCTGAACAAGATTTAAACAGTTTAGTGATAGAGTGTCCACATACATGCTTCCATCAACATGTACACTTTATAAAAATGCACTTTTTATCCTAATTAGAATTGTAGGGATTAAGTTAGGAAGGTGTTAGGTGAATATTAATGTAGGTATGTATTGTGAGACATGCAGCCGAAGAGAGTAGTTCAATTGGCTCACCATTCCATCCCATATTCCTGCAGACTGAATTCTGGTAGCGAGACATCAGGCAAAGGGAACAAATATTTAAAATGACTTACTAGTTAGCGCATCAACCTCCAGGTCGATGTGCTGAAGGGGATCCCATTCCCGCTGTGGGATCTGTTTTCTTAAATGAAGTGTTTAACATGTAGAAAACCGAACTTATGCTTACTTAGGACAACTTTGTGTTTTCTTTCATCTTGGATGTGACATCGTAGTATACCACGTGATCATTTTCATTGATATTATTTCAATTGTAATAAAGAATTGTAGGCTTTGCCTTGAAAAGATTAAGACTTTCCCAGTCACACTGAACGTGATGTACCTATCCAAGGGTAAACTAACTGTCTCAGACTGAATAACATACTATGTAACAAGTCCAGTCCTATGAATAGACGCTGGGAATGACCGAGTCTAATGCAGTAGAATGGTGAGAAATCTCAAGTGAAAAATCTCAAATGTATTCTGTAGTAAAATGCTTCTTCTTTCTTTTTTCTCATTGGTCTTTACCCTGTGAACATGTATTTGTTTTGTAAATGTGAAGTTCTCTGTCTAAAGTTCAATAAAAGGAGGCAATTTCTCCACGTTAGGGGCTCACTTTACTTTTTCTTAGAAGGGTAATCTATGCTGGATTTCAAGTAAAATTTTACAGAGTTCAGTTCTTACTGTTATTTTATGATTTATCTGCTTATATGCTTAGTCAAATGATGGTCAAGTTAATGTATTTCTGTATTGATTATGTTTGAGTAAACTTTTACACTTTAGTCCTTGTCTGTCATTCTTATTGAGAACGCTTACAGCTTAATTCTAATGTATGATCCCTGACGGGTCCAACGGGTAGCACCAAAGTCCAAAAGGGACTACACCGCTTCTGATCCAAACTGTTGGCACGATTTTGGCAAGTAAGTGAGACACAGGTTTGTGCGCTGACAGATTTGGTAGCAGAGCTGATGGTACCGATTGGATCTATCCGATACTGATTGGTCCTAATCTGATGAGGTAAATTGACAAGAGAACTGGCTATTGTACTTTCATGGTTCAGATGGTTTTGCCCCGAGATTCAAATTGACCCAGTCCCTACCCGATCATGATTCCCGAAGACAGTTGGGAGATAAGGTGGCTATTGTAGTAACCTGGAAAGAATGATGTGAATATCAATGGGGATTTGTGTGTGTGCGAGAAGTGAGGCAAAGCAGTGCATATTGGTATTTGTAGTTTGAGATGTTGTGGTGAAATGCAGTGGGTGAATTTTGAATTCTATAATTATGTGGCATTAGTTCTTGGACTTGCGGGGACAGCAATTATTGTGTTCTTGACTATGTTTTTTGACTTTTGAAGACAGTAGTGTATGATTCTTTCAACTTCAAAGATGTTGTGGTATCAAACTGTAGTGAGATACCTTGGCCAGTTAAGTTAATTTAGACATTTGTCGAATTGTCAAAGTAGTCTGCTAAGGTGAGGTGGACTGTGAGGTGCTATCGGTCACACCAGCATAGGGACATAACATTTCAGTTGTGAGAATGTACTAAATGAGTTCGGTGGTTGTTCATTCCGTAGTGTACTGGAGTGAGCACGCTGGGTATATTAGATTCCCGCAGGCCGAGAGTTTTCTACTGTATGAAGTGGATCGTATTTCTGTATCATAGAAATTTCAGTTTCGAAAAGCAAAGAGATGTTCACAGTGAAAAGGGTGGGAAGAGTTTAAGAGAAGCTGGCAGTATGCAGATGCTTACCTCATAGGGTCCCGTGCAGGGATTGGCTGCTGAACGCTGGAGCTGCGCTGCAATTGGCTGACCTTTGACCGAGACACGCTTGTATTGGCAGGCGAATCGTGAACTCAGCAAAGTGGAAAGTGGAGAGTGTGTGAAATTAGAAAGAAGGTGATTGTTGAATACTGACAAAATCCCTGGGAAATCCCTTTTTTCAAAAACCAGCGGCATTTAAATACGGAAGAGAAATTTCGGCCTGAAGGCACACCAGCTGGGGAAATGGCGGCAAAAAAAGGATACACACATGCATAAAGATCAGTAAATGGCATGAATACACAGCAAAATGTGAGGAATTGTGGTACCAATTTAATGGCACGTTTCCCATACCAAGAATTGAAAATCAAAGAAGGAGAATGTTTGACCTGAGACCCCAGCCTAGTCCCACACAATTTGAGGTCCTGAATCTCTTGAACAGGTTGCAAATGAAAAAAAGAGAAAGAAGGGATTGAGACGATAGGAGCTAACCCGCTGATAGAGGGTGAGGACACAGAGAAGGAAGAGTCCATCATTAAAAAGAAATCTAGGGATGAGACAGAGGAAGAGAGTGATGAGGAGGAAGCCATTATAGACAAACTCTTAAGAATAAGACCACCTCCATACAATGCAGGGCCAACACCAGGTGCCACAGCCCAGACCAGAAAAGAGAACGGCTCGGTTACCATACCCTCTCCAGAAACTAGTACACCTCGTTACGCTGTCCACTGTCTCACCCACTGCCCTGACATAGACGCCTGCGACTTTAATTAAATCCCAGCTTTTGACTAGTATGAGCAGTCTTTCAACCACAATGATCACTAGTATGCCTCAGAGTCACACCCTTCCGAGTATTCTCCTGTAATCGGAAGTTATAGCAAGTATATTAGATCCTGGAACCCCGAAGAAGGAGACCTCAGAAACCCCCGTTACAATCACAACTTCACAACCTACTCCACAGCTCAAAGAACAGGCACCTCAGAGACTTAATGTAGCCCAATTAAAAACCGAGTTTTATGTAATCATAAAGGGCAATGTAGGGATGAATTTCTTGAGACATTGCAATGAGAATGAACTGCTTTACTTGACTAGAGAGGCTGCGAGGGTGGTGTGAGAAGCCTATGCGAATATGGAAAGGGTTGCACATCAATGCAGACTTTATTTAATGTAAAGGAAAAACTTCGGAAAAACAAAAGGATGATGATGGATGACATGGAAGTGAGATTATTAAAGCTGAAAAGATTGAAAATGCATGTGAGAGGACTGATTGAGAGCATCAGGCATTGGAGTGATGTGGAGAAATTTAGGAAACTTTGGTCAAAGAAAGAAAGATCAAAAGTAAAACGAAAAGAGGAATCCAAAGGGGATAGAGGAGGAGAAGTGACAGAGGGAGTAGTGAAGAAGGATAAGTAACAGAGGGAATAGTGAAGGAGTACCCTTTGAGGGAGGTCCAGGGAGGAGCATACATACATGTTCCTTGGTCTCAAACGGGCCTCTTCTATTTCACAAATACTCTCCCGAGATTGAGGGAAAATCCCGACAAATGGTATATTCAGAATAAACAGTGACAATTTTGATGGTCTTTGTGGGAGGATGTGGACTTGCTTTTTGAGGTAGCAGTCTCTAAGGATCTGTGGGCAGAACGTAAGCGAATCATACACTGGTCAACGCAAGAACCCCCTAAAGTAGCAAACACAAATGCCGTCACCAGTGGCAAAAACCAAGTACGACACAGTTATTGCCCACCTCAAAACTAAGGTTTCTCAAAAGAAAATGAATTCAACCAAAATTTTTAGGACATCCCAAGAGCTCAAAGAATCTGTGCATGCATACTTTGAGAGATTGATGCAGATGTACATGAAGAATAGAGGTCTTAATGACCCCCACGGGGACAAAATGAAAGGATGTCTTGCCTCCTTTGTACAAGGGTTATGATCTGAAATCACTAATCAGATCATACAAGGGGTTCTC
The DNA here is from genome assembly GCA_963921515.1 of Calotriton arnoldi. Taxonomy (NCBI): domain Eukaryota; kingdom Metazoa; phylum Chordata; class Amphibia; order Caudata; family Salamandridae; genus Calotriton; species Calotriton arnoldi. Next base: position 70,255 of record CAWUFW010002558.1, on the reverse strand, counting down.
TGCTGGCAAAGCTAGTGTGTAGGTGAAATATTGCAGTATGTAAAATATTGCAGTAACATGCTAGATGCCAAACAAAGAGGGCGGAAGGAAAAGATCATGGTAGCGGAGACTCAGTTAGCACAGAATGGAGGCATAAAAATGCCTAGTACAGGTCTAGACCTTGACACAAGTATAGGACCCAACATGCAAGGAGTCTTCAAGTCCTATGGAGGAAATACTCAAGGAATGGGAAGGGGACGGGCAGTATGTCTGGAACCAGCATAAGCACTTTGAAGAAGGTCACCCCTGTCACATTTGCAACAAGATCATTCAGTGGATGCGGAAATGTCGATACATAACCAACTGAACTATTATCGATGCTCAAGCATCAAATCGCGCGATGGAAGGAGAACTTTCCCCTGTACCAAGACATCCTATGAAGAATCCAAAGATGCAGAAACCAGGTTCAACACAAAATCAAGGTGGGAATCTTCACTTCCAACCTAGCAACAGAGCTCAGCATAGACCATTCACATCTCAGACTGCCCCGATTCCCATCATGTTTGGAAGTTCTATAAAATCTGAGCAGGCCCAATGATGGTGCCTGAGGTAGGAGGATGAGTGAGTGGTTGGCACACTCCTAGAAGTGGATCAGAGTAGGCCTGGACGGAGTTTGAGAGTGACCAAAATACTCTGCCGCAGTATGCGGAGTTCCGCAAGCGGCAGAGTGCGTTTGGTCATGCCGTTCGCGTTGATTTTCAGCGCCGGGTGTTTGTCCCGCACTGTAAAATCAGCACGAACGGCACCAAGCGCAGCGCAAGAGGGCGCTGCTTCTTTTCTGCCGAACGGGTAGATTTTCTACTCGAGCAGCAGCTTTCTCAATGCGAACAGAAGGTTTCTCAACGCAAGCGGCCACGGCCATCCACGACAGCCCGCGTTGAGAAATTCGACCCCCCGCGTTCAGAAATCTCGCCGGGAGGTGGATTTTCCTCGCTTGTGCTTGCTAACTTGATGTTGGCGAGCGTGAGTGAGGTAAAAAACTCCGCTCCGAGGAGCGGAGTTTTTCAGAACTCCACGTGCTGCGCGGAGTGCGGAAAACTCTGCAAACTCTGCGAACGGAGCGGAGTTAATCACTCAGGCCTAGATCAGAATGGCCAATATGTAGATGGAGAGGTTAACGGACATCCTTTCTTACAGACACTGGAGCCACTGGTTTGACCATTAGAACAGTTGAGGTCCCGAACTTGCTGCTCTCAGGAAAGGAAGTCCAAGTTGTTGTCATTACAAATCAGCAGCGTACAAATCAGGTTAGTGCCCCGGTCTCAGTAAAAATTGGGGCCATCAAAGAGCATCACCAATTTGTGATCTGTGATTCAAGCCCAGTAGATTTGTTAGGAAGAGACCTACTCTGCAAACTTAACTGTACAATATAGTGCACGCCGGACAGAGTGGGGTTGGAGACTCAAGCAGCAGATGCAGAGTTCAAATTGCAGGCATCAGAATCTGTAATCAGATTATATCTGGCACTTACTAAAGAAGACCTAAATTCTGATGTAAAAGAATTGATCAGAGAAGATGTATGGGATTTCACAGGATATTAGATTGGTTTGATTAAGGGTGCTTAACCCTTGAGAATAACCCTTAGGTCCAACGCAGTGTTCCCTCAAAACCTCCCTACAAATTGACCCCAAAATCCATCGCAGGAATAACTGCCGTTATTGAAAGTATGTTGGAACAGGTTCATTGGGAGTCCATGCAATTCTCCGATTATGGCCTTGCAAAAAGGGAATAAAAAGTGGGAGATCAGCCAAGATTTTAGAAAAATAAACTAAATAGTCATTTAGTGCTATCGTATGGTACTAAATCATGCCGTAATCCACTTCCAAATTCCCCCCGAAGTGGAATGGTACACAGCCATTGACTTGTGCCAGACATTCTTTTCTATTCCCTTTCACAAAGAGAGCCAGTATCCCTTTGCTTTTCGATTCCAAGAGAAAACTCTTGTGTGGTGTTGCGCTCCTCAGGGGTATACAGAGAGCCCCTCATATTTCATTCTGATACTTAAGGTGAATTTAAAGACCCTACAGTTACCATGCAGTTCAACCTTAGTTCAGTACACTAATGACCTACTTATCGCATCGGGGACAAAGGAAACTTGTAGACAAGATACTATTGCCCTACGCAACCATCTTCCTGAGAATGGGCATAAGATTTCCCCTGAATAGTTGGAGTATTGCCAAATAGAGGCTAAGTACCTGGGACACCAAACTGAGAAGGGAGTCAGAAGGGTGTCCCATGAGCGCATTGAGACTGTTCTTAAAATGAAATTCCCAACGACACACAAAGAAGCGTGAATTTTTCTTGTGCATGGTTGGCTATTGCCGACCATAGACCCACACTTTTAGAAATATCAGGATGTTTGAAGGAAGTTAGCGACATCTGGGTATCTATTGATGGAAAGCCTGCACTACCTAACTCTATTTTACCAGCTGTGGTGATACACATGTATGGGCCAACACATATGGGGCGAGACGGTATGGTAAAGACATTTAGGTAACATTGCCATAATCCACACTTTCCTGCAATTGGACAGAACCTGTACCAGCGCTGTGCAATTTGCCAAAAGCAGAATGTGGGCAAAAAGGTTGTAGTGACTATGTGTCATATTAGGAAGTCTAATTGTCCCTTCGACTGTCTCCAGATTGTTTTTGTTGAGATGCCATGGTGTAGTTAGTTGAGGTACATCTTGATCATTCTATGTCTATTCTCTCATTGGGTGGAGGCACATCCCACCAGGAGATGCAACAGCTGACAGTTGCCAAACTACTACTGCAGGAATTGGTCGAGCGAATTTGAATGCCAGTTCACCTTGAATCAGATCAAGGTAGTCACTTGATTTAAGTGATGCAGCTGCTATGTACAACATCAGGGATTGACAGAAGATTCCATTGTAGCTACAGACCAGAAGGTTCAGGCTTAGTTGAAAGAGTAAATGGGATGACTTGAGAAATTGGGTTGTCAGTTGATTAGGGTGTGAGCCCTCATCAAGCAGCAGTATCAATTCCTTGCAGGGTGTGTAGGAAAGTGGGTTTCTGTTGCAGTAACCCCCCCACTTTTTGCCAGACTACTGATGCACTTTGATTTGATGTGCCCTGGGTCCCTGCCAATCAGGTTCCCAGGGCCTGTGTTCTTTCCCCAAAACTAACCCAATTGGCCTCTCTAGCCACAGGTCAGCCCCTGGTAAATGGTACCACCGTACCCAGGGCACTGTGACCAGGGAAGACCTCTAAGGGCTGCAGCACTTATTGTGCCACCCTTAGAGGCCCTGTACCTTTACACACACACACTGCCTTTGCAGGCTGCGTGTTTTGTTGCAGAACAAAGTGAAGAGTCGACATGGCACACATCTCTGTGTGCCATGCCTACAACCCACTGCCCTGGCATAGATCAGTCACCCCTCTAGCTGGGTGCCCTATGCCAGTGGTGAGGGTACAGGTGCATGAGCCCTGTACCCCTACAGTGTCTAAGTCCATTCTTAGACGTTGTAAGTGCAGTGCTGCCATTAAGAGTATATGGTGCTGGGAGCTTGTCATTACGGACTCCACAGCACCATAATGGCTACACTGAAAACTGAGAAGTTTGGTATCAAATTTCTCAGCACATTAAACCCACACTGATGCCAGTGTGGAATTTAATGAAAAATGCACACAGAGGGCATCTTAGAGATGCCCCCTGAAAAACGACCAGCCTCTGGTGGGTTCCCTGACTGGTACACCAGCCTGCCACCACGAGACATGTTTCTGGACCCTTAGGGTGGGAGCCTTTGTTCCCTGAGCCCAGAAACAAAGCCTTTCCTGGGCAGAGGTGTTCACACCTCCCTCAGGCCAGTAAGAGCCATCTGTGGCAGGGGAGCTTCAAAGGCCTGGCAGCCTTTGTAATGCAACCCCCAGCCTCTCCTGCTATCAGGAGCAGGCCCCCTTCCTGTCTCCCCTCCTTTTCGGCGGGAAGATAGGTGGGAAAAACTAGCCAGCCCAGAAGGTGTGCCCACCTCTGCCAACTCCACCCCTCAGGTGGGGGAGGCGAGGTGAAGCCCATTCTTCAGTGCCCGCCATCTTGCAGATGGCAGGCACTCCCCAATCAGGATTAGGGATTGCACTCACTCCCCCACGTGGGGTGAGCACACCAAGGGTGTAGTCACCGTAAGGTCAGTAGCCCATTGGCTACTGACCCAGAGACCCCTAAAACGCCCCCTAAATACAGCCCTGAACCAAGAAAGCAGACAAGAAGAAACTACAAGAAAAGAAGAAGAAGGACCAAACAGCCGTGCAGCAGCTAACAAGAGGAAGACGCCCACTGACTTGGCCCCAGCCCTACCGGCCTGTCTCCCCCTCGAACCTGCTCCTGCGAAATCCTGGTGTGTCCTGCAGCCAGCAACCTCGAAAACCCCGGAGAACCTGCCTGCCTTCAACTCCAAAGACTGTGTCTCCCGTGAACACCGGATTTGTTCATCTGCAACCCCTGGCTCTGTCCTGACACCGCGGATCCGCCCCACTCTGCACCCGCCTTCCACGGCCCGAGCTCGAGTGGGAAAACACCAAGACGAGGTCCCCCCAGCGATCCTGACCCGAGATCCGGTGACCCCAGACCTTCCTCAAGCCTCCAGCTGATGCCTGCAGCCTAAAACCAGAAGGTCCCCCCAACTGCGACCAGGAGCTGGTAAGAAGATCTGACCCCAAAAGGCACCCCTGCACTCGACACCCCACAGCCTTGGGTGGCTAAACCAACAGTACCTAACCAACCCCTAACTTCCCAACTTACCTCTCGAAGTGGTGGTCGCACCCAAAAGACCTTCGTCCCCGAGCCTGCAGTGCTTTTGCCAACCAGAGGTTCTCCATAGCAAACAACAGGGCGCCCTACGTCAAAACAGCACCCTGCACCCGGCAGCCCCAGTGCCGCTGAGGGTGCACCTTTGGTGCTACTTTGTTTCCCCATTTGCCCTGAGCTACACACCAGGAGCTTTGCTCCCACAACCAAGTGGCCTGCTCGTCAGCAGCCACCAACCGGAGGCCCCCTATCCCCGTTGGATAACATTGGGCCTCAGCACTCTGCACCCAGCCGCCCTAGTGCCGCTGAGGGTGTAACTAGAGTGCATCCTTGACCCTGGGGACCCCTGAGTCTACCCCAGAACCTCAACTCCCACTACCAAACACTTACCTCAAAACCGATAACACTATTTTCCTCCATAGGATAACATTGACTGTTTTTCTGTGAAAAGTTCAAAGTGTGGAGTTTGAGAAAATAAAGAAATTCTTTAAAATTGCATAATCTAACAAAAACGACTTTACTTACCTGTTTTCAGAAAATGTCCCAGAGTAGTATCTAGGTATACTACTCTGTGTAAGCCTAGTAAATTCAAAAGTTACTTACCTGCTATTTTACTAAAAAGCCTATTCAAGTCTATGTACTGCATTTACTAAGTATTGTATTATTCTGCATTCATACTGTAAATCAAACCAAAGTACATTTACAATTGCAATTTACACTGTGTTACAATCTGTATATTTACTGCAAAGTAGTTATCACTTACCTGTGCCAGGCTTGCTTGGTTCTAGAAAATAAAATAACTAAAAGAGTATTTTTATACAAAAACAATTGGTCTGAAGTTCAGTCTTTGGGTGTGTGAAGTCATTTCCTGACTGAGTGTGTACAACAAATGCTTAACACTGTCCTCTGATACTGCCTTACTGCTCGACCACGCTACCACAAATAGAGAGTGAGGTGCTATCTAACTTTACCTCTGCCTACCTTTGGGGATCCACTGGACTCTGTGCACACAATCCCTCACTTTGGTATAGTATATACAGAGCCAGCTTCCTACAGGGTGAACCATAAAAAGTCTCTAAATTAACCTTTGCTTAACCCTAGGTAGCTTGGCACAAAAAGCAGTCAGGCTTAACTCAGAGGTAATTTGTAAAGTATTTATGCAGCAAACAAACAGTAATAACGTGAAAACACAAAACATGAAAAATCCCAAACCAACTTAGAAACAAAAGTACATTTTGATAAATTATTTGACACCAAAGCGACAAAATTCCAATCAGCAGGACTGGAGTTATGAATGTTTTAAGGTTTTAGTAAAAACGAGCGCCTAAAAGATCAAAGTGCCAACTGTGGACATCTAGTTGAAAAATATGGTTGACCGCGATGGAGCGCAGTTTGGATACAAGAAATGAATTGGGCCTGGTCAGCGCTTACCTTTGGACGTAGAAGAAATACTGAGAAAAAGTGTCTGAGGAGGTAAAGTTCAGCTGGGCAAGGCTGCAGGAGGTGTCGAGGAGGGAGTGTTATCATCGGAAAACCGTGGGTCGAAGCCGAGGTGAAGATTTCTACATTTGGACTTAGGGCCTTACTACGAATACGGCGGTCCACAGTACCACCATACTCATGGTGGAGGTCCGACCACCGCCACACTGGCAGTCCGCCTGCCGTTTTATTAGTACAGTGGTAGGACCGCAACGCGACCGCTGGCTCCTCCAGGATCAAGGATCCCGCTGCTCTGGCAGTCTGGAAATGGTCAGGAATATGCCATGCCGGCATCTCCAAGCATATTCCAATTTGAATGTCCATCGCCCATTTCATGGCGGTGAGCCTGGCATGAAAAAGGTTGGGAACTTGTAAGGAAGGGGGCCCTAACAGGGCCCCTGGCAGCTTCTGGGCCTGGGGGTGCATGCAGGGGGGCACATGTTGTGCCCCCTGGAATTGCACCATCGCTCCTGCACAGTGTGGCATGCACGACATGGTGCATGCCACACAGTGCAGGAACGTGCTGCAGGCGATGTCATGGTTGTGGTTTGCTTTTAAGGCTCTGCTATGAGGCTAACATACCACTGCCATGAGACTCGTAATCCGACGGGCGCACTACGGGCTTGGCGGTCCTCCTGTCGGCATGACGGTGGCGAACTGACAGGAGGACTGCCAAACTCATAATAGGGCCCTTAGTCTTTGAAATGGATGTCAAAAATCTCAAGCAGACGAGGGAGAGGGCTATAACCGAAGACAGTTTCTCGAAGTCGGATACCCCTTTGGCGAAGGACCGCTGAACTGCTGAGAAGAACGTAGCAGGAGAATCTGCAAAATCAATCCAACCAGCGATGCACCTTGGGCGATAGGTGAGCAGGTTGGTCCCGGTCTCCTCCTGGTTCTCAGAGCACTTTTGAGCCAAAATGTGTCTCTCCTCAGTTTTTGATTTTGGCCACCTGGTCACTTTTAGCACCACTTCCAAGGGTCCAGCACTGGAGGGGCACCACTTGGAGGGTCTGGACTCACTCCGGCTGGGTCCAGGTGCGGGTTCAAGATGGAGGGAGTCTTTTGTGTTCCTCTGGGTCTGAACAGGAGGGCAGGAAACTAGGCCTTGTGAGCCATTCCGGTGGTCACGGGTCAGATGAAGATCCAGTCCTTGTACTCTGGCACAAGGCAGTAGAGCAGTAAGACAATAGGACAGCAATCCAGGAGGGCAGCAGTCTACCAGAGCAGCAGTCTAGCAGAGTATCAGTCCTTCAACCACCACAGCAGTACTTCTTCCTGGCAGAGAATCCACAGGTCCAGAATTGTACTGAAGAGTTGGTGTCTGAGGTCCTATGTTTATACTCTAGTGTCCTGCCTCTGGAAGGTGAGAAAAGCTTCTAGCGCATGGAATTTCCTGCCTCCTCTGCCCTGGCTCCAAGCTGGCTGCAGTGACAATGTAGGGTTGTTAGATCCTTTGTGTGAAGGCAGAACACAGGTTACTCAGTTGCAAGTGGGACTGTGCTTAGCTTCGCCCCATCCTGCCAGCATTTAGCCCATTCAGGCAACGTAATCCCTCAATTGTGTGAATGCCTCAGAGGAATTCACAAAGACTAACTGTCAGTTACACCCAGTCATGTGACCAAGGCCAGGCTGCAGGCACAAAAGGGATAAGGGCAGAAAAGTGCCAACTTCCTAAAAGTGGCATTTTTAAAACTGTAATCAAAAACCTAACTTTACCGTTAAATAGGGTTTTCCATTACAGTTCGAAAGACACCAAACATGACATAACTACCAGCTCCCAACTGGAAATTGCATCCTATTAAGTGTAATAAGGAATCCCCAATATTATCCTACGGGAGGGATAGACCTCACTGTAGTGAAAAACAAATGTAGGAGTTTTTCACTATCAGGGCATGTAAGCCTTAAAGGTACAGGTCCAACCTTCTAATTACACTGCACACCGCCCTATGGGCTACCTAGGTCCTACCTTAGGGTTGACATATGTAATAAAAGGGGAGTTTATGGCTTTAGCCAGGGGGTTTAAATGCCAAGTCGACATGGCAGTTTAAAACTGCATTCAGGCTTCAGTGGCAGGCCTTAGACATGTTTTAAGGTGCTACTTAAGTGGGTGGCACAATAAGTGCTGCAGGCCCACTGGTAACATTTAATTTACAGACCCTGGGTAAATGGTATACCACTCTACAAGTGACTTATAAGTAAATTAAATATGCCAATTAGGTGTATACCAATCACACCATATATAGGGAAGTGAGCACAAACACTTTAGCACTGGTTAACAATGCACAGAGTCCTAAGTAGGGGTGGGCGACGGAGCGGAGTTTTTTTTTCTCGAGCGGCTCGCCAACAGTAAGTTGGCGAGTGCTTGTGAGAAAAGATAATACATGACCTCCTGCTGGTGAGATTTCTCATTGCGGGCAGTCGCGGCAGGTCGAGACCGCTCGCTTTGAGAATAATGCCATTCGTGTTGAGGAAGCTGCCGCTCGAGTAGAATGTCTACTCGAGCGGCAGAAACGCCCTCTGGCGCAATGTGTAGTGCCGTTCACGCTAATTTCACAGTGCGAGACAAACTCTTGCCACTAAAAATCAGTGCGAGCAGCACGACTTAACAGACTCCGCCGCTGGCGGAGCTTCCCAGAGTTTTTCTGGCACTTCGCAGAGCTCCGTGGAGTAAAACTCCACAAACTCCACCCAGGCTTAGTCCTAAGGCCAACAAAAACGAATTTCAGCACAAAACTGGAAATAAGTAGGCAAAACATTTTGGGGAAGACCACCCTAAGACTGACAGGTCTAATGGATGATGAAAGCAAAACTGGCCAAAACTTGTGTGTCAACATCTCTCAAATGGCCCGAAGCACTTCCGCTGGTATTAATGAGCATTCCAATCACTCCGTGCAGAAGTACAGGATTATCTTCTCCTGAGGTGCTGATGGGGAAAGCTATGACGATTCCTTCTGTGCCAGCTGCTGCTCTTGTGAATATCACAGATTATCTGGCTCTCGAGTACTGCAAAGGATTTGCTGATGTGGTACATTCTATCTCTCACCAGGTTGATGCCACGACTCCATCTGGGCGAGAAATTCCATGTCATGACTTGAGCCGTGGTGATTTGGTTCATGTGAAGAAGCACATTCATAAGTTGTGCCTGGAAGAATGCTGGAGAGGCCCATAACAGGTGTTCTGTCACCAATACCACTGTGAAGTGTGCTGGATTGCCGAACTGGATACATGCCTTCCATACTGAGAGGGTGAGCAGAGCTAACATTCACTACTCCTCGAGCCTGCCTAGGTTTGAGGTTCCTGAGGCATCCAAAGAAGAGGGAGGCTAGCCTGAAACTTCCCAGCCTTCCATAGTAGAACACCAACAGCGGCAAGAGGAGGACAACCGTACCAATCTTTCAGTCGTGACTAACACTCGAGACTCTAGGCCGAAGCTACTCATCCCCAGAGACAGCAGAAACTCATGGAAAGCAGAAACAAACCTGCCTGGTACAAGCACAACTGAATCTGAGAGTGGCATTGACAGAGAAAGTTCTTCCTCTAAAAGAGAATAAGCTTCAACTGAGCCAGACATCATAAGTACCTTGAGAAATTGAGCACAACTCGATGAAAGATAGCTAAAACCTAGATTCAGACAAAAAAGACTGTTTACAACCACTGAGAGACCAAAGGCGATAATGGAAGTTAGTGAGTTAGAGGAACAAGAGCATCCAGAATGACAAGACATTGGCGATGAGTGTTTAGACTTGACTGTCCATAAGAAACCTATAAGTGAGAGAAAGATGAATTACATTTATTCAGCGCCTGATTCCACATACTTCACCAGAATTGACATTGAATCTGATGAATGTCTGACTGACATTGATGAACCTCCATGAGTGAAAGAGATGAACAAAAAGAGGCTCAGTTTACGCAACCGTTGACAAAGTCGAAAAGGACGAAAAGATAGTTGGGGTAAGGGTCAGAAGACTAGAGAGCCTTAGTCATCAAGTCAACAAAGAATAAAAATCACTGTAGATTTTGAGATAGGGTAGGGACTACAGAAAAGTTGTAGAAGGTCTACTCTCTTCAGCTGAAGATACAGTTTATTCACTTGATCTGATCCAAGTTGATATGGCGCAGCAATGCTGCAAAATTGTGCTTGTAGTCTTGATAGTTGCCATTACTGTTACATGATGCTATACTATCAAATGCTCCTCATTCTGAGATTTTTTATAGCTATGATGTGTACTTTTAAATGCTTATTGAATATGTCAAACTTATGGAGATTAACAATTGCTTTGTCTACTCCTATCTTCAAGCTTCTGCGGCTGATGGATTAGTTTATTTCCACCTGCCTTTATCATATTCCTTTTCCTGTTGTGTTTTCCTTAATTTGTTCTATTAACAATTTAACTGTTTTACACTGATAATGAAAAACTTTTAGAAAACGTGCAATTTGTGAAGGAATCAATTGTGTATTCTTGGACAATTAAATATGCTTATAATTTTTCCAAATTTTATCAAGAAAGGGATCAGCGTAAATATAGGATGACATTTTCTAACCCTGTAACTAACACAAGTGCTACTAATCAAAGAGTGCGTGACTTAACTTGCAAAATTAGTAAAGATGAGAGAATACTCATAGACAAGTGGAATGAAGGAATACAACAAGACAAAGAGGCAGGGAGCAAAGGATTGAAAGCAGGACAAACTGATGGAAAGGGTAAAGGGAATTTAGAGGATCCACCCCCAAGGTTTAGCACTGATTTTGCCAAAAAGGAAGCTTTATCTATGATAAGAAGAGAAGAAGGGAAGAAGACTATGGAGAAAGTGGGCTGGAGCAAATGTGAGCATAGCTGTTTGGTTAAGGGTAGAGTATTCACTGAATTAGAGGTAAATATTAAGGGCATATACTATGTGTGTGGTAAATTAACTTACTTTCAGCTGCCATGCAATTAGGGAGGTAGTTGCTATGTAGCTTTAGGTTTCCTGAGAATTTATAGCATAATTATGTAAATAACAAACTTGACAGCTACATGAGATGAAATGGACGCAGTCTTAAGCAGATATTAAGTAATATTTTCAGAGCACTAATACCCTCAGTGGGAATAGTGCTGAATAATGTTAAGATTAGGAAACTTACAATCCTAGTGGTCAAGCTTGCTTCTAATACAGCAGGTGCATTAACTGTTATTAAGAAAGAATTGCTTACAATGAGAGCTATGATAGTCCAGAACCACCTCACTTTAAACATGCTTCTCGCAAAGGAGGATGGATTCTGTAAGGTTCTTCATGCTAGAGAATGCTGTGCTTTCATACCCAAAATTGATAACCGGATTAATAGTTACATTGCCAGCATCACTAATATTACCCATGAACTAAGTGGCTAAGAGGACACAGGTGCTTGGAATGGAATAGGTTCTGTATTGGGGTCTATTAGAAAGAGATTTGCCAAGCTAGGCGAATGATTAGGAAGTGTAGGTTGAGGAATATTAAAATTGCTTTTAACCCCTTTCTTGGTCACAATAATTGGTGTTGCATGTGTGCTTTTCTTCCTAAACCTTTGCAAAGGAATTTCATCATATGGTGGGTTAAAATGTGGGACAAAGAAGCTGTCAGCAACAAGCAAAAGAAAGAGGAAGAGAGTTGATGTAAAGGTTGAATAGATGCAGAGAAAACTTTATGACATGGTGAAACAGTTGGAAGGATCCAAGAAGAAGAATCCTAGAATACTTACAACTATTTTGTCCATGAATGCAATGATTCATAAATCATCAGAGAGGGGGTTGTAAGATCTTCTTCTTACCTGAAGGGTTTAACATGTGACAAACTTAGGACAACTAACCTAGGACAACTTTATGCTTTCTTCCATCTTGGATGTGATATTGTAGTATGCCATGTGATCATTTTCATTGTTATTATTTCCACTGTAATAAAGAATTGTAGCCTTTGTCATGAAAAGTTTAAAGGCCTGATTTAGATCTTGGCGGGACTACCGTCACCCCGTCATAGCGGCGGTTCCAAGTACTCCGTTGAGCTGACGGAATCCCGCCTGCCAAATTTAGATGTAGCATCAACAGACTATGGTTCGCTGAGTCGGTGGTCTTCTCACACACTCCGTCGCAGTCAGGCCGGCAGGATTGCGATGAGCCGATTTAGATGTTCCCGTTGTGATGGTGCTGTCCTGGTGCCGGAGACCTGATGGAGTGAGGCCATGGGGGTGTGCAGAGAGGTAAGTACTACTCATCGTTAACTCACTACGCATATATGTTGTAGATCTATCAATATGTACATGTAATTAATGTGTAATGCATTTTTTTAACATATAACATTGCAAATTAACAACATACACACACTGTTGAATGCGCACACACAGATTCCGGTAACAACAGGGTAACTTAGCGTTGTGGTCAACTAGTAGCAGCACAGGGAGGACCTGCACGATGGTGTTCAAGATGAAAACGGAAGTGTGAACTTGAAAAAAGGTAATTTTTCACCTCTTTTTCTTCCATACCACCAACTCGAGTATAGAGGTGTTCCCGCCACAGTTGCCTCGACAGAAAGGCACATTGTAATGGGCTCAGCAGTCTTCTTTGCGGGACTCCCTTCCACAGCCCCTTTTGCCTCTGACGCCCTCGAGGTGGGATGACTATTCTGGCAGAGTCGGAGGGACTCAGGTAATCTATCGGCCATAGACTCAACGGGGCATATTAGCAAGACCGGCGATAAAATTAACGCCGTTTTAGCGGCAGGAAACTGCCGCTAAAACGGCGATAATGGGCTTGCTAATATGCGTTATAGAATTCCAATAGAAGCCCAGGTTAGATGTGCAGGACATCTAACCTGGGCTTCTATTGGAATTCTATAACGCATATTAGCAAGCCCATTATCGCCGCTTTAGCGGCAGTTTCCTGCCGCTAAAGCGGCGATAATTTATCACCGGTCTTGCTAATATGCCCCAAGAACTTCTAAATACAGCTGGCAGACCGCCAAGTCAGCGGGTGGGAAGACCGTCGGAAAAGCGATGGTGGGACCCGATCCTCCATGGTCTAAATCATGCCCTGAGACTTTTCCAGTCACACTGAACGTGATGTACCTATCAAAGGACAAACTTACTGTCTCAGTCCGACTAACACACCATGTAACAAGTCATGTCCCAGGAATAGATGCTGGGAATGACCAAGTCATACTGTAGTAAAATCTTTCTTCTCGCTTGTTTCTCATTGGTCTATACCTTGTGAATATGTATTTGTGTAGTAAATGTATGAAGTGCTTTGTCTAAGGTCCTATGAAAGGACGCAGTTTCTCTATGTTAGGGGCTCACTTTCCCTTTTCTTTGAAAGCAAATCTAAGCTGGATTTCCAGTAGAGCTTTACCGAGTTCTTCCTGTTATATTATGATTTATATGTTCATTTGCTTATTTGTAGGACGGTTCAGAGTGTGCATTTCTGTATTGATATTTCTTTGAGTAAACTTTTAAACTTTAGTCCTTGTCTGTCATTCTTATTAAGAATGCTTACAGCTTAATTCTAATGTATGATCTTTAACAAGTAGAGACGGGTTCAATGCGGAGCACCAAAGTGCGATAGGGACTATTCCACTCCTGATCCAAGCCTTTGACGCTCTGTAGGCAAGTAAATGAGACACAGGTTTGCGCACTTACACCATATAACAACATCCAACAATCATTATTGGACCTGGCACAGAGAGGGTCCGGCATACTTTTCCAGTGCATGTAATGACTGACACACACCCGTCCCACCAAACACTACCCTCAATGAGGGAGTTGCCCTTACCAGGCCTCCGCCTAGCCTAACGTGGGAGAGAGGTTTGAAATTAAAAAAATTATGGGGCATATTAGCAAGACCGGCGATAAAATTATCGCCGTTTTAGCGGCAGGAAACTGCCGCTAAAGCGAGCGATAATGGGCTTGCTAATATGCGTTATAGGAATTCAATAGAAGCCCAGGTTAGATGTGCAGGACATCTAACCTGGGCTTCTATTGGAATTCTATAACGCATATTAGCAAGCCCATTATCGCCGTTTTAGCGACAGTTTCCTGACGCTAAAACGGCGATAATTTTATCGCCGGTCTTGCTAATATGCCCCCATGTTGCAACCCTCCCTCACAGACAGAATGTTGAGTGGCTTAGAGAAAAGGCAGCAGTAGGTCAGCTACCCCGCCTTTTTAAGCCTTGTTGCTGGGGGAAAAAAACCTAGGGGCATATTACCAAGGATTAGCGATATTTATCGCTAACCGCGCTTAGCGCGTTATTTGGTAACGCCACCTATCGCTGGAAATTATCGCTGAGATAACACCCTATTAGTAAGGTTTATCTCCATAGCGATAATATTTCCAGCGATAGTGGCAAAATGCGAGAATATCGCTGGAAAACCAGCGATATTCTTGCATTAACGCTAAGGTGGATTCAGCATTAGAATCCACCTCCTATACTTCAAACAGGTAAGTCATCCTCACTAGCAGGTGTTAAAATCTAGCGATAAACGCGCTTAGCGCGGTATTATATCGCTTCGCCTGCCTTGCTAATAGGGGTAGTGGTGTTAGCGACTGTTTTCAGTCGCTTTTAGTAGGGAACGCCTTCCTTGCATGTCATTAGCGATAATTATCGCTGACATGCAAGGCGATAAACAGCGGCCTCTAACGCTTGAAAGCTGTCGCTAACGCCTGTTAGCGACAGCTTGCTAATATGGCGATAAAATTATCGGCGCTTTAGCGGCAAAAGTGCCGCTAAAGCGGCGATAAAGCCCTTGATAATATGCCCCCTAGTCTAGTACAAAAAAATGACAAAAAGATAATAAAAAAATAGAAAATCAATCAGCAGCAGGGATCTGAAAGAAAAGTGGGGAGTTGAAGTTAAAAAGGTAAAAGTGGCAAAAAAGGTGCAGGTGAAAAAAGGAAATATTAAAATGCAGGCGTTACCAGAGCACCACAAGGCATCATTTTCTTGGCTCACTTGTGTATCGTGCATGTGTGTTTTGAACACTGATGTCATATGCCGGTATCTCGTACACCTTTTAGTTCATCATTACTTTCATGCCTTACCTGTTTTACTTTCCTAACTCTGTAAAATCCATGTTTCTCAAAGAATTACGCGCATTTCATGCAGTAGAAAATTATGCAATTTTGCTCAGGCACAGTGAACAGTCACACTCCCCATCATATGCTGCACCACACAAGCAACAGGGAGTTGACTCAGTCCAACCTAGTTGAGTAAATAAGGTAGACACTGGGGCACAGTGTTGACATTTCCTACGAAAAACAAATAGGATTATCTTCTTCATACAAGCTTGGTATGTGTACTTCACTTTTTTTTTTAAGAAACTTAAAGTCATTATTTGCTGTAATTCAAATATTGACGAATAAAAAGTGTTACTGTGTAAAGCAGATGGCAGCTTGTCTCAGAACATGCAGATCTGCTCTAATATGTTTTTATTGATTGAGATGAATGTATAAACTGGTGCGCCGGCCCATTTGACCCTTGAGGCTCACTAAACCAGTTCATGTATGCTTTGGACCACTGCCCATCATAGCATGGGGTTTGAGGTGCCCTTGGGGATAGTTCAACCGAAGGGGCTATGGCCCTAGAGGTGTCTTCAGACAGGTGCTCTAGTGGCTGCCTGCGATGGGATGTGTCTGCTTCTTCTCGAAGGACATCCCACTGGGGCACATCAGGGACAGAGGATTCTCATTCATAAAGAGCATGCGCCGTGAAACCCTGAATATTGAGATCTGCGGGTAGTAGGGTCAGGTGAGTGCCTGTGACCGCCTGAAACAAGGGCACACAGCATCAGGAGATAGGTGTTTCAGTGCTAGGACTTGCAGATGGCCCTGTCTTTATTGGTATTTGTTCAGGCACTGTAAAGCGCCACTCACAAGAAACAGGAGTCAAATTACATAATTGACAAGTGTCTCGGAAGTAAACATTCTGTTATCATATCATTCAAGAGCTACATCCGCAGCCTTAAAAATAAACTTTAATGTGACCTAAATATTTTATCCCAAGACTTTGACTGTCTTTATAAAGCATTCTCAGATGCACACCTTAAGGGCAGCACTGT
The DNA here is from genome assembly GCA_963921515.1 of Calotriton arnoldi. Lineage (NCBI taxonomy): Eukaryota > Metazoa > Chordata > Amphibia > Caudata > Salamandridae > Calotriton > Calotriton arnoldi. Next base: position 53,911 of record CAWUFW010002558.1, on the reverse strand, counting down.
ACAACCAATAGATTGACCCGTTAGAGACTCCTTAAAGAATATTCGCCTCTGAAAATAAAGTAGGTGCAGAATAGGATATGCAAAGATCAAAATGGTTTTTTCCAGCAGTTTAGGAAAGTTTTCTCAAACATTTCGTTGTCAAATTATATTTAAAAATGTGGTTAAAACCCACTGTTGTGCTAAAAGCAGTAAACAGGAGAAAAGTCTGCAAAAGCCACAACAGTGTTCCCTTGCAAAAATTGTTTGGAATGAAAATTTTCTTGCGAAACGCCTCTCTGTCTGGGGAAAACCATCCCCACTAGCAAACGTGAGTGAAATTAGACAAATTGAAAACAGTATGGGGCAGATTTACAAGCCCCCTGCGCCACCAGTACGTCACTTTTGTGACGTACTGGTGGCGTATCTTACTGCTCAATATTTACAAGGATAGGAAAAGCCACCCTGTGTGGCTTTTCCCATCCTTGTAAATATGGCCCCTTTACACACAGCACTTTGCGTGAAAGGGGCGTTCCATGGGTGTTGCTGTGGTTGTTCCCGCGCAACACCCATGGAACGATACACATTTCAAGATTTACGAGGAATCGTAATGTAGCATTGTGCTTTATTTCTCTGCATCTTCATAGGCATGACATTCAGTGTATTCTTTTGAGTAGCACCATGGTGATGGAACCTGGTGGTGCGAGTGTTGAATGTAAAATGGTCAGTTGATCTGACACAGCCTACTGGATGGATGAGACCTTTGCATTTGGAATAAAACTTACTTCTTCATCAACTCTGGATCCTCCTTTATTTAAGAATTACTTAAATTTACACTGGCGACGAGCGAAAGAGACAAACCTCTGCGTATTTACAAGGATTTAAGGATTTAAAATTATGAAGAAGGAGTGGGGTCTCAACATCTTCAAGAAATTTCTAAGCAGAAGTCTACCCTGGAAAAACTTCACTTCATTCACCACTTTATTTATTTTGAAGTGCCATGTGAGTTTCTCTTTTGACTTCTTACTCTATGTTTATGTGACTAATTTATTTGGGCAATTATTGCTTTACTGTGGATTTTGAGCGTTCGCCGCGCATTTCACCCTTACAAGTACTTCATTTTGTTGGGAGGTTTCGGCGCGGGCTCATCCACACTTTGAACTGTGTTTTTATTTGAGCAATTCTTGCTTTGCTGTGGATTGGGAGCGTTCGCCGCGCATCTCGCCCTTACAAGTGCTTAATTGGGTTGGGAGGTTTTGGCGCAGGCTCATCCGCACTTTGGACAGTGTCACAAGAAGTTATTTGGGCATCTTCTTGTTTGCTGCTTTGGAAGCGTTATCCCGGTGCAGCGCAGACTTTAATTCTTGCCCTAATCGATGGCAGGATTTCGCCGCGCAGTCTCACTTTGTTACTTAAAGTTGGGAGACTTCGGCGCTTCATCATTTTTATTTACGTGTTTGTGAAGTCTCGCTTGGTTGATTAAAGTTGAGACGCTTCAGCGCGTCATCATTTGTGACTGCTGTTGTTTAAAGAAGCAACGTCTCACTGTCAGTTTTCAGACGCGAGCATTCCTGAGTGGTTGACAGCGTGTGTCCTGGCGCGGACCTCTTGCCATCATTTGTGACTTCTGTGATATGGAACTCTACGAGCACAGATCTTTCTGACATCACAGCCCCACGTCTCTCACGTTACGTTTACAACGTGGCGGCCATTTTACTAAAGTCGGAAGTCGGTGTAAAGACTTCCAGTTTTTTTCAATCACTGTTATTGTCTTTACCAAAACTATTTTTGCTCTGAAACTATCGAGTTATCTCAATAATTGGTTGCTACATTAGGAATGTTTTGAATTATAATGTGCTATTTTTTTTAAATGTTTTCCTTATAATGCATCTTTACTAGTCACATTGGGTGTTCTTAACATGATATATTCCCTTTTAGGTGTGTCAGCATTTTGAATGTCAGCTCTTTATTTAAACATACATATTTTATAGTTGTCTCTCCTTTGGGTTTTCAATCCAAAATCCATTCCAAGGTTTGTAGAAACTCCTTCAATACAATCTATACTAGTGAATTCTAGTTTTCCATATACACATATTAATTTCCTTTCTACATTACACTCTATTGACAGTTCATGATTAGTGTGATGTTTAACATACATTTGTTGACATAATTGATTGTTTCTACTGCCTGCATTTTATTTCTTTGCAGTGTACGACGTATTGTGTACACATTGGGAGCATTTTACTGGTGTTTGGTTCTAACTTGTTAGTTTCTCTAACAAGAATTTAACCATGCAAAATGTTACAACTCCACCGTTTTTAACATCTCCTGGTGATCCTCCTATTAAATGGCAGAAGTGGAAGAAAGTATTTGAAAGATATGCAAAAGTATGTGGAACCAATCTCAGTGCAAAGAAAAACTGCTCTTCTTTTGCATTGTCTTGGTTCAGAAGGACAAGAAGTGTTTGATCACTTGCCAGAAATAGATGATGTCAATTTAAAAGAATTTGAAATTTGCATGTTGAAACTCGATAGACATTACTTACGTAAAGTAAGCACGATCTTAGAGCGCTATCATTTTGGTCGCAGGACTCAGAATGAGGGTGAGTCGGTAGAGAATTATGTCACTGCTTTAAGAAAGTTGGGATCGTCATGTAAGTTTTGGGCGTTATTGGAGGAAAGAATAAGGGATCAATTCATGTTAGGTTGTAATGTAGAGAAAGTCAGAGATGATTTATGGCAAAAAGATGATCCCTCTTTGGATGAAGTTCTCATAACTGCAAAACAAATTGAACATTCTCAGAAGTGTGTGGAAGTTATTACCAAACACGAGGCTAAGGCAAATGTTGTCCACCTGGTAAAAAGCTCTTCCAAAGAGATGTATTTGAAGAAAGCGAGTTATGTTAAGCCTGAAAAGAAAAACACTTTCCATCCGAGAAGTGCTATAGGTGTGGGAATGTAGGGCACCTTGCCAATGACAAGAAATGTCCAGCACTAAAATCTACTTGCTCGAATTGTAAGAAAGTGGGACATTTTACTGCAGTGTGTAAAGCTAAGAGTAACAAAGGAAAAGTCAATGTTGTTTCTCATGAGAGTAATAGTGATAGTGATGCTTGTTCTGATTTTGACTGTGGTCAAATTGTTTCACAAGTGACTTCCAATAATAAGAAAGGTCCCTTGGATGAAATAATAGTTGAAGGGGGAAGGACCAAAGTACTTTTTGATTCGGGAGCGAAAAGCACCATTGTCTCCAAACAGTTCTATGTATGCAATCTGAAAGATAAAGTAAAGATATTAAAACCTGACATTAAACCTAGTGCCTACGGTGGAGAACCTATAAAACTTTTTTATTTTTGGGGTTTGATAGAATACAAAGGAAGGTATCTTTCTGGTAAAATTTATGTTTCTCAAAAGGGAGATAGTATCCTGAGTTGGTTTCACCAGAAAGATTTAGGTGTGATATTGGATCTGAATAATGACCCCCCAATCATTTTGAAAGAGAATTTTCATATAAGTGAAGTCAATGTCAAACAAGACTGTGATGACAGCTACTCTTTAATTTTAAAAAGAGATTTTCCCAGTGTCTTTAGGAGCGAGCTAGGATGTCTTCATGATTATGTGCACAGAATACGACTGGTTTGTGGAGCTGTACCTGTGGCTGGTAAAGTGCGTGGTGTGCCTTTTGCTGTGAGAGACGAAATGAAGTTGGAGTTAGAGAACCTCAAGGCTGAGGGTATCATTGAGGAGGTAGAAGTTGGTACCAGTGGTAGCCGCCAGGAAGGCTAATGGGAGTTTACGCTTATGTATTGACTTAAGGGAGCTAAATAAACAAGTCATAGTGGATAAATATCCCCTTCCTAAATCTATGACATGCTTATGCTGTTACAGGGGGCTAAGGTTTTTTCTAGTGTAGGTCTTAAATCTGCGTATCACCAGATAATGCTGGATGAGAAATCCAAAGACCTTACCGCTTTTATAACGCCCTTCGGGATGTACAGATTCATAAGGCTACCTTTTGGACTGGTGTCGGCAGCCTCAGTATTTCAAAGAGCTTTGGAAAAAGTGTTGAAAGGTCAGCTGGGTGTAAAGATCTATCAAGATGATGTTCTGATTTTTGGGAAAGATGAACAAGAACATGACATGATGCTCTTGCGGTACATTGGGCCGTAAAGAAACTTAAAAATCTCTTGTGGGGAACGAAGTTTGAGATACGCACTGATCATAAGCCTTTGTGTGAGGTCTTTAAGAAAAAGGGCATTGATGCTATTTCAGGCAGAATCTCCAAGTGGGTGGTTGCGCTACAGGGGTATGATTTTGAAGTAAAATATTTACCTGGAGCCAAGAATAAGATAACAGATACTCTTTCAAGATTAGTGCGATGTAATGAAGATAAACTAAGTCCTGAAAAAGATGACCAAGATGAATGGGTATGCAATATTGAGTGTGATGGTGTCAAGGAAAGCAGGTGGCGTGAAGAGTGTGTCTCAGAGAAAGAATTACAAGAACTTTCACTGTTACTCAAAGAAGGTTGGTACACCAAAATTAAGGGTGATTGTGAAACATTTTGGAATGTTAGACATTCCCCCAGTGTTGCTTCGTAATGAGTTGTTGAATGTGGCTCATACAGGACATCAAGGAATGTCAAAAACTAAGGAAAGACTTAGATTGAACTACTGGTGGCCTGGAATGGATTTGCAAGTTGAACGTTTAGTAAGAGAATGTGTTCCATGTGCCTTGAGTGAGAAGTGTCTTAAACCCAGAGTACAACCCATGGTGGTCAGGGATCGTCCAAAAGGACCATGGGAAGAAGTAGCACTTGATATATTGGGCCCCGTACAAGGAAATGGATGTGATGTTTATGTATTAGTTCTCATTGACATGTATTCTAGGTGGCCAGAAATTAAAGTCACCAGGGGCATTGAGACAAGACATGTCATCTCATTTTTGAAAGAGGTGTTTGGGAGAGAAGGGTATCTGGTGTTTTACTAACGGATAATGGTGTTCAGTTAGTCTCTAATGAGATGGAAGAATTTTTGGAATGTTGCTCCATCAAACATAAAAGGTGTTCCTTGTATCATCCCGAGACAAATGGTATGGTAGAACGCTTCAACCGAGTGTTAAAGGAAACTATTGCCATGGCCAAGCAAAATAATCTAGATTGGAAAGAAGAGATAAACAAGAAGGTGGAAGTTTATAGGGTTTCCCCATATGCCATCACAGGAAGGACTCCTTTTGAGTTGTTTAAGGGAAGGTACCCTAACACTTTTATTGCACCTCATTGGGTCAATAAAGCAGAATCAAAAAAAGGTTTACTTGTATCTGATGGTAAGTGAAGGATCAAAGAAGCTGAAAGAATTGATGCTCGTAAGTTAAATTTTGATTCTAGAAAATCCGTGAAAGTTACTCCCGTGAGAGTTGGTGATTGGGTTATGATTAGAGCTCCTTTTGGGAGAAAGGCATTTATTTTGTTTCAGAAACCGCATAAAGTAATTAAAGTCTTGACCAATGCCATTAAAACTGAAGATTCACGTATTTGGAATCTTAATAGAGTTGTTGTTGTTGAGAAGGATGTGTTGGAACATAATGAGTGTAATACTCGACTTTTGGACTCAGCCTCATTTTGTCCTACAATATCGGTTCCACGCAGAGAAGGAAAAAATGTGAATCTCACTGGCTCGGCTCCACAGAGAGAAAAAAGAATTGTAAGATAGCCGTCAAGATTCAAAGACTATGGGGTCGATTCCGATTCGGGCCGGAAATCTCTCCGACCGAGCCGGACCCGGAGAGATTTCCGACCGAATCGGACCCGTGCAGTCCGACCGAACGAGTCCGATGCATTCGTATGCCACCGGACACGAGTCGGTCGGACTCCCATTGAACTCAATGGGAGCCGGTCGTACAACGCGTACGCGGGCTCCCATTGCCTCAATGGGTGCGAGGCGGACAAGGGCGCCCCCTACAGCGAGTACGCCGCGAGCGCTCCGCGGCGTACACGCACAGGTAGGGGGACCCATGGGTCCCCCTGTGTGCGCCCTCGCACGGGTACGCGTGACAGGGGGTCCGACACGGACCCCAAAGTACGGCTCCGACAGCGAGTTCGAGTCGGACGGCGCGAGTCGGTCGGAGCGGTCGAGGTGCGCATCGTACTTACCCGGCCGAAAACGTCTCCATTGCGCGGTGCGAGTCGTGTCCGACCGAGTCGGTCGGAGCGGTACGATCCGGGTGCGAGTCGGTCGGAGCGGTCGGGTCGCCCGGACGAGTCGGTCGGCGAGTCGCATCGTACTCGCTCGGCCGGACCCGCGTACGGTTCGGTCGGGAAACAGGGCTCCGAATCGGATCCGGTAAAGCCGAATCCTATTCGGAGCCCTACCGGCCGAGATCGGAATCGGCCCCTATGTCGTGGAGCAGAATAAGAGATGAGAACACTTCATGATTAACACTTTGGTTTACTATTTATTCTTATGTTTTAGCTTAATCCCCACGAGTTCATTAATTTCTTGCTTGCATTATTTTTCATGTTTTTTTTCTGTCCCTTTACTTATTACTATCTTGTGTTTATAAAGAGAGAAGGTGTGTAGTATTGTGCTTTATTTCTCTGCATCTTCATAGACATGACATTCAGTGTATTCTTTTGAGTAGCACCATGGTGATGGAACCTGGTGATGCGAGTGTTGAATGTAAAATGGTCAGTTGATCTGACACAGCCCACTGGATGGATGAGACCTTTGCATTTGGAATAAAACTTATTTCTTCATCAACTCTGGATTCTCCTTTATTTAAGAATTACTTAATTGTACACGTAAATCTGGAAATGCGTGTGAATGCTACGCCTCCCCAGGGGAGGAGTAGGGAGGCGCAACGAGGAGAAATGTTTTCATTTCTCCTCGTTTTTTCCTCTTTCAATTCGTGCTGCATTCTGCAGCACTCATTGAAAGAGGAAAATGCCTGTAGTAATTGTTTTTGTGCAGGAATTTGCCCCTTCCTGCACAAAAACAATGTCCCCACGACACAGGCATCCTTGCACCATGGTGCAAGGGGGCCTGCGCCCGCCCATGGCTGCAGTTTGTGCGCCAGCGCAGGGGGAAGCACAGAGATGTGACAAATTGTTGTAAATATGTCGCATCCCTGTGCTTTGAAAATGACTCAGTGTGGCGCAGCCAAATGGCTTAGGAATGCACTGAGTAACTTTCATTTTAAATCTGCCCCTATGATTTTAGAAGCATTTGATGCATGTAGGCCATTCGTGATAAAAAGCCTATGTGTGATAAAGAAATAATACTCATAGCATATTTACTGCTCTATTTCCTTATTCCATAAGATCTAAGTGCGTTTAGGGTTAATCTTCTTTTGGACGTGACAGCAGCACTGAATATCTATTGAGACCATTGCTTGTGAGAATGAGTCAACATTTTAGACACTCACTGAGTTTAAGTAAGTATTACATGATCCGCTAGCAGTGGTTATGGAAGAGCAGGAGATGCACCGCCAGATGTTAACATTGTTGGAAAGCACCAGAATTGATAATGAAATGAGAAGTTAAGCAGGTTCGTCTGGAAGTCTTGAGACTGAGGGCTGGTCCACAGACCATTCAGAAGATGGTAGTTCAGGAGCACCACCCCAAGCATGCATGAGGCAGGTGTCGGAAGGAATGCATTAGAACAAGAACAAGAACAAGAGAAAGATCTCTATTGTTACCATGCCTCCATGAAACTTCAGAATATTTATTCCCGTTTCTCATTAACATCTTACTGGCAACTTTTGTTACCATGTGCTCTAATCAGCCAAGGCATAAATGCCTCACACTGTCTGCCATAGTACCACTTTCTTTTCTGTGCAAGCATCATCGACACCTGCCCATGCATAATCTTATAGCTATCTTTCTTCTATGTTCACCTCCATTCCAACTAAGCTGGAACCCCTATTCTATACTGGTTTAATATTATTACATTTTATAAGCGTAATTTCCAATTGGGAAGAGATAAGACCTCCAAGTCTGGTGTCCCTGGAATCACAGTTTAAAATCACAACTTATGGTGAAGTCGGATTTTAAATAGCAATTCTGAAAATGCAATTTTTAGAAAGTTGACATTTTATTACTTTAGTCATTTGGTACCTGCTGCTGTCTCTAATTAGTCTGGGTAGGTGACAGCTGGGCTTTGTGTATTCCCCCTAGACAGTCACACACAATGGGAGCTTAGGTGTGACTTGATGGCCATCCTGGGAGCATGGGAGGGAGGAGGGAGGAGCTGGACTTACACTTACACCTAAATAGGCCGTGTCCTGTCTCCACATAAAGGGATGCATACCCTTGTATAGTGAGTCTGGATCCAGGGAAGGAAGGGAGACCACTGTGCACTTCAAAGCCTTGACTTTGAAGTCTCCCCCACTTCAAAGAAACAACTGGGAATTAGTACTGAACCTCTGACACCATGACTTCAGTACACTTCTGGACCTGTGACCACTCTGCCAGGAAGAAAAACTACTGTGCTGCTAAAGAACTGCCACTCTGCTGGACTGCTGTTTGCCGGACTCCTGCCTTGCGGTGTTGCCTGGCTACCTGGGTGAGAATGACTGGACCTGCATCACTTGAACCCAGAGGGACTCCAAGGGCTTTGCAGACTGGCCTCCTGATCTGAAGTCTCAGGGACATAAAAGACTTCCAGCCAGCCTGATCCTACACTTGGACTCAGCAATCTGTATGTCTGCTCTGCCAAGTGGTACCACCCCAGTCCTGTACCCTTGGAAGTGGGCCTAAGGTGTTTGCTACAGGGGAACCAATGCATCCTCTGCTGTGAAAGCAGAATTGCTGTATTGCTTCCTTTGCGAGAACAGGACTGGCCCATCGCCCTCGGAACCAGCCCATCACCTTCTGAACCACTACTTCGAAACCAAAACATTGCCGCCATTGCGTGGAGAAGATTGACACATCATCTCTACTGAGTGGAGAAACCCGGCGCATTGCTTTTGGAACCGCCGCATCTCGGAACTGGTGCGTCACCTTTGAAACTGACGCATCGCCACTGTTGCGAGGAGAAAATTGACGCATCATCCCCATTAGGGAATACCGACGCATCGCCCAGCTGCATCCGCTTCTTCGTTGATGCAACCAGGATTAAGGTACTTTTGTACAGCGGGGCTCACTGGGTCCCTGTTTCCGGCCCATGCTCCATCGCAGTCGGCCTGAACTCTTGACTTTGTCCTGGTCCGGCATGACCAGATATCCCAAGTAAGCTCTTATTGTTTCTAAGTGCTATTTTACTGTTTATTCTTTTAAAATTCATATCTCAAGTTCTACTTATTGGATTTTTGTCATTTTTGTCTTGTTTTCTTTATTAAATTAAGTTCTATTTTTCTAACCTGGTGTGGGATCTTTTTGTGTGGTGTTTTCACTGTTTTACTGATTGAAGTGTTGAACAAATCCTTTACACATACCCTCTTAGTTAAGCCTGGCTGCTCTGTACCAAGCTAGCAGAAGGTGAGCAAAGGGTAATTTAAACTTGTCTGACACCCTGACTAAGATTGTGGTTGCTGTTTGACTAAGGGTTACACCCCCCCATCAACCAAAAGCCCAAAGTCTAACATATTTGTACCCAGGAGTAAGAAATGCACTCCAAAGGTTAGTTGGTTGGCCTCCTGTGTGCAGGGGCGTAACCCAGGCCCCATAGCCCCCGTGGTGCAGGGGGGCCCCCAAGCTCCAGGGGGCCCCCTCAGCAGAGCACTCCAGCTGGAGAGCTCCTGATTGTGCCTGGAGGGGGTCCCTCCATGTACCTTGCAGGGGTGCCCCCTAAATTTTCGTTACACCACTGCCTGTGTGGCTACATGGACACAACAAGTTTCAAGAGACCTATTTCCCAAAGTGCTGAACTGACCAGTAGCAACTGAACCTGGACTGGACCCTGCTCATGGACTCTGCTGTCCTTGAGGTCTGGAAGCCTTAGAAGTGCCCAAGAGAAGTTATTCCAGGAAATCTAAAAAGCTGGGACTTAGACATTTGTTTGAACTTCCAAGACCTCTTGTCAGCCTTGTGCCCAACATCATGTGTGCTCCTTCTTGTGGGGGGAGATCCGTCTGGGTCCCCCCTCAAGAGCCTGGGGATCAAGGTGTCCCTACCTGCCAACTTATATCCATTTTTTAAAAACTTTTCAGGACATGGGGACTGCGTCCCCAAACTTTGTAATGTTGGCCGAAATCTTTTTTTCAAAGTAACGGCCAGCCAATCAGATTGCACAGACCTGCGGTACGAAAATTTGTTGGCAGGAGAAAAAGCTTCTTCAGCCAATCAGAAGGCCTTATTTTTTAATTTTCTGTACTGCGGGACTCTCATGGGATGAACTGTTCAGAAACATCTAACTTTGCAACCCCTTCATGCCCAACCCAAACACCTCTTTAAATATTAATTTCTTGATAATGTCTGAGAAAATTTGCACCAAATCACAAAAAGCATGCGGTTGTGAGAAAAGTTCTAACGTTTTGCTAAATTTGATGTAAATCTGTTCAGCCATTTTTTCTATATTGAATACAATTTTTTTGGGGGAAAGCTTCATGTAGATTTGTCAAACTGCGGCAAAGTTATTACTGAAAGGAAAAGCTAACTTCCTGTATAAAACAATGTGTGCATTTTTATACTTCTAAGGCTTTTTTAATTATTAAGGGCATTATTTATAATTTGACAGATGGTGTAAACTTTGTCAGGGCGACGGAGTAAATTACTCCATTGCCCTGACGCAGTCCCCACCAGCCAAAATTATAAAATTACCGTCGGCCAGAAGACATTTCAACCATTGACAGGGACCACCATGATGACAGTTTATGTCAATGCATTGTAATTTTGCAGTATGACTCAACATGATGGAGCCATATGGCAAACGTTCAAAGTTTTTTTATTTTTTAAAAGAAAATCCCAAAGCAGGATTTTCTTTTTCAAAATAAAAAAAATGCCCCACCCCCCTCACCATGGGAGTTCCCTCTCATGGTGAAGGGGGTATTGAACACTTTTCTGTGCAACTTACCGCCAGGTTTATCCTTGCGGTTTCTGACATTGAAAACCTGCTCTATGTCTGTGCTATCTAATTTAGGTGGGGGACATATATTCAGGCCTCCGGACGCCCTTACTCCATCAGGCAATCGGAGGAGTTTGACCAGGGTGGAGACAGAGTAGTCTCCCCCATCGTAAAACTATGGTACACCCATATTCAAATCAGGTGGGCAAAACATAGTCTAGGCGGGGAGGGAACTCCATAGTGGCAGAGTTCCCTTTCTGGGAAGATTAAATCATACTCAAAAAGCAGTCAGGCTTAAATTGGAGGCAGTGTGTAAAGTATCTTTCTATGCAGCACACACACAGGTAATAAAAAGAAAACACAACCCAAGAAAAATCCCACACCAATCTAAAACAAATAGAAAAATAGAGTAACATTTAATACACTATTTGACACCAAAACAACAACAATCTAAACAGTAGAACAGGAGCTATGCAATTTTAAAGGTTCCAGGTAAGTATAGAGCTTAGAAGCACAAAGTGTCAATCCCAGTTATCTGGTTGTGCGAGACAGGGTGAAAGTCAGAAGTTCAGGCCGACCATGATGGAGCATGGGCCGGATAGAGGGACCAGGTTAGTCCTGCTGAAAAATTTACATTCTAAAGTCCAGTGTGATGTAGTCCATTTGTGGTGGAGGAGGCCGCAAGAAGCAGGTAGAGCAGGCCTGGCGTCGTGGACAGTCGTCACTGTAGCGCAAAGATCCTGTCAGGCATCACAGAAGGTCATTGCTGGAAATTCACACTGGCAGTCACAGTGGGCTGTTGATGCTGTAGCACAAAATGCAGGTCTTGCATTGCTGGTGGTCGCTGGTGGTTGCTGTAGAGTAAAGAGCTGGTTTACCAGAGATTCGCGTTGGCAGTCAGTGCGGGTGGCAATATCTCGGCACGGACAGGCCCAATCGCGGTCGTGAAGAGCCCAAAACATCAGGATTTCTGTGAGGAAGAGCTGAACTGATGCCATACCACGGGTCCAAGACCTGGAAGGCACATCTTGGGGATCAGGAACTCACTCCAGCAGAGACCAATAGGGCTGATGCAGGTCCAGTTGCAGCAGGTCAGCTGGGCAGAGGCCTCTGGAGCTTGTTGTGTCAATGTAGCTCAGAACAGGAGGTCATTCAGCTGACCCTTGGAATCACTTTAGTCTGGGATGAAGGATGTAGGTCCAGTCTATCTTCTCAGCAAGCAGGGCAGGCCTCAAGGAGAAGGGCATCCTTCTGTAGTAGCCACTGGTCCAGGAGGACCCTCAGATCAAGAAGAGTAGGCCTGAGGGTTTGCTTCTTGACCTTTGAAGTGGGAGATGCGTCTGGAGTTTCCCCCTACAGGGATGACTAGAATTTCCTGCCTCCCTGCCATGGTCCCAGTCTGTCTGGGGGACACAGTAGGCTACTGTGAAGTTGGTTGTGTGTGACGTTGGGCCAGTGCCATTGAAATGCAAGTGTGGGAGGTAACAGCTCCACCCCACTATTAAGCCAGGATGGCCCATTCTGCCATCACCCAGATCCTACATTGTGATGCTGTCTGGGACGAATACACAAAGGCCAACTGCCAACTACACATAGTCATGTGACCAAGGAAGAGGCTGCAGATAGGAAATGGTTAGGACAAGAAAATGGCAACTTTCTAAGAGTGAAAATAAACTAGGACGTGAGTCTTAGACAGATCGCGCACTACCTGAGAACCCAAGCGCGGGTGTATTGACTCAATGTGAATTACAACTTGTAAACATCATATGCAATTATGAACGTGATTAATCTAATCCACAACGAACATATATACAGATTAATCAGATGAAAATGAAAAATGATGATAAGGGAATCCAACGAGATATCTTCAATCCAATTTAATGAAGAAATACTGTCTTCATCGGTAGCATGAATACATAAATTAAATGTTGCATCTGAACGTGGATATTCAATCCCAATGCATTTCGGTGTACATACACCCTTCGTCAGGGAAATCTACAAAAAATTAATGAATCTAATTACATATAAACAATAAATTTCAATTGGCAATGTGTCATGCAAGACATCCGGGAAGGTTACAATATGTAAAAGTATAGTTGGTGAATAAACTAAAGCGTCAACTGCAATAGCGAGAAAACTGCACCTTAAGCCTGAAACTTAATCACACATGTCAATTTCACTAAGAGATCGAAATACGAGCAGGGTATATGCATGCGACAGATTCATCGCAGTCCCACAACCAGCATAACTGTGTAAAATGAAATCTGAAGTCCAAAGAACGTGTAACACCCGTGAACCATGCAAGCAGAAGAGATTTGAAAGTAAAGCTTAAATCCAACGACTTCTAAGTGGTAATGATCAAGCCTGTGACTAGTGACTAAACTGTTAGCGACGTGAAACCAAAAACCTCATGAAATCCGGGCTTACCCACAAGCTTTTAACATTCGATTCTAAGTCGGAAAAAAGGCTGTGAAATTAAAGAAAAATGTAATTACATAGACCGCTTTACCGCGGTCACGTGGTTGATAGAACGAGACGAGAAGAAGAAGAAACCAGCTTACCAAATGCCCAATCGTAAACTCGAAAGCTAGCCCCAGTGAATGATGGCGACGATCGTATTTACTGACCGGAACATATCAATTCCTGTAAAAAATATATATATGATGTGATGTGACCGAGCTCTAAAACAAAAGTCTCCCCAGGACCCCAAGCGATGTAAAACTCACCGAAAGACGTGACCACAGTGCATGGGAACTTCAAACGTCCAAATACTGAAGTAACGAAACGTGCCGAGCTCAGTGTGAGTGAACTTAACTAGTTGCGAAGGATGCCGACTTAGCGTGCGATCATGAACACAAACATAGGACTAATGCTAAAAAACTGTGAATGTGAGAATCCAAAGATGGCAGACATCTTAACATGGTAATACATAGACAAACGCGAGTCTAAACATGTTAATCTATTGAAGTGGATAACAATTTTGTAAAACATGATATAAGTAAGTGACTATGAACACTATGTCTGATCCTAAATTCAACATTGAAAGTATGCATGCATACGAAACAAACAATTAAATGCAACGATTTTATGGTCGCGCCAAAAGATATAATGTACAATTACCACAATGTACAATTGAGCAAAACCACACAAAAATTTGTAGAAGGTTAGAGAACAATACTAAATACATGCGCATGATTAAGGTTATATATAGAATCACAAATATAATATACGATGAATTATGCGTAAATGCCTGCCTGTCCAAGTTCTAACATAGTTCCAATGATACAATACCAAAACACAAAAATGATACTATACCAAAACACAAAAATGATAAAAATGATAAAAATGATAAAAATGTGCTGGAAAGAACCTCATGTGAAATAAAATGAATAGTTGACATAGAGAGAAATAAGTGACATAGAAAGAGAAACGTATTGATGAGTCGACAACTGACCCCTGTCTCTGTAGTGAAAGATATCAATACCATGGTTGTGTGAATAAATTACAGGAAACACGAGAGCTCCAATCTGTCATTGAGACCTTTTGGGCACATGGTGTCCAAGTGTCTAATCCAAAAAGTTTCACGTTGAGTAATGAATTTAGACATATCTCTGTCACAATAATTTTGCACAGTCTCCAAAACTGTGAATTTAAGTTGGGCGATCGTGTGGCGTGATTCACTCCAATGTCTAGCCAAGGGAGAGGACATCACATTGGTTCTGATTCTACTTTTATGTTCAGTAATACGTGTGCGTAGTGACCTCTCCGTTTTACCCACATAAAGTAAACCACACGGACAACGTATGGCATAAATTACATGATGCGAATTACAGTTAGCAGTGAATAAAAATTTGATCGATTTTCCTGACCAAGGATGTGCAATAGATTTGCCTAGTAAAACATTGTTACAGTGCGAACAATTATAGCACTTTTGCATTCCTCTTAATTCATTCACTTTTTTATCTTGTTTCTTTTTCAGTATCTCTCTGATGTTTTGAGAGCGTTTGTACGCAAAAATTGGAGGATCTTGAAACAAATGACCAAAATCCGGTTCTGATTGTAATAACTCCCAACGTTGAAGAATGACTTTCTTAATGGCTGAGGCTTGTGATGAGAAAGTTGATACAAACACATCACGTCTACCTTTAGAATCTATTTTCTTTGTGAGTAAATCCTTTCTAGAGATGGAGGCTGCTTTCCGAACTGCTGAATCAACAACTTCATGGGGGTAACCCCTCTCTAAAAACCTTTCTGGAAAGTGTACAGACTATTTTGGTATTGTGAATGGTCTGAAGTTATACGCTTGATACGTAGGAATTGTGAGAGTGGAAGATGTTTCTTAAGCGACTCAGGGTGGAAGCTGGTGTACAATAAAGTATTATTACGATCAGTTGGTTTAGTAAAAACCTTAGTACTAATCTGTGAATGATTCAATTCTATCTGCACCACTAAATAAGAAATGGATCGTTGGTCCATGATGTGCGTGAACTGTATTCTCGGATTCTTATCATTCAGCTGACTGAGCTTACTTAATAATTCAGCCTGTGTGCCCTGCCAAACGAGAAATATATCGTCAATATATCGACGATAAAGTAACAAATGTGATGTCCATTCTGGGTCATTCGATATATGCTCATGTTCAAACATCATCATAAAGATGTTAGCATAACTAGGTGCCCCGGAAAAACCCATGGATGTTCCTGTGGTTTGTAAAAAGTACCTGTCCTGCCATCTGAAGTAGCTGTGAAATAGGCAAAACTGTAAGATCTCCAATAGGAAAACGTTCTCAGCTTGTAAATCATCTCTTTGAAGTAGTGCCCATTCAACTGCCTCAATTCCCGCTCCGGGAGGTATAGACGTATACAAAGCTACCACATCTACAGTACATAACCACATTTCTACTTCCGTAGGCAATACGAGGTCACCCAACAATGTCAGAAAGTGGGTAGTATCTTGTATGTATGTGCTTTCTAAGAGTGGCATTTTCAGAATTGTGACTTAAAACCCGACTTTACCATAAATAAGAGTTTTAACTACAATTCCTTAGACACCAAACATGACTTTCCTACCTGCTCTCAATCAAATGTTATCACTTATGGGGCATAGCCAAAATGGTGACCAGCAGAGACGTGCAGTTGAGGAGCTCCATACAGCAAGTTTTCCCAGCACCATCCTAACAGCTCTTTACCCCCAGCCGGAGTGAACAGGACCAGCGCAAGTCCTCCAGGACTTAGCCAACCAATGACTGACTGCTGGGGGGTGGAGTACCACAAGGATGGTACAGGCTTACGCCGGGCCGCGACCTATGAAATGTTGCAAACCATTACCTCTTGTTGAACTTCAACACATTGTCGCCGCCCATAGAATCCCATGAAGGCCCCCCCTCAGTCCCCACCAAGGCTGGTGGTGGCACACTTCTTCAATTATTGTGCCGTGATCACATCCTGTAGGTCACCAGGCAGATTGACAATGCATCAGTGAATATCTATCCGGATTACGCTGCAGAGCGTTCATTTCTGCTGGTTAAACAGAAACTTTGTCAGCTAGGACTGAAATACTCCCTCATGTTTCCAGCCAAACTATGAGATGTGATCTCTAACACTATGCTCTTCTTCACAACAGCCGCGGACGACTGAGAGTGGTTTGCGCCAAAGGGGGCGCCACTGGTAACCTGGGACCCTCAACCAGATAGGGGCTGGTGACATCCGCAACCGTGAAGGCGGCTGCACTGGCCTCCTAGAAGCAGACCTACGAGCAAGAAGGCAGCATGTGAGCACTTCATGGCCATCTCTGAGTTGAAGGCCATGGAATGCCACCACCAGGGTATGATAGCCCCTAGTCCTGTGAATGACTCCTGTGAGCAAGAGCTGGCTCTCACTCTGGAGCAGCAGAGTTATGTTACGGTCCTGAACTTACCCCAATGACGTTGGATCAAGTAATATGAACATTATAACTGTATCCTTTAAAAGACTGCTAATGCATTGAGTGAACAGGAGTAGAGAGAGGTGGGGCCCTCCTCCCTGAAGTGGAGAGGAGGGAACACATTTCACTTGCATGAGGTCATAGACTGTGCATGCTCTTCCCGTCAATCCAGGCTGATGAATTCCCCCCACTCTCCCCACCCCCAAGTCCGGATGGAACAAATTTTCACATTCTTTGTTATGACTTACATTTGGTCACTGGCTAGTTCATGTCCTGACCTGGGACTGAGAGTTAACAGTTTTGTTTTTTATTTGTGCAGCTCTGGGATCATATCATTCATTGACACTGGCTGGGGATTGGACTCACACACGGATCTCAGGGGCCCGACTCCTGATGGAGGCGGGAGATGGAACAAGGTTTAAGTATCGCAACGCACCCAATGGAGTCTTCACCTATGTACAATATCATGTCCTAGAATGTTTGGGGATTGGCTAATCACAGATGTAGGCACCTAATATATTCCGCAGGGGCAGGCAGACACACATTGCATACTTGCAAGATTAACATATAACTGCTACAGAACTTAAACTACAAATAAGATGGAGGGGTTAGGTTTTGGCGCCTCCTACTTGGTATATCCTAGGGTGCGCTCATTTGGGTGCCTACATTTCCTCTGGTTACAAGCTGCACAGTAGTGTACTCTGAGTGTAGATATGTAGCAGTGGAGTGGGCACTCAATGGGGTGCCGTTTGCCCTGGTCGCAATATATGCACCTATCAACAATCAAGCACAATTCCTGACAAACCTACCTCATTTGTAGAGGACCTGATGGAGCCGAGAATATGTAGGGGAGACCTTAATGCTATACACTGTGTCTCCCTGGACAGGTCCTTTCACCCTCTGCAGGGAACGACGATGACTGGAACTGTACACACCCTCACAGACTGGCTTGAACATAGACACATGTATGACATTTGGTATTCCTCGCACCCCACCACAATAGAGTACTTGTACTTCTCAGCAGTCTATCAATTATACACCAGAATTGATCTTTTCCTATGTAACACCAGCATAGTGTTCCACGTCTCAGACACCCAATACTTAGGCTGTACACATTCAGACCACAACCCCTTATAAATGACAATACATTGGGGCATACGCCAAGCACCGATGCCCACCTGGAATTTGTATACGCCAGCATTGCAGGATAGAGTTTTCCAGTAAACTATACAGTTGCATATCGCTAGCTATTTTGAGGACAATGAAGGGACTGCCTTAGACAGAGGGGTGGAGTGCGATGCTTTAAAGGCAGTCATATGGGGCATCTGTATTAAGACCACATACGGTATAAACCTTGCACTATGGAAACAGATCCTAGACCTGGAATGTGCCATGTGGGAGGCCTAGGTTCGGGCAGAAGACAGTGCGGGTAATGATGGTGATGTCAATCCCATTAGGAAGGAATTCAGGGCATTGGTAGCCAGGCTTGGGAAATTGGATTATGCAGACAACGTGGCTAGGCAGCTCGTAGAGGGGGACAGGGTAGGACAAGTGTTGGCGTGGCTCTTGAGGTCAGAGGCCCCCATGTCCCATGTAACTGCTATTAGATCTGCGGCGGGAGAGATGCTTAGCTCACAGGCCGATGTCAATAAAGTTTTTCTAGACTACTACAGTTCACCATAGGAGGGATTGGAGGGACAAGAAGGTCCCCCTGCAGGAATATCTAGGTAGACTACCAATTCCAAGGCTCTACAGCGCCACTTCCTAGAAGAACCACTATTGATTTAGGAAATCTGCCTTGCAATCGATCAGATAGTGGCAAAAAAACTCTTGGGATGGACAGACTCCTGGTCGAGTTTTCCTCCACCTAGAGAACAATACTTTCTCCGAAGCTTCACCAAATGTACCGACTGGCCAGAGATAGGGGCACTTTACCGGCATCCATGCGAGAGGCGATGATTGTAGTACTTCCCAAACCCTATGAGGGTACACTCATATTGACCGCTGCCCCTTCTTAACACTGATTGTAAGATCCTCAGGAAGGTTATTGTGAACACATTACTACCATCTCGCTCCACATTGGTCCACAACGAACAAAACAGCTTTATCGCACGGAGGAACATAATACTTGAACCTAAGTCACCTCTTATGATTTATGGAAGAAAGTTCACAAGCAAGCTTATCACACGCTGCCCTATCTGTCAACATTGAGAAAGCTTTCGACACCCTGGGATGGCCCTACTTAATGGAAGTGTTCAAAAGAATGGGTTTTGGCCAGAAATACTGCAATGGATCAATCTACTTTTCACAAATCCAATGGCCTGAGTCTGTACAGGCATAGAGGTCTCTGCTGCTTTCGAAGTGCACAGAGGCCCCAGACAGGGATTCCCCCAGTCAACAATTATATTTGCCCTGGCAATGGAGCCCCTCGCAGCCCTCATTCGCCTGCATGGCCTGCAAAGGGATATCTGGAGTGGCAAAACTAGGGAAGCTTTGTTGCTATGAGCAGCTGATGTGCTACTATATCTGCAGGATGCCTGCAGAAACCTACCACGTGTGATGGAAATGCTGGAAGACTTTGGCAGGGTCTCATCCCAGGCTTAAAAGGGAACTGGGCCAAATCCCGCATGTTCCCCCGAGGAGTCTTTCACACCATGAGCAGGAGGCTCTGCCTTGCCTGGTCCTAGAATGGCAATCTGACACCTTCGGATTCCTGGGGGTAAACATTTACTATTCTGAAGACAACCTTATACAGAGGAATCTGGAGGCAGTGGTGGATAGTATACACAGCTCCCTGGTATTTTAGAGCTCCCTACCACTATCATCAATGGGCAGGGTGGCAATAGCTACAATGCTGATAATGCCAAGATTACTCTACCATTTCTCAGCACTGCCCATATACTTACCCAAGTGCTTTTTCAGAGACCTGAGTTCTCTCCTTTCTGACTAATTATGGTGATTGGGCCAGAAGAGAGAGGTGCTTCACAAACTGTATGCTCTACTAGAGTGCCGGGGATTGGAGAGCGCTTAACTATGAGGTTTACTATGCGGCGGGTCAATTACAGTGTCCAGCGGATTTAGCTCTCTTATGCCCCCAATCCCAAGTGGAAGATAGTACACAGGGACTTGCGAGTAGGCCTGGGCATGAAATTCCGCTCCGCTTGCAGAGTTTGTGGTGTTTTTCCCATTCCGCGCTCTGCGTAGCGCACGGAGTTCTGAAAAACTACTTGGAGCGGAGGTTTTTCCTCGCTCTCGTGAAGTTGGTGAGCGCGAGCAAGGAAAATCTTACTCCAAACCACCTCCCAAAGACATTTTTCAACGCGGGCGGTCGCGGACGGCTGCTACTGCTCTCATTGAGAAACCTTCCGTTTGAGTTGAGGAAGCTGCCGCTCGAGTAGAACATCCTACTCGAGCAGCAGAAAGAAGCAGCGCCCTCTTACGCTGCGCATGGTGCCAATTTTCCAGCATGGGACAAACACCCAGAGCTAAAAATCTGCCTGATTTGCGCAACCTTATGGTTTTTTTGGTCACTCCACAGAGTTCTGCATAGCGGAACTCTGCGAACTCCACCCAGGCCTACTTGCGAGGCCTCACAAAAGAGGACTGGCTAATGGATCCCCGACGAGATGCCCCACCGATTGGGTGAATGTCCATGGCAGCTAAGCGCTACTAGCACACTTTTGTCCAGCCTAAACATGACTTCTAGTCTTACTATCCAGCTCTTCAACTGTGGGCACTCCTAGCCATCCTTACAGTGGCAGATCACCACAATGTAAGGTTATGGGCAAAGGCAGAACTTTCTAAACTGAGCAAACTCTATGTACAAAAAACCCTGCTTCCAAGAGCTTAGGGAACAATACAAGATAGAGGAGGGTCAGTTCCAGACCTACAATTCACTCTCAACAACAATAGGGAATATGTGGGGGCCAGAAAGCACCAAACTCAAACCCTTCCCACCCATACAGACACTGCTAATTCATGGGAACGAGAGATGGGAAATCACAGTGCTATATCGAGCCTTCCTGGAAATTCTATGAGGTTCTCCATGCTTAAAGATAAATGGTCCAACTCTGTGGATCAGGTTCTCACAGATAAACAATGGTCCACCACATTAGAATATGTCGTAGATGTTTATGCAGGTGGATTCTAGCCCCTGCCTGGTTTCCTAGAACTCTTATGAATATTTAATCATACTGGATGAGCACATCGAAGTATGGCCATTGTTCGGGAAAAACCCTCCTTCTGTACCCAAACCACAGTCTAGATAAGGTTCAGCCCTCAGTGCCCGTTATTGTGGAGAATAGGGAACTAATGTAGGTGAAAGATTATGCCTATATTAGGGCATCTCAAACCATGCCTATATTAGGGCATCTATATGAAACATAACACTACTGTTTGCAAATGATACGTTGTTAGTATCCAAAACACCAGGGGGGCTTCAGCTGCTTTTAAATCGCTTTAAAGCTTTCTGCGATTCTCGAGTACTAGAGGTTAACATTGCAAAGAAGAAGCTTCTATTGCTCAACCCTCACAAATTCCTTAGAGGTAAACTATCCCTAGGAGGGGTTCCTTTGAAAAGGGTGAATACCTTTGAATATCTGGGTATCACCATTTTGGAAGATATGTCTTGGAAGCCTCACATAGCTAAGCTGGTTACGTTTAAGGACTACTCCTGAGATGCTTCCGTATGCCACCGCTCTCATGGAAGTTAATGCACTTGATTGTTTTAAGAAGATAGGTTGAATCCGTAATGTGAAATCCCAGTTAACCACAATAGGGCTTGAGGGCTATTGGGATGCAGAGGACTCAGCATTACTCCCCAACAAAGATTTAGTCAAGAAGCAGTACTGGGATTGAGAAACGCAGGCCTCACTCACCAACTTATCATGGGGACTTTTAACTACGGAGTTCATGGATTTTAAAATAATCAGCTCATATATATGCAGTTTGGGTTTGGCTCTCTTCCCTTGAACTCTTTTATATGTTCGTGGCAGTAGCCTTCTATATTTTCCCCGTTTTGCCCCTACTTCGTTTCTGTAACTGCCCATGTACTCTTTGCTTTTCCAATGTACTCACATCCTAGAGCTAATTGGCTTAAAGCAATATGCAAGCATTTGAGTACACGTATTTGTGGAGAATTCTCCGCATCCTTAGATCGGACACTAGCCCGGCGATTGGTTGCTCAGTTGCAAAGTTTTTGGGTTGCATGTGGGCAATTAGAAGGAATTTGCTGAGTGAGATTGTTGTATATTCTATTTCTAAGCTCCTGAAATTGTTTTAACCAGACTGTCTGTTCATAATTTAATGTTAACATCTAAACGGTCATGAGTGTAGTGCATTTTTAGATCAAGGTCAACATAGCAGGCCATGTCGTCCATTTTGGAATAGGCATAGGCTTTTGTTGCTTACATTGTGCACTAATGATTTATCTTTTTATCTAATGAATTTTAGACTATAGTTCAATTGATACTTTTTAACTGGATATTAACGTAATTTGTTTGACTTTTTATCTTGTCTATGAACTGTATTGTACCTGCACTTTTATGGTCTTATGACCGAAATAAAGTTTTATGATGATATTTGAAATGTAACAACCTGTGTCTGTTGTTTAGAGAAATAGTCTTTATGACTGTACAACAATACTGCCATTGCTGATCATTTGTAGTTATTCCCAGATCATCTTGCCATTCACCTCTCCTGTGCATATGTGTATAGTCTTGCCTCTAATTTGTGGGGGAACGGATGTCTGGAGGAGAAACGTCGGCACTGGCATTTCAGGGGGTTCCAGAAGTAATGCATGCCTGGCCCTGTAATAATGGAGCTGTCTAAGGGCAGTAGGACTGTCCACCCATGCCAGTATTACATCCCAATCATTCATGACACCACCGCCAAAGAAGTCGCCCATAGTGTGTATACCCAACTCTTTCAACACTGTTAGCGCACCGCGCTGCCTTCCCATAGGAAACCCTCAGCATAAGCAGAGATGATTCATTTATATCACGGGAATCTCAGGCCACTGCGTGCGTGATATTCGCGTAGCGCACATGCCATCGGTTTCGCAACTAGGGCATATAGCAGGGGGGACAAGGGACAGCCTTTCGGGTGCACCTCGCAATATCGGGAAACAGCGTTACGACGCAGACAGAACTACGCAGTGCCATTACAATGCAGGCACTACAACAAACGTGTCGTTACCACGCGTTCCATTACAATGCAAGCCGTTACAACGACTTGCTTTAGGGAACACATTGTTGGATTTTAAATCCAACACCTTCCCTACTGTTGTACAGACGGGACTCGCAATAGTAAAATATACTATTGCAAAGTCCAGCACTTCCCTAAGGTAAGTCGTTGTAACGACTTGCGTTTTAATGGAACGCGTGGTAATGACGCGTTTGTTGTATTGCCCACATTATAAAGGCATGCGTTGTGAAAGCATGCATGAATACGTCATTCATCCCGCGATAGCAATGGGGGCAGAAACCATGCCATTAAGTCCGAGTCTTGCTGTCGGTTGAGTGTAAAGCACCGTTACCAATTGGACAAAGATATCGCTGACCCATATGCGCCACAGAACCGTCATTATGAAACCCCACTCAACAGAGTCGAACGCTTTCTCAGCATCAAGAAAAACCGCAGTAGCGCTTACCTCAGGTGCCAGCCACTGAACAGTGTGCGGAGATTTTATGACAAGCTGCATCCTGGGACAAATCCTGCCTGTTCAGGGCCTACAAGTACAGGCAGCAGAGGAGCTAGGCGGTTGGACAGTATTTTCGTATGTATTTAATATCAACATTCAAGAGGGACAATGGTCGGTAGGATGAACACTTGTCCACAGGCTTACCCGGCTGTAAAATCATAACTTACGCATAGTGGGGGGCAACCAGCCCTCTGCAGTAATCTATGGCAGCGCTGTCATTGTAAGCAATCGCGACCGGTAGAGCTTAGTGTAATATCTGTAAAAGCGATCTAATATCTGTTCAGCTGAACACAGCCTCTGCCCACTCTCATCCTGCACCTCAAAATTTGCATTGTCAACCCGGTGGGGCGAAACAGTGCCCAAAGTGTAGCCCCAGGTCTCTCCCCCTCACCATATGAGCTAGCCACTGCATATTTACCTAAATGATTCACTTCACTTTGTGCAGCTTCATGATATTCCTCTATCTTAGTTTAAATCTCACCCAGGAGGCTACTGTCAGCCGTCTCCCTATGTTCAGCAATCTCTATTTCAATTCTAACTAGGCGATTCCGTAGCGGATGGAAAACACCTGCATGTTTACATAGCATCACGCCAAGTATATAAACTTTGAACGTTTCCCACAGCATAGCAAATTTGTCTACCAAGCCAATATTTGGAGTAAAGAACTCAGTGATGGGCTGCGCCAATTCATCACGAAATACAGAATCCAATAATGAATACTGGGGGAAATGCCAGGAAAACGCAGGGGGTCGTGGTGTGTGTAACTTAGGTTCCAAAAGGATCAGTGAATGGTCTGATTATGTACGCGTGAGTGGTTCACACTCACGCACTTGAGTGACCAGTTCTCGTGACAACAACTAAAAATCAATGCAGGTATATACATTGTGGGCTGGGGAATAATGTGTGAACTCCTCCCCGGTAGGTGACCAATAATGCCAAACATCCAAGAGACCCTCACGCTGTGCTATGTCCGAAAAAGCACGGGCTGCAGCAGACGGTCTCCGAGGGGTGCCTTTGGATCGATCCAATGCTGGACACAAAACACAATGAAAAATTCCCCCTACGAGGCAGGTCCCCAAATAACATTAACCAGTCATTTAGAGTATGGTAGAATTGTGGTTCATCGAAGTTTGGGCCAAAAATGCCAGGAGGACCACTAGATCATCCATCTGACAACGTGCCACAACATATCTGCCAACTGGGTCAGTATACATCTCTTGTATTTTAACTCCTGTGCCCCTTCCCACCCCGACCAGCACACCCCTGGTATGTGTGGTGAAATCTGCTGCGATGCATTTACCCTGCATCCTTCACTGCGTTAGGACTCCACTCCCTGGCACTAATTGCATTTCTTGTACTATTGCCACATCTATTCTATGCCTCTGCAGATAGGCTACCACCTTACATATTTTCCTATAGTCATTTAATTTCCTGACATTCTATGTTAGTAATCATATGAGCAAGGGGCCCAAGGATCCTGTCGCTGCACGGTGTGAGTCATCCGACATTCAGCACTCGTTTCAAGTATTCTGTTACACCGAGTCAGCAGTCATTTCGCAGCCGCAGCAATAGCAAGCACATTGAAAACAGTAAAATGAAGCCCTACCCACCCACCACCCATGCTGTGCATACCCACAGCAAGCACAGCAAAGCATTCGCCCTCCCGCTCCCTCCCACTCACTTCCACCAAACTTCCTGAACATAACCGTGTGGTACACACATGAGGGCAGATGTTGCCTTGCTTGCCAACCTCAGTAGATCACGCCATCTGAGGGCCGAAAACTCAACATAGTGTGTGCATATGTTAAAAAACAGGTGTACCACTGTATAGTCTCTAGTACATCCTAAAATACATAGCAGTGTCCAATGCAAAGTTCAGCTACGCTCAGGCTCACAATCCCAGTGAGCGTTGCTAGTCCCCTGCAACCCACTTACCAAAACGTAGAGCAGACACCTTCATTTCAAACCTGAATCCATACAGATGGGATGAGGGAAGAGCAAGACATCTCTGTCAATAGCCCAAGCCTCCTCCAGATGGAGCGGTGTCCTCCCCCATCCCGAGCTGGTCGTCTCAGGGCTGTCAGCAGAGTCACCTACGACATAAGGATGAAATTCTAGCTGTCCACGTCTTGAGTGTTCCCCTCTGCATTCCAATCTAGGAGCAGCATCGCATCCCCGCAGTCTCTCTGTGCTTGAGGAATTGCATCACCTGCTTCGGATCACTGAATAACGTTGCTTTGCCTTCTACCATCACATGTAGCCTAGCCGGGATGAATAATCATCTTGCTTCCTGGGCCTGTTGCTTGAAATTCGTATACAGAGATAAGCACCTTCAATTTTCGAGCGTTTCTCAATGCAGCATCTCTGTCTCTATAGTTCAAAAGCTGCGCTATGATTGGACACGGCTGGGCCCCCGGGATCGGATGCGGGTGAGCGAGTGGTGGGCACGCTGCACGATAAAAATCTCAAAGAAGGTTTCCCTGCTCAGTAACTCTGTGAGGAGCTGTTCAGCAAAGTGTTCCATGTTGGCAATACACGCTGTCTCCACAATGCCCACTATTCTCAGATTATACCTTCACAAGCAGGCCTCTTAGTCTTCGGTCTTTGTCTGTAAAGTTAACAACAGCTTGTTTTTTTCTGGGAGACTGACATTGTCGCGTGTTCAGCTTCAGAGACTCCCTGTTCCACTGCTTCTAGGCGCTCAGTGCGTTTATCAATGCGCATCGGCATTCGGTCCATTCTGAACATCAGGGCATCTATTTTACTGTCTAACTTCGTGAGACTATGCTACATGGTCATAAGAATCTGTTTCAGATCTTAGCCTTCGTCCATCTCAGAGTCCCAAGGTGCAAGCTCCCACGCAGTAGCCCCATCATCACGCACCTTCGGGGCCTTCCTAAGGTCAAATTGAAGTCTAGATTGTGACTTGTCCAGCTTGCCCATTGTATCCAGTAATGTCGATCTCACACATCCCACGAGCATTGTCTCCGCTGCAGGTTGCTTAGGCAGGTAGCGGTCAGGGGTCACTGTGCCAGGCACAACTCCTCAGAATGCGTGATCTAAGGAGCAATACAAATCTCTGGGGTGAAGCAAGTGCTCAGCAGCCCACTATGCACGTTTTCCACCAGTATCCAATAAAACCGCCCATTAATGTAGTCCTCGCAGTGCACTCCCAAGGTCCACCAAACACAGCCTCTAATGCCAACTCTCTCCCAAAGGGGCACTGCCCTTAAGTGTAGGTGCTTCTAATGTGGATCATGTTAGCAGACTAGCTCGCAGCAGGTAAAAAGGCCCAGGACAGGGAGCCAGATAAAAACCCCGTGGGGGGGGGGGGTTAGTTTTCCACTTCGCCCCCCCCCCACGCCAGTGTAGGCCGTCCAGTGGGAGCACCCCCGCCGGCAGCCCACACCTCCTTATGGGGATGGAAAGGGCAGTAGGGCCGGGCAGGCCAACCTGCAGCAAGGCCCTGGCAGCACAATTGCGGCCAGGAGCAGGGGAAAACACCTGTGGCCGCAGGTGGAGGTTGCAGCCCTCAACATCTCAAGGGGGGCGCACTCTACAAACCTTGTCTGCCGTGATACCCCACAGTCCGCCACATCACCCCCAGCCACCGGTGCCTCCAATCTAGGCCATAGCCCGGCCACTTCACCTCCGGAATCGACAATCGCGGTAGGCCGCAGGTCCACGCTCGCTTCTCCGTAGGGGCCCCCTTAACACAAGGGTAATCCAGGGGCATGCCTCTGATGCCATTCCCGTCGCAGACACAGAGGCTGCCGCAGCAACGCTCTCAGCAATAGCCTGCACCAATGGAGTCCCGGGTGCACCGCTCGCCGCCCGCAGGCCCCAAATGCTATGCAGGTCTAATCTCCGGAATACAGCAGGGCCAGGTGTCAGCTTCGCTTCAAAAGGGAGCGTATCAAGTTCAGGTGGATACGAAGGCTCGATTCAGCTAGACACTACGTCAACGAGGCACCAGGATGATGTCAGATTGAAAATCGGGCAAAGGAGCACACCTACATGGAGGCCATCTTCGAGCCCGGAAAGCTCTGCCATCGAAACAGCTATTTAATTATTAATATAAATTAAACAACACACAAATGTTATCTGTAAATAAATTAAAAATAAATAAATATATACACAAACACACACACACTTATAGTTTAGGCAATTAACTATAGCTTGTACATCCATCATGCACTACTTATGATCTGACATATTACCATTAGGGCTGCGGTGCTCAATAATTATTTCAACAATGTTTCTCTTTAAACATAAAACTAATACGTAATATCATCAATTATGTCATTTCAACTGTCATGAGTGCTACAGCAGTAGGAGGGGGAAATAGCAGGCAGGCATCAGGCAGCATGCAAACCCACACTGCACTGCAGTGGTCGAGGGCTCCTGGGATTGAGGCCAAACCTCCATGTGCCCCTCCATGGGGGCATCAAAACACTGACATGCACAAAGTTAATCTATCAACATTTTTACTATTTTAAAATTAGGGAGCTGTTAAGCGACTGACCAAATGTGGAAAGGGGATGCTGTGCTTATGCAGATGTCTCCTTCTTAAGCCCCTTTTAAAAAAAAAAAACATAACACCTCAAATACCCGAACTTCCCCTCACATTTTTAACCCGCTGGTCTCATATCTGCATTAACATATCAATTGTTTACTTTAGCCTGATCCTCAGGAAAGGCTTTAAATTCAACAGCTCCTATTCCAACAAAATGGTGTTCAGGAGTGCCCCACGTTTGTCTTGAAACCAAATGTTAGTGCTCTGGTTGTTCTTTAGTCCTGATTTTAGCTTTCTAGTGCGCTTACCGTAATTTCTATGACAACAAGCAAACCATAATTTCTTAATTTACTGTAATGCTCTCTATAGGAAATGCTTTACAGCTTTGATTCCATCAAGATGTTATTCAGGTGTACCCCACCTTTGTCATAAAAACATAAATGTTAATGCTCTAGATGTTACAATACTGTGGTGAGGCTGCAGTCCAGCACTGGGGAATCAACAGTCTACTGCTGATGTTGGAAGTACATGTTTCACTCAATACATGAGCCTTTTTCTGACACGGATGAGGAAGATATTTGAGAAATTATAGAAAATGTGTCTTCATTGTAGCTTTCTAGAGTATTAAACAAAATTTCTATGACAAAATGAACCACCTCATTTTGTTAATTGCTTTACAGCTTGAATTCCATCAAGATGGGGTTTACGTGTGCCACACTTTTGTCATATATACAGAATGTTAGTGTTCTATCTGTTCATTAGTGGTGAAGGTTCAATAGAACAATGGGGAGGCAACTGACAGGTTGGTGCTAGTGCTATAAGTACATGTATCACACAGCAAGCCAGACTTTTTATGACATTGATAAAGAATATAGCAAAACCAAAGGGGATGATGGACGGAGTGTTGAACATTGCAAGCACTCACCCCCAGTCAAATGATCTGGGTTTAATCCATCATCCTTCTTTAGCTCACTCGCCACCCCAGTTCAGACATGGCCATATGCAAATCAGTCTGACCCTGTGCCTCATGGGAACAGTCCAGCCCGAACTGCCAAGCCATGTCTTCCCTGGACCGGAAACAAGCATCCTGGGACCGGTTTCTGGCTTACAGCCATCATCAGCCAGGCTATCTTGAATCCAGTGGCAAAGTGAGCAAGGGACTCACGTCTGGGCATACCCTGCCAACTTAGGGCGAACATAGCAAAACCAAAGGGGATGATGGACGGAGTGTTGAACATTGCAAGCACTCACCCCCAGTCAAATGATCTGGGTTTAATCCATCATCCTTCTTTAGCTCACTCCGCCACCCCAGTTCAGACATGGCCATATGCAAATCAGTCTGACCCTGTGCCTCATGGGAACAGTCCAGCCCGAACTGCCAAGCCATGTCTTCCCTGGACCGGAAACAAGCATCCTGGGACCGGTTTCTGGCTTACAGCCGTCATCAGCCAGGCTATCTTGAATCCAGTGGCAAAGTGAGCAAGGGACCCACGTCTGGGCATACCCTGCCAACTTAGGGCGAACATAGCAAAACCAAAGGGGATGATGGACGGAGTGTTGAACATTGCAAGCACTCACCCCCAGTCAAATGATCTGGGTTTAATCCATCATCCTTCTTTAGCTCACTCCGCCACCCCAGTTCAGACATGGCCATATGCAAATCAGTCTGACCCTGTGCCTCATGGGAACAGTCCAGCCCGAACTGCCAAGCCATGTCTTCCCCGGACCGGAAACAAGCATCCTGGGACCGGTTTCTGGTTTATAGCCGTCATCAGCCAGGTTATCTTGAATCCAGTGGCAAAGTGAGCAACGGACCCACGTCTGGGCATACCCTGCCAACTTAGGGCGAACATAGCAAAACCAAAGGGGATGATGGACGGAGTGTTGAACATTGCAAGCACTCACCCCCAGTCAAATGATCTGGGTTTAATCCATCATCCTTCTTTAGCTCACTCCGCCACCCCAGTTCAGACATGGCCATATGCAAATCAGTCTGACCCTGTGCCTCATGGGAACAGTCCAGCCCGAACTGCCAAGCCATGTCTTCCCTGGACCGGAAACAAGCATCCTGGGACCGGTTTCTGGCTTACAGCCGTCATCAGCCAGGCTATCTTCAATCCAGTGGCAAAGTGAGCAAGGGACCCACGTCTGGGCATACCCTGCCAACTTAGGGCGAACATAGCAAAACCAAAGGGGATGATGGACGGAGTGTTGAACATTGCAAGCACTCACCCCCAGTCAAATGATCTGGGTTTAATCCATCATCCTTCTTTAGCTCACTCCGCCACCCCAGTTCAGACATGGCCATATGCAAATCAGTCTGACCCTGAGCCTCATGGGAACAGTCCAGCCCGAACTGCCAAGCCATGTCTTCCCTGGACCGGAAACAAGCATCCTGGGACCGGTTTCTGGCTTACAGCCGTCATCAGCCAGGCTATCTTGAATCCAGTGGCAAAGTGAGCAAGGGACCCACGTCTGGGCATACCCTGCCAACTTAGGGCGAACATAGCAAAACCAAAGGGGATGATGGACGGAGTGTTAAACATTGCAAGCACTCACCCCCAGTCAAATGATCTGGGTTTAATCCATCATCCTTCTTTAGCTCACTCCGCCACCCCAGTTCAGACATGGCCATATGCAAATCAGTCTGACCCTGTGCCTCATGGGAACAGTCCAGCCCGAACTGCCAAGCCATGTCTTCCCTGGACCGGAAACAAGCATTCTGGGACCGGTTTCTGGCTTACAGCCGTCATCAGCCAGGCTATCTTGAATCCAGTGGCAAAGTGAGCAAGGGACCCACGTCTGGGCATACCCTGCCAACTTAGGGCGAACATAGCAAAACCAAAGGGGATGATGGACGGAGTGTTGAACATTGCAAGCACTCACCCCCAGTCAAATGATCTGGGTTTAATCCATCATCCTTTTTTAGCTCACTCCGCCACCCCAGTTCAGACATGGCCATATGCAAATCAGTCTGACCCTGTGCCTCATGGGAACAGTCCAGCCCGAACTGCCAAGCCATGTTTTCCCTGGACCGGAAACTAGCATCCTGGGACCGGTTTCTGGCTTACAGCCGTCATCAGCCAGGCTATCTTGAATCCAGTGGCAAAGTGAGCAAGGGACCCACGTCTGGGCATACCCTGCCAACTTAGGGCGAACATAGCAAAACCAAAGGGGATGATGGACGGAGTGTTGAACATTGCAATGGATTCAAGCTAGCCTGGCTGATGAGGGCTGTTAGCCCGAAACCGGTCCCAGGATGCTTGTTTCCGGTCCAGGGAAGACATAGCTTGGCAGTTCGGGCTGGACTGTTCCCATGAGGCACAGGGTCAAGACTGATTTGCATATGGCTGGGTTCAAACTGGAATGGCATGGTGAGCAAAAAAACGATGGATTTAGGCCCAGATCTCTGTACTGGGGTGAATGTATGACATTGTTCTGCATTCTGTCCATCAACTGTTGTTTTTGCATTGATAAAGAATATACATAAGAATTTATAGAAAATATGTCCTCATTTTAGTATTCTAGAGCACTAACAATAATTTCTATGACAAAAAGAAACCACCTCATTTGTTCATTTACTGCAGTGTGCTCTGTTGAAAATGTTTTCAGTTTCATTGCTTTTATTCCATTAAGATGGTGTGGGGAAATGGGGTGTATTATATGGTGGTTGTGTGATCTCACCTTGTAATACACTTATCAGCCCCTTTATAACCAGCAGATTTTGTTTGTTAAACCCTCTAGCCTAACCCTGGGTTGCTGTGGCTTACACAAATGAACAAGTGCAAAGCATTTAAATAGCACCAAAACAATCTAAGAAGAATTGAATGAGACACTCAAGAAAACTGAAGCCAATTTATAAAAGTAGTCTATATTTTTAAGTATTTTTAGACACCACAATGAAAAAGGTCCACTAGAGGATTCTGGCGGTATAGAATTTACAAGGTATGGTAAAGCAAAGCATTTCTTTCAACCGCGAACAAGCAATGGCAAATTCAACAAATTTGACAGAAACTTGTTCACTAAAAAGTTGGGCTAGTTGTGTTGTGATCTCTTGGGGTTACTTTATGAAATCAACTGCATTAGGGAAGCAGTCAGGGGGACCAGCAAGAACTTCAGAATCAATTACCTTTGCAGGTGAAGCAGTCCTTAGTAAGTACCAGGCCCATTTATCTGTTGCAGTAGTTGGTTTCCTAAAGAAGTGGTCCTGATGAAAGGGATGAAGGATGCTGAAGATGCTCAAGGATGCTGTAGATGGGGTGCGGTCAATGGGAACCTTTTTACAGCTACTCCTTGATCCCGGAAGGGGTTGAGGTGGCCCTGGTCACACGGTCAACATCCCTCCA
The DNA here is from genome assembly GCA_963921515.1 of Calotriton arnoldi. Taxonomy (NCBI): domain Eukaryota; kingdom Metazoa; phylum Chordata; class Amphibia; order Caudata; family Salamandridae; genus Calotriton; species Calotriton arnoldi. The sequence goes on along the minus strand of CAWUFW010002558.1, from coordinate 21,452 downwards.
AGTCCTCCTGGTGCTCATAGCAGTCCAGTCACCACTGGGCTACCAGTCACCTGGTATCACAGCCAAATCCTTCCCTGGGTAACAACTCAGCTTCTGGATGATCAAGCCGCACTGCGACGGCTCTCCCGGGCTCAGAAATCCCAGGTGCAACTTAGAGCATCTGGTCCTGGTCTCTGGTGCGGGACGGAGTCAGTTGGCGGTGGTCTGGAGATTCTGGGATACCAACTTGTCCAAGGCAGCTTTTCAGCTGTTGTGGCCCTGTGTTGTGAACAGGGGGTCAGCCAACTGACACTTGGAGTCTCTTTGCTTTGGCTGGGCTCCAGAGACTGCTTCTCCAAGGGCAGAACAGAGAAGGTACAGTCCCTCTTCTTTCCTAACCATCAGGTTCAGCAGGTGCAGTCTACGACGCCGGTGCAGTCTCTCTTTGCTGGTTTCACAGTATGGCAGGGTGGTCCTTCTTTGGTTCTTCTTCCAGTCCAATCAAGATCTGAGTTCTCGGTGCCAGGAGTGCCCTATTTATGTTCAGAAATTGCCCTCAGGATAGATGAGATTAGTACTAGTAGCCAATGGGCTACCATGTTACCTCCCTCCTGATGTCCCCTACCTGGAAAGTGTGGCATCTGGCTATCCCAAGATTAACCATTATGCCCACTCCCAACATGGCAGAACCCCTTTCTTGGCGTCCAGAGCTCCCTCACCCAACCCAGAGGTGTGGCTACCAAATGTTTTATATGCCCCTGGAAAACAGGTTTGACAACAGGCTTCCCCTCTCCATCTCGAGTGCCAGCTTGTCTGCCTAAACAATGGGGCTTCCCCCCTCCCTACTGTTCCTCATTTGCTCTTCAAAGGCGACTAGTGTTCCTCATTTGCTCTTCAAAGGCGACTTCAGCTTTGAAGTTCGCCTTTTTGGCCAACACCCGTGTGGCTCTGCACTGCAGGTCCCTATTGAGTACTACCATGGATGTCGGTAGCACATCTCCCCGGGAGGGCAGAAAGCTGTGGCGAGGTCAAGATCTTTGTGTGACTGTTATTGGCACAGGAAATTGAAGGCAACAAAGTAACAAACTTGTAAAAGTTTCACACAGCGACTTGTTACATTAATTTCAACTTGAGAACAAAGTCGGGCTTAACGTAGCGAGTTGTCTGATACCTTGGAGTATCAATTTTACTTGCACCCTTCAGGAGTTAGCACAGCTGAGGGGTCAGTATGTAACCCTGTACTCACCAATGGGGCGACCAAGCCTTTCCATAGTAAAAGCCACACTTCGGCAGAACATGTAAAATACATGTTCTACCCATGAAAAATGCTGCACCCTGTCTTAGGACTCGGTAGCCTGCCACAGAGGTGGCATATTATAGAAGGAGGTTTGGCTTTGCCATTGGTTTAAATGGCAAAGTCAGGCTAGCAGTTTAAAACTGCTCCTCCAGTCTGCAATGGTAGACGTGGACACGTGTTTCACCAGTGTCATACCAAGGGTGGCACAACCATTGCTGCATTTCCTGGGGTGACACTCTAACTTACATGCCCTGGGTACCATATGCAAGGGACTTACATGTAAATTATACTATGGCAATTGCTTATAGCCAACGTAACATACACGTTTTGGGGTCACGGTACTGAAACAGAGGTCTGGTTAGCAGGCTTCAGTGTACTCTCAGAATTGAAAAAACCAGCAGCATCAGTCCATAAACTGGTGGTGACTATTCAAAAAGAAGCATTTCCTTACAGATGGCATTCAGGTGTGGCATAATTTTATTGTGAATGCAGAATGTTATCACTCCAGTTGATCATTAGAACACTATGAGGAAGCCTCAGTGGAGCACTGAGTAATCAACTGACAGGTTCCTGCTGTTACTCGAAGTGCATGTTTTACTCAGAATACTAGAAATTATTTTGACATGGCTGAGGGGAATAGTGTGTATTGATAGAAAATGTGTTCTCATTTTAGCTTTAGGAACACCTTCCATAGCCTCTATGAGAAAATCATGAGAGAAAACTGTTTTCTGCCAAACACAGTTATCAAATCCTAGCAGAGGATCAGCATTTTTCACAGGGTAAAATCTACCTAAAACACACTACAATTCCTAAAATGAGTATGTTACCACTAATTAATGATTTACATTGTAACTAAAATATGTTGTCTCCTTTCATATTGCTTTTTGTTTCCCTCAAAAACAGGCTTTCACCGCAAGGCATTTCAATGGGGACTATGTCCAATAATGGGTGCCACAACATGCTGTCCATGTTGTGGCTAGCCAAACAAAGTGGGGGCAGGGCAGTTAATTTAGGACCCACCATATGTTGCTGGGGGTCAGGCTGTGGTCACCCTGACCCTTTATACGTTTTTTAAAATGTATTATCATGACGACAGGGCCTGACACAACATATTATAGGTGTGGCCAGCTAGTCAGGATGGATGAATCCCCTTTAAAATGGCCAATCAGAGCATAACGGTCCAGATATCACTAATTTCTTTTGGATGGATCACCCCCTCTTGCCTACCCCAATTACCTTTTCAAACACTAATTTGTCAGAAACTACTGAACTGGTTTACACTAAATAATTAAAAACATGCATTATCAGTAAAGTTCCAATTTTCTGCCAGATTTGGTGTAATTCTGTTCAGCCATTTGTTTCTCTATTGCACAGAAACCTACATGGGAAATCAATGTTTTGGGGTACCTCTTTTTTACCCTTGCTTGACGGATCAGCGGGAAAGTTTTAGTTAGAGAGCCAAACTAGATGAAAATGTTTTTTGACAGGTTGATGCAGATTCTTTAAATTATGTCAAATTTATTAGGACAAAATGGCTTTATATGGACACGCGGACCTAGCTATAGCTACTCTTGCACTATATACGCCTGTGTGTGATATATATATGTATATATATATATATATATATACATATATATATATTACCTACTGGCGGTTGCCAGTAGGTAATTATAGTTAGGACCTTGAATCTATTGAAAAAGTATTTTTTCTTTTGCCAATATCTTTGGCGCCGCTTGACGAATCTTTGTGAAATTTTCAAAACTAAGGCCCTGCTCTGGTCAGCTCCTGTCTTGTAAGTTTCAGGGTGATTCGTCAAGCGAGGGCCGAGAAAAAAGGGGGGTCCCAAAATGCATTTTCTCCATGTTAATTTCCATAGGAAACTTTAGACAAAGCTACAGCCCGAACTGCTGAAAGGAATTACACCAAATTTGGCAAAAAGTAGCTCTTGGTTCGGAAAGCGACCTTTTTTAACTGGTGTAAATCCGTTCAGTAGTTCTTGAAATATTCATATTTAAAATATTAATATATTTGGTGACCGGGGTGGATCCCCAAACCCTCCCGAGCAAGAGCTTGATTCTGATTGAGTGCCAACACTCTAAACCAAAAAGTGTTGGCAGCCATCTTGTGACTCGGTTGAAATGAGTCACAAGAAAAAAGGTGAAAAAGAAGAAAAGGGACAGGGTAGAAACACGGGATTTGCGTAGGGTCCGCGAATCCGTCCGAAAATGTAAAAGAAAATGAAGCACGGGCTCCCACTCTTCGTTTGTTTTAAGCCCCCGGGTGGGCCAGGTCCTGGGGGCAATCCAGATTTATGTAGCGGGGGCCCCCGCCCTGGGGCTTTACTGATAATCCACAGGGCATGTGGCCACCCCGCAGCCCCGGGGACCGCCTCCTCCCCAGGGCTTCATAAAAAGAAATGTGTGGGGGGCTCCCCCCCACGCTGCCCCGGGGACCACCACCTCCCCAGGGCTTCAATTTATATAGGGGTGCCCACCCCCGGGACATTGCAGTTTGCTATGGCAGGGCAGGAGCACTGCTCCCACCCTGCCATAGCAAACTTCTGCTTCGCTTCATGGAAGCGAGAGCAGGAAACCTGTTCTCGCTTCCATAAAGCAAAGCAGATTGCTTTTGTACAAGGGGAGCTGCATGTCAGCAGCTCCCCTTGTCCAAAAGCAATGACGGCTCCCGCAGGAGGCGGGGAGCCGGCTGGGACCACGGGGGCATTGGGGCTCCCCCTGCGGTCCCCAACTTGAGGCCTGGCCCCGGGGGATGGGGTCCAGGGGCCAAAAGTGGCCCAGGGAAGGGGGGCCATGCGGACCCCCTCCCGTAATAAAAATATTAAAATAAACAAAGAAAGAGGCAAAGCCTGGGGGGATGGGGTCCCTGGGACGAAAAAGGCCTTAGGAGGGGGCCGCGGGCCTACTCCTTTAATTGTAGGTTTTTTTGTTTTTTTTAAGTGGGCATGCCTCGGGGATGGGGTCCCCGGGACCGAAATCGGGCTCGGGAGGGAGGCCGCGCGGCCCCCTTCCTGGTTTTTTTTAAAATAAAAAAGATGGCTCAGGCCCTGGGGGATGGGGTCTCCAGGGCCCAAAAAATACTAAGAGAAGGGGGCCACACAGCCCCCCTTTTAAAAAAAACTAACGAAAAGAGAAGCCGGCATCTCGCCCGAGGTCCCGCCCCCTCCCTGCATTGCTCTGCAAACGCACCTCCTGGTGCGTTCTGGGTTGGGGGATGAAGTCCCCTTGCCTCCTGAGGGTTCCTGGGGGCCAACTAACCCACCAGGTATCTGCAGTGAGCCCCACACAGTGGGATTGCTGAGAGGTGGTCCGAGGCCATGCCCCTTTTTATACCACTCTGCAAACGCGCCTCTTGGTGCACTGGTGGTGGGGTGATGAGGTCCTCTTGTGTCTTGAGGACCTCAGGACTAAAGTGGACTTCATCCCCCAAGCAGCAGTGCGACAGGAGGCGCGTTTGCAGAGTGGTGTAAAAAGGGGGCGTGGCCTCGGACCACTCTCAGCAATCCAGCTGTGTGGGGCTTACTAGAGATAACAGGAGGGGTAGTTGGCCCCCAGGGACCCTGAGGAGGTAAGGGGACTTCATCCCCCAACCGAGAGCATGCCAGGAGGTGTGTTTGCAGAGTGGTGTAGAAAGCAATCCCACTATCTGGGGCTTACTGGAGATATCAGGTGGGCTAGTTGGCCCCTAAGGATCCTCAGGAGGCAAGGGGACTTCAATTCCCATCCAAGAGCATGCGAGGGAACGTGTTTGCAGACTGGTGGGCAAAGGGGGCGTGGCCTGCTATGAGAATTTACCAATGCTGCTGTGTGGGACTTACTGGAGGTAATAGGAGGGGTGATTGGTCCCCAAGGTTGTCCGTAGGGGGCCAACTACCCCTCCTGTTACCTCCAGTAAGTCCCACACAGTGGGATTGCTAAGAGGTCTTCGGAGGCCACGCCCCCTTTCTCCACCACACTGCAAACACGCCTCCTGGCAAACTACGTGTTGGGGGATGAAGTCCACTTTACTCCTGAGGGACTTTGGGGGCCAAGAAGCCCTCCTGGTACCTCCTGTAAGTCCTACGCAGAGGAATTCCTGAGCGCTGGTCAGAGGCCCAGCCCCTTTCTCCAAATGCTACTACTAGTTAAAGAAGCATTTGCAATGTAATAGGTCTCACATTTGTGAGAGTTAGAGCTATTGGTGTTGTAAATGTAAAAGTTTTTTACTAATGTTTTTGGAGTGGAGTGGATGTATGTTGTGTGTAGTGAAATTATGTGGTATGTTGTGCAGTGAAATTATGTGGATAGAAAGTATGTGGTATTTAGTATATAGGAATTATGTAGAGTGGGATTATGTGTTATGGAGAGTAATTCTGTTGTATGGCAGTCTGTGTTGTGGAGTTGTAACCTCAGGTTTAATCTTCCTCGTTACCATAGAAGCTAAACTACAAACTCAATGAGACACAAAAAGAAGGAACCACTGAGGAGCACTTCGGGACCTAGTCAGAGGTATGAGCAGGGCCACTGGAATTATGTGACTGTTTGGCTGCACCAACTTTCGCACTATTATACATTTTCCGCATTTGCCACATAATCCATCATCTGCTGCATAATCTGCAGATTTGAACAAAAAAACCTTGTTTCTAGCTCAAACGGCTCAAACAATACTAAAAATGCAGTAACAAGTGTAATAGCATGGTGGGCGGCTCTTTGCAAACCTAGAATGGTCACCTCTTACTTATTGCTAAATGTGTGTGTTAAATTGGTACTAATGGTGTGCAAACCACTTTTGCTTGTTTGTGCGCCTCTCTTGCCTCTTTCTGCATTTCTCTTGCTTCTTTCTGCACCTTTCTTCCTTTTCTGCACTTCTCTTGCCTCTTTCTGCACATCTCTTCCGCTTTCTGCACTTCCCTTCTTTCTTCACCTCTCTTGCCACTTTCTGTACCTCTGTTGCTTCTTCCTGCACTTCTCTTGCCTCTTTCTGCACCCTGTTCTCTCTTGCTGCACCTCTCTTGCCTCTTTCTGTACCTCTCTTGCCTCTTTGTGCACTTCTCTTGCCTCTTTCTGCACCCTTCTTGCCTCTTTCTGCACCTCTGTTGCTTCTTTCTGCCCTTCTCTTGCTTCTTTCTGCACCTCTCTCGCCTCTCTTTCTGCACTTCTCTTGCCTCTTTCTGTACCCCTCTTGCCTCTCTTTCTGCACCTCTGTTGCTTCTTTCTGCACTCCTCTTGCAAATTTCTGCACCTCTCTTGCAAATTTCTGCACCCCTTGTGCCTCCTTGTGCACCTCTCTTGCCTCTTTCTGTTCCTCTCTTGCCTCTTTCTGACCCCTCTTGCCTCTTTCTGCACCTCTTTTGCTTTTTTCTGCCCTTCTGTTGCTTCTTTCTGCAACCCTCTTGCCTCTTTCTGCACCTCTGTAGGTTCTTTCTGCACTGCTCTTGCTTCTGTCTGCTACTCTCTTGCACATTTCGGTACCCCTCTTGTCTCTTTCTGCACCTCTGTTGGTTCTTTCTACACCTCTCTTGCCTCTGTCTGCACTCCTGTTCCCTCTTTCTGCACCTCTTTTGCCTGTTTCTGCAACTCTCTTGCCTCTTTCTGCACTTTTCTTGCCTCTTTCTAAACCTCTGTTGCTTCCTTCTGTACTTCTCTTGCATCTTTCTGCACCCCTCTTGCCTCTTTCTACACCTCTGTTGCTTCTTTCTGCACTTCTCCTGCTTCATTTTACACCTCTGCTGCTTCTTTCTGCTCCTCTCTTGCCTCTTTCTGCACCCCTCGTGCCTCTTTGTGCACCTCTCTTGCCTCTTTCTGCTCCACGTTTGCCTCTTTCTGTACCCTTCTTACCTCTTTCTGCACCCCTGTTCCCTTTTTCTGCACTTCTCTTGCCTGTTTCTGTAACTCTCTTTCCTTTTTCTGCAGTTCTCTTGCCTCCTTCTGTACCTCTGTTGCTTCTTTCTGCACTTCTCTTGCCTCTTTCTGCACCCCTCTTGCCTCTTTCTGCACCTCTGTTGGTTCTTTCTGCACTGCTCTTGCTTCTTTCTGCACCTCTCTTGCAAATTTCTACACCCCTCTTGTCTCTTTCTGTACCCCTCTTCCCTCTTTCCACACCTCTCTTGCCTCTATCTGCACCCCTGTTCCCTCTTTCTGTACCTCTTTTGCCTGTTTCTGCAACTCTCTTGCTTCTTTATGAACTTCTCTCACCTCTTTCTGTACTCAAATGGGAAGTGCAAGCTGTTAAGTTTAAAGGTCTGAATGCTCTCGTGACTGAGGTATATGTCTACTTGTACTTGTATTCTTACATGTGGTATGCATCTGAAGATGGTAGGTTAAAAAGCGGGTAACTTCTATAGGTGGTCAAATCTTCTCAGTTCTGCTCTGTCATTCGATTGCACAGGCAGACATGTCTTATGTATATATGTGTTATAGAGCCCCTCAAATATACTAATGAATACCCATGTGCCCTGTATTGTGGGCAGAAAGAAATGCATTCACCTTTTTGTACACAAATTTACAGAGTATGCTGTTTGAAACACAGGTGTACAAGTATTTGTATGTTTATTTTCATTTAACATGTCACTAGGTAAAAGCATGGTCAGACTTACAACAGTGATATGCTTACGATTGCTGTTTTATATTTGGTAGGCCTAACAATCTGAGCAGTCGATTAATAGTGAACCTTCAAGAGAAAAGTGAGGTTTAAGACATCTTGGGAGAAGGATTAGTGATTAGGCTACTTTGTATGAGTCTGTTCTAAGGTACAGTCAAAGTAGGCCTCTTTCTGCACCTATGTTTGTTCTTTCTGCACATCTCTTGCTTCTTTTTATACCTTTCTTCCTCTTTCGGCACCTTTGTTGCGTCTTTCTGCATTGCTCTTACTTCTTTCTGCACCTTTCTTCCTCTTTCTGTACCTCTCTTGCCTCTTTCTGCACTTCTCTTGCTTCTTTCTGTACCTTTCATCCTCTTTCTGCACATGTCCTACCTATGTAGGCATAGTTAGAAATTAGCATTTAAAAATCCTTAGAAATTCACTGAAAAAAACAGAGGTTTCAGGGATGTTATAGTTAGGAAATAGCATTTTAAAAACCTTAGAAATTCACTGAAAAAACCAGGGGTTTCAGGGACGTTATAGTTAGGGATTAGCATTTAAAAACCTTAGAAATTCACTGAAAAAACCACAGGTTTCAAGGACGTTTTAGTTAGGCTGACATTTCACTCGTACAAAACCCAAGAAAATCGGCCGTTATAGTTAGCTGAGCTAACTATAACTTGCGCCCCCGCAATGCACTGCTGATGATGTCACATATTACATCACTGATGACATGGTCAGTGACATCACTGATGACATCACTGATGACATCTCAAATGACATCACTGATTACATCACTAATCACATCATCCACGTGATAATCTGATGCACCTCCTCACACCCTAATATAACCTTTCATACACCCACTCTAAAATACAGACTATCATACACAAAACCATAGACACACCAATACTAGTTAGTACATACCCTCGCACTGATTCATAGGTCTACACACATCCACTCACTCAACCATACAGTCACTCATACACACAGTCACTCATCAATACAGCCAAAGATATATGCACTCATATACCCATACAGACACTCACATACCACCACTCATCCACAGAGATACTCACACACCTAGTCAGTCACCCAAAGACTCAATCACACTGATATTTACTCACCTATACAGTTATACACACACAACCTTACTTATTCATACAGATACTAACACATACTTACTCTCTTATACAATCACTGACACAAGCACACACTCATCCATAAAGCCACCCTCACGATTCACTCACTCTCACATATAGTCACTTATATACTCCAACACTCACATATACTGCCTTTCACATATGTAGTTACTCACAGCTATACCACTGAGACATCCATTCACTCACCAACACAGCCATACGCACACTCACTCACACATACAGCCCCTTGCAGACGCACTCATGAACCCATACACCCACTGAATCACCCACTCACACATCCATGCAGGGAGTCACACAAATATAGACACTCAGGCACCCATACAGGTAATCAGACAACCAATCATTAACCCATATAGACACTCATGTAGCTACTCACCAACCCATGCAGCCACTTACACACCAACTGACAGACTGATATAGACATTCACACAGATTAGTCATTCACCCATGCATTCGCCAAGACACGTTTAATCACTCACTTATACAGTCAGTCACGCACCCACTAAATCATCCATTCAGACACTCATACACCCACTCATTCTTCAATAAACCTTGGCGTGTATATATATAACATTCTTAAATGTTTTAGAAACACTCAGGGGCCGATTCCGATCTCGGTCGGAGGCGCACCCAATACCATTCGGTCGGGAAAAAAGCCATGCGAAAGCCTGTTTCCCGACCGATCCGTACAGCACACCAAACGAGCAAGTACGATGCGCACAACAGCAAAAAATCCGGCCGAGCCGTACTCACCCAAACCAGGTCCTGTTCTCCGACCGAGGCGAATCCGGAAACGCCGAATCGAGTCGCACGGAAGGAAAAATGCAGCCCCGTCCGGCCGGACAAGTACGATGCGCTTTCCGTACGCGCCGAACCCGTCGCTACGCACGGCACGTCAAAGCATCCGGGAGAGGCGCACATAAGCTCCGATTCGCGCCACAACACGATCCACGGCTACGAGACGAACACGGCAGCGACGAGGACGACGCGAAGCGACGAGGACGACGCGAAGCGACGAGGACGAGGCGAAGCGACGAGGACGACGCAAAGCAACGAGAAGGACGAACGACACGAACCAACCATGAATCCCTTCGTCCCGATCATACCAATATTCTACATTTACTACCGGAACAGGCACGGACGCGTACGGCGCAGAAGGTAAGCCAGACACCAACCACAAAACACATACAACACGTACACGACACATCACACACACACACGGGGATGCTGAATATACTTACACCAGCAACAGCAGCACCATAGGGGCGGGATGCCCATCACCAATGCCACATATGCACACAGGGGCCTGAATGCGCACCACCACCCCTACCCAGGGGTGGCATGATGCCTACCACCACTACCACCCTCACCCAGAGGTGGCATGATGCCTACCACCACAACCACCCTCACCCAGGGGGGCAGGATGCCTACCACTACTACCACCCTCACCCAGGGGGGCAGGATGCCTACCACTACTACCACCCTTACACAGGGGGGCAGGATGCCTACCACTACTACCACCCTCACCCAGGGGGGCAGGATGCCTACCACTACTACCACCCTCACCCAGGGGGGCTGGATGCCTACCACTACTACCACCCTCACCCAGGGGGGGCTGGATGCCTACCACCACCCTTAGCCAGGGGGGGCAGGATGCCTACCACTACTACCACCCATACACAGGGGGCAGGATGCCTACCACTACTACCACCCTTACCCAGGGGGGCAGGATGCCTACCACCACCCTTAGCCAGGGGGCAGGATGCCTACCACTACTACCACCATCACCCAGGGGGCAGGATGCCTACCACTACTACCACCCTTACACAGGGGGGCAGGATGCCTACCACTACTACCACCCTCACCCAGGGGGGCAGGATGCCTACCACTACTATCACCCTCACCCAGGGGGGCAGGATGCCTACCACCACCCTTAGCCAGGGGGGCAGGATGCCTACCACTACTACCACCCTCCCCAGGGGGGCAGGATGCCTACCACCACCCTCACCCAGGGGGGCAGGATGCCTACCACTGCTACCACCCTTACACAGGGGGGGCAGGATGCCTACCACTACTACCACCCTCACCCAGGGGGGGCAGGATGAGTACCACCACCCTTAGCCAGGGGGGGCAGGATGCCTACCACTACTACCACCCTTACACAGGGGGGGCAGGATGCCTACCACTACTACCACCCTCACCCAGAGGTGGCATGATGCCTACCACCACAACCACCCTCACCCAGGGGGGGCAGGATGCCTACCACCACCCTTACACAGGGGGGGCAGGATGCCTACCACTACTACCACCCTCACCCAGAGGTGGCATGATGCCTACCACTACTACCACCCTCACCCAGGGGGCAGGATGCCTACCACTACTACCACCCTTAGCCAGGGGGCAGGATGCCCACCACTACTACCACCCTCACCCAGGGGGGCAGGATGCCTACCACTACTAACACCCTCACCCAGGGGGCAGGATGCCTACCACTACTACCACCCTTAGCCAGGGGGGCAGGATGCCCACCACTACTACCACCCTCACCCAGGGGGGCTGGATGCCTACCACCACCCTTAGCCAGGGGGCAGGATGCCTACCACTACTACCACCCTCACCCAGGGGGGCAGGATGCCTACCACTACTACCACCCTCACCCAGGGGGGGCAGGATGCCTACCACTACTACCACCCTCACCCAGGGGGGGCAGGATGCCTACCACTACTACCAACCCCACTCATAGGATGGACAATGCATGACACAACCAGCACACCACAACCTAGGGAATGCAAGAAGGAGACATCCCCCAACACCATGACAAGCGTGTGTAGACTGTGTCAAATGCCTACAACACCGAACATGACTTTGAACATACAATGTGACCCCCTAGCACATGTGCCACACATATATGTGTGTGGCACCCACAATGCAAGCAGGCCATGACCATTGTGGCAATGGGGTCCAAACCCCCATCATCACAGTGACCAAAATGTAAGTGTGGGGTCCATAGCTGAAGCACATTTTGAACATTGTGGCAATGGGGACCAAACCCCCATCATCACAGTGACCAAAATGTAAGTGTGGGGTCCATAGCTGAAGCACATTTTGAACATTGTGGCAATGGGGTCCAAACCCCCATCATCACAGTGACCAAAAGGCAAGTGTTGACAAAGTAAGAGGTGCAACTGCCAAACTGCATGGATGATTCCTGGTCACAGAACAACAAACACATCAGTGGCAAAGTAGTGTATGTGTCCCATTGCAACATAAATTGGGGGAGCCAAATCCTGCAGTGCAAATAAGACATAACTTTGGCCATGTGCAGACAAACAAAACCTATGGGGGCTGACACCGTCAACAATAATCAATGACACAATGACAGAAGTGACCATCCGAATGCAGACCCACATATTTGCACCAATGGGCACACACATGCAGATACCCTGTGGAGACTGCAGATGTGAGGCGAACAGATACCATACCATGGCAGCAATGGGACACACAATCAACAATTAGCAACAAATGAGGGCTCCCGTCCCATCAGCCTGGTCATGGAAGTGCCAACGGAATCATCAGCACAGATCCAACACACTTGTATAGCAATGTTGCACTGACAACACAGATGAGTCCTTCCCCATCGATGCCCAAACCTGCATGTTCACTGGAGATGGCCACACGGTCAGGGAAGTAGACGAATAGAACAATGGCAGGCACAACAGATGTGCAGGGGTGGAAGCCACAGATGTGAAGTTGCCAATCTAAGTAGGAAATCTCATTGCCAAATACTGAACACATGACACCCTCAGATGCTGCTATGGATGATATGGATACACCACAGGATAGGACACATAACCCCTGGACCACATGGGTTCCTGCACAGTAACACTTCATTATCATGAGACCAAATATCACCATCACTGCAGCAAGGGCATTGTTAGCATCATCAACATCATGTACATCAGAAGCAAAAGCACTAGAGAACAGAAAGTTGCTTTATTCGGCATATGTGGCATTAAAAGTAGAAGTCCGGTAGAACATGAACAAAGGCCAATGGCCAGTCCATCAACAAAGTCACAAGTGGGTGACAGTGGCAGATGCCACCCTACACATGCCTGCACAAAACCAGGGACAATCCACTAGGAGGGGCAACCGGGGGGTAGGCCAGGCACCGCAGGGACAGGATCAGGGCTCACCAGGAGGAAGCAGGGAAGGGGTGGTGGGTGCTGGAGAGCCACTGACAACTGCAGTGGAGGTGTCTGACATGGTGTGTGCCGGCACAACTGGGGGCATGGCTCAGATGTTGTGGGTGCCGGCACGACTGCAGTGGACCCTGCAGATGGAGTGGACAGGTCCGCCACTGCAGTGCCCAAGTCAGACAGGGTGGTAGTGGACTCCACTGCAGTGCCTACCACCAGGGGAGGAGAATGGGGAACAGGCAAGGTGGGCTGGACAGAGGGGGAGGACACCCTCACCACATCAGTGGCACAGACAAGCGCAGCGGGGGTGGTGCCGGGAGAGCAAGTGGCAGGGGAGAAGGCCGGAGCCTCTTGGGGATGGTATATCTGTGGGTGGGGGAACCTGGGGCAGGGTGTGGCGGGGGCACCTGTGGAGTGGGGGCCTGAGGGATGGAGGAAGGTGACCTGGTGCTTGAGCTGCAGGGCGGTGGCGGGGTCTTGCTCTTACCACTCCGGGGGACTTGCGGGTGGGGGCCTCAGTCTGTCTGCGCCTGGGGGAGGGTGTCCGGGGGCGAGGGGCACTCTGCTCCGTGTGGGAGGCTTCCTCTTCCCCCTGGATGCTGGGGCAGCTGGATCGGAGGGGAAGAGGCCGAGGTCACTGAGGAAGAGGCGCTAGGTCTTTGGGGTTGCAGGTGAGGCAAGGGAGGGTGCTTTGGAGGGAGAGGCAACTGAGGACTGCGCAGTGCCCGTGGATGCGTGTGTGTGTACCAGGGCCCCATCCCCTGTGAGTCTGGTTTCAGTCCCCTGACTGTGCGTGCGTGTGTGTTTAGTTTGTGGCGTGTGTGTCTGTGTGCTGGACGTGTGTGTGCTGGTGTGTGCCTGTGCCGGTGTGTGTGTGCTTGGGACGGGCAAGGTGCTGGGGAGTGTGGATGGAGCAGAGGCAGGAGGGGTGAGGGACTGTCTGAGGATGGACACTGCTGCCGTCAGGGAGGAGTCCATGGACCTGTTGCCCCTCTGTAGGTCAGACATGCCCGATGAGATGCCCTCCATGAACGACACCAGCTGAGTCAACAGTGCGGTGTGCGCATGGAGGACACTCAGCATGGCTGTCTGCCCTACATGGAGCTGGCGAAGGAGGTACACAGACTCCTCACTCAGGGCAGCAGGGGACACAGGGGCAGGGGGTGCGGTGCCTGGGCCAAAGGAGACACGCTCCCGAACATGGGAGCCTCCACGGACCTGGGGAATGGGAGCCGATGGGAGGGCGGTGGTGGTGCTGGTGGTGGCGGGGACAGCAACACTAGCTGGGGTGTGGTGGCTGCTGACACCCGCCTCCACAAGGGAGTCATCCTCCGAGTTGCTCTGGTCCTCAGCTGAGGTGGATGGTGCTGAGGACTCCTCGGTGTGGCTCCCTCGCCCTCCGTGCCACTGGGTCCCTCCGACCACTCCTCGGCTGCTGACCCAGTCTGGCTCTCTGGCTCCTCCTGGTCCGTGGAGCTGTCCCCTTCTGTGGCCGTGGATGTATCTGCAAACAATGGGGAAACAGACAGACATCAGTCACCTGCACCAAACGCACACACCACTGTGAGCACAGCACATCACAGAGCAAGCCCTGGCATCATTAGTTGTACATTGCTAAAAGTGCCCTAACTGAACAGGAGAAGCCAATTGTCAGTCTGATGCCAAGCATGGCACTCACATCCCACATGGCCTTGCACCCATCTGTCTGGTGTCTGTTGGATTGCAACACCCCAGTGTGGACACATGCACCAAGTACACAGTAGTTGGACAGTGCAGAGGACACGGTGTGGACACATCACAGCTCTTGCCACTGAGTCAGTACAGGTTTCCGGATGAAAGGGATGCCCAGAGTCAAATAGGAAATGCATGTGATGCATACCAGCGACAGACACCATGATGCACCCATGTCCTGATAGCCAGCGCCACTATGGTGTGCATGTAGCACATGTCACTCCCCAGCAGGACCACAAATAAGTTGACACATGCCATGGCAGAGGCATGACTGTTAAGTCATACATCACTGTCTCAGTGATGTATGACTTGGCAGCCAGACAACAACACTATGCACTGTGTCACAATAGTAGGTCATGGGGAATGCAAGTCCTGGAGCTGCACAAGTGCACATGTACATCCCCCACACAACACATCATCTCAACCCTCATCTGTCCAGGTCACACCTATTGGACATATGGGAGACCTGTGACACTACCCTCTGAACCTGAGCCCCTCACAATTTGCTGTGAATGGGGAACAGCTGCCTGAACATCACATTCGCATACCCCAGTCTGCACGGGCAGCTGATCAAACACCTATGTGACACACAAGTATCGTCTCCTATGGTCACATCTCCAGGGGCATGCTGAGCCCCTACCAAGAAACACCACAGCAGTCCTGGCAACTAATCCACAGCACACTGACACAGAGGCAGACACCGGAGGGGTCAAATGACTGTGCACAATGTGTCAGCTGATACACGGGAGTGGGAGTACAGAGTGCATTGCATGGCCTGGAGTAGGCATGACTGTCCTGCTCCACATGAATGAGGGATGTGCCCTGGACAGTGGATAGCTGGCTATGTATGTGTGACACACGTAATCTGCACACTCCTGGGGCCCAAACATTGTTCCCACCCGCTGCATGGGCGTGTGCCACATACCCCAGGCACATGTGGTGGCTCAGCTCAGCAAGTGGACCGCATATCAAAGCAACACGCAGATCACATGTCCAAAACCAGGCGTTGTGTGAACAATGGACCCACCCATGATGCCCACAACAGAGTCAGGGAAACAGATGCTGTCCCCCACCTTTAGTGAAGCAAACTGCAAGGACACAGTCCCAAGTGACACAATTCCCTGACTTTAAGGGCCACACCTGGGTATCAGATGAGCAGTGGGCAGTGCACAATAGAGGGCCATGGCTCCTGGACAACATGACTGCTGCACTGTGGCAGTTGAACCAGGCCAGAGGAGGGCACAAAGCATGTAATACAGAGTTCACAGTGCAGTCTTTGACTCACCCCTCCTTGCTGCTGTCTGGCCTTCAGCTGCCCATCCAGGTCTGGAAAGACCACCGCCAGGATCTGGAGCATGTGGGGGTCAGGGTCCGTGTTCCGCCCCTCCTGCGAGGAGGCGACAGCTTCAGCTGGACCCGTGCAATCCTCCGGGTCCAGCCCCGAAGGTCCTGCCACCTCTTCTGGCAGTTGCGGATCCGGCGCTTGTAGACCCCCACGGACCGGACAGCCCGGACGATGTCCTTCCAGAGTTCCTGCTTCCGATGGGCATTAACCTGTCAGGATGACAAAGTGAAAAGGCCATTACCACACATGCAACATATCCGTGCATGACACAGTCGTATATACATGTCTCAATCACAGGGGCACATGATGTACACAGGCAGTGCAAAGCTGACCATGGACAGTTTGCCAGACGTCACTACATGGTATCATTGCATGGGAAGTAAAACCATGTTCAAATGCACTGTCACTGCACCATACCTGTCCAGTGCAAGTCACTACACACTATGGGGGTGACAACTACTCAGTGAGCCTGCTAGCCAGTGGCGTGCAGACTCTCAGCCTTGCTAGTCAGAGAAAATGCACATTCAGAAAGGCAGTGCACAGAACACTCACCTGCTCCCCTGGTGTCCCATACAGCTTGCTGTACTGTGGAAGTAGGCTGTCCAGCAGGGCCTGGTTCTCTTCAAGGCTGAAGGCTGGGGCTCTCTCCACAGTACGTGCCATTGCAGGGTCCAGAGGGGCAGAGACAGCAGCAGTGCAGTGGCAGATGTCGTCTTGGAGCATGTAGTGCAGGCAAGTGGGCTCTCAGGGGAACAGCCAGCAATATATATGTGCTGGAGAGGCAGATACTGTCCCTTGTGTCCAAAGTGATAGGTCCAAGTCGTTTGCATCTTCTGAATCTGGCCAATCCATGGAATAGCAGCACCAAAACACGCCCACAGCATCCTTCAAATCTTCAACTTCATGACATACATGATTTTGCAACATTGTTGTGGGTGACCAACTGATTTTCCAGCAACCGACTCGCTCGAAATTCGAAAACGAGTCCGTTGCCAGGCAAGCCCATTGTCAATGGGTGCGCACCGATCGGTCCATTGCGGTACAACGCGCACAGGGGTACAACGCGTACCCGCACACATTGAAAGCAATGGGCCGGCCGGAGGCACCGATCGGTCCATTGCAGTTCAACGCGCACAGGGGTACAACGCGTACCCGCACACATTGAAAGCAATGGGCCGGCCGGAGGCACCGATCGGTCCATTGCAGTTCAACGCGCACAGGGGTACAACGCGTACCCGCACACATTGAAAGCAATGGGCCGGCCGGAGGCACCGATCGGTCCATTGCAGTTCAACGCGCACAGGGGTACAACGCGTACCCGCACACATTGAAAGCAATGGGCCGGCCGGAGGCACCGATCGGTCCATTGCAGTTCAACGCGCACAGGGGTACAACGCGTACCCGCACACACTGAAAGCAATGGGCCGGCCGGAGGCACCGATCGGTCCATTGCTGTTCAACGCATCACTGTACATGTGACTGGCATATGTCAGCATGCCTGTCTCAGATGGACATATGCCAGCCACAGATAGCTCCCAGGGAGTGAGGGGCACACCTACATCACGACAGCCTGTCCAAACCTTATCATAAGGCATGTAAGGCTGCATTTCCTATTGTGTGTATGTTGGTGTACATGTTGTCCTGTGGGTGTCACCTGTGGGCAGCCACCCCCAGGCTGTGCACGTGTTCATGGGGACAGGATCCTGGGTGTTACGTGTACGTGACCACTGTGATGTGCAACTGTTCATATCTGTGCATGTGCCATGGTCACATTTCACAGTGGTGTATGTGTATGTAATGTCACATACCCCGTGAGTCCCATGTGGGACGGTATGTTTGAGCCAGGGTGTCCCAGTGGCACAATAGTGATGGTCCTCCACAGTCTTTGTGCATGTAGTGTTTACAATGTCTCTGATTTCATGTGCACAATGGGAGACAGTCTCCACATCCACGTTGTGTGTGCATGGACTCTGATGTTGTGCGTGTGTGTCACAGACGTCCATGTCTGTCCTGCCGTGGCAAGTGGGGCCACTACCTGTGGGGGTCAAGGTTGTTTGGCTGTGGTGTATACATGATACTCCATGTAATGCCAGTGTCCATGTGGCATTACAGGGTCCCTGGGAATGTACCTGTCGTTGAGCTGTGGTGCCTGGGGCACATCTGTCCTCACATGTCACTGTGGGGGTTATTGTGACACGGCAGCAGGAGATGGGAACTGTGACACGGCCTCATGATATCCAATGGGCCAACCTGGGACAAATTGATGCCACCTGTAGGACCGTGTTGACAGATGTTGGCCATGTATGTACCATACATGTCCTTCCGGTACTGCACACTTCATGTAGTTGTGCCTCATAATGATGTATGTTGGGATCTTGAGTGTGTTCAATGCCGCATATGTGGGGTGACTGACAATCTTGCTTACTTCTCCTCTGCACTGCAGGGCTCCTGCTGTCCATCGGCCATTCCCAGACCTGGCAACGATGGTGGAACGGGACAGCATCCGACGGTACCGCTTCACCAGGCAGCTGATTGAGGATTTGGCAGTGCAGTTGTCCCCACATTTGCAGCCTGGCCGGCCGTATCCTACAGCGCTGACCCCCAAGGTGAAGGTGATGGCAGCCCTACACTTCTTTGCCACTGGTACCTTCCAACATACTGTGGCGACTGCTGGTGGGATGTCACAGACCATGTTCAGCCGTGTGCTCCGCGATGTTTTGGCGGCAATGTTGCTCTTCCTGAACCGGTACATCTATTTCCCTAGACTGCGACGACTCACTGACGTGAAGAGTGACTTTTATGCCCTGGGGAGGATGCCGCATGTCATTGGCTCCATTGATGGGACACATGTGGCTTTGGTACCACCACAGGCCCAGGAGCAGGCCTACAGGAACCGCAAGCACTACCACTCGGTCAATGCACTGGTGGTGTGTCTTGCAGACATGACCATCACACACGTGTGTGCCCGTTTCCCTGGTTCAGCACACGATGCCTTTGTGATGAGGAGTAGTCGCATCCCCAGGATGATGGCACAGATGCAGAACCAGCGTGCCTGGCTTGTCGGTGTGTACTGACTTTGTGCCATTGTGTGTGATCTGATCTGTAGTATTCCGCCCACTTTTCCAAGTCAGCTAATGTGCACTTGTCTGTCCATAGGTGACTCGGGATACCCCAACATGCTGTGGTTGCTGACACCCCTCAGGAACTCTGTGACACCTGCCCAGATGCGCTACAATGAGGCACATGGTCGGACCAGGAGAGTGATTGAGCGGACCTTTGGTCTCCTGAAGAGCCGCTTCCGCTGCCTGGACAAGACCGGAGGGTCCCTCCCATATGCCCCTGCGAAAGTGTGCAAGATTATCATCGTCTGCTGCATGCTCCACAACCTGGCAGTGCGGAAGGAGTTGCCTCTCATCCAGGATGACAATGACCAACATCCGCCACCTGTGGAGGTTCCTGGCCTGGACCACGATGCCAGTGACGATGATGATGATGATGATGGTGATGGTGATGTCCGCACACAGCTCATCACCAACTTCTTTAGCTGAATGTGAGTATCTTGAGGTGTCATGTCAATGATGTGAGTTGGCATGATGTGTGGGTGGTGCTCGGGTGCTGTTGGAGTGTGTCCATGGGCTACTTGACTGGATGTGTGTTGCGATGTGTGGTGACATGTGGGCTGTACTCCCCAACAGTGTTGACATGCTAACTTGGTTCTGGGTGGGTATCTTGTAACATGTATTGTGCATGAGTTTTGCTGTTCTGTCCTGTACTCCATTGCTTTTGACTGTGTGTCATTTCTGTCCTTCACAGGGTACTTTCAGATTCGTTTGGTCAACTGTGTCCACCGACGACGTGATTGCACATCCAGGCTGGTAGCTGTTGTGTCCCTACAGGTGATGTGCGCCACACCCATGGACTTCCTTCCGTCTACAGTTGTTGACTGTGTGCCCGCTACCAGGTGGGGTTACCTTGCATCTGTAGTGGTTACGGCATGTTGCAACTGTGTAATAAACCTGTGCTTCACTTTGTGATGTGCGTTGTCTGTGGTCACACATTTGACTGCCATTTGCTTACTGCACATGTGGGCTACTTGACTACAACTGGGAATAGGTGTGGTGTCTGTGCATTGCACCGTCTTCCCTGGCAACATCAGTGTAGGCAATGAGTCAGATGGCCTAGGTGTGTATGTGTCGTGTAGCCCTGGTGGTGTGTCTCCCTCATGTGTGTCACGTTGCCTGTACTCACATGCCTGTGTTGTCCTTGCTGTTGCAGTTCGCATACTCAGTGTAATTTTGCAGTTCATCATCCCCATAACAGCACCCAAGTTGGAATCACGACAGAGGCAAGTATGGTGTATTAGTGTGTTTATTGTGATACATTTGTGTTAATAGTGCATAGGATGGGTTGTGCTGTACATGAATCTTGCAATCCCAAGTTCCTAGGTGAATTGAAAGTCCGGGTAGACAGGATCCCCAGTATCGGGGCCACAGTTGTCTGACACATTGGTCCAACTTGTACTCCCCATGCAATGTGTGGGAGTAGTGTTGCCGTCAACAGGGTGAACAGTCTGTGCACAAAGGCGAACATCCAGAACAGGTTCAGGCTTCCTGGGAGTTGCGCTTGGCCATCGGCCTCTCACTTTTCCCTCCTCGGACGACCCCTCTTCTTGGGGGGCCCTCAAGTGCAGGCTGCTGCGGTGCAGGGGACTCTCCGCCAGAGTCCTCCTCCCTCCCTGTGGCAGTTGCAGTTTGTTCGGCACCAGATGTTGTTGGCACACAGGGAGGTGTGGACTGGTTGCTGTTCATCTGGCGGAGGCATTGTAAAATGTCCCTGTGCACCGCCGTCATCTCATGCAGTGCATCCCACTTGGACTCCACGCGGGACATGTGTGAGTCCACACGGGACATGTGTGACTCCACGTGGGACATGTGGGAGTCCAAGCGGGCATGATGGGCAGCCTGCTGCTGTTTAATGTCTCTGAGGAGCCCCACTACCTGGCTGAGCTCTCCGGTACTGGACTGGTACGCATCAGCTATGCGTACCAGTTGTGGGTCGTCATGCACACCAGCAACGTCTGCAAGCAGCGACCTCTGTCTCCCACTCCTCCCACCACCCCTGCTGACATGTGCAGTGTGTGCAGTGGTACGCACAGATAACCCTGG